>CM060104.1:23270824-23870824 GCA_030522415.1 Channallabes apus
TAATCTGTAGAACCTGAACCTGAGGGTAAGAAGTGTGTGTGTGTGTGTGTGTGTGTGTGTGTGTTTAATGCTGACAGAATCATTGTCTTTAAAGTGCCACTGCAAGTCCATTCAGATGTGATTTTGTGATTTAACTTTATTATTTAAGTATCTGATTCCAATGCAGTTAATTAATTACAGTGGTGTGAAAAAATATTTCCTGATTTCTTATTCTTTTGCATGTTTGTCACCCAAAATAATTCTGGTCATCAAAAACCGTTAACTATTAGTCAAAGATAACATAATTGAACACAAAATGCAGTTTTTAAATGAAGGTTTACGTTATTAAGGGAGAAAAAAAGCTCCAAATCTACATGGCCCTGTGTGAAAAAGTGATTGCCCCCCTTGTTAAAAGATAACTTAACTGTGGTTTATCACACCTGAGTTCAATTTCTGTAGTCACCCCCAGGCCTGATTACTGCCACACCTGTTTCAATCAAGAAATCACTTAAATAGGAGCTACCTGACACAGAGAAGTAGACCAAAAGCACCTCAAAAGCTAGACATCATGCCAAGATCCAAAGAAATTCAGGAACAAATGAGAACAAAAGTAATTGAGATCTATCAGTCTGGTAAAGGTTATAAAGCCATTTCTAAAGCTTTGGGACTCCAGCGAACCACAGTGAGAGCCATTATCCACAAATGGCAAAAACATGGAACAGTGGTGAACCTTCCCAGGAGTGGCCGGCCGACCGAAATTACCCCAAGAGCGCAGAGACAACTCATCCGAGAGGCCACAAAAGACCCCAGGACAACATCTAAAGAACTGCAGGCCTCACTTTGCCTCAATTAAGGTCAGTGTTCACGACTCCACCATAAGAAAGAAACTGGGCAAAAACGGCCTGCATGGCAGATTTCCAAGGCGCAAACCACTTTTAAGCAAAAAGAACATTAAGACTCGTCTCAATTTTACTAAAAAACATCTCAATGATTGCCAAGACTTTTGGGAAAATACCTTGTGGACCGACGAGACAAAAGTTGAACTTTTTGGAAGGTGCGTGTCCCGTTACATCTGGCGTAAAAGTAACACAGCATTTCAGAAAAAGAACATCATACCAACAGTAAAATATGGTGGTGGAAGTGTGATGGTCTGGGGTTGTTTTGCTGCTTCAGGACCTGGAAGGCTTGCTGTGATAGATGGAACGATGAATTCTACTGTCTACCAAAAAATCCTGAAGGAGAATGTCCGGCCATCTGTTCGTCAACTCAAGCTGAAGCGATCTTGGGTGCTGCAGCAGGACAATGACCCAAAACACCAGCAAATCCACCTCTGAATGGCTGAAGAAAAACAAAATGAAGACTTTGGAGTGGCTTAGTCAAAGTCCTGACCTGAATCCTATTGAGATGTTGTGGCATGACCTTAAAAAGGCGGTTCATGCTAGAAAACCCTCAAATAAAGCTGAATTACAACAATTCTGCAAAGATGAGTGGGCCAAAATTCCTCCAGAGCGCTGTAAAAGACTCGTTGCAAGTTATCGCAAATGCTTGATTGCAGTTATTGCTGCTAAGGGTGGCCCAACAAGTTATTAGGTTCAGGGGGCAATTACTTTTTCACACAGGGCCATGTAGGTTTGGATTTTTTTTCTCCCTAAATAATAAAACCCCTCATTTAAAAACTGCATTTTGTGTTTACTTGTGTTATCTTTGACTAATAGTTAAATGTGTTTGATGTGTTTGATGAAATGATGAAACATTTTGTGTGACAAACATGCAAAAGAATAAGAAATCAGGAGGGGGGCAAATAGTTTTTCACACCACTGTATATGACTCCAGATGACACTCTTCTAGTTTTTAGCAAAAACCATTTGAAAAGACTGTGTTCAAAAATAAGTATCTTCACTTCATTGATCATGTGACCGAAAGAAGCAACATGATTGGCTCATCAAGACACGCCAGCTTTTGCTTGAAAATCTGGCCTCTACATGTCATCATTTTATTTGTGTTTAAAAATTGTTTAAGATTCAAAGAACTTTATTAATCCCAGAGGGAAAATTGCTTAAAGTTTGTAAAATACTTTTATATAGCTGCTTCAATAGCTATTAGAATTAACCATGTGAGTGAGGGGAGAAGACAAGACACCATCCAAAAGTAAAAAAAAATAAATAAAATAAAAATCTTTTAAACAAGGATCTAAAGAAAAAGGGGGAAAACTAAAACTTTTTACAACATTAAACAACAAGATATATATTTAGATATTATTTAATTTGGACAACAGTCTTTACTGTTAAACCAATGTTTTCTCTTTCCTCTGTGGATCTAAAGTAAAGGCAGATCCTGAAGAGCAAAGTGGTAAATTCTTCCTCTTTTTCTTCATATTATTACTATTAATATTATTACTAATCATAATAATAATAATAATCACCATTGTTTGTTTATTTCAGGCCCAGAAGGTAAGTGTGTGTGCGTGTGCGTGTGTTATTTATTAAATTTCTTTAGTCCTGTGATTTGGTTACTGCTCTAATGTTAAGTGCCATTTTTACTCAGGATGTGTCAATCAATTCAGCAGCGCCCCCTACTGTCTTCAATCCTTAATCAGTGGGATTATTTCCACTAAGGTGTCCTAAATGTGTGTGAAGATAAATTCTTACTGACAGCAGTTTGGAACGATGCATACAGAATCCAGTGTCTATAAACAGTTACATTAATCTATTCATGAGGAAGCCAATGTTCTACTCAGTGGTTTATGTATGAGTTCCATCTTGGGACACAAGGCCACTGTTAGACTTTTCACAACATCTTCTACCACAATCTGAGTGTATAATTATTCTGCATTTTTGTACATAAATATTATACAATATTTTAAAAAATTACTTTATATAATGAATTGTTAAATTCTTAACAGACTCAGATGGAGAACATGGTGAGACACTGGATGCATGGAGTAATAATAATAATAATAATAATGATGATGATGATGATGATGGAGCACCAGAGACAGTGAAATGCACATGATCACATGGGATGTTTGGATATATATTTATATGTAAACACATATGATATATATGTTTTACATCTATATTTGTATATATTACAGTCAAAGATGTATTATGAACATGTCTTTCATCTTTGATGTGATGTGTTGCATTAAATCACTATTTCACAATAGTATATATGCATACTGTATGTAGTCTATACACACTCATCATGACAAGTGAAGGTCAAGGAAGTATTGAGCTTTTTATCAGTGATTTTCCTGGACTTTTTCAGACACATCTGTAACAGAAGAAAACCACAAGAGTTTGGAGCACAAGGTTTCATTTGGGGTTTTCTGAAATCAATACATATTGATTATATGGTTTAGGGTTTAAGGTTAATTCTCCAAAAGCTTAGAGTTGACCTGCTTTGCACTGCTTTGTCCTGAGGAATCCTGAGGTTTTCCTCCTTCATGATTCCATCTGCTTTGTTTAGTGCACAACTTTCACTGGCAGCAGAACACCAACACACCCAGAGATCAATGCTACCCCCTCCCCCATGCTTAACATTTGCTACAATGTTCTTGGAGTTGAACACCTCATGTTTAACCCTTCGAACATCAGAATTTTCCTTCAGAAACTTTCAAACTTTCTTTTCTTTGTCCAAACTTCAGTCAAGCTTGAAGTTGTGGACTTTGGAGCAGGGGCTTCTTTATTGTACTTGATCCGGGCCTGACTGTAGACAGCGACACTGGTGTTCGCGCAGCTTGATGGTGGTTCCTGGCTTCCATTTAGCTGTAGTACATCAACATTATCACTGACAGAAAGTGAAGATGCCTCAGGCTTATCAAATTAAAAGACATTTCAGGACTTTCAGCAGCACTGAATTAATAATCCATGTCACTTACTCACACACTACAATCAATTTGAAAACTCCAATTAGTTTGATCTACAGGTCTTTGAATTGTAAGAGAAACTGGAGGAACCCACCAAGCATAGGGAGAGGATGCAAACTCCATCCACACAGAGGTGGGAATCAAACCCCAAAATAACTTAAACCTTGTGCTCCAAAATCTTGGGGTTTTCTTCTATCAAATATGTGTGTGTGTGTGTGTATTTGTAAAATCATTCTGCTCCAGAAGATCAGTTCAGAGTAATCACTGAGAGTCCAATATGCATGAATGTGTGTGAACCTATTATCACAAGTGTATACAAACCAATCAGCCATAACACTAAACCTACCCACCTACTGCAATATTGTGTAGCGCCCCCTTGTTTCATTAAAACAGCTCAGACCCGTTGAGGCTTGGACTCCACTAGCCCTCTGAAGGTGTGTGTGGTATCTGGAACCAAGACGTCAGAAGCAAATTCTTTAAATCCTTTAAGAATGTGAGTGAGTGAGGTGTAGCCTTCATGGATCAGACATGTTTCTCCAGCATATCCCACAGATATGGATCTGGAAAATTTGAAGGCGGAGTTAACACCACAAACACTTTGTCATGTTCCTCAAACTATTCCTGAACAGTGTGTAAGGACACATTATTCTGCTAAAAGAGAACACGGGCATCAGGGAACACCGTCTCCATAAAGGGGTGTAACTCATTCTATAAAAGTGTTAAGGTAGGTGGTACGTCTCAAAAGAGCAGGACCCGAGGCTTAACAACAGAACTTCACCCAGGGCATCACACTGCCTCCGCCTGCTCGTCTTCTTCACATAGTGCATCCTGGTGCCAGGTAACGGCCCCATACACAACAAACTGTGCGGTACAGTGTGTTCTGACTGCTTTCTATTGAAGCCAGCATTCACTTTTTTCATCAGTTCATAGCTCTTCTTTTGGATCAGACCAGACTCCCTCCCACCCACACACACACACACACACACACACACACACACACACACACACACACACACACACACACACATCACCTTGCCAATGGAAATCATGCCTAAATGCCAGTTAGCCTAATCTGTGGGTCTGTGTGCGAACCCAGGACCTGGAGGTGCAAGGCGACAGTGCTAACCTTGCTGCCTGTAATCAGGTATCAATGTTAATGACTTCACCTGTCAGTAAGTTTATTGTTATGGCTAATCGGTATGTGTAAAGGCTGGTAGATTTGAGATTTACTACACTAGTGTATTAATCTATGTAGAAATGTGAGAATTAGGGCATTTTAGAGCTGGCACGTAGTGCACTATGAAATGGGGCGCTAGTTAGTGAACTTAAAGCACATGTTTCTTACCGAACATGTGCATGTTTGTGTGTAAAGTATACATGTGATCAATTTTACTGAAAATGTGTGTGTTACAATATAGAATTGTTGTTTTTTTGGAAAATGTACAAATTACAACTTTTTGTTCATGTGCATGTGTAACTTGTATCGTACTAAATGTGTGCAAGTATGAAAACTACATATGTTTTAAAACACACATATAATAATTTTTTTCTCAGTGTGTGTTTGTTCTAAATACATGTGCTGTTTTAATGTAAACCATGTTCTGTGTTTAAACAGTTTGTAGGGAGCATGAGGAAGGCTAACCCGGGAGCACAGTATCACCGAGTGTGCTCATGAAATTTGTTCAAATACACACACACACACTCACACGCGACCATCCTCACACTCCCCTTTTAACATTGTGTGTGTCTATGTGTGATCTGTATCATACAAAATGTAGATCTGTGATCTGCACTGGTGTGAGTTATAATTTTTTGGGTCGTCTGAGTTTAAGTCTGTTATGTACAGCCTCTGTGTGTGTGTGTGTGTGCGTGTGCGTGTGTTTGTTCTTACTTTTCTATTCTGTGTTTAAAGAAAAGACTGAGCTGACTGGGCTGTTTTTGGAGAAGCCAGTAGATGCAGTGGCCATTACAGGTACAATGCGCGCGCACACACACACACACACACACACACACACACACACACACACACACACACACACACACACACACACACAAATTAAGCATTTCATATGAACATGTTTCTCATATGACATTATTATGTTCTCTGTGTGTGTGTGTGTGTGTGTGTGTGTGTGTGTGTGTGTGTGTGTGTAGGGAAAGATGCGACGTTTATAGCTAAGGTAGATGCCTCCAATCTGCCCAGAAAGCCGACTTTGAAGTGGTTGAAGGGAAAGTGGCTTGACCTCGGCAGTAAAGCAGGAAAACACTTGCAGTTTAAAGAGACCTATGACAGGAATACTAAGGTTTGTGTGTGTGTGGACTACTTTTGGTATCCACTAACTACTGTATACCAGGAACACCCTACAAGAACTGCTGTTTCAGAGTTTAACACAGTCATCTAGACATCACAATCTGACCTATGTTAAAGAAATTCAGACCCTTATGCTTGTCCATTTTTTTTCTGCTTCAAACACATCAACTTCAAAACTTGGCTTACAGAAGAATAATAAAGCATCCTTGTCAGTGATACCATGCTGGAGCTAGTCACCACATATCTGTTTCCAGAAGATACAGTGGGCCTACAGGGCATATAAAGCTGAAGTTTTATAAAAAGAAACATGTTTTCTAATATAAAAAAAAAATTATAGTTCATGCTGTCAAGCTGTTGATCGTTCTTGATCACTCTAAAACACCCCGATAAGCTTTGATCTTACAGTCACTCACGGCTCATAACAAGTGTCAACTGTAGACTGTGTTATGAATAAGCAGTAAATGTTGGTACATCTGGTGGACTATAAAACCAGGGACCTGATAGAGAATAATTTTGTTTCTGATGATATAGATGGTTAAGTATGCGTGTGATCTCTTTCTCTCTTGGTGTGTGTGTGTGTGTGTGTTTTTAGGTGTATACTTATGAGATGAAGTTAGTGAAAGTGAAGCCAGGCGATGCAGGAGGTTACAGGTGTGAAGTGACAGCAAAAGATAAATGTGACAGCTGCACCTTTGAGATCTCTGTAGCAGGTAAGACCACCCCCAACACGCGCGCACACACACACTCTAGGGTTAGGGTTACACTCACTCAGTGATGTGTCATTAAGTTTACAGCAGTAAACATTAAGTTTACATTTGTGCTTTTAGCTGCTGAACAAGATCAATCCCAGGACATTCTTTCTGCCTTCAAACGAGCGTAAGTATGTGTGTGCATATAGAATGTGTATATAGTGTATTGTGGAATACTGGTATGTGTTTATATAAAGTGTGTATTTATAAATGTGTGATTCCAGTGATGCGGGTGAAGATGAAGGAGAGCTGGACTTCAGCGCTCTGCTCAAAGCCACTAAAAAGTCAGTAATCGTTCTTTCTACAGATCAGATGTGTGCTCTATTCAATTATGTGCATGAATAGTTTATATCTACCTTACATTAATTCAATTCAATTCACTTTTATTTGTATAGCGCTTTTAACAATTGTCATTGTCGCAAAGCAGCTTTACTGTCACACACACTCGCACCGCGACCGGCACTAGGACCCGGAAGTAGTTAGGTCGCTAAACAGGAAGCATAAAAGGAGTAAACAAACCACAGCACAGCGCTCAGTCATTTGAGTTCGCCCATGTCGGTTAAGGCTGTCCGTCCATCATTTCGTGAGTACTCACTTTCTTGGGTTATCTTTCTGATTCGAGTGTGTGTTTGTAGGATGCGGGTTAAATTTGTGTTTTAACCATGCTCCCCTTTCATGAGAGTACTTAGAATAAATCGCGTGGTTATCCTGCCTATTATCCTTCTTCTCCAAAAAATTTTATCCCACTCAACAGCGATATGGGGTGGGGGACCGTGAACTGTTGTCCATAAAGTAGGCATTGGATGAATGGCGACACTGGCTCCAGGGCGCCAGCGAGCCTTTCATTATCTAGACCGATCACCAAAACCTGATCACCATTCAGAGTGTCAAGGAACTCAACCCGAGGCAGGCGCGGTGGGCACTGTTTTTTGAACATTTTAATTTCCACCTGTCTTACTGCCCGGGGTCGAAAAACACCAAGGCTGACGCTCTATCAAGACAGTATGAAGGAACCCGCGCCTGTCCTCCCACCGTCGAAAAATTCTGGCACCTCTCCGTTGGGACCTGGAAACGAGAGTTTGCCAAGCATAGGCTGCGGAGACCGAACCGGCAGGTGTGCCACCTGGACGACTCTATGTGCCTTCCACCATCACTAGCGACGTCATGGAATGGGGTCACTCATCACCTCTCTCTGGACACCCCGGTACTAGGCGCACTCTCCAGTTTGTCCAGCGCGCCTTCTGGTGGCCATCCATGACCCAGGATGAGTTCGTTCAGGCGTGCCCAGTGTGTGCCAGGGCGAAAACCGCTTATCAGCCTACACCAGGAGAGCTACAACCACTTTCGGTTCCTCGTCGGCCCTGGACGCACATTGCCGTCGATTTCATCACGGGCCTGCCGGCCTCGGAGGAGAAGACAACCATCATGACGATTGTGGATCGGTTCTCCAAGGCCGTGCATCTGGTGGCTCTCGCCGGACTAGGATGGGTCAGACAGGTCTGGAGGGCAGAGGCAGTCTGGATCACTGGCAGCTCAGGAATGACATGTGTAGCTCAACAGACAGAGAGGGAAGAGGCGAGATAACAGTTAGGTATAGTCATAGTCATGTAATGTATAATGTGAATGTATACTGTATTTACTGTAGCACTCTACAGTAAATACAGTATACATTCACATGATACATTACGTGCATGTATACTGTGCAAGCAGGGACTCTGGCAGGACTAACTATGACATCATAACTAAAAGGAAGGAAACATAAGCCAGAAGGAAACACAAACATGACGGGGAACTGAGATGTACAGCAAACAATCACCTCACCGTCAACAAACCTGACTGATCAAATGAGAGTGAGGAAGACAGCATCTAAACATACCAGTTCACCATAATACTCTACGTCCATGAGTCCCCCAGATCTGCTCCTTTACCTTATGGCAAATCTATTTATAAAAATGCTTGGCTAAATAAATAGATTTTTAGTCTAGACTTAAACACTGAGACTGTGTCTGAGTCCCGGACACTATTTGGAAGACTATTCCATAATTTGGGGGCTTTGTAAGAAAAAGCTCCGCCCCCAGCTGTAGTTTTCATAATACGCGGTACTGACAAGCAGCCTGCATTCTTTGATCGAAGTAGGCGTGGCGGATCGTAAGACACTAGCAGTTTGCTCAGATACTGCGGTGCGAGACCATTCAATGCTTTATATGTCAAGACTAGTATTTTAAAATCAATACGGAATTTCACAGGGAGCCAATGCAGTCCAGATAAGATAGGGGTGATGTGCTCATACAGTATCTTCTGGTTCTAGTGAGTACTCTCGCTGCTGCATTCTGGACTAGCTGAATCTTGTTTATGCACCTAGCTGAACAGCCAGACAGTAAGGCATTGCAATAGTCCAACCTAGAAGTGATAAAAGCATGAACTAGTTTTTCTGCTTCGTTTAGCGACAGTATATTCTTATCTTGGCGATATTTCTGAGGTGAAAGAATGCTATCCTGGTAATATTATCTACATGAGCTTCAAATGAAAGGCTGGAATCTATAATAACGCCGAGGTCTTTTATTGTTGCACTTGATGGAACAGAAAGGCCATCTAAAGTTACGGTGTGATCTAAGATTTTACTCCTAGCTGTATGCAGTCCTGTGACTAAAACTTACTATGTGTGTGTGTGTGTGTGTGTGTAAGGCCTAGGAAACAGACAGCAGTAATTGATGAGAATGAGATTTGGGAGCTGTTGAAAAATGCTCACCCAAGTGAATATGAGAAAATTGCATTCCAATATGGAATCACAGATCTGAGAGGAATGCTGAAACATCTGAAGAAGTTGAAACCTGTGGAGCAAAAACACTGTGAAGGTGAGAGTGTAAAACTTTTTTTTCCAGATGCTGATTCTTTCTTCCTGATGTCCTTGGGCAACACATCTCAATTTACCAAAAGTGCTATCAATCTCATCACTCTCACTATTTAGTCTGGGCGACACATAACACTCTTAACATCATCTTCTGCTACTTCAATAAAATTCATGAAAGCCTTTTACTCTTGTTCCCAAACCCCCATCAACCACACTCCCACCGCTCCTCAACCTTGTTCCAGAAACTCCTACAATATGCAAATCCTTCTCAGCCACATTCCTAAATGTTCCTTAACCAGTTCTCAATAGCTTATCAACCACATTCCCAGTACCCTCTCAGCCTTTGCAATAAAGTTCACAAACCCACCCTTCTTCCCAAATTTTCCTTAACCACAGTCTGACAGCACCTCAGGACGATTTTCCTAATCCCCTGATACCATTTTCCCGAATCCACCACAACCCTATTCCCATAGCTCCTTAACCATGTTCCAAAAGCCCTCTAAAGAAAGGTATGTGCCATGGAATTCAGGAGATGTGAAAGCTTTACCAGAGCTTTGTTCTTATTTTTTCCCTTTTCATCCCACATGATTGGCTATTAGTGTACACTGATTGTTATTTGCACAAGAACTTTCACTTCCTATATCTTACAGTGTTTAATTTTAAGAGTTTAAGGTGAATGTGAGAACAGGTCCATGGAGCTCTGCCTCATATTGTCACTGAATTGAAACAAAAACATATAAATAGGTTGATCGTTATAACACAGATGTGAATCTGGCATAAGTTTCCGTCATCCCACATACCCCCAACACCTGACTAAGGCCAGGGAGCAGTCCATCCTGCAGCATTTTCCCCCTCCATCAAAATGAACAGCATAATAACAAACATGGGATCCCTCAGGTTTCTGGGTTCTACAATCTCACAGTACCTGAAATGGGAGCTCAGTCTTCTGTAGTCCACAAGAACTGCCTCACCTCATGTTTTGTCAACTTGGGGAGCACTTGTCCCTGACACCATACTTACATACTTCCCGCCCGGTTGCACACTATCTTCAGTTGGCCCTGCGGCCCACTTGACTAGATTCAGGACAGCCCTTAGATGTTGTAAATGCCTTGCCAATCATTACTATAAATAATGATGCCTTTATTTTATATTTGTTTATATATTTTATAATGTTATCTTCCTTTGATCAGGTCCGTCATACCCCTTCACACCACTTTTACAAATAAACTTTCACCCCTGTTGCTGAACCCTTCCTACAAAGTGCAAGTTTTTCTTCCAGTTCCCCTTATGCACCTCATTCCACACCCACATCTCCATCCTCTAAACATCCACACCCGTTCCTCCATCATCTTACCATCTACACCACCTTCTCCACTCTCTCACTATCTACACCCACTTACATTTACATTTAGGCATTTTGGCGGACGCTCTTATCCAGAGCGACTTACTTTTTTTTTTTATCTCGAACCCCTCATTGTCCACACCAACTCCTCCACCCTCTCACACTGCACACCCACTTCTCTACCCTCTCATCATCCACCCCATTCCTCCATTCTCTTACCTTTTACAACCACTCTTCCATCCTCTCATCATCCACACCCACTTCTCCATCCTTTCCTTCAGTTAATTCTATACATAAAAACGTCAAGGTTTTATTAAATTGAAAGAATTCCATGTTCACACTTCAAAGTCATTCATCTAAAAATATGCTATATTTGTTTGTGCGTGTGTGTGTGTGTGTGTGTGTAGCATTTCTGAAACGTTTGGAAGAGTTTTACTCTGTAATGAAGGGGAAGAAAGTTGTGCTTCGTGTGGAGGTTGCTGATCCCAATGCTGAGGTTAAATGGCTCCGAAATGGACAGGAGATTAAACCTTCAGCCAAGTGAGACACACACACACACACACACACACACACACACACACACACACACACACACACACACACACACACACACACATTTTCTTGAGTTTGACAGCTCTTAAAGACTGCTTGGTTCCTCACAACTTATGGGTCTCCATGTTGTAGATATATTATGGAAGCCAGTGGGAATGTCCGCACTCTTACCATAAATAAGTGCACCCTGGCTGATGATGCAGCTTACGAGTGTGTGATTGGAGAAGATAAATGTTTCACTGAGATCTACGTGAAAGGTACTGTGTGTGAATGTGTTTGTGTGTGGGTGTTGCTGTGTGTGTGTATGCTAGATACATATGTGTATGTGTGTAGATGTTCATATAAGATGGAGAGACTGAAATTGTGCAAGAAAGTGTGTGACAATATTGCGTGTGTTAATATTGCATGTGTGTCTGTGTGTGTTTCAGAGCCACCAGTTACAATTACAAAGCTGCTGGACGACTATCAAGTGGTGGTTGGAGAGAGGGTGGAGTTCGAGATAGAGGTTTCAGAGGAAGGAGCACACGTCATCTGGTTGGAAAACATACACAGTTTTATACATACATACATACATATCATTAATTTATATGGTGCTTACACAATGCATATGGATATCTCGCATTTCATACACATTACCAAATTTTTTTTTATTCTGTAAAGCTTCAGAAAGTGGAGGTTTAATAAGTGTGTGTGTGTGTGTGTGTGTGTGTGTGCATACGTGTAGGTGCTATGAGGATCAGGAGCTGAGCCGTGATGATAAGAATATACATTATCGCTTTAAGAAAGATGGGGTGCGCCACACACTGATAATCCAGGAGGCCACCCTGGAGGATACAGGAATGTACCATGCCTTCACCACCGGGGGACACACTAAAGGAGAGCTGATTGTGGAGGGTAGGTATATGGCTGTCTGTCTCTACATCTGAAGATATCTCTCCCCAAAAAAAATAAGTTCTTTCCTACAGCTATATTCCGCCCTGTCCATGTTTCAACACATGCTACCTTTTCCTCTCTCTCTGTGTCTCATCATCCCTGTGTCTCTCTCCCCACCTTGTCTGTCCCTCTGTCTCTGAGCAGAGAAGGAGTTGGAGATTTTACAGAGTATAGCCGACCTAACAGTGAAGTCAGCTGAGCAGGCCATGTTTAAGTGTGAGGTCTCAGATGAGAAAGTGACAGGAAAGTGGTTTAAAGATGGCGTGGAAGTTCTGGCGAGTGACCGCATCAAAATCACACACATCGGCCGGTAACACACACACATCCACACATCCACTATTTTACTTATACCACAGCTATGTGCCAATAATTAAACACTGCTCAGCCAAAAAAAGTCACTTACTGGATGTAACTAAGATAATAGTTAAGTCTCTTCCATTGTATAATTAATGTAGTGATTAATACGGTTCAGCTGCAACAAGTCATTTAACCCTAACTCTAGCTTCTCATCTCTTACACAACCATGTCAGAAGACATCTCCTTTGGGTGTGGTTTGGGGTAAGAAATGTTCAACACATTATTAAAATCTGGGGTGTGTGAACCGTCATCTTTGAGGAAGAAATGTGGTTGAAAAAAAAATGAGCGTGATGGGAGATTAATTTCATGTCACATAAAGCAGCAGTCAATCTCTGTTTAAAGCGATGTTTAATAGTGAAAATGACGGACTGAACAGCTGTGTAGCCTTAAGAAAACCATGTATCAGTGAGACTAATCGAGATAAAAAGGCTTCAGTTTGCTATCCCAGATAGCACACACACACGTCGCGGAGACGTCTATGCGACGTCGTCTTTTTCATCTGGCAGATGTCTTGCAGATGTCTGGCAAAGGGCGTTTGCTCATCTGGAAGACGTCGCTGAGATGTCCGTGCCGATGTTAGAACGACGCTTAGCCTATGTATTTAAGACGTATATGAATTAAAACGACCCTGATCCGCTCTTTAGACGATGTTAATCAGATGTTTATACATCTGCCAGATGTCGAATAGACGTCGGATAGACATCGTTTTATTAAAACACCCCCTCACATTATTTTAATTAAATACCCTTGGCACGTCTATAATGCTCCCTAATGCATGTTACAATGACCAAATATAATAATAAATAAACAAACCACACTCTCAACTAATAATTAAACACGGATTCGTTTATTTTTTAATAAAAAATACATTTTATAAAAAGCAAACATTTGATTAATTTATACAAAAACGAGATAATAGCAACTTACAAATGAGGTCTCAATTTGAAAAGATGTACAAAACATAAAACACCACAAAAAAAGGACACTTTCAGTCACAAACTGCTGTGAAAAAATATAGAGATAGATATTCAATTAAAATTCATGATACTTAATTTAGCAAATGAACAATATTTATACTTTGTTCCTCTCGCTTCACAACTCATGAGAACAGACCGAAACCAGAACCGAACCGCAGATTAAGCACGCGCATATAACCGTCGGTATTTTAAGTGTGATTAAAATACAATAAATAGCTTAAACTAAAATAACGTGACTAAACATCGCTACACAACAGAGACATTTATGTTCAGTATTTTGTTTCCATTTAGAAAGATATGTGGCTGCTAACGCTAGCAACCTAACTAAATGCCTGCATCATGCTAGCGCTACAGTTAACAGTTTAGCGTTCATTCATCACTTCACCATCTTCGTAACCCTGAAAACATTTCACAGAGAAAAAAAAGCTCAGACAGGTGGGGTTCTTTGGCTAACTATAGCAGCTATTCTCAGCTAAATTATCGTACCTCAGACCAGTGGCGGTTTTAGGCATGGGCGAACTGGGCAGCCACCCAGGTCGGCATTTTTTCATGTCACGTGGGGGAAGGCAAACGAACCTGGAGGAAAGAATAATAATCTGTGCCACTAAGCGGTTTTCTATTCGAGGAAAGGGGGGGGGCAGGAGAGGGGGGGGGGGAGTCTCGCCCGGGGAGCAATTCAGTGTAGAATCGCCACTGCCTCAGACCAACCTGAAAGTTTCCCTGCTGAAAAAACAGCATAGACCAGCACAGCTGGTGACCAGTTTGACCAGCATATGTTGTGTTTTGGTGATGGTATGCTGGTGACCAGCATTATAGTGTCATGATGCTGGTATGCTGGTCACTTTACTGATGCTGGTCCCCAGCATACCAGCACCAAAACACAACATATGCTGGTCAAACTGGTCATCAGCTATGCCGGGTCTATGCTGTTTTTTCCACCAGCATCAGCAGGGTGACCAGCATACCAGCACCAGCATCCCAGCATACCAACATCTGATGGTAGGCTGTTCATTACTCCATCAAATGTTGAGATGGTATAAAAGCCAGAATACATGCAAATATTACAATGCTTCTTTTGTTTCATGTACATTACTAACTCATTATTTACAAGACAATATTCAAATCATTAAATAAAATATAGAATAGAATCATTATAAAATCAACTTTATTAGCCAACATAAACAGTAACAATATGTAGCAAATATGTCAAATATGCACATTTGTAACAATATGATTTCTTAACAATCAACAAGTTTTGACAAAAGATTAATAACTTAACAAAATATGAAAGAAACCTCTCATGGACACATTCACACAGTTACGTTCACACTATTGCTTCTCCTATTGATAACCCAATGTGTCTCCGGCACACAAACATGACAATAACAACTTACCCCAACTTTTTGTTTGTTAATGTCCATTATTTTTTCTGTAATGTAACGTCCAGCTTTCCCCAGTCTGGCTTCTAATTCTCTCTCCTTCCATGTTTTTGTCTTGAAGCCATTCCTTGAAGCAGACTAAAAAGATATGTTAAACAAATAGGATTGGTTAGACAGAAAAATTACAACCTTAGTACCAAATCTGGCATCAAAATGTTTGCAGTCTATAAGAGTATTGACAATAATCCATACAAAGAAAAGATGATAAACTGCTATAACTGTAGTTTTTTTTGTGCATGTGTGCATTCTTGTTTGTCGGTACACTGTGACATACAATATAGTATAGAATCTTTTGGCTTCCTTCAAACAGCAAGTGGCATCTGCTACCAAGGATAACATACCTTTTAATGTTGTGAATTTCTGTGGTGTTAAAGACTGTCTGGTGGTTTTTGTAGTAGGACACTCTTTCCCTGTTAGCCTCCTTTCCCCCAATGTTTTTGTACCCCAAAACGCCACTGCTAACTCCTTCATAAACAAAGAGTCTTTGGTGTTGTTTTTGATACTGGACCAGGCCTCTTTACGGACTGTAATTTCTCCTCCCAAGAGAATCTAACAAATAACCAAAACAAAACTGATTTGATTGTTAAAACATTGTATCTCAATAAATTAGAATATAATTGAAACGTTTATTTATTTCTGTAATTCAATTCAAAAAGTGAAACTCATATATACAGTGGCTTGCAAAAGTATTCGGCCCCCTTGAACTTTTCCACATTTTGTCACATTACAGCCACAAACATGAATCAATTTTATTGGAATTCCACGTGAAAGACCAATACAAAGTGGTGTACACGTGAGAAGTGGAACGAAAATCATACATGATTCAAATTTTTTTTTACAAATAAATAACTGCAAAGTGGGGCGTGCGTAATTATTCAGCCCCCTTTGGTCTGAGTGCAGTCAGTTGCCCATAGACATTGCCTGATGAGTGCTAATGACTAAATGTCAGTACAAATACAGCCGCTCTGTGACGGCCTCAGAGGTTGTCTAAGAGAATATTGGGAGCAACAACACCATGAAGTCCAAAGAACACATCAGACAGGTCAGGGATATAGTTATTGAGAAATTTAAAGCAGGCTTGGGCTACAAAAAGATTTCCAAAGCCTTGAACATCCCACGGAGCCACTGTTCCAAGTGATCATTCAGAAATGGAAGGAGTATGGCACAACAAGGGTTCCCATCTAAACTCACAGGCCGAACAAGGAAAGCACTGATCAGAAATGCAGCCAAGAGGCCCATGGTGACTCTGGACGACGAGCTGCAGAGATCTACAGTTCAGGTGGGGGAATCTGTCCATAGGACGACTATTAGTCGTGCACTGCACAAAGTTGGCCTTTATGGAAGAGTGGCAAGAAGAAAGCCATTGTTAACAGAAAACCATAAGAAGTCCCGTTTGCAGTTTGTCACAAGCCATGTGGGGGACACAGCAAGCATGTGGAAGAAGGTGCTCTGGTCAGATGAGACCAAAATGGAACTTTTTGGCCAAAATGCAAAATGCTATGTGTGGCAGAAAACTAACACTGCACATCACTCTGAACACACCATCCCCACTGTCAAATATGGTGGTGGCAGCATCATGCTCTGGGGGTGCTTCTCTTCAGCAGGGACAGGAAAGCTGGTCAGAGTTGATGGGAAGATGGATGGAGCCAAATACAGGGCAATCTTGGAAGAAAACCTCTTGGAGTCTGCAAAAGACTTGAGCCTGGGGCGGAGGTTCACCTTCCAGCAGGACAACGAGCCTAAACATAAAGCCAGGGCAACAATGGAATGGTTTAAAACAAAACATATCCATGTGTTAGAATGGCCCAGTCAAAGTCCAGATCTAAATCCAATCAAGAATCTGTGGCAAGTTCTGAAAACTGCTGTTCACAAACGCTGTCCATCTAATCTGACTGAGCTGGAGCTGTTTTGCAAAGAAGAATGGGCGAGGATTTCAGTCTCTAGATGTGCAAAGCTGGTAGAGACATACCCTAAAAGACTGGCAGCTGGAATTGCAGCAAAAGGTGGTTCTACAAAGTATTTACTCAGGGGGCTGAATAATTATGCACACCCCACTTTGCAGTTATTTATTTGTAAAAAATGTTTGGAATCATGTATGATTTTCGTTCCACTTATCACGTGTACACCACTTTGTATTGGTCTTTCACGTGGAATTCCAATAAAAATTTATTCATGTTTGTGGCTGTAATGTGACAAAATGTGGAAAAGTTCTAGGGGGCCGAATACTTTTGCAAGCCACTGTACAGTATATAATCATTAATGCAACTTTGACATTGAAATCCCCAAATGCGAGCTACCAAATACTTACATTTTGTGATGTGGGAGTCATTCCTCCAAGGGCCTCCACTGCCAGCAGCACTTTTGTAACAACTTTTCTAACTCTTTCGTTGCCCATCATCAATGCAAACTCAAATATTACCTCAGTGCTCACCTTGTAACATCACACACAAATGTTCTCTGTATGAAACACAATTGCCACGGATACTTTGTAACTTCAGCAGACCGCAATTATAAACAAATTTCTAACTTTCTAATTTCTTTTTATTAGCTATAAATGTTTCACGCTTCCACTTTAAAAAACGGGATCCAGGAAAGGCTGATCACTGCGCATGCTCAGTACCACTCGCTAGACTGCGACGTCACTCTGCGCAGCGCCGCCTATGTGTCGCCACTGATAGCACATCGGTGTTCTAAACTAGTTTTTAGTTCGCAAATCCGGTGTATGTTGTAGTCAGATGTGGCATTTAGGCGATTAGTAACACATTTTGAAAAAGTGTATGTGTATAATTTTATAATAAAGATAGAATGGTATATTGTTTTAGCACAATATATATACAAATTCAATCTAAACCTGTCAAAAAAAAAAGCTTTCGTGTGCGATGTATTATTTAAACTGAATAGAAATATTATTTTACAGTGGAGTACCTTATTTCTAATCCGGATTTTTGAGTTTTTGTGTTTTTATGTAATTATAACATGAAGTGCACAATATCTGACATCTGTGTTCTGTGTTTGAACTTATGTGTTCTAGATTTAAATACACATGTGCAACTTCAGAATACCCATGTTCAGTATTTGAACATAAACATGCCATTTTAGAACACATTTTGGGTCATGTCATTTGCATCATGTTATTTTAGAGTGTGAAAAGTTGTCTCATGAATAATTTAAAAAAGTTAAAGCAGATGGGCTATAGAACAGATAATATTATGTTTTATTTATTTATTTATTTATTTATTTAATAGTAAATGAACAGCTCTCTTCTCTCCAATCCACTCTTGCTACGTCTTGACTCATTGGCATTACCAACGGTGATTGGATGTTTACCGAGGGCTCAGGGGAAGAGTGTGTGTGTGTGTGTGTGTGCGGAGGGACAGAGACTTGAAATCTAATACCGTATTGTGTAGTGTCCCCTTTTCGGCGGATTTTTCTGCTACCGCAGATCATTTTATCAACTTGTAATATATTCATTTTGTCAGTATATTAACATGTGCTTTCTCAACATTTTAAAATTTTGATTTGAGGGGGAAAGACATTTATTTGAGGGGGCGCTGCCCGCTCTTGACGCCCCCCCCCACACCCCCACCCACGTAGAGCCGGCCTCGGTCATAGCTGATGTTGCAGCTTCCCGTTCACGTACCAGAAAATTTCGGATGATAAAGATACGTCGTATAGATGTATAAACGATGTATCATTTAACAGCTCAAACAGGCGATCTACAGACAATCAAAATACGACTATAAAAAAACGAACGCGATGTTCACCAGATGATACGATGTTTATCAGACGTCTCCGCGACGTACCTGTGCTATCTGGGATTATTTTTGACAGATGCATGAAAATGTTATATCTTATATTTCTTGTTATTGTAATTTAATAAACCACGGAGCCACTAAAGGGACATGGGTGGGGGTAAAATAAAACTTTGGAGGCAAAAAAAAATTCCACCTTGAAAAAAAAAATGGAGGCGGAAAAGTCGTAAAAAGGGGGAGGGGGGGGGGATACCGGCATATGAGACGCGAGGGGAAATAAACTGGAGAGAGAAAAAGGAGGAAAAGTAATCGAGACCATGTGACTCATATTTCCGGTGCCAAAATACAGAAAGGGCTCCGAGTACATACTGAATGTCTTTATATTTTAGGCCAAGCTGAAAGTAAAACTCAGCTACTAGAATTCTACTCAGTAATTCTCTCCATGTGTCTGTTTAACAATATCCGAGTATTATCCCCCCCCGTATGCGTCTTCTTCTTCTTTTATTTTTTATCGGTTGGCAGCCAGCCTTTAGGCGCATTACTGACCCCCGCTGGACTGGAATGATAGTACACGGACAAGGATCTAGCTTTAAGGAGCATTGTTGCCACCTGCTGGACTAAATCGGCAACGCTGAAGAGTCAAGTTTTGCGAGATCTTGCAAACTCTTCTGGGAAAAAAAAAAAAACTTAATTTTTTCCCCATCCATAGCTTGTTAGGCTATTTTTCTTTTTGCCTCGTATTTTTTCCCCGTCAATTTTTTTTCAAGGTGGAATTTTTTTTCCCTCCAAAGTAAATCTTTTTCCACCCATGTCCTTTTAGGGTCTCCGTAATAAACTAACATTTTGCTTTAATGGAAGCTGTCACTGATTGGTTCAAGAGATAAATGCTCTATAAGAAAAAATTTAACCATCTAAAAACATAATTACAATAAACATAATAAATATTTAACATAAATTAATTATTTTCTTAGATATATCAAAGTGTGTGTGTGTGTGTGTGTGTAGGATTCATCGTTTGACTATAGATGATGTAAAGCCGAGTGATGCTGGTGATTACACGTTTGTTCCTGATGGCTACGCTCTATCCATCTCTGCCAAACTCAACTTCCTGGGTGAGATTTTAGTATTCATTAATCATTCATTAATTATACAATGGACATTTAAAAAAGAAGAAAAGGTAAGATGAAAAATTTACCATCTTTTCACCAGTTTTTTTTATTATAAAAGTTTAAGTGACAGTCAGTTATTTATTAATTACCTTTGTTATATTTCAGAATTTTCTAAAAAGTCATGTTAAAATTTGTTCTCTTATGTTTATTCTCAGAAATCAAGATTGACTATGTGCCAAGGCAAGGTGAGTAATTAACCAAACAATTAATCAACCACTCAATCAATCAATTAATCAGACAAACACACAGTCAGTCGGTCTATCTATCTATCTATCTATCTATCTATCTATCTATCTATCTATCTGATAATAAATATTAATCCTTTACTCACTTTATCTGTTTGCCCACAATTCAACAGTCCAATTAATTTCTTCTTGTCTCTGTCTTTTTGTATATATTTCTCTTCCTGTCTTTCTCTATTCTTCCTCCTGTCTTTGTGTCTATCAGAACCTCCTAAGATCCATCTCGATGTATCGGGTAACATGGTCTCTCAAAATACAATCATAGTTGTGGCTGGAAACAAGCTCCGCCTTGATGTTGAGATCACAGGAGAGCCTGCCCCTACTGTGTGCTGGAAGAAGGGCGAAGAAGTATACACACACACACACATACACACACATAGGTAATACAAATCTGAAACAGGTTTAAGACAGATTTGAGACTGGCCTGAGACTGATAGGAGACTTATTTTAAATGAATCTGAGATACGTTTCCGTTTGAGTCAGACTTACTGTAAGATAGATTTGAATGAGACTTGAGAGAGATCAGAGATTGGAGACAAATCTAAGATAGATTTAAGAAAGATTAAAAAATACTTTATTTGTAACTGTCTTCTCCTCCTTTACAGCAAGTAACAGCGACAGAAGGACGTGTCAGAGTTGAGACTAGGACAGGCCTGAGCTCATTTGTCATTGAGGGGGCAGAGAGAGATGATGAAGGAAACTACTGTATCACTGTGACTAATCCAGCAGGAGAGGATAAAGCTAACCTCTTCATCAAAATAGTGGGTGAGGAATAAACGACAAACAAACTGTAAAGCCTTATCACCGGTGCACAGAGGTGGAAAGTAACGAATGACATTTACTCGCGTTACTGTAATTGAGTAGCTTTTTTGTGTATTTCTACTTTTTAAAGTAGTTTTTAAAATCTGTAATTTTACTTTTACTTAAGTATGTTTTGTTTGAAGTATTGTAATTCGCTACATTTTAAATCATATTCGCTACTGAGTAAAAAATAAATGAATGAAAATGCTAAAATAATAAAAAATATTATGCTTTGTATAAACGCTTCATTGCGCCGCGCGTGTGTATCATATCCTGGTCGCGCGCCGCTCCAGACTCCACTCCAGGTTTTCTGACATCGGCATCTTCCTGACCTTCCACACGGTCGCTTCCACCCTGAGAGTGACGTCATCGACTAGCGCGACCATATATAAACCGTAGAGAGATGCGGGAAAGAGGAAAGAGGTTGTGATTTTGGCGTTTTGATATTTGGTTGTGTATTCCGGTTTTGACTTTTTGCCTCCCATTGACTTTGATTATTGCTTTGTCCCTTTGGTTTGGTTGGTCTTTGTATATATTTGTAGATAATTTCACTGTATGCTTATGCACTCACTAGTAGTAGGGGCGTGGCTGCCATTTATTTTGGGAAGAGGGAATTTATTCACTGTTTTTGGTTTAGGGAGTCCGGGAAGGTACCTGTATTTTTGTTTGTGGGTTTTTTTTTTTTTTTGCAGGTAATCTAGCTACTAAATATGAATACCATTTTGTTTATTATTTTGGCGTGGGACCACCCTGAATCTGATCCTCCTGTTGTGTGTGTGTGTGTGTGTGTGTGTTTTTTGTATATACAAACCTCATTATTTCATCAGTTAATGATTGGATCTAGTTCTTTCTGCCATATACCACCATTTCCATACAGTTTAAAATATAACCCTAAACCATTCTTTTGCTGTTTGGCCCTAGACTGGGACGTAACACCATATTTAAGTGACTACTTTGATTTTCAAGCACAAGAAAGACAACAGCTTTATTATGTAAAGGTGTTCCTTCAGTTGAACAACAACTAGTTTGAGATTTATATCTGCTCATCTATTTTGAACTACGCTAGAATGCCTCATTCTACCCCCGCTATTAAAAAAATAACAAGTATATATAATAATAAGTAACTCTGTAACTTTTACTCTGAGTAAATTTTTTAATGAGCTACTTTTTACTTTTACTTGAGTAGATTTTTTATAAGAGTAACTTTACTTGTACTTAAGTAAAATTTCACTGAAGAAACAGTACTTGTACTTGAGTACAAAATTTTGTATTTCTTTCCACCTCTGCTGTTGCATGTGTGTAAAGTTCACACATTTAAACCGTTATAACACTGTGTGTGTGTGTGTAGATGTTCCTGATCCTCCTGAACATGTAAAGTGTATCGCAGTAGGAGAGGACTGCGCTA
Source organism: Channallabes apus (assembly GCA_030522415.1). Classification (NCBI taxonomy): domain Eukaryota; kingdom Metazoa; phylum Chordata; class Actinopteri; order Siluriformes; family Clariidae; genus Channallabes; species Channallabes apus. The sequence continues at coordinate 23,293,552 of CM060104.1, forward strand.
CTATCATCTGGGAGGCACCTAAATTCGACGGAGGGGCCCCACTTAAGGGTAAAGTGACAATTTGTAAAATTAAATATTATATTAGTGATCAGTGAGGGAAAAATGGAAGATCACTTTGGGATGCTCAACAAAAACATTTTCTTCAGGTTATCTGATGGAGAGGAAGAAAAAAGGATCATCACGATGGACAAAACTGAACTTTGATGTGTATGAGGACACAAAGTATGAAGCAAAGAGAATGATCGAGGGAATTCTGTATGAGATGAAAGTTTATGCCGTTAATGGTATTGGAGTCTCAGCACCAAGTGTCAACTCCAAACCTTTCATGCCAATTGGTAATAAAACCCAACCATAAACTCCCTTCATGATTGACTGGTGCTCTTGTGACTTCTGATTTCTTTCTCTCTCCTTCCAAGCTCCTACTAGTGAGCCCACCAAGCTAACGGTTGAAGATGTGACTGACACAACATGCTCTTTAAAGTGGCTGGCTCCAGAAAAAATTGGCGCAGGTGGTTTGGATGGATATGTCATTGAATACTGCAAAGAGGGAGGTATGTATAAATCTGCATAACTGCTTGATTCAATTCAATTCAATTCAATTTTATTTATATAGCGCTTTTAACAATGGTCATTGTCTCAAAGCAGCTTCACAAAAATTAAAGAAATTTAACAAAAAAAAAAAAAATTATATATATAGAATAATTATATATAAAATAATAAATAAATAAATAAAAACATAATAGAAAATAAATAAATAAAAACAAATAATAATAATAATTATAGAAAAGAAAATCATTGGAAGTGTGGATGTGTGAGAAAAATGTGCAGATAATAATGAGACGAATGAATGAAATTTCTCTGATGAGCAAGCCAAGGGTGACGGCGACGGTGGCAAGGAAAAACTCCCTGAGATGGCATTAGGAAGAAACCTTGAGAGGAACCAGACTCAACAGGGAACCCATCCTCATTTGGGCGATAACAGATAGAAATGATATAACATCTTGTGTGTTGTGCAGGTGAAAATTCAATATGACAGAAATTATTTAAATTTGTCATGAAGACCAGTTCAGCATAGGGACGAGTCAGTAGGTGCAGAGGGCAGATGAGGTCTGGATCACTGGAAGCACAGGAGCAGCATGTGTAGCTCCAACCATCATAAAGCTGAATCCAGTTGGAGCTGGTCCTTCTCTGGATGCCTCAGGAACCTCGCAGGGTCGGCCTTTGTCTACTGAAGCTGGCAAAATCTCCCGATGCCTCGGGATGGGTAGAGAAATACAGAACAGATGGGGAGAATTAGCGTAGTTGCCATTCGGTATAGGTGTACTGGAGTATGAGTACTGGGATGAGTTATGTGTATGCCAGATTAAAAAGATGCGTCTTGAGTCTACTTTTGAACTGAGAAACCATGTCTGCTCCCCGAACACTGTCTGGAAGGCTATCCCAAAGCTTTGGAGCTAAATATGAAAAAGCCCTACCCCCTTTTGTAGATTTTGAAATTCTGGGAACTACCAGAAGTCCGGAGTTTTGTGATCTTAAGGCGCGTGGTGGATTGTAGCGTATCAGAAGACTGGTTAGGTATGTGGGAGCTAAACCATTTAAGGCCTTGTATGTAAGTAATACTATTTTGTAATTTATTCTAAACTGAACAGGTAGCCAGTGCAGGGATGATAATATTGGGGTTATATGATCATATTTTCTGGATCTAGTGAGAACCCTGGCAGCTGCATTTTGGATTAACTGAAGCTTGTTTATTGAGGATGCAGGACAACCACCTAGTAATGCATTACAATAGTCCAGTCTGGAGGTCATGAATGCATGAACTAGTTTTTCTGCATCAGATACGGATAAGATGTTCCTATGTTTAGCAATATTTCGAAGATGGAAAAAGGCTGTTTTTGTGATATTTGAAATGTGATTTTCAATAGACAAGTTACTGTCTAATATTATTGAGAACCAGAGGTTCAGATTACAGACAGACCAGGGAACTTGGCACTGTTTTTGGCACTAAATCCTTTACATCACCAGGGCCCAGTTTTTCAAATGTAATCCAGTGGGATTTTGGATCATGGATTGGATCAAATCTTGGAAATGGGTTTTTCAAAAGTAAAAGAGTGATTCTGAATTAAGATCAGACCAGATCAGGTAACATAATCCAATCTTACATTTGATTTGGATCAAACCTGCCCTTTGGGGGTTATTCAAAACTTCTGATTAGGATCTATTTGATCCAAAAAACAGGATTATCCTGATCCCATCAGAAGGGTTGATTCAGTTGTGATTTTTTTGACCCCAAAAAAAAAAAAAAAAAAAAAATTATATATATATATATATATATATATATATATATATATATATATATATATATATATATATATATATATACTGTATATATACACACACACACAAACAAGGATGGTGACAGCTACAGTATGAGTTACTTCTTAAGTGGTTAAGTGGGAAACCGAGAGAGCAGAAGTAGAAATTTAACTGGGTAAAGAACTAATCTTGCTTGACCAACTGCAGCAGAAAAACGTGCAGATGGAGATAAATCTCCTAAAGGCAAAGATGGAAAGTGCTGGTGTCTGTCCTGTAAATGATTTGTGACTTTTTGACAGTATTGTTTTTGTTTTGTTATTTAACATTAAACTAAAAATTTTTTTATTTTTTTTTGCAGTGTTTCTGTTTCTTACAATTAAAACAAACAATGGCTACAGTATTTGTGGCCACTGGTATTTTGCCTACCTGTTGTTTTTTTGCTAAGCCAGTAGGCTACACTGTTGGTTCCATTTAAGGCTATGGTAAACAGGATTTGGTAATCCTGAAATTTGATATTTGGATCACAGTGATCCAACCCAATGTTCCTTTAAAAAACTGTTATAAAAGTAAGATAGAGCAGTTAATCCTGGATAGCAAAACATGGGATTTCAAAATCCGGACCAATTTGATCCAGATTAATTTTTTTTAAAAACTGGGCCCAGATGCTGCTGTTAGGTTAAGGGAAAGTGGGACAGCTGGAAATTACCAACTCAGGCCAGTGTGACAGACTAGAACAGGACAGAACTGGACATAAAAAAGATCCACTTCAATTTTAAGAGCTCATGTATAAGAATAGAATAATGGGATAAATCAAGATCAGGGGATAGATGAACTGCTGATTCAGAACTGAATCAGGATCTGAAACTGTATCCAGATCAGGTTCATGATCAAAATCGCTATCAGGCTGATAGATTAGCTGAGGATCAGAGGTGAGATCTGTATTAGATTCAGATCAGAATCAAATGTTCAGATAGGATGAGAATATATTTTTATAATCTCTAATAAGAAACGAGTTATTTCTCTTCACTACAGTTCCTTCATGCAGGTGTGTTTTTACTGTTTGTTTGTCAGATACGGAGTGGCAGGTGGCAAATACTGAGCTGGTGGACCGTCAAAACTACGTGGTAAGGAATTTGCCAACAGGAGAGAAGATGAATTTCCGTGTTGTAGCGGTGAATATTGCAGGCCGAAGCCCTCCTGCGTTCCTTGCCCAGCCTGTCACAGTCAGGGAGATCATGGGTAAAAACTATTTGATAAGAAAATATACAAGGATACTAAAGGTGTACTAAAACATTTAATATTTGGGGGGACTGATATCTAACAGTAATTTTGTCATACCTGGCATAATGGCTAAATGGGATAAAATAATAAAACTGTATCCTGTTGCTCTCTTAAATTAATTCTTAATTTCTATCAGAGCATCCTAAAATTCGCCTTCCTCGCCATCTGAGAACCAAATACATCAAGAGAGTGGGAGAAACCATCAACCTGGTCATTCCCTTCCAGGTGTGTTTGCGTTTTGCTGTCCACATGGTCTTACCATGGATTTCTGAAATGGTCATGAATGCAATCTCATTACACGATCATATAATGTAGATTTACATTAATCACACTTTACTCAGTGATGGCTAAAGTGCTAATTTAACCAATCAACAGTTTGTATGTTTTGTGTGTATGTGTGTTTAGGGTAAACCTCGCCCTGTGGCTCGTTGGTTGAAGGATGGAGAACCAATCGATCCTAAGAAAGTGGGAGTCAGAAACTCCAATGTTGACTCAGTGTTGTTTATCCGGACAGCAGATAGAGAACATTCAGGAAAATATACATTAGTCCTCCAAATTGAGGGCATGGAAGACCGCGCCACCATCGACATCCGTGTTGTGGGTAAGTTATAAGAATAATTAGTCTAAAAACTTAGTTTTTTTAAAGTCTATTTGCTGTATTCAGTGAGGGGAAGGCAAGTCCCTTAAACCTCAACTATTCAGTTTGTATAACAGTTCCAAGATGGCGCCGGTGAGGTCGGCTGCCGTCACGACTGCTCCGACCACCTTTTCTTTATTTTTGTTCTTTAAGTTAGTTTTCAGTGTTTTAAAATCGGCAAAATCACCACCATTGAGTACATTAGGTATGATAGAGACACTCTTGTTTCTATTGGTATACAATGTACTCACAATTTGACATTTTTAACTCCGGATCCGAGCTGGCCGAGTGAGATCCTGAGGAAGAACAATGGACGCGACGCGAAGCAACGGACCCGAGGGAAACGAGCTGGCGTCAGGAACCGGCTGAGAACTCGTGCACACCGCACACCTCTGCCTAGTATCCTGCTCGCCAACGTCCAGTCACTGGAGAACAAACTTGATGACCTCAGGGCCAGGATAAAGTTCCAGAGAGACATTCGGGACTGCAACCTTCTCTGCTTCACCGAGACATGGCTGAACCCAGCGGTGCCAGACCACGCCATCGAGCCAGCCGAGTTCTTCTCGGTTCACCGCATGGACAGGACGCGAGACTCGGGGAATTCAAGGGGAGGCGGCGTGTGCTTAATGGTGAACAACAGCTGGTTTTATCTACCACGGGAGTTCACATCGGTCATAATCAGTGCCGTTTACATCCCACCAAAAGCAGACACGGACACTGCCTTATGCGAGCTGCATGAGGCGCTCACACAGCACCAGACATAGCACCGGGACGCTGCGCTTATTGTGGCGGGGGACTTTAATAGTGCCAACCTCAAACGCGCAGCGCCAAACTTTTATCAGCATATCACCTGCCCCACCAGGGGCGAAAGGACACTGGACCATTGTTATACTACGGTCAAAGACGGCTACAAGGCGCAATCTCGTCCAGCGTTTGGTAAATCCGACCACGCCGCCATCTTCCTCATGCCAAAATATAAACAAAGGCTGAAACAGGAAGTTCCGGTTCCGGTTCAGAGGGAGGTCGGACGGACCAATCGGTGGACGCGTTACAGGACGCACTCGATGACGCAGACTGGGGCATGTTCAGAAACAGCTCCGATGATGACGTCAGCGTGTTTACGGAAGCGGTTGTGGGATTTATTGGGAAGCTAGTGGACGATACGGTGGAGAAAAGGACTATCAGAACGTTTCCCAACCAGAAGCCGTGGGTGGATAAAACCATCCGCGACGCTCTGAGATCTCGCACCGCCGCCTACAACACGGGACTTGCGTCGGGGGACATGGAACCATACAAGGTTGCGTCATACAACGTCCGGAAGGCGGTGAAAGAGGCGAAGGAGCGCTACGGGAGAAAACTAGAGTCACAGCTCCAACAGAGTGACTCTAGGAGCCTGTGGCAGGGATTAAGGACAATTACGGATTATAAAGCACCAACATCCAATATGTCGAACGCGGACGCGACTCTGGCAGACGAGCTTAACACATTCTATGCTCGCTTCGAGGCTGCAGCTAAAGACGCTAGCGATGCTAATGCTAACGGCGCTAATGCTAACGACGCTAATGCTAGCGGCGCTAACGGCTACAGACAGGTAGACACTGCCAGCACCGGTAACGCGCTCATCATCTCCGAGCACGATGTGAGGAGAGCCTTCAAGAGATTGAACACCAGGAAAGCAGCAGGACCAGACGGCATCTCAGGCCGTATCCTCAGAGCCTGCGCAGACCAGCTAGCACCTGTGTTCACTGAGATATTCAACATCTCCTTATCTCAGATCCCCACGTGCTTCAAAGAGTCCATCATTGTTTCATCCCGAAGAAACCACATCCTGCTTCTCTCAATGACTATCGCCCTGTAGCCCTCACCTCAGTAATGATGAAGTGCTTTGAACGCCTTATCAGAGACTTCATCATTTCTTCACTACCCGACACACTGGACCCGCTACAGTTTGCATACCCTCAGAACCGCTCCACAGACGATGCAATCTCTCATCTCCTCCACACATCACTCACTCACCTGGACACTAGGAAAGGGAATTATGTTAAAATGCTCTTCATCGACTACAGCTCTGCTTTTAATACCATAATTCCCTCCACACTCACCACCAAGCTGGAGCACCTGGGACTCAGCTCATCTATGTGTCAGTGGATCTCCAATTTTCTGACTGGCAGACCACAGGCAGTAAGGATGGGCGGATATGTCTCAGCACTGGAGCCCCCCAGGGTTGTGTTCTGAGCCCCCTGCTGTACTCTTTGTACACCCACGACTGCGTGGTCACTACCAACTCCACCTCCATCATCAAGTTTGCTGACGACACCGTCGTGGTCGGACTGATCACCAACAATGATGAGTCGGACTACCTAGAGGAGATTGGAAATCTGGAGAACTGGTGCCAGAGGAACAATCTCCTCCTGAACGTCAGTAAGACAAAGGAGCTGATAGTGGACTTTAGTACAAAGCAGGAGAGGAACTACCAGACCCCCGTCATCAACAGGAGCCCAGTGGAGAGAGTGGACAGCTTCAGATACCTCGGTGTTCACGTCACGCAGGACCTGTCATGGTCCTGTCACATCAACACTGTGGTGAAAAAAGCCCGGCAGCGTCTGTACTACCTCAGACGCTTGAGAGACTTTAGACTGCCCTCCAAGGTGCTCAGGAACTTCTACTCCTGCACCATAGAGAGCATCCTGACGGGAAACATCACGACCTGGTTCGGGAACAGCACCATGCAGGACAGACGAGCTCTACAGAGGGTGGTGCGATCAGCCGAGCGCATCATCCGCACTGAGCTCCCTGACCTGCACTCCATCTACAGCAAACGGTGCTGGACTAAGGCCAGGAAGATCATGAAGGACCTCAGTCACCCCAGTAATGGACTGTTCTCTTTGTTCGGTCTGGGAAGCGATTCCGCTCCCTAAAGGCCAACACAGAGAGGCTGAGGAGGAGCTTCTTCCCGCAGGCGATAAGGTCTCTCAATCACACCTCCACACAGGACTAATAACATCTTTTTAAGCTCACAACACTGACTGGACAATCATGGACACATTCATACACACTTGCACTAAATATTTATACATCTGGACAATTGCACATGTCACTTTCATTAGTCACCTTTCATGCATATTTGCACAACCACTGACACTTTAAATTCTATATATACTCCCCCCCCTATATTTCTACATTTCTATATTTTGCAATATTTTATTATGCCCTTATTGTACAGTTAATTTTACTAGTTAAATTTATTTCTTTAGTATTTCCTTTTTATTGATTATTTATTTTACATACAAGCTTTTATTTCATTTTTAAGGTCACTGGCGGTCGTGTAAGCATTTCACTGCATATTATACTGTGTATGACTGTGTATGTGACAAATTGAATTTGAATTTGATAACTTTCTGTTGCACTGAATAACTGTACTTGTGGACAACCATGACTTTGACCACCAAACCCAAATGCTGCCATCTTAAACTTTTACGTCAAAATCTGAAGCACACAAGTGTATGAAACATCTGCTATCTTCACTGGACTATGAGCCCCAAATCCTGCTCAAGCATGATGTCCCTATGAGATCCACTAAGCCAGCTCCATGAAGACATGGTTAGTGTGGAAACACCCCAGTGGCCTTTACAGGACCCAGTGAACAGACTAAGCACTACAGCCACTCCCCAAAATACTTCATTGTTGTTAGTCTGAGTGTGTTGTGATAATTGTCTGTAATTTCATTTATTTATTACTTGCATATTGACTATACTGACAGGGATGTTTAGGGTCCCTGCTGTTGCTCGATAGCTTTAAACCTCAAGTAAATTGAATTCAAATCATGGAAATGGACACTGTATTAAAGTTAATTGTTAAATATTAAACATTAAATATGTATGTAGTGTTATTGTATTGTTTATTTTATTACTTTACAGATAAGCCAGGGCCACCTATTGCTGTGAAAGTGACAGATGTTTGGGGCTTTAATGCGGCACTGGAGTGGAAGCCACCTAAAGATGATGGAAACTGTGAGATCACCGGCTATACCATCCAGAAAGCTGATATGAAAACCAAAGTGAGGAATCATTCTATTCATATCATTTGTTCATTGCTTACTGTATCTGGTGATTCATTTAACCCTTGTGTGGTGTTCACATTTCTGTTATTCAGCCAGTGAACCCGCTTCATTTTGTAGTTTTTAATTCAACACAATCAAACTATTTTTTTTTATAAAATACTGAATAGATGTTGCGGCGCGGTGGTGTAGTGGTTAGCACTGTCGCCTTGCACCTCCAGGGTCTGGGTTCGATTCCCCGGCCAGGCTCGATTCCCGTCTCTGTGTGCATGGAGTTTGCATGTTCTCCCCGTGCTTGGTGGGTTTCCTCCGGGTACTCCGGTTTCCTCCCACAGTCCAAAAGATATGCAGGTTAGGCTAATTGGCGTTCCCAAATTGACCATAGTGTGTGATTGGGTGTGTGAGTGTGTGTATGTGTGTGTGCCCTGCGATGGATTGGCACCCTGTCCAGGGTGTACCCCGCCTAGTGCCCGAAGTCTCCTGGGATAGGCTCCAGATCCCCCGCGACCCTGAACACAGGATTAAGCGGTATAGAAGATGAATGAATGAATGAATGAATGAATGAATAGATGTTTACAGTAGGGTTGTTCCGATTCCGATACTGGTATCGGAAATGCTGCCGATACCACAAAAAAAGCTGGCATCGGAATCGGCGAGTACTTGAGTCCACGTACCGATCCGATACCATTTTCCTAAACATAACCTATTTATGCCCGCTAGCTTTGCTAGCTTAGCTTACTTACAGAGTATCACGGCGTGCGCCTGTGATGGGCGTGCACCCAAATTGATATCGCTCCTCGCTCACTAGTTAAGCGGCCTCCCCACCCCTTTAGGTATGTGAAGGAGCAGGGCCACAGAATCAGGCAACGGCCCATGAGCTATCGGCGCTATAAAACACAGCGGGGAGTGTAGCTCGGGGTCTGACTGTTGGGAAGCTGGACTTTGCGACGCGATGGATTTTATGAGAGACAGTGGCACAAGAGCGGGGCGATGTGATGCGCCCCAGAGACTTTAAAAAGGGGGGCGCCTTTGATCTCCGTGAGAGGAGCGCGTGAACGAGCTGCACGAGCTCCCGCTGCACCTTCACTTCCGCGTAGAGCCCGCCTCCGCATCCCTGCCGCCGAAGTGGAAAAGACCGCAGAGAGCCTTTAACCCTTTCCTAAATAAATGACCCTTTTTTATGTAAGACCTCGCCTCATGTCCGTGTTTCATGGTGTCGCCTGTGCACTTAGGGTCGAACCCGTTACACAGGGCTAGTAGTATTTTACTTAAAAAAAGAAATTATATATATGTATATATATATTTATTATATATATATATATATATATATATATATATATATATATATATATATATATATATATATATATATATATATACATATACACACACATGCACACACACACACACACAGTACAGATACACACCCAGGTATCGGATCGGTACTCGGTATCGGCCGATACACTGAGCCCAAGTATCGGAATCGGTATCGGGAGGGAAAAAATGGTATCGGAACATCTCTAGTTTACAGTACTTCATCCTGATTACAATGGGCTACTCGTAATTTTTTTTTTAAAACATATGATATCAATATGAGTGAAAAAAATCAACAGATTTACCAATTAAGCAACTATTAATTTTGATTTATATGAACTTAATTAGAAGTTTAAACCCTTTTGTCATTTTACACAACACAAGCTGAAAAGTCTAGCCAACACATCTGCCCCACTGAACACATTGGCTTTTCATACCAGCCTATACAACACAAGAGGGGTAGAGTTTTACTGTGTATGTGTTACATATGTACTTATTGAAATATGTACATACAGTGGTCACCTAATCGGAGCGTTCGTTTTACCGTCGAGGCGCTCGGCGACAGCATTTGGGTTTGTGCGTTTGCTGCATTTTACCACTGAGTGGCGCTATATAACTACAGAGACTGATGCCTCATGCCTTAGTTCATTCTCTGCCGGATTAATGAGACGCGCTCCTTTAGAACTGCACGTAGTAGCCGATAAAATCAAGTGAAACACTGTAGTTGAACGAATTCATAATCACAGTACTAAAATTACAGTACAAGTGTAGAATTCAAATGAAATAAAACCTTATTAGGATCAAATTTAAGCACAATAAATGTTAACACACTGAGCCTTTAGATTTTATCACGTGTAATTAGAAAAGAAGAGTGTAGGGTTTTGTCATCTTATTTCTTGTGTTCTTTAAATTTATAGTAGATTTATTAACTGAAATAAATGATCATATTTCTGTCATTCCCCACTTAAGGGGGTGGGAGAATTTTCAAGCCCCACTTGTCAACAAAACTCAGTCTGCTGTGTGTGTGTGTGTGTGTGTGTGTGAGAGAGAGAGAGGTGTTGCGGTCTTACATGCTGATGAAAAGTGGTGGATTATTCAGTGAAACGAGGCTCAGCTGAAAAATGTTAGGCACATCAATCACTTAACCCCAAAATAAAAGGTATTTCTGAGTGTTATTATATAGTTGCAAAATAACAGATGTACATATGGTGCGCACAGAATATTAAACCTATACCAGGTACGGTGATTTTTTTGTTTGTTTGCTTGCTGTTATTTCTATAGTATGCTGAGCAAAATAAAAAAAAAATAAATTAAAATAACATTTTACAACTACAGTGGGAGCCACAGCAAATAGCCGCGACCGTGTGGCTGACGTGTGAATGGCGTGTGAATGCCCTATGCACGCCGTAATCCCCCCTCCCTTTTCTGCCAGAAATGTGTGTCAAGATTTCACAGTAAACACGCCCATTCAAGCCCTATTTATTCATTGACCTGGTGCCACCACTAGATGGCGCTTCGTTCTCAAGAACACGTTAAAATAAGCCAGCTGCGCTGAGTTGCAATCACGTGATTTTAACAACCCGCCTCCACCCCCGCCGAACTGACGCTACCAAACTACAGAGATGAAGATGGCGGCTTAACGGACTATTCGTGGTAAGTGATGTTTTATTTTATAAAATGTGTTTGGGGTAGTTTACAGTTTATTTCCCAGTTAATTTTTTTATTGGCCGTTTTAAATATCAGTGGCAGCACCAGCAGCTGTCAGATGTGACTTTAGAGAACTTAATGATCTGTTTACCAAGTCTGGAGTTAATATTACAGCTTACTGTCAGTGTCACACACTCCACTGTCACTGTCACTGTCACTCCACTTTAACTCAAAAACATGCTCAAGCTTCGAAAATACTATTAATGTCCCTATTACAGAAAAAAAAAAGCTGCACTACCCGATTAAGAGTGTTTGTGCTCTCTGTAAATACTGAGAGAATCTCACCGCGTGTTGTCTGGATAAATTCAGTGTTTATTTATTCTTTGGTTAAGAGTTAATCTGCAGGTTATTTCTGTAACTGTAATATAATGTGATGCACTTCATGATGGACACAGACTGAGGGTAGCTGTACAGGAGCTAGTAACGCTCATAACCGGGTTTATATTTTATACACTTTGGCCGTGACTTTCCGCGGTAGCGCGAGCGCTTAGTTGAATAACTGAAGTGTTTATCAGTTAAGGAGGAAGAGGGGGAGGTGTGTGTGGGGGGGGAGGGGTATGAGGGGCTTCAGGAAGTTATAGTTTGGCTTCAGGGATGAACTAATGCTCATATACGAGTGTTATATCGCTTAACTTATTTTTATGAAAAGCGCATTAAGTAAATTCTCGGTTAATTTAATTCAGATGATAACACAGACAGTCACTGGTTAACACTAACACTGTTCACTGGTTAACATTAGCACAGGCAGTTTATTTACATTCCAGAATTCCCAAAACAGTATTTTACACACTCTGTGGTAAATAGGATTATTAATATATTTTATTTTTATTAGAACTAGATGTTAGGTGAAGTTTATTTATCTTTGTCTTCACTAAATTCTCCTGTTGTCTTTAAGCAGAGCCCCGCTGTGGAGGATTGGGGGGTCAGACGGCTGACGGCTGGACTTTTGGAGCTACAGGACTGGAGGAGCCTGAACAAGCTGTTGAGGGAGCTGTAGGAGGGATGACGTCACAGTCCGACAGCTTTAGAATGATGTTTGGTCAGGTCTACTGTACAGTACTTTGGGGGAAACAAAGACTTAAACTGTTCCATCTTTAATAGTTTTGATATTTGAAAAATTTATATTTTAATATAAAAGAATATAGATAGAGACTTATAAGCAGCTGGTGTATCCGGGTAGTTCAATGAAATTTAAGCAAAAATACATGTATTCACCTGTTTTATACAAATTACTGTTTTAACTTTAACAATTCAATTTATTCTTCCAAAACTAGTCAGTCATGTTTGCGTGTTTTAATTGTTGGGGGATTGTTTGGGTATTTAAAAAACATTTAGTTGAACCAACAACTTCAATGGGCAAAAAATAGGACACAAATTTGTTTTAAATAGTCAAAGAGTTGGGCTGAAAATCATAATAATAATTATTGGTCATAGAAACAAATGAAACCAGTTAAACACTTGATCATATGTATTTGTGTTTGTGATTATGTGACCCATAATATTTTTTTCTCAGTATAAATAAATGATTTGGGTTTTAAGAACTCCAAAAGAGCAACGACAAACTTAGGAGTGGAATGTGAGAAACCTCAATGGAGAATACTGAGTATGACATGGTGTTAATTGCTCTGTGTGTGTGTGTGTGTGTGTGTGTGTGTGTGTGTGTGTTTTTGGCGGGTGGATGGGTGTGCGTGTTAAAGCCAACGGAGAAATGCAGGAGCGCGCGCGTACATACACACACACACACACACACACACACACACACACACACACACACACACACTCACCATTCATCCATCATTGATTAAACCTATGAACACGGCTGTTCAGCAGTTCTAAACACAAGCGCAGGGTCTGTTTTTGTCCTTAACTAAAATACTTCAATACGTTAATAATGAATTTATTTTGCTGAATAAGGTAATAAGCGATATTTAAACCAAACCAGTAAGTTAAGTGTTCCATACATTAAAGTACTGTGTATAACCAAGTGCCCTAGCAAACACAGTTACAGTTTGTAGCACAGCCACACAACAGGGACACCTTCAACAACAGGGAAATGGTTGTAGAGCTAATGCTGCTCACCTGTGGCCGAAGGTGTGCCCTAGCGGTTTCTGTTCCCCTATTGACAGTGTTTTGGTCACCGGGCAAGTTCCCACGCATGCGCGATCGCGTCGCAAGGGAACCCGGAAGTGACGTGGGTCACATGATCCGGCATAAAGCCGGAACCGGCAAGGAAGCCATTACGGAGAGATGAAGACAGCGCGCTGCATGTGTTTTGAAGCTGAGCGACTGCTTGTGGATTATACTTTGATAATTTCATTCAGTACCCAGCTCATTCCGTTTATCGATCTCCCAGACCTACCATCATCATTTGGTGAGATCGATCCATCTCTCCAACTTCACCATTTCACCCCTATTGCCGTTTTTCAGACACTGGACTATCATACACACACACACACACACCCGCATACATCGCACACACACTTTTTTCTATTTGTATATATTTTGTATATATTGGTTTGTGGTGCACCGTGTTTGTTTATTTATCTGTCTGTCTTGTTAAATACACTTGGTTTAATTTATTATAATTGTTTTGTGTCGCGTCGTGTTTTGTCCAGCTGCGGTTGCGCAATACCGGAAGTAGTGTTTTCAAGCCCCTGTTTAGATTCCCGAATCCGTTGTTTTTTTGTAACCAAGCGGTTTTTTAAATCCAAGCGTTACAAGTTTACAGTACAAACAAAGAGTGTGTGCGCTGGGAGGGATTGGAAGGTGACTGAGAATACTCATTTACAAGATAAAAGACGGTCAGAGGCAAGGCCGTTCTAGACCAGACCATATGGGTTTTTTTCCCTGGGCTTATAGTAACGGTATTGTCCTTGAGTTGTGTTGAGGCACGCAAACCCGCTGACCACAATTAGGTGGCAATCCCTCAGGGGGGAAAATAAAAAATAAAAATTAAAGAAATAAAATAAAATATCCTTAATCCAGATTTTATCAATCAATGACATAACATTTATCTAAGCTGGATGGTTAAATTCTCAAAAACGTTTAACCTAAAGTAAGACTTAACACACTATAACTAAAATATTTACAAAACTGAAAGGTTGTCTTATGAATAATAAAAAATACAAACTAAATAAAAACAGATGGGCTATTGAACAGATCATAATATGTTTTATGTTTTCTGATTATAAATGATAGATGGGTTGATTTTAGAAAGGCTAAATGAAATAGCTAGTTTTGGTCATGTCAGTCCAGTAACTATACTATGTAAAAGTAATTATAATATGAATTAATTAAGGGCAGGACCTAATCTTTTATACTGTGTGTGTGTGTGAGTATTATTAACATATATATGTTAATAATTTACAACATGATGACATTAGTATTTATGTTTTTGTATATATTTTTAAATGTTCAAATGAGTATATAATTTGTTGTGTCATCTGTGATTGAGACCCATGAATTAAATTGAAATAATTTTTATAGGTAGTAAGCCAGGTTTTAGTAACCTTGGACAAATCACCATGTAAGCCCTTTCTCGCACACGCGCTCTCACGCTATCTGTCGCATTCACACACACTGTAGACACACAGACACACACAAATAACACATGAAATTGCGTAAAACCAAATGAAACTAGAGTAAAAAATATGAGCAGTAAAAATACAGTAGTATCCTGTAGGCGATTCCTGTCCTGTGATAACAATACTAACAGAACTAAACAGTTCCAGTGGGTTAGCGCCTGTTATACTAATTTTTTACTGCTTATATTTCATTTGGTTTTACGCAATTTCATGTGTTGTGTGTGTGTGTGTGTGTGTGTGTGTGTGCGTGCACAAGAGAGATGATACTCTGACAAGAGCAACTTCCGTGTGGCTCCCGTGGCACAATCGGTTAGCGCATGGTACTTATAAAGCAGTACAGGTGAAGGAATGCTGAGTTTGAGCCTCACCTAAAGCACCCAAAGCATTTAACTGCATATCGCACTGTGTATGTGACAAATAAAATTTGAATTTGAAAGTAAAGCTTAAAATTTAACTTCTGCTTGGGTTTGTTTTCGTTATATTTTTGATGTTTTCGCTGATAGTCAAATTGGCATAACAAATTGATTAATGGCCCATAATATCTGGAACAATACTAACAGAACTAAACAGTTCTAGAGTGCCTGTTTTCAAGTGTGAATGTTTATGGGGATTAAATCTGTCTCTGCTGCCGCATCCATTCACAGTTGTGATAAGTGATTAATGCCCCATCAGATCTTTTGATAGGGGAGCATTATGCATGATTAAATGACAAAAGAAATACTGATCCATATGGGCAGATATTTGTTCCAGGTTGCATGCGCCATTAATTGCCTTTCTTATGCCACTTGTTGACTATCAGTGAAAAAAAAAAAACATAATCAAAAATATAACGAAAACAAACTCAAGCAGACGTTACATTTGGAGCTTTACTTTGCAGCAAAATATTATCTATCAGTATATTAAATGGAACGAAGTAAAATACACCGTAATGTAAAATACTGTACATAGCCCGCGTTTGTATTCCGTACCTACAATGATCGGTATAGACAAATTATAGCCGCTACCGTGTCTTTAAGGATTATTTCAGGATGTCTTAAATATTTCACTAACTAGTTTTATTAAGTCATTATTAAATAATAAATAGCATAATCATCATGGGTTGTGTATTGAGTGATTTAACAAATCTGTTTTATTAATCGGTTTGTTGTTGTTGTTTTTTTACCACGTCATCTATTTATGATTAAACTCCTCCACTTGGGGCAGGATCTCACTCCCAACCCTGAGAGGGCACTCCACCCTTTTCCGGCTGAGGACCATGGCCTCAGATTTGGAGGTGCTGATTCTCATCCCAGCCGCTTCACACTCGACTGCGAACCGATCCAGTGAGAGCTGTCGGTCGCAGGATGATGAGGCCAACAGAACAACGTCATCTGCAAAAAGCAGTGACCCAATCCTGAGCCCACCAAACTGTACCCCCTCAATGCCCTGGCTGCGCCTAGAAATCCTGTCCATAAAAATTATGAACAGGATCGGTGACAAAGGGCAGCCCTGTCAGAGTCCTACTCTCACCGGAAACAGGTCCGACTTACTACCGGCAATGCGGAACAAGCTCCGACACCAGTTGTACAGGGACCGGACAGCCCTTAACAGGGAATCCGATATCCCATACTCCCGGAGTACCCCCCACCGGACTCCCCGAGGGACACGGTCGAATGCCTTCTCCAAGTCCACAAAGCACATGTAGATTGGTTGGGCAAACTCCCATGACCCCTCCAGGACCCTGCTAAGGGTGTAGAGCTGGTCCACTGTTCTGCGACCTGGACGAAAACCACATTGCTCCTCCTGAATCCGAGGTTCAACTATCCGACGGACCCGCCATTCCAGGACCCCTGAATAGACTTTCCCAGGGAGGCTGAGGAGTGTGATCCCTCTGTAGTTGGAACACACTCTCTGGTCCCCCTTCTTGAAGAGGGGGACCACCCCCTCTTCAAGAAGGGGACCACCACTCCGGTTTTCCAGTCCAGAGACACTGTCCCCGATGTCCATGCAATGTTGCAGAGACGTGTCAACCATGACAGCCCTACAACATCCAGAGCCTTGAGGAACTCCGGGCGGATCTCATCCACCCCCGGGGCCCCGCCACCACGGAGCTTTTTGATCACCTCGGCGACCTCGGCCCCAGAGATGGAAGAGTCCACCTCTATGTCCCCAGACTCTGCTTCCTCATCCGAAGGCATGTTGGTGGAATTAAGAAGGTCTTCGAAGTACTCCCCCCACCGACCCACAGCATCCCGAGTCGAGGTCAGCAGCGAACCATCCCCACTATACACTGTGTTGACCGTGCACTGCTTTCCCCTTCTGAGACACCGGATGGTGGACCAGAATATCTTCGAAGCCGTCTGGAAGTCATTCTCCATGGCCTCCCCAAACTCCTCCCATGCCCGGGTTTTTGCCTCAGCAACCACTGAAGCTGCATTCTGCTTGGCCTGCCTTTACCTATCAGCTGCTTCCGGAGTGCCACCAGCCAAAAAGGCCCGTTAAGACTCCTTCAGCTTGATGACATCCCTCACCGCCAGTGTCCACCAACGGGTTCTTGGGTTGCCACCATGACAGGCACCGACCACCTTACGGCCACAGCTCCGGTCGGCCGCCTCGACAATGGAGGCGTGGAACATAGTCCATTCGGACTCAATGTCCCCCACCTCCCCCAGGACGTGGTTGAAGCTTTGCCGGAGGTGGGAGTTGAAGCTCGTCCTGACGGGGGACTCTGCCAGACGTTCCCAGCAGACCCTCAGAATACGTTTGGGTCTACCAGGCCTGACCGGCATCCTACCCCGCCAATGATGCCAACTCACCACCAGGTGGTGATCAGTTGACAGCTCCGCCCCTCTCTTCACCCGAGTGTCCAAGACATGTGGCCGCAAGTCCAATGACATGACCACAGTCGATCATCGAACTGCCGCCTAGGGTGTCCTGGTGCCAGGTGCACATATGGACACCCTTATGCCTGAACATGGTGTTCGTTATGGACAATCCGTGATGAGCACAGAAGTCCAATAACAAAACATCGCTCTGGTTCAGATCAGGGGGGCCGTTCATCCCAATCACGCCCTTCCAGGTCTGACTGTCATTACCCACATGAGCATTGAAGTCCCCCAACAGAATGATGGAGTCCCCAGGATGGATGTTCTCTAGCGCCCCCTCCAGAGACCCCAAAAAGGGCAGGTACTCCAAACTGCTGTTCGGCGCATAAGCGCAAACAACAGTAAGGATCCGTCCCCCCCACCCGAAGGCGGAGGGAGACCACCCTCTCGTCCACTGCAGTGAACCCCAATGTACAGGCCCCGAGCCGGGGGGCAATAAGTATGCCCACAACTGCTCGTCGCCTGTCACGGGTGGCAACTACAGAGTAGAAGAGAGTCCAGCCCCTCTCAAGGAGACTGGTTCCAGAGTCCAAGCTGTGCGTTGAGGTGAGTCCAACTATATCTAGCCGGAACTTCTCAACCTCACGCACTAGCTCAGGCTCCTTCCCCGCCAGAGAGGTGACATTCCACGTCCCTAGAGCCAGCTTCTGCAGCCGAGGATCAGACCGCCAAGGCCCCTGTCTTCGGCCACCGCCCAGCTCACACTGCACCCGACCTCTTTGGCCCCTCCTACAGGTGGTGAGCCCATGGGAAGGGGGACCCAGGTTGCCTCTTTGGGCTGTGCCCGGCCGTGCCCCATGGGTGCAGGCCCGATCACCAGGCGCTCACCATCGGGCCCCACCTCCGAGCCTGTCTCCAGAGAGGCCCCGGTGACCCACGTCCGGGCGAGGGAAAACGTTTTCCAAGGGTTTTACTCATCATAAGAGGTCTTCTGAACCACTCTTTGTCTGTTCCCTCACCTAGGACCAGATTGCCATGGGTGACCCTGCCAGGGGCATGAAGCCCCCGACAACATAGCTCCCAGGATCATTGGGACACGCAAACCCCTTCACCACGATAAGGTGGTGGTTCAAGGAGGGGCAAAATTAAAATAAAACATTTTCTTTTGTTTTATTTAAATTTTGCTATAATTAAAATAAAACAACTTTAAAGGGCACCTACGGTGCTACATGGACTTTTTCAAGCTGTTTGGACTGCATTGTGTGTTAGGAGAGTGTGTACACAACCACTCTACAGTGATAAAGAGCCGCCCAGCGATTTTCTTTTAATTTAATAATATAAGATGCCCCTTCTGAAATCAGCCCGTTTTCAAAAGCCTGTCGGTGTGAAGTCACACCGACAGAGGCCGCTCCTACTATAGTTGATTGACACTGGTGTTTTAGCAAAGACCCGCCCCGAGTGAAAAAAAGAGCCGTCGGCCATTGTTTTTCTACACTGGAGCAAAATGGCGCCTACATGAGTGTGGTGTGCAGTTTGCTGCAGTATTGTGGTGGTCTAGTGGTTAGGATACGGTGCTTTCACGTGGGAGACCCGGGTTCGATTCCTGCTTTAGGTACATGCTTTTTTTTGCACTACATATTTATAAAGTTTTTTTAAAGTTCGTTTAGTAACGAGGCGAGTGCGCTATGCTTCGGTAAGCTTTTCTGACATAAGGAGAGACTCAGTCAAACACACACACACACACACACACAATGCTTCGCGTGTATGATGTCCTATTCCCGGCATCTATATGACTCATTCACACACACAGACACACGTTGTCTGTCAGAAAGGTCTCTGTTTATTAACAGCAAAAGATCGGTATAAATATGTTTGACTAAACGCCTGTGCTATAGACATATGTTACTACAAATGAAGCATTGTAAATGTCCTGGTGAGATCCCGAAAAAAAAACAATGCTTCGCGTGTATAAGGTCGCGGGTTGAATAGCCGGCATTTCCGCGATGGTTGCCGTTAATCCGTCGTGGTCTACTGGTTAGGATTCCGCGCTCTAACGCGGTAGCCCCGGGTTCGATTCCCCCTCAAGGCACATGCTTTTTGCACTACATATTTATAAAGTTTTTCTAAAAGTTCGTTTAGTAACGAGGCGAGTGCGCTATGCTTCGGTAAGCTTTTCTGACATAAGGAGAGACTCACACACACACACACAATGCTTCGCGTGTATGATGTCCTATTCCCGGCATCTATATGACAGTCAGACACACACACACGTTGTCTGTCAGAAAGGTCTCTGTTTATTAACAGCAAAAGATCGGTATAAATATGTTTGACTAAACGCCTGTGCTATAGACATATGTTACTACAAATTAACCATTGTAAATGTCCTGGTGAGATCCCGAAAAAAACAATGCTTCGCGTGTGTAAGGTCGCGGGTTGAATAGCCGGCATTTCCAAGCGGCATCCATTAATCCTCCGTGGTCTAGTGGTTAGGATACGGCGCTCTCAGCGCAGCAACTCGAGTTCGATTCCTGGTCTGGGAAGTCAAAAAAGTTTTACAACCAGATTCACATGTAAAATTTTATATACATATATAACTATATATATATATATATATATATATATATATATATATATACATATATAAAAATATGAGTGCATAATAAAAATCTTACAAAATATAGGGGAAATATATATATATATATATATATATATATATATATATATATGTATATATATATATATATATATATATATATATATATATATATATATAAAATAAAAATTATATATATATATATATATACCCTATATTTTGTAAGATTTTTATTATGCCCTCATTTCTACATTGTATATTTGTACAACTATTTTACTAGTAAAATTTATTTTCTTTAGTATTTCTTTTTATTGATATTTATTCCTTACATATAAGCTTTTATTTTATTTTTAAGGTCACTGGCTGCCGTATAGGCATTTCACTGCATATCATACTGTGTATGACTGTGTATGTGACAAATAAAATTTGAATTTGAATCAAAGGAGAGGAAGATAGAGAGGTGGAAGGAGACAGAGAGAGAGAGAGAGGGAGAGAGAGAGAGAGACAGAGTATAGGAAGGTGAGCATGAATGAACAGATGCAAGAGGAGACAGGAAGATAGCAGCAGGGAAGATTTAACACGTTAATATCAGATCTATGAGGAAGAGAGCAAGAGAGTAGAAATAACTCCTTTATATATAAAATAATTCTAACATCATGTAAAATTATTTTTAACTGTTTTTTAAATATTTTTAACTGTTGTCAAAGCTATACCCCACTTGTATTGTGAAGACGCGCCCCACAGAACTGGGGGGCGGGTTCAGTAGAGGTCATTAACATTTAAAGGAGCACGTACTGAAACAGGTTGCTGAGAACAGAGCTACTTTTTACCAGGTAAAAGTAATGTTTTTTTTACACAACAATTGAGAATTTTTAATTAAAGTATATTACAAACTTTTCATTAGGACCCTAAAGAATCATATTAACTTATGCAAAATTGAGTCTGTATGGCTCCTTTAAAACAGCATCACCCAGGGATCGAACCCGGATCTCCCGCATGAAAGGGCGCGGACTTAACCGCTGCACCACTCCGACACTTAGAGACAATTTTTCAATTCAATTCAGTTTTATTTGTATAGCGTTTTTAACAATTGACATTGTCTCAAAACAGCTTTACACAATCAAAAGAATTATTTAAGTTGTATGGAATGTGAATGTGTATGAATCAAAATGTTCAGATATTCCCTGGTGAGCAAGCCCGAGGGCGACAGTGGCAAGGAAAAACTCCCTGAGATGGTAATAGGAAGAAACCTTGAGAGGAACCAGACTCGACAGGGAACCCCATCCTCATCTGGGTGAAACAGATAGCAGGAAATGATCTGCATTTATACAGTGTTAAGTGTTAGGTTCAGCTATAATAGTTGATGTTAATTGATGTTATAATAGTTGATGTAAAATGGAGTCCAGTAGTTATTCGAGACTCAGATAGACTTGTAGAAAGTTCCAGTCCTGAACTATCGAATTGTCAAGTCCTCAGAGAAACAGCTGACAACACCAGTCGAGGCCAGAACCATCTTCTAAGTAGATAGAATCATCCCCAGACACCAGACGCATCCTAAAGAGACACACGGGGCATCCATGCGACGAGACCTCCAACCAGAAACCGGGCACCAGGATGGATCAGACAGGTCCGGAGGGCAGAGGGAGTCTGAATCACTGGTAGCTCAGGAACCACATGTGTAGCTCGACAGAGAGAGAGAGAGAAAGAGTGAAAGGGGGAGACAGGGGGAGAGAGGAAAGAGAAAGAGGGGGAGGAAGAGAAGAGGAGGAGAGATTGCAATTAGGTATGGTCACAGTCACAATGTCTAATGTGAATGTATATTTACTGTAGAGTGCAAGCAGGGACTCCGGCAGGACTAACTATGACAGCATAACTAAAAGGGAGAGCCAGAAGGAAACACAAACATGAGGGCTCCCTGAGATGTAAAGCAAACAATCACCTCACCGTCAACAAACCTGAGTGATCAAATGAGACAGAGGAAGACAGCATCTAAACATACCAGTTCACCATAATACTCTACGTCCATGAGTCCCCCAGATCTGCTCCTTTACCTTATGGCAAATCTATTTATAAAAATGCTTGGCTAAATAAATAGGTTTTGAGTCTAGACTTAAACACTGAGACTGTGTCTGAGTCCCGAACACTATTTGGAAGACTATTCCATAATTTTGGGGCTTTGTAAGAAAAAGCTCTGCCCCCAGCTGTAGTTTTCATAATACGCGGTACTGATAAGCAGCCTGCATCCTTTGACCGAAGTAGGCGTGGCGGATCGTAAGACACTAGCAGTTCGCTCAGATACTGCGGCGCGAGACCATTTAATGCCTTATATGTCAAGAGTAGTATTTTAAAATCAATGCGAAATTTCACAGGGAGCCAATGCAGTGAAGATAGGATAGGGGTGATGTGCTCATATCTTCTGGTTCTAGTGAGGACTCTCGCTGCTGCATTCTTGCATAGCTGAAGCTTGTTTATGCACCTAACTGAACAACCAGACAGTAAGGCATTACAATAGTCCAACCTAGAAGTGATAAAAGCATGAACTAGTTTTTCTGCATCATTTAGCGACAATATATTTCTTATTTTGGCGATATTTCTGAGGTGAAAGAATGCTATCCTGGTGATATTATCTACATGAGCTTCAAATGAAAGGCTGGAGTCTATAATCACGCCGAGGTCTTTTACTGTTGCACTTGACGGAACAGAAAGGCCATCTAAAGTTACGGTGTGATCTAAGATTTTACTTCTAGCTGTATGCGGTCCTATGACTAGAACTTCTGTCTTATCCGGATTAAGCAGAAGGAAGTTAATTAGCATCCAATTTCTTATGTCCTGCACACATTGCTCAACATTAGTAAGATGGTTTTTCTCATCAGGTTTTGTTGAGACGTATACCTGTGTGTCGTCAGCATAACAATGAAAATTAATACCATGCTTACGGATTATGTTGCCCAGAGGAAGCATGTAAAGGGAAAAAAGCAGTGGGCCTAAAACTGAACCCTGCGGAACGCCAAACTCCACTAGAGAACATGCAGAATAATCACCATTTAAGTCTACATACTGATAACGATCAGTCAAATAGGATCTAAGCCAGGAGAGGGCTGTACCCTTAATTCCTACTACATTTTCTAATCTGTGAAGAAGAATAGCATGATCAATAGTGTCAAAAGCTGCATTGAGGTCGAGTAATACAAGCATAGTTACACAACCCTGATCAGAGGCCAATAGGAGGTCATTTACTACTTTAACGAGTGCTGTTTCTGTGCTGTGATGAGGCCTAAATCCTGACTGATACAGTTCATGTATGCCATTTCTATGTAGATATGAGCATAGCTGCTCCGCTACTATCCTTTCCAGAATCTTAGAGATAAAGGGGAGGTTTGATATTGGCCTGTAATTGGACAGCTGACAGGGGACGAGGTCAGGTTTCTTAATTATTGGTTTAATAACTGCTACTTTAAAAGATTTTGGAACATAACCAATGCTGAGTGAGGAATTAATTATTCTCAACAGCGGTTCTGTTATTACTGGTACTATCTGTTTAAGAAAATGTGTCGGTATAGGATCTAATATACAGGTTGATGAATTTGCAGAAGAGATGAGTGAAATTAGTTCATTCTCTTCAAGAGGAGTAAAGTATTCTAGGTTTGAATCTGACATGGTTAGGTTAACATCTGTATCAATTACATTGTTTGGTTTCAAAGCCTCAATTTTATGCCTGATATTTACAATTTTATTATTAAAAAAGTTCATGAAGTCCTCACTATTGCATGATGTTGTTGTGGAGATTTCTGTAGTGGTCTTATTTCTGGTTAATTTGGCTACGGTATTAAATAAAAATCTAGGATTATTTTTATTTTCTTCTATAAGAGTGGAGAGATACGTTGATCTAGCTACACTAAGAGCTTTCCTATAGTTCAGGATGCTCTCTTTCCATGCTATTTGAAATACCAACAATTTAGTTTGACGCCATTTACGCTCTAATTTCCGAGCAGTCTGTTTTAAAGTGCGCGTGTGATCGTTATACCAGGGAGCGAGTTTCTTATCTCTAATAATTTTTCTTTTAGCTGGAGCTACATTATCTAAGGTACAACGAAGTGTCGACTCTAAATATTCAGTCGCCTGATCAAGTTCTGTGGGGTCAGACGGTGGCCTAATCGAAGTTGGTAACTCTGGGAGATTACTGATAAAACTCTGTGTGGTAGTCGATGTGAATGTACGTTTAATACGGTAGCGCGGTGCTGTGCGTACATTATCACTGTGACACACTTGAATGGAGACAAGATAGTGATCTGAGATAATTTCAGACAGTGGAATTGTGAATACATTTCCTATAATTAATCCGAAGAATATTACTAAATCTAAAGTGTGACCTGCTTTATGAGTGGGTCCTACTACACACTGATTTACGCCTACGGAGTCTAGTATGGATATAAATGCTGTTCTCAGAGGGTCTTCTGGATTCTCAATATGAATGTTAAAATCTCCAGCAATTAACACTTTGTCTACAGAAATGACCAGGTCTGAGATGAAATCCGCAAATTCACTAAGAAATTCAGAATACAGCCCTGGAGGTCTGTAAATTATAATTAGTGGAATCGACTGAGCTGATTTAATATACTTTAATAGACTTATGTTACTATAGAGAATTTCAAATGAGTTAAATTTGTGTCCGTGTTTTTGTACGATAGACAGATTATCATTATGAATAACTGCGACGCCTCCTCCTCTACCAGTTAACCGAGGCTGGTGTATGTAGCTGTATCCAGGAGGACTAGCTTCATTTAGAGCTACATACTCGTCCTGTTTAACCCATGTTTCAGTTAAACAGAGTATATCAAACGCCTGATCTGTGATAATTTCATTAACAATAACTGCTTTTGATGCGAGAGATCTAATATTTAACAATCCTATCTTCAGATCTGAGTTGCCGGCTGCGCATTCAGTATGATCTGAGTTTGTGGTCTTTATGTTAATTAGATTATTGAAACAGACTTTCTGGGTCTTTCTACATTTTAGCTTAGATCGGGGAACAGACACAGTCTCAATAAGGTGAACCCTGAGTGACGACTCTATGCAGCTAGCAGACGGTTGGTTTAGCCTGTCTGTCTGCTCCCTGGCCTGGGCTCTGGATTGTCACCGATTAACTAGACCTCTACTGAGACTATGAGCTATACTACAGGAAATGAGAGCAGCACCTTCCCGAGTGGGATGGACACCGTCCCGCCCTAACAGGCCAGCTTTGCCCTCAAAGGTCTTCCAATTATCTATGAAGCCCACATTATTTTTGGAGCACCACCTGGACATCCAGCGGTTCAGCGACCATAACCTGCTGTAAGCTATGTCGCCACGTCTCATTGGGATGGGACCAGAGCATACTACTTCATCGGACATCGCCTTCGCTAATTTAAACACCTCTGTAAAGTTATTCTTACTAACCTTTGACTGACGAAGGCGTATATCGTTAGCTCCAGCATGTACCACTATCTTAGAGAACCTGTGCTGTCCTAGAGCCCTAAGATTACCTGCTATGTCCGGTCCGGACAACACGCCCCATTCACGTTAATAAGCCATTCGACTTCTTTGAAAGAAAGCTCTAGATAAGTGACAAAGTAAGCCTGTTGTAATAATTGCACGTGTATTTTATCTGTTTTCAACTTGGTGTTATTTGATCTTATTGGTTTAGAAACGTATATTTCAATAAATAGTAAACTTGGCCGATTTCATTATAATTTTGTTGACAAGTGGGTCTTGAAAATTCTCCCACCCCCTTAAGTGGGGAATGACAGAAATATGGTCATTTATTTCAGTTAATAAATCTACTATAAATTTTTTTTACTCATTATTGTACAGTACATATCAATAGCTCTGGTACAGATTTTTCATGTTTGTTGTGGAAATTACCATCACTGTTGTATTTATTGTGATGAATGAAAATGTCACTTTGCTCCACCTGGTGGCCATTTTACGAATGACTTTGAAATGCAACTGATTTATTTTGGCCTCTGTCGCCTAAAAACGCCGGTGAGCGCGACAGTAATAACCATTCCGATTGGGTAACCACTGTAGTGTTTCTCTGTCCATCTTGGGTCTACACACGTCACAGGACTTGCTGGCCGCAACCTAAAATAATAGGCCCAAGTTTGTAAAATAGGAGTAAGTGGTACACCCACTTGTCCCACAGCATCCTGATTGTCTCTCTGTTATCTCGTTTATCAAAGTGGACAATCCTGGAAATAATGTGGAAGTTTTCCAGGGACACTGTTGCATGAAAATGTTCTCTGCCAGTTTTTTCTTCTGCTGGGATTCTGTGAATTCCCCCTTGGACCTGAAATCTCCATCAAGGAAAAGAACCCCAAAGTGGGCATGTGAATGAGTTTGACCCATCTCCTTTCCCTTCATTCCAAAAAAAATATGCCTTCCTTCTAAATTATTGCAAAATAATTTTCTGGATTGAATCTGGGACTAAAAGCTCACAAGAAGACTTGATGCACATGAGAAACTGCCATCCTTGTTGGCCCTGGTTGGATCCTTATCATATTGGCAGCCATGCAGGGTGGCTTATTTCTTGGGCAAGAAGACCATTAAATTTTACCATTTTTTTTGACATCCATATTTTTTTTACTTGCTAGCTACTGACAGACTTCTGTTTCTGGAGCTGGCTGCTGATGGGCTGGTTCTCTGTCTCATCATGTTTCTAAAAATTCTGACAGTGACTTTGAAGAAGAGGTTGAGACTGAGCATCAGCTAGTTCCAAAACCAGGATCATCTTCCTCTACATCATCATCAAAAGCATCTCTCTCTCTTCCAAATTCAATTGCAATGTCTTCTGAACAGAGCGCCGCCTGACCCCCAGCCTCCCCGCCAGCCAACCGCCTGCGCACGCCCCCTGCCCCGCCGGCTTTTCGCGCGGCCCCGGCCTGCGGAGTCGTGACGCGGGCAGTCGAAGTGGAAGAGAATCTTTTGGCCATCTTGATAGGTTGTGATAAACCGCAAAGCTATATTTATTGCATCCAGTCCCCAATTTGGGATATGAAAAATGCGATAGAATAAGAGCAAATAAAGATTGATTCCCACAAGACAGAGGGTAAAGAGTGTGGGAATGTGAAAGCAGACAGGTGTTGATGCTTGAATTTTGGCACAATGTTGTATGATAATGTTTGCAACCTTGTGTGGGACAAAAGAGCCAAAACACAAAACACTCTCTCTCTCTCTCTCTCTCTCTCTCTCTCACACACACACACACACACATACACACACACACATATTTACTGTATACTTATACAGGAGGAGGATAGAGTAAAGGAACACATGACTTACAATTTTTTCATCTATATTGTCCCTGGGTCCAGTTTACCCGAACGCCCTATGTATTATAATATGTAGGGGAAGTACAGTGTGTGTTCATTGAAAATGTTTTTAAAGAAAATGAGCCAAGGCCAATGAGTCTGAGTAAAAAAAAAATAATAATTGTATAACTTTTCTTTTGTTAAAACATGAAAATGGGTCCCACAGACCCGGACACCAAAAAAATTTAGCAAACCTGAGATTTATGAGGACGAAACCTTTTTCTCATCTGAGTGATACTGGAACATGCCATTATAAATCATTTCAGGAGTATAATGATACAGTGGAACCTTGGATTACGAGCATAATTCGTTCTGGAAGCGGGCTTGTATTCCAAAACACTCATAAACCAAAACAAATTTTCCCATAAGAAATAATGGAAATTAAAATTATTCGTTCCACAGCCCAAAAATATAAACACATAAAAATAATTAACACAAAATATAAAGTAAAAATAAAACAAATTTTATTTGTTACACATGCGTAATTTGACACCGTGTCGGTTGTGTGTGAGTGAATCACCCCCTCTCTGCTTCACACATACATACACGTGTCAAATAATAATAATATTATATTATATACATGTCAAATAATAATAATAGATTTTATTTGTAGGCGCGTTTCATGACACTCAAGGACACCTTACACACCATAAAAAAGAAATTAATTAATAAAATAATAATAATAATAATAATAATAAAGGACAATATACGAGTAATGCAGTGTTAAAAATATGTCTGACGAGGTAGTAGATTCCACAGGTAAGGGGCAGCATAGCTAAAGGCTCGAGATCCCATGGTTGCCAAACGCATACAAGGAAGAACCAGATGACGATGATGATCTCAGGTTTCTAGAAGCTCAGGTTTCTAAAATTACGCGCGCGCACACATAACACACCCACTCAAATGACACACACTAAAAACGAGAGAGAGAGTGTGTGTGTGTGTGTGTGTGTGAACCGGCGCGGTGTCAAATTACGAGCGCAAGAGAAAGAAAAAAAAAACACACACACACACACATATGGATGTTGTTTATACCAGTAAGAAACGAGCACTAAGACCCAGCAGGGGAGACGATTACCTGCAGCACCAGAGAGAGAAAAACTGTTAGCTCAGTTGTGATCACGTGACGCTCGGCGTTACACGTTACTCGTAATCCAAGGTTCCACTGTATATTATTAAACCAAGCACTGCTACGTGTATTAAAAGAACCTTGAATATGAACATCAGTAAAGATTTAGTGTTTTAACGAATAAAGTTTATTATATTAAACTGAACTCGAGGACTATTCACAGATCATAAACACTTCATGCTATCCATCCACCCTTTATATTAAAACAAAGAACAATTGATATTATATAAGAAATAGGTTCTTGAATAGAGATGGGCTAAATTATAATTTCATCAACAGTACTTCAAACAAAGTCATTTGATAAAAAAAAGAATATATATATGTCAGTGGCGCCTGCTAGCTTTTGAAACAGGGGAAGCTCATATTTCTCTCTCCTCAAAAGGAAGACCACTAAATAGTTTTGCCAAAAGCAGGTCAACAATATTAGCACCGTCTGTCATTATGCACAGCTTGCTAACTGGCTAGTTTCCCCTTCCACGAGCTACTTTAATTATATGAACGAACTAACTTTACAATGCTGAAACAAGAAGCAAAGTCAAGAACGCTATAATATGTTTTTTTTTTTTATTATTTAAAGAATGATTTTTACAAACAAAAATGGTTTACCAGCAAACAATACAGAGTGCAGCAGTTCGTCGTACCACTACACCTGCAAATCCGCATGGGACTGAACTCGAATCTCTGTAGCGCTGATGTATACTTACATAAGACATGCTGTCCAATCAAAAAAGGGGTTCCGCCCTTTAAACAGCTCCTCCAATCATCATGCAGCAGACCAGCATCCTGGCCCGCCCACTGCTCCATTCACTCCCATGTCCCTGGAAGTGACGATTTTGGTGCATTTATCCAATTACCGTCCAGCTTTTCTGCAGTGAAAAAAGCTCCTCTGTGCTGCCGATAGAGCTCCAGTGAAGCTGGGCTTCAGGAGGGTTTAACGCGCTGTGCTGCACGGAAATGTAGGACAAGAAAATCACCTCAAACAAACTACAATAAATACCTGATTCTGAACGAGCTAGTCATGAAGCTGACTTTTATTAAAACCAATATAAATACCACAGTGCAGATATGAGCATTTATTTTCTGACATAGTAGAGGAGGCGGAGCTTCCCTTGTAGTCTTAGAGCAGCCGCCACTGAAATATGTATATTATATATATACACTGAAGTTTTATTTTTTTAATTAAAATTGCTTTGCTACTTTTTTCTTTTTATCCATTTATCTCAGTTTGTATTAAAATAAGTATGATTATAATCTACCCTTACAGGAGTGGTTCACTGTGTACGAGCACAACCGCCGCCCTAACTGCACTGTGTCTGATCTGGTGATGGGGAACCAGTACATGTTCCGTGTGTTCAGTGAGAACCTCTGTGGCATGAGTGAGGATCCGTGTGTAAGCAAGGACACGGCCACCATCAGCAAGTCCGGTCAGTGTGTGTGGATGTGTGTGTGTATTCAGACAGTTTCCATATTTACCAGTTTCTTTATAACCAAACTCATTTTATTTAATTAATAATTAATGTAAATGTGAAACATAAAGGATTTTAAAAGATAAACCTTTTCAACCCCAATTTTTAGTAGATGAAACTATCATAAAAGTAATATTTCTTTTTCTAGGTCTGGACATTAAGCGTGCTCCATTTAAGGAAAGAGACATGAACTGTGCACCAAAATTTACCACCCCATTAGTGAACAGATCTGCAGTCCAGGGTTATAGTACTGCCATCAGCTGCTCCGTGAAAGGATTTCCAAAGGCAAGATGTGCACATACATCCACACACACACTTACACATACACACCCACACACACTTACATATATATACTGTATGCCAAATGTATTCACTCGCCTGCCTTCACGTGCATATGAGCTTAAGTAACATTCAGATAACACACCGCTGTAGGGCCAACGTTGGGACAACGGCAGTGGATATGTTGGGCCAGCGTTGGCATCAGTAGTTGACCCAACATAATTCTGTCCATTGGCCCAGTGATGGCTCATTGGAGGGAAAAGGATAGGCTGGCCCAATGTTGGCACAACATTGGTTTAGTAGATAATGGCAAGGTTGGAAATTTTAAATTCGAAATGTTATTATACTCTTTTCATCATCGCCAATAACAAGAAAACACATTTATATCTACAGATTTTTTTTGCAAATGTGATAAAATAGCAAAGCAAAGTAGCCAAGTAACAAAGAAAACAGTAAATAACCTAGCAACATTGTCATATGCTATGTTTCACATGCTGACTACTTTAGAACATATATTTGATAATCGCATAAACATACAAAAATGCAGTCATACACGGTACGATATGCAGTGAAATGCTCATAAGACTGCTCATGACCTTAAAAAAATTACCAATTAAAAATAAATTATGGAATAAAATATTAAATAAAGTATGGAAAAATTTTATCTATAGAAAATATAGTTATCGAAGATAACAAAATATAAAATATAGAAAACTTTGGTTGTGAAAATTTAAATAGAATTTAAATATAAATGTCCGGGGAGTGAGCAAATATGCATGAATGTGTGTTGATATATACTGTACAGTATATGTTCATACGACTCAGAATCTAGTCTCCAGTCCTATTACTTCCAAATATTTAGCCATAATTATTTACCCTACTATGTGATGAACTGAAGCTCAGGAGCTGATACAGAAGTTCTTCTAGCACATGTTGCATGGTATAATATTTTTTATGTAATTTGTGTTTTTGTGTGTGTGTGTGTGTGTGTGCGTGGGTGTGTGCGTCGGTGTGTG
Source organism: Channallabes apus (assembly GCA_030522415.1). NCBI lineage: Eukaryota > Metazoa > Chordata > Actinopteri > Siluriformes > Clariidae > Channallabes > Channallabes apus. The sequence goes on from CM060104.1 coordinate 23,325,081, forward strand.
AATGCAGCCTAAGATTATCTGGATGAAGAACAGGATGATAATCGGTGAGGACCCAAAGTATCTGATGCAGAACAATCAGGGAGTTTTAACACTGAACATCCGCAAACCGAGCACCTTCGATGGAGGAAAATACGGTTGCATGGCAGTTAACGAGCTTGGACAAGATGAAGTAGAGTGTACACTTGAGATCAAAGGTGTGTGTGTGTGTGTGTGTGTGTGTGTGTACATGTGTGTTTTTCTCTCTATTTGACAGGCTACAGTTTCTAATTCTACATTTCCTACTGCTTTTGTATTTCTAATGTGTGTGTGTGTGTGTGTGTGTGTGTGTGTCTCAGCTGTCACTGTGGAGAAGAAGGACTAAACAGAAGTAAAAAAAAAGACTAAAGATGGGTGAATGAAGACATGAAGATTTATTTAAAATATATTAAAACTTCAATTGATGGAGTAGAAAAATAAACATTGACTGTGATTTCACCTTACTGTGGTTCTAAACTTTGTTTGAAGATACAATCTGATCTTTACTTCAGACACTATTTCTAAGTTAAACTAAAATCTGAGCTTTTCAAACCAAATCCTATATAATTTCATATTAGACCACAAACCCAAAATATACATGAATTTAATATTCATAATGGGATTCTAAACCTGAGCAAACTCCTGATCTTAATATCAAACACTTATTTCCAGTCAGATGTTCATATTGGGCAGCCTTCTGATAAGGCTAGAACGGCTGATTTCTCCAAGAACAGTATAGTTGATACAGATGTCGCCATTAAAAACGCACGTTTCAAGAAAAGGGATCCCACGACTTGCTGCGGCAAGCTGTGAAAATGCCCTTCGTTACCTGTAGGGGGCAGTCATGTTTCAGTCTGAAGTATTGTGTGTCTACTGAAGCTGAAAATGTGTTCTCTCTCTTAGGAGCCCATTGACAGCAAGCGATGGAGCTCATAAACGTGTCTAGCTCAAACTGTAAATACTGATATGTATATGTATTTATTCTTCATTTTCTTCTGCTTCAGTGATGATACTTTGTAAACTGCGCTTTCTCCACTCAGTATTATTATTATTAGTAGTAGTTCTCTGAATTTATTATTGTTATTATTCTTATTATTATTGTAACGCACCCGCGCGTGTATGCAAAAAGACTACAATGATGTATGATATGTTAGCCTAAAACATTATTGTTTTATTGTGTTTATGCGGTGGCACGGTGGTGTAGTGGTTAGCACTGTCGCCTTGCACCTCCAGGGTCCGGGTTCGATTCCCCGGCCAGGCTTGATTCCCATCTCTGTGTGCATGGAGTTTGCATGTTCTCCCCGTGCTTGGTGGGTTTCCTCCCACAGTCCAAAGATATTAAGGTTAGGCTAATTGGCGTCCCTAAATTGCCCGTAGTGTGTGAGTGTGTGTATGTGTGTGTGCCCTGCCATGGATTGGCAGGATCCAGGGTGTACACCTAAGACTCCTGGGATAGGCTCCAGGTCCCCCGTGACCCTGAACACAGGATTAAGCGGTATAGAAAATGAATGAATGAATAAACACTGTCTTGTGCAAAGTGAAAGTGAGTTGCGCGTGCGGCTTTTTGATCAAAAGGCTGATAAACGCGTGCAAAGATATGAGCAGATTTATCGATAAAACTACAGACATGAAATTGCTGGGTTTTTGTAAACACATTGTTGGGTTGTTTATGCTGGGTCAAAATTCTGTGTTATTTCGGGTACTTTAATCACACTGTTGGGTTGCTTTAGCTATGAATACTAAAAGTGCTGCATGATTAAACTCAATGCAAAAAAAAAAACTAAAAAAGAAACTTCTCCGTTTTGTCCCTAGACCTTTTGTTTTCAAAACTCAGAACTCAGAAAACTTTATTGATCCCGCAGGAAATTGCTTATGTGATGACTACCATAACACACAAAGACACAGAGATACAAAAACACTATTAAATAAAATTACTAAAATAGAATAAGTCAATAAAATCTGAATAAAATCTGAAGAAAGAAAATAACCACAATCACGCAGCTGAGTGGAAAACTACTGACATAAGTGGAAGTTTGAGATAAGTTATTGCAGTTTAGAAAAACTGTGGTAATTAAGTACTATTGAGTAATATTAAGGAATGAAAAGTAATATTAACCAAGTAGTAATAATATTGCACATGAAGATAATTGCACACAGGTTATTGCCAGTAATAAAATGATTTAGCACCCTTTTAGAGGACAACAAATGATATTGCACATAATGTTTTAACACCTGGTAAGAACATTGCACAGTATTGCACATACAGTGGGAGCCATGCCAAATAGCCGCGACCGTGTGGCTAACGTTTGAATGGCGTGTGAATGCCCTTTGCACGCCGTAATCCCCCCTCCCTTTTCTGCCAGAAAGGCGTGTCAAGATTTCACAGTAAACACACCCATTCAAGCCCTATTTATTCATTTACCTGGTGCCACCACTAGATGGCGCTTCGTTCTCAAGAATACGTTAAAACAAGCCAGCTGCGCTGAGTTGCAATCACGTGATTTTAACAACCCGCCTCCCCCCCGCCGAACTGACGCTGCCAAACTACAGAGACGAAGATGGCGGCTTAACGGACTATTCGTGGTAAGTGATGTTTTATTTTATAAAATGTGTTTGGGGTAATTTACAGTTTATTTCCCAGTTTAGTTTTTTTATTGGCCGTTTTAAATATCACTGGCACCACCAGCAGCGGTCAGATGTGACTTTAGATAACTTAATGTTCTGTTTACCAAGTCTGGAGTTAATATTACAGCTTACTGTCAGTGTCACACACTCACAATATCACTCCACTTTAACTCAAAAACATGCTCAAGCTTCAACAATACTATTAATGTCCCTATTACAGAAGCTGCACTACCTGATGAAGAGTGTTTGTGTTCTCTGTAAATACTGAGAGAATCTCACCGCGTGTTGTCTGGATAAATTCAGCGGTTATTTATTATTTGGTTAAGAGTTAATCTGCAGGTTATTTCTGTAACTGTAATATAACATGATGTAGTTCATGAGGGACATAGACTGAGGGTAGCTGTACAGGAGCTAGTAACGCTCATAACCGGGTTTATATTTTATCCACTTTGGCCGTGATTTTCCGCGGTAGCGCGAGCGCTTAGTTGAATAACTGAATAGAGCTGAAATACTCTATTTGAAAGAGCTGAATAACAACAATTAAGTGTTTATAAGTTAAGGAGGAGGAGGGGGAGGTGTGTGTGTGTGTGGTGGGGGAGGTATGAGCGGCTTCAGTAAGTTATAGTTTGGCTTCAGGGATGAACTAATGCTCATATACGAGTGTTATATCGCTTAACTTATTTTTATGAAAAGCGCATTAAGTAAATTCTCGGTTAATTTAATTCAGACGATAACACAGACAGTTACTGGTTAACACTAACACTGTTCACTGGTTAACATTAGCACAGGCAGTTTATTTACATTCCAGAATTCCCAAAACAGTATTTTACACACTCTGTGGTAAATAGGATTATTAATATATTTTATTTTTAATAGTACTATATGTTCTGTAAAGTTTGTCTTTGTCTTGACTAAATTCTCCTGTTGTCTTTAAGCAGAGCTCCGCTGTGGAGGATTGGGGGGTCAGACGGCTGACGGCTGGACTTTTGGAGCTACAGGACTGGAGGAGCCTGAACAAGCTGTTGAGGGAGCTGTAGGAGGGATGACGTCACAGTCCGACAGCTTTAGAATGATGGTTGATCAGGTCTACTGTATATTCTGAACATAGAACTGCTAAATGTCTGATACAGTACTTTGGGGGAAACAAAGACTTAAACTGTTCCATGTTTAATAGTTTTGATATTTCAAAAATTTATATTTTAATATAAAAGGACTATAGATAGAGACTTATAAGCAGCTGGTGTATCCGGGTTGTTTAATGAACTTTAAGCAAAAAGACAACATGTATTCACCTGTTTTATATAAATTACTGTTTTAACTTTGACTAGTTTTGGAAGAATAAATTGAATTGTTAAAGTCATGTTTGCGTGTTTTAATTGTTGGGGGATTGTTTGGGTATTTAAAAAACATTTAGTTGAACCAACAACTTCAATGGGCAAAACATGGGACACAACTTTGTTTTAAATAGTCAAAGAGTTGGGCTGAAAATCATAATAATAATTATTGGTCATAGAAACAAATGAAACCAGTTAAACACTTGATTATATGTGTTTGTGATTATGTGACCCATAATAATTTTTTCTCAGTATAAATAAATGTTTTGGGTTTTAAGAACTCCAAAAGAGCAACGACAAACTTAGGAGTGGAAGGTGAGAAACCTCAATGGAGAATACTGAGTATCGTGTTAATTGCTCTGTGTGTGTGTTTTTGGCGGGGGGATTGGTGTGCGTGTTAAAACCAACGGAGAAATGCAGGAGAGCGCGTGCGCGTGTATATATACACACACACACACAGACACACACACACACATCTCTCCATTCATCCATCATTGATTAAACCTATGAACACGGCTGTTCAGCAGTTCTAAACACAAGCACAGGGTCTGTTTTTGTCCTTAACTAAAATACTTCAATACGTTAATAATTAATTTATTTTGCTGAATAAGGTAATAAGCGATATTTAAACCAAACCAGTAAGTTAAGTAAGTGTTCATACATTAAAAGTACTGTGTATAACCAAGTGCCCTAGCAAACACAGTTACAGTTTACAGTACAAACAAAGTGTGTGCGCTGGGGGGATTGGAAGGTGACTGAGAATACTCATTTACAAGACAAAAGACGGTCAGAGGCAGGGCAGTTCTAGACCAGGGGGGAGGGGGGCAGTCAGAAATTTGAAGGGGGCATCATGTTCGAGCACTGTTTTTTCCCTGGGCTTATAGTAACAGTATTGTCCTTGCTGAATTGTGTTGAGGCACGCAAACCCCCTGACCACAATAAGGTGGCAATCCCTCAGGGGGGAAACTAAAAAATAAAAATTTAAGAAATAAAATAAAATATCCTTAATCCACATTTTATCAATCAATGACATAACATTTATCTAAGCTGGATGGTCAAATTCTCAAAAACGTTTAACCTAAAGTAAGACTTAACACACTATAACTAAAATATTTACAAAACTGAAAGGTTGTCTTATGAATAATAAAAAATTAAAACAGATGGGCTATTTAACAGATCATAATATGTTTTCTGATTATAAATGATATATGGGTTGATTTTAGAAAGGCTAAATGAAATAGCTAGTTTTGGTCATGTCAGTCCAGTAACTATACTATGTAAAAGTAATTATAATATGAATTAATTAAGGGCAGGACCTAACCTAATGTTAATAATTTACACCATGATAACATTAGTATTTATGTTTAGGTATATATTTTTAAATGTTCAAATTAACGTTTCAGAGTATATAATTTGTCGTGTCATCTGTGATTGAGACCCATGAGTTAAATTGAAATAATTTTTATAGGTAGTAAGCCAGGTTTTAGTAACCTTGGATAAATCACCATGTAAACCCTCTCTCGCGCACGCCCTCTCACGCTATCTCTCGCACTCACAAACACACACACAAGCACACACACACACACACACACACTGTACACACACAGACACACACAAATAACACATGAAATCAGGTAAAACCAAATGAAACTAGGGTAAAAAATATGAGAAGTAAAAATACAGTAGTATCCTGTAGGTGATTCCTGTCCTGTGATAACAGGCACTAACACTCTAGGACTGTTTAGTTCTGTTAGTTTTGTTTTCAAGTGTGAATGTTTATGGGATTAAATCTGTCTCTGCTGCCGCATCTATTCACCATTGTGATAAGAGATTTATGCCCCATCAGATCTTTGATGTGGGACGTTATGCTGGTTAAATGACTAAAGACACACTGATCCGTATAGACAGATATTTGTTCCAGATATTATGCGACATTAATCAATTTGTTATGCCAATTTGACTATCAGCGAAAACATCAAAAATATAACGAAAACAAACCCAAGCAGAAGATAAATTTTAAGCTTTACTTTTAAATTCAAATTTGATTTGTCACATACACTGTGCGATATGCAGTAAAATGCTTTGGGTGCTTTAGGTGAGGCTCGAACTCGGCATTGCTTCACCTGGACTGCTTTATAAGTACCACGCACTAACCGATTGCGCCATGGCAGCCACGTTGAATTTGGTCTTGTCAGAGTATCCTCTCTCTCGTGCACACACACACACAGACACACACACACACACACACACACATGAAATTGCATAAAACCAAACTAAATATAAGCAGTAAAAAAATCTGTTAAAATACATTAGTATAACAGGCGCTAACCCTCTGGAACTTTTTTACTATTTTTTCCAAGTGTTTATGGGGATTTAATCTGTCTCTGCTGCCGCATCCATTCACAGTTGTGATAAGTGATTAATGCCCCATCAGATCTTTTGACGGGGGAGCATTATGCATAATTAAATGACAAAAGAAATACTGATCCATGTGGGCAGATATTTGTTCCAGGTTGCATGCGCCATTAATTGCCTTTCTTATGCCACTCAGTGAAAAAAAAAATCATCAAAAATATAACGAAAACAAACTAAAGCAGACGTTATATTTTGAGCTTTACTTTGCAGCAAAATATTATCAATCAGTATATTAAATGGAACGAGGTAAAATACACCGTAATGTAAAATACTGTACATAGCCCCATTTTTATTCCATAACTATAAAAACTGTCCAGTTTTATCTATAACTGTCCACTCTGCTGAGAGTGAGTGTGGCTGAGACATGTCCGCCCATCCTTACTGCCTGTGGTCTGCCAGTCAGAAAATTGGAGATCCACTGACATATAGATGAGCTCAGTCCCAGGTGCTTCAGCTTGGTGGTGAGTGTGGAGGGAATTATGGTATTAAAAGCAGAGTTGTAGTCGATGAAGAGCATTTTAACATAATTCCCTTTCCTAGTGTCCAGGTGAGTGAGTGATGTGTGGAGGAGATGAGAGATTGCATCGTCTGTGGAGCGGTTCTGACGGTATGCAAACTGTAGTGGGTCCAGTGTGTCGGGTAGTGAAGAAATGATGAAGTCTCTGATAAGGCGTTCAAAGCACTTCATCACTACTGAGGTGAGGGCTACAGGGCGATAGTCATTGAGGGAAGCAGGATCTGGTTTCTTTGGAACATGAACAATGATGGACTCTTTGAAGCATGTGGGGATCACCGACTGAGATACAGAGATGTTGAATATCTCAGTGAACACAGGTGCTAGCTGGTCTGCGCAGGCTCTGAGAATATGACCTGAGATGCCGTCTGGTCCTGCTGCTTTCCTGGTGTTCACTCTCTTGAAGGCTCTCCTCACGTCGTGCTCAGAGATGATGAGCGCGTTCCCGGTGCTGGCTGTGTCTTCCTGTCTGCAGCCGTTAGCGCCGCTAGCATTAGCGCCATTAGCATTAGCGCCGTTAGCATTAGCATCGCTAGCGTCTTTAGGTGCAGCCTCGAAGCGAGCATAGAAGGTGTTGAGCTCGTCTGCCAGAGTCGCGTCCGCGTTCGTCATACCGGATGCTGGTGCTTTATAGTCCGTTATTGTTCTTAGTCCCTGCCACAGGCTCCTAGAGTCACTCTGTTGAAGCTGTGACTCTAGTTTTCTCCCGTAGCGCTGCTTCGCCTCTTTCACCACCTTCCGGACGTTATATGACGCAGTCTTGTACGGTTCCATGTCCCCCGACGCAAGTCCCGTGTTGTAGGCAGCTGTGCGAGATCTCAGAGCGTCGCGGATGGTTTTATCCACCCACGGCTTCTGGTTGGGAAACGTTCTGATAGTCTTTTTCTCCACCGTATCGTCCACTAGCTTCCCAATAAATCCCACAACCGCTTCGGTAAACACGCTGACGTCATCATCGGAGCTGTTTCTGAACATGTCCCAGTCTGCATCATCGAGTGCGTCCTGTAACGCGGCCACCGATTGGTCCGTCCAGCGCGCGACCTCCCTCTGGACCGGAACTTCCTGTTTCAGCCTTTGTTTATATTTTGGCATGAGGAAGATGGCGGCGTGGTCGGATTTACCAAACGCTGGACGAGATTGTGCCTTGTAACCATCTTTGACCGTGGTATAACAATGGTCCAGTGTCCTTTCGCCCCTGGTGGGGCAGGTGATGTGCTGATAAAAGTTCGGCGCTGCGTGTTTGAGGTTGGCACTATTAAAATCCCCCGCCACAATGAGCGCAGCGTCCCGGTGTTGTGTCTGGTGCTGTGTGAGCGCCTCATGCAGCTCGCATAAGGCAATGTCTGTGTCTGCTTGTGGAGGGATGTAAACGGCACTGATTATGACCGATGTGAACTCCCGTGGAAGATAAAATGGACGACACATGATGGACAGTAGTTCCAGGTTTGGTGTGTAGGAGCGTGTAAGAGGAACAACGCTCGCGCTGTTGCACCAGCTGTTGTTCACCATTAAGCACACGCCGCCTCCCCTTGACATCCCCGAGTCCCTCGTCCTGTCCATGCGGTGAACCGAGAAGAACTCGGCTGGTTGTATGGCGTGGTCTGGCACCGCTGGGTTCAGCCATGTCTCGTTGAAGCAGAGGAGATTGCAGTCCCGAATGTCTCTGTGGAACTTTATCCTGGCCCTGAGGTCATCAAGTTTGTTCTCCAGTGACTGGACGTTGGCGAGCAGGATGCTAGGCAGAGGTGTGCGGTGTGCACGGGCTCTGAGCCAGTTCCTCACCCCAGCTCGTCTCCCTCGGGTCCGTCGCTTCGCGTCGCGTCCATTGTTCTCCCTCAGGATCTCACTCGGCCAGCTCGAATCCGGAGTTAAAAACGTCGAATTGTGAGTACATTGTATACCAATAGAAACAAGAGTGTCTCTATCATACCTAATGTACTCAATGGTGGTGATTTTGCCGATTTTAAAACACTGAAAACTAACTTAAAGAATAAAAACAAAGAAAAGGTGGTCGGATCAGTCGTGACGGCAGCCGACCTCACCGGCGCCATCTTGGTTTTTGATGGCGCCAGTTCTGGTGTTTATACAGTAAACCCATGGGTGAACACGATGATAAATACAGTGGTGTGAAAAAATATTTGCCCCCTTCCTGATTTCTTATTCTTTTGCATGTTTGTCACACTTAAATGTTTCTGCTCAACTATTAGTCAAAGATAACACAATTGAACACAAAATGCAGTTTTTAAATGAAGGTTTACGTTATTAAGGGAGAAAAAAAACTCCAAATCTGCATGGCCCTGTGTGAAAAAGTGATTGCCCCTCTTGTTAAAAAATAACTTAATTGTGGTTTATCACACCTGAGTTCGATTTCTGTAGTCACCCCCAGGCCTGATTACTGCCACACCTTAAATAGGAGCTACCTGACACCGAGAAGTAGACCAAAAGCAACTCAAAAGCTAGATATCATGCCAAGATCCAAAGAAATTCAGGAACAAATGAGAACAAAAGTAATTGAGATATATCAGTCTGGTAAAGGTTATAAAGCATTTTCTAAAGCTTTGGGACTCCAGCGAACCACAGAGAGAGCCATTATCCACAAATGGCAAAAACATGGAACATTGGTGAACCTTCCCAGGAGTGGCCGGCCGACCAAAATTACCCCAAGAGCGCAGAGACAACTCATCCGAGAGGCCACAAAAGACCCCAGGACAACATCTAAAGAACTGCAGGCCTCACTTGCCTCAATTAAGGTCAGTGTTCACGACTCCACCATAAGAAAGAGACTGGGCAAAAATGGCCTGCATGGCAGATTTCCAATGCGCAAACCACTTTTAAGCATGAAGAACATTAAGGCTCGTCTCAATTTTGCTAAAAAACATCTCAATGATTGCCAAGATTTTTGGGAAAATACCTTGTGGACCGACGAGACAAAAGTTGAACTTTTTGGAAGGTGCGTGTCCTGTTACATCTGGCGTAAAATAACACAGCATTTCAGATAAAGAACATCATACCAACAGTAAAATATGGTGGTGGTAGTGTGATGGTCTGGGTTGTTTTGCTGCTTCAGGACCTGGAAGGCTTGCTGTGATAGATGGAACCATGAATTCTACTGTCTACCAAAAAATCCTGAAGGAGAATGTCCGGCCATCTGTTCGTCAACTCAAGCTGAAGCGATCTTGGGTGCTGCAGCAGGACAATGACCCAAAACACACCAGCAAATCCACCTCTGAATGGCTGAAGAAAAACAAAATGAAGACTTTGGAGTGGCGTAGTCAAAGTCCTGACCTGAATCCTATTGAGATGTTGTGGCATGACCTTAAAAAGGAGGTTCATGCTAGAAAACCCTCAAATAAAGCTGAATTACAACAATTCTGCAAAGATGAGTGGGCCAAAATTCCTCCAGAGCGCTGTAAAAGACTCGTTGCAAGTTATCGCAAATGCTTGATTGCAGTTATTGCTGCTAAGGGTGGCCCAACGAGTTATTAGGTTCAGGGGGCAATTACTTTTTCACACAGGGCCATGTAGGTGTGGATTTTTTTTTCTCCCTAAAAAATAAAACCCCTCATTTAAAAACTGCATTTTGTGTTTACTTGTGTTATCTTTGACTAATAGTTAAATGTGTTTGATGATCCGAAACATTTTGTGTGACAAACATGCAAAAGAATAAGAAATCAGGAGGGGGGCAAATAGTTTTTCACACCACTGTATATAAGTGGCATTTTAATTCAAATCCAACATTTTAGTGACCGGTGCAAGGCGTCAACGCACACGTTCTGCGATATTCCATTGTCATTCATACTGCCGTAGTTTTAGAGCCCTAAAAAAGCATTCGCTAGTTAGTAAGTAACTAGGCAAATATAAGATAAATGAATAAATAGTTTAAATATATAAAGCTATATTTATATATAATGAAAATATTATGTATTATGAAAATATCATTTATATATTTGTGTTTAATTAAATTCTTAACATTTTAATGATTAGTGATTGTTGCAGACATTTACACTATTTTTGGGGAAGAGCTTGGCTTGTACAGGCACTGATCAACAGTCGGCGCCCTGCAGTAACCAGCAGATCAAAGGAGCAGTTATCGGCTATGACACATAGACTTCTGAGTTTGGAGGCCAGGTTTGGTTGGTTGGAAGCAACCAATGAAGGTCTTGGTCTTCGATCTTCGAAGGTCTTGGTATTACGAAGGTCTTCGTAATACACCTGGCCATGAATAAAAATTAATATTTACGCCTAAAAAGATGCTTTAAAATTCATCTAAAATTAATTCATTGGTGTGTATAAACCCTGCAAAAAACTGCAGACATGAAAGACTATACTCGACAAGAATATAGAAAATAAGAATAATGTTTATAATAAGGTAATTAATTAAATAATAAAATTATATCAAATAAGTGTAAGTGTTAACCCCTAGAGGCGCCAAAACGGCCGTTTGTTTTGAATTTTTGTTTGTAGTTTGTCTTTTGTTTGTTTAAACTCTAGTTCCCAAGATGCACCTCGGTCAGGTGACGTAGAAGTTCACCTGAACCGATGAAAGTTAATTAGATTTATTTTGTATAAATAGCCTGACTGAAGCTCAGTCAGGCGTCTAGCTTTTGTTGCCATTATTAGGTTTGTGTTGTTGGTTTTTGTTTCATGTTCCAAGTAAATAAAAAGGACTTTATTGAACCGTCAGCTTGCCCCTGCATTCATGCCACGCACACACACCCGTCGCAGACGTGACAATAAGGACTTTATCTAAAAGCCAGACCGACCAAATTTCTCATTCACTGCTGAGATTTTTATTATTATTTGTTACCTTTCCTTAGATAATAACTGTGAGCAACTTAACCTACAGATGTGGCCGTTAAGAATGCGCGTTTTCCCGCGAGACCCCGCAATTTATCGTGTGGCTTCCCGCGACTTCCCGTAAGCAACATTTGGGAATTTAAATAAATGTGTTGTGCTTCACTGAATATGCGCCATATGGTGCATGGAAGGACTTTATCTAAAAGCCGGACCTAACGAAGAACTGTTTAAAATTACTTGGCCTAAAACAATATTGTTTCCAAAGCTGAAGCAAACATGAAATTTATTTTGCTTTATAACAGATCTTTCCTGATGAATGTGCGTATATGTGCTTCATATTATTTTCATAATGATGAAATGAGATGCCCAAATTTTTTTCAGAATCTTAGAGATAAAGGGGAGGTTTGATATTGGCCTGTAATTGGACAGCTGACAGTGGTCGATGCCAGGTTTTTTAATTATCGGTTTAATAACTGCTAATTTAAAATATTTTAGAACATACCCAATCCTGAGTGAAGAATTAATTATTCTCAACAGGGGTTCTGTTATTGCTGATACTATCTGTTTAAGAAAATGTGTCGGTATAGGATCTAATATACAGGTTGATGAATTTGCAGAAGAGATGAGTGAAATTAGTTCATTCTCTTCAAGGGGAGTAAAGTGGTCTAGGTTCCGATCTGACATGGCTAGGTTAACATCTGTATCAATTAATTACATTGTTCGGTTTCAAAGCCTCAATTTTATGTCTGATATTTACAATTTTAATATTAATAAAGTTCATAAAGTCCTCACTATTACATGATGTTGTTGTGGAGATTTCTGAAGTGGTAATAAAATACCACTAAGTAAAAAATTTTAAATCTAGGATTATTTTTGTTATTTTCTATAAGAGTGGAGAGATACATTGATCTAGCTACACTAAGAGCTTTCCTATAGTTCAGGATGCTCTCCTTACATGCTATTTGAAAATACAAAAAAATTTGTTTGACACCATTTACGTTCTACTTTCCGAGCAATCTGTTTTAAAGTGCGCGTGTGGTCGTTATACCAGGGAGCGAGTTTCTTATCTCTAATAATTTTTCTTTTAACTGGAGCTACATTATCTAAGGTACAACGAAATGTCGACTCTAAATATTCAGTCGCCTGATCGAGTTCTGTGGGGTCAGACGGTGATATAATCGAAGTTGGTAACTCTGAGAGATTACTGGTAAAGGTCTGTGTGGTATTTGATGTGAATGTACGTTTAATATAGTAGCGCGGTGCTGTGCGTACATTATTACTGTGACACACTTGAATTGAGACAAGATAGTGATCTGAGATAACTTCAGACAGTGGAATTGTGAATAAATTTCTTATACTCAATCCGAAAAATATTATTAAATCTAATGTGTGACCTGCTTCACGAGGGTCCAGGATGGACATAAATGCTGTTCTCAGAGGATGTTCTGGATTCTCAAAATGAATATTAAAATCTCCAACAGTAAACACTTTGTCTACAGAAACCTGCACATTCACAAAGAAATTCATAGTATGGCCCTGGATGTCTGTACATGACAATTTGTGGGATCGACTGAGTTGACTTCATATTTGTAGCTAAACTTGTTAGGTTACTATAGAGAACTTCAAATGCATTAAATTTGTGTCCGTATTTTTGTACGATAGACAGATTATCATGGTAAATACCTGCGACGCCTCCTCCTCTACCAGTTAACCAAGGCTGGTGTATGTAGTTGTATCCAGGAGGACTAGCTTCATTTAAAGCTACATACTCGTCCCGTTTAATCCAGGTTTCAGTTAAACAGAGTATATCAAGTTCCTTCTTCTTCATCTTCTTCTTTGTCTTTCGGCTGTTCCCTTTCAGGGATCGCCACAGCGAATCATCTGCTTACATCTAAACCTATCCTCTGCATCCTCTTCTCTCACACCAACTAACTTCATGTCCTCTCTCACTGAATCCATAAATCTCCTCTTTGGTCTTCCTCTAGACCTCCTGCCTGGCAGTTCCAACCTCAGCATCCTTCTACAGATATATTCACCATCTCTCCTCTGAACATGTCCAAACCACTTCAATCTGACCTCTCTGACTTCATCTCCAAAACATCTCACATGGATTGTCCCTCTGATTAACTCATTCTTGATCCTATCCATCCTTGTCACTCCCAAAGAGAACCTCAACATCTTCAGCTCTGCTACCTCTAGCTCTGCCTCCTGTCTTTTCTTCAGTGCCACTGTCTCTAAGCTGTAGAGCATTGCTGGTCTCACCACTGTCCTGTACACCTTTCCTTTCATTCTCGCTGATACTCTTTTATCACACAACACACCTGAAACTTTTCTCCACCCATTCCAACCTGCCTGTACCGCCTCTTCACCTCCTATCCACAATCTCCGTTGCTCTGGACCATTGACCCTAAGTACTTAAAGTCCTGCACCTTCTTTACCTCTGCTCCCTGTATCCTCACCGTTCCTTTTGGGTTCCTCTCATTCACACACATGTATTCCATCTTGCTGCATCTAACCTTCATTCCTCTACTTTCCAGAGCATACCTCCACCTCTCCAAATTTTCCTCCACCTGTTCCCTGCTCTCGCTACAAAGCACAATGTCATCTGCAAACATCATAGTCCATGGAGACTCCTGTATTACCTCATCTGTCATCCTGTCCATCACCAGAGTAAACAAAAAGGGGCTTGGAGATGATCCTTGATGCAGACCCACTTAAACTTTGAACTCTTCTGTCACACCTACAGCACATCTTACCACTGTCTTAGCGCTCTCATACATGCCCTGCACCACTCTAGCATACTTCTCTGCCACTCCAGACTTCCTCATACAACACCACAGCTCCTCTCTCGGCACCCTGTTGTACACTTCCTCTAAATCTACAAAGACACGATGCAACTCTTTATTACCTTCTCTGTACTTCTCCACCAGCATCCTCAAAGCAAATACTGCATCTGATGTACTCTTTCTAAGCATAAAACCATATTGCTGCTCACAAATGCTCACCTCTGCCCTTAACCTAGCTTCCACTACTCTTTCCCACAGCTTCATTGTATGGCTCATTAGCTTTATGCCTCTGTAATTGCCACAGCTGTGCACATCTCCCTTATTCTTAAAATCGGCACCAATACACTTCTCCTCCATTCCTCTGGAATCTTGTTAAAGAAACTACCCAGAAACTCTACTGCCAACTCTCCTAAGCACTTCCACACTTCCACAGGTATGTCATCAGGACCAACAGCCTTTCCACTCTTTATTCTATTCAATGCCCTTCTCACCTCACTTTTACTAATATTTGCTACTTCCTGCTCCACAACAGTCATCTCATCTACCCTTTGTTCTCTTTCATTTTCCTCATTCATCAACTCCTCAAAGTACTCCTTCCATCTTCCCATCACCCTCCTGGCATCTGTCAGTACATTTCCATCTCTATCTTTAATCACTCTAACCTGCTGCACATCATTCCCATCTCTATCTCTCTGCCTTGCCAAGCTGTACAGATCCACCTCACCCTCTTTACTGTCCAGTCTAGCATACAAGTCCTCATATGCTCTTTGTTTGGCCTTTTCCACCTCTAGCTTCACCTTACGCTGCATCTACCTGTACTCCTGATTACTCTCTTTAGTCCTCTCAGAGTCCCACTTCTTCTTAGCCAGCCTCTTTCCCTGTATTCACTCCTGGACTTCCTTGGACTTCCCTTTGTCCACTTTTGCCTTACTTGGTTGATCATCAGGATCAGGATCACACCCTCCTACCTGTCTCCCTGATCACATTGGCTGTAGCTGTCCAGTCAACTGAAAGTACCTCCGGACCACGCATAGCCTTAACTCCTCCCTAAAGACTACACAACATTCTTCCTTTCTCAGCTTCTACCACTTTGTCCTCTGTTCTGCTTTTGTCCTCTTCACCTTTCTCACCACCAGGGTTATTTTACACACCACCATCCTGTGCTGTCTGGCTACACTCTACCCTACCAACACTTTGCAGTCACTAATCTCTTTCAGATTACAACGTCGACACAAGATGTAGTCTACCTTAGTGCTTCTGCCCCCACTCTCATATGTCACCCTATGTTCCTGCTTCTTCTGGAAGAAAGTATTTACTACTGCCATTTCTATCCTCTTTGCACCACCACCATCTGTCCTTCTACATTCCTGTCCTGAAGACCAAACCTGCCCATCACATTTTTATCACCTCTGGGGATGCTCTGCATCACTTCATCTAACTCACTCCAGAATGTCTCCTTCTCTTCTAACTCACAGCCTACCTGTGGGGCATAACCACTAACAACATTGAACATCACCCCTTCAGTATCCATATTTAGACTAATCTACGTGTCTGATACTTTTTTCACCTCTAGAACATTCCTAACAAATTCGTCTTTCAGGATAACTCCTACTCCATTTCTTTTCCTATCCACACCATGGTAAAACAATTTGAACCATGATCCTAAGCTTCTAGCCTTGCTACCTTTTCACCTGGTCTCCTGGACACACAGGATATCCACTTTCCTTCTCTGCATCAACCGACTCTCTTGCCTTCCCTGTCATGGTCCCAACATTCAAAGTCCCTACTATCACTCCTAAACTCTTGCCTTTCCTTTTCTCTCTCTGCTTTCAACCAACAGTAGCCCAATTTCCACCGGCACCCTGTATGTCAACAGCACCGGTGGCGGTCGTTAACCCGGGCCGCGACCGATCCGGTATGGAAATTATATTTCTTATTCGCATCATTGATTTGGCAAATGTTTTTATGTCGGATGCCCTTCCTGACACAACCCTCTTCTATCATCCAGACTTGGGACTGGCACAAGAAGACACTGGGTTGCGCCCCCCCATGGTTGCATTAGTATATCAAGTTCCTGATCCGTAATAATTTCATTAATAATAACTGCTTTAGATGTGAGAGATCTAATATTTAACAGTCCTAACTTCAGATCAGAGGTGCCAGCTGCGCATTCAGTGTGATCCGAGTTTGTGGTATCTATGTTAATTAAATTACTAAAACAGACTTTCTGAGTCTTTCTACATTTTTTGCTTAGTTCGGGGAACAGACACAGTCTCAATATGTTGAACCCTGAGTGATGACTCTATTTGGCTAGCAGACGGTTGGTTTAACCTGTCTGTCTGCTCCCTGGCCTGGGCTCTGGATTATTACCAATTAACTAGACCTCTTCTGAGAATATGAGCTTTACTACAGGAAATGAGAGCAGCGCCTTCCCGAGTGGGATGGACACCGTCCCGCCCGAACAGGCCAGCTTTGCCCTCAAAAGTCTTCCAGTTATCTATAAAGCCCACTTTATTTTCGGAGCACCACCTGGTCATCCAGCGGTTCAGCGACCATAACCTGCTGTAAGCTATGTCGCCACATCTCATTGGGATGGGACCAGAGCATACTACTTCATTGGACATCACCTTTGCTAGTTTAAACACCTATGTAAAGTTACCCTTGCTAACCTGTGGCTGATGAAGGTGTATATCATTAGCTCCTGCATGTCCCACTGTCTTAGAGAACCTGTCCTGTCCTAGAGCCCTAAGATTACCTGCTATGTCCGGTGCTCTGGCTCCCGGGATACACCTAACCACCACCGCTGGTGCCCCTAAAGGTCTAGCTAATTTCACGTGCCTCAGTATAGAGTCTCCTATAACCAGAGCTCTTTCAGGTTTCTCAGCGGGTGCAGCATTGAGGAGAGCAAACCTGTTGGACACGTGAAGCACAGAAGAGGTGTGCTCCGGTGGGCTAGCCTTAACGTTAACTTTGGCTGAACGAGTATGCCGCCGAGTCGTCACCCTCTTATCCTCTGTGAGTTGGGGGCTGGTTATCTCTGCCTGCGGCACCCAGACTTTCCTCTACGGGAATAACACTGCTCTCGTGCTCTCTAACCCACTCTAAAGTCTGGATGCTCTCCTCTAATACTGATATCTTCTCCGTCAGAGTGCTAACAACTAACACACACCTATCACAAATAAAATTATCACTAACGACGGGGGAAGAATCCTGCACTCACTGGACAAGCTGAAAATTATCCATTATATCGTACCTGAGTGGGAGTTTAGTTGTTCTGAGCTGAATTCCGTTTGTTGTTCTTAGACGAAGAAACTCGCGCATTCTCCAAAAAGCGCAAAAAACTGAAAAAAGGCGAAGCTCATTAGTATGAAAAATTTAAAAACTAGTTGCTATTAATATTATTATTATTGTATAAATGGAAAAGCTAATGATACAAATATAACAATATAACGATTTCAACGATACAAATACAGTAAGCGACATCACAGGAAGTCAAACCGTTACAGGTTACTACCTCTGGATAGTTCTTAGTTGTTTAAGTGCAGAGAATG
The DNA here is from genome assembly GCA_030522415.1 of Channallabes apus. NCBI lineage: Eukaryota > Metazoa > Chordata > Actinopteri > Siluriformes > Clariidae > Channallabes > Channallabes apus. The sequence continues at coordinate 23,343,118 of CM060104.1, forward strand.
GATATTAATTAGAATTGCACGATTTGGTGACATACAAACGAATATGAGTACCTGTGTGAGTCTGATTCCTCTCAAGGGTTCTTTCTCATATTGCCTTTAATTTTTTTCTTTTCATTTTTAAAATAAATTTTTAATTCCCCAGAAAGTAAATAAGATGGCACAAGGCAGCTGCATGCATTTGGAACATCAAGTAGAGTATACTGACACATTAACCCAGAGGTTTAAACACAGAGCCACTACTACAAATACAAACTTGTTCAGTACTGCTGTTTGTCCATCAAAGTGTCAGTCATATGTTACAAACCTGGATATCATCACCACAGTAAATGCACTTATTTGTTCTTTAAAGACTCTGATAATTAATATAGAGTAAGACTTAAGTATGAGATATGATAACAGTCTTCAATCAGATCTCCAGGGGCCGCTCTTTTCATCAAGTTCACAATTTTGCCCTAAAGACCAATAACCATATGCAGTAAAGTGACAGAGCCAACAGAGGGGAGTGTTACACAGTGATAATCTCTCTCTTTCTCTCTCTCGCACACGCACACACACACACACAGATAGAACTAATAATCTCTTTCAGTGTCATTTTATCAAAATTCCCCAACTGAATTTTGACACTGGCCATTAAACTGAACACACACAGATACACGTGTGTCTTCCACACACACACACACACACACACACACACACACACACACACACACACACACACACACACACACACACACACACACACACACAGAGAGTTCTGCTGCAGGCTGCAGTGGTTGGGATCATCACCATGGCATTCAAGAGTTTCCATGGCAACACAAGAGGCTGAGGCATTCTGGGTGAAGCAAGAGAGAGTGAGTGAGAGAGAGAGAGAGTGCATGGATTGAGCTATTTTCAGCTATTGGTTGTCATGGAAACAGAGGCCTTAGCTCAGATGCAGACATTCAGATCCACGCATGCTTAGAAAAATATCCACCTACATCCACCCAAAGCTACAATAAACACCTACATCCACCCTTTACCACCATAAGCACCTGCATCCATCCTCAACTGCTATAAATGCATGCATACACCCTAAAATGCTATAAAATCCAACATCCACCCTGAACCGCTATAAACTCCTACATCCACCCTGAATCGCTATAAACACTATGTTTTATTTCAGACTTAACTTCTATAAACACCAACATCCACCCCGAACCACTATAAACACCTGCGTCCACCCTGTTCTTCTATAAACACCTGCATCCATCCTGAACCTCTATAAACAGCAACATCCACCATAAGTGTTATTCACACCTGCACCCATCCTCAACCACTATAAACACCTGAATCTTATTGCATCTATGAAATGTTCATAGGACCGGGGTCTGTTTATATCTGAAATTTGTAACTTGAATGTTTGTACTGTAAGTCGGGTACTACCTCTATTTTACTTAGCACTTTGGGGGGCGGGGGGTGATTGTCAGCTCCCAACTCTGACATTAGAGCCCTCACAGCAGGGCGAGTGTGTGACAACTCATCAGCATACTCACACTAAGGCTTGGCCACCAGATCACACCTCTTCTGCACTTGCAAGAGCTCTGGTCCTAGTAAACTCTATACAGAGGCACATGAAAATAGCTAGGTCAGTAACAGCATCAGCAGCAGTTTGGTGTATTTTAACCACACTGCATTGTCTCTCAGTGAAATTTCACATGAATTGGTATGCTTGAATGCTGTCTTCCCCATTTCACCACTGCTCATTCAGGTTTGTTGACAGTGAAGTGACTGGTTGCTTTATTTCCCAGGAAACACATGTCATAAAGTAAGTTAGATTTATTCAGGGTTGATGCTGGGGTCATGTCTTTCAGGGATGACACGGAGGTCTGCCCAGAGACCGTGTGCCTGGACTGCATTTCCCAGAGTGCACCACAGTCAGGTGATGGAACCTTTAGTTTGATAATAAATAGTCCCTTCTTGAGTTTGTATCGGCGAGTATCGTTGGGCAGATCGCACTACAATAGTGAGCTGATGAGATCATCAAAAGGTTGAACTTATGCCACGCTGCGAAAACTGGGAGAGCATGCAGACACTGATGGAAGAAGGTGCAGCGCTCCAGAGTCAGCTCGTTCAACTCAATAAGGAAGCAAGTGATCTTTCTGATAGCCTTAATGTAGACTCTGAACTTCCTTCTAGCCTAGGTTTAGTCTCTGAACTTCCTGTTAGGAAGTTCAGAGCCTACCCCAAGGCTAACAGGAAGTTCAGAGCCTCCCCCAAGGCTGTTAGCATTGGTGTAGGCTCTGAACTTCCTCCACTGCCTGGCTTTGAGAACCCTGTCTCTGCCCTGCCTCACCTCCTACAACCCCACAAACGTGACAATGTCATCTATTGTCATCAAATCTGTGTTTTTAGGCTGGCTTATGATTTGAAGTCATGAGCATCCCAATCTAGTCTTGAAACTTGTAAATTCTTTGTGCATAGCATCATAATGCAGCTGTTTATTTTTGAGTGCTGGGATAAGCTGACGAAAAGTACATTCATCAGATGTCACACACACCCGTTCCGCGACTGGCACTAGGACCCATAAGTAGTACAGTCACAAACCAGGAAGCATAAAAGGAGACAAGATGGCATTTCACAGTCATTGAGTTCGCCCATGTTGGTTCAGATTGTTTTGGGTCTACTTTCTGATTTGAGTGTGTGTTTATAGGACGTGCGTTAAATTATTGTTTTTCCCTTCCCTTGCCTGGATAAAACCTGCTCCAAACAAAACCCCTCTCCCTTATGTTTTTCTCACAAATGACACTAACAAAAGAATGACCTCAGATTGACCAGCATATATGGAGTCATGACTGAATGACAGCCAATGCCAGTAGGAACTCAGACACTAGATTTGTTTACTTTAATGAAACGCAGAGGACAAACACAACCAGCGGATTAACACAACCAGCAGACAAACACAACCAATTAAAGTTTTGCCCAAGGGAGCCATCTTTGCTCCAGAAATGATTTGAATATATAGAATGATATATATTTACCACTGAGCCAGACCATGAGTGTCAGGGTTAACCCCTAGAGGGCGCCTAGCACAACACACACACACACACACACTCACACACACACGTTGTAGTGCCTTTAGAGGGCGCCTAGTGCCCAAAGACCCTTTTGTAGTTTAGTCAAGTTGGGAACCACATGTCCCAGAATGCACCTCCGTCAGGTGATGGGAGCGCTCACCTGAACCGAGGTGGCTCATTAGTTGGAATAGTATAAAGAGCCTGTTTTATTTCTGTTGAGTGTCTGGCATTTGCTAAATTATACTATTTGGTTGTGCTCAATTTTCAAGTGTTTTGTTTCAGTTTTGCTTTAATTTGTCATTAAAAATAACATCTAAACAGTCGTCTTTGCCTCTGCATTTATGCCAGGCTAACACGTCCCCCGAACGTGACAATGAGGTGTTCATTTAATCTATACTATGGTACATTAACCATAGCATTGATCCAAATGTACCCAAACAGGAAACCGTGGATGAACCGTAAAGCGACTTAGGGCAAGAGACATGGCCTTCTAATCAGAAGATACCTCAGCCTACTGCACTGTCAAATTTAACCTTAAGAGAGGTATCAGATCAATATAACACAGCTACAAACTACAGATACAAGAGGATTTTTGAGTAATTCCAGTCTTAAACATTGCCAGCCTATTGAAAAAATGCAGCAGATTCTTTGCTCACTTTGACAAATACATAAAACAGCTTCCAGCCAGGACATCGTCAGACTCTTGATCTGCACACTCATGAGGTGTGACAAGCCACCTGCAGCATCGACACATGGAAATCAGATGGGCCTGATGTTGTCCAAGGGTATGTACTCCAGACCTGTGTTGACCATCTAGCAGAGGTACAGCATTTACCCCACTTTCTCATGCACAGTCCCTACATGCCAATATTAATCTGTTCATTAATCTGATTTTGTTAGTTGTAAGAGCCATATCGTATTTGTTATGAATTTGTTGTTGTCTTTATTTTATTTTATCTTATTCTATTCACTAGCTAAGCACTAAGCATTCTATTTTGACATTTAGGCATTCACTGTTATGTTTGTTAGTTAAGCATCTATTTTGACAATCGTTGGTTGGTCTGTGATGTCACTCCACTATTACACGTATTTGTATGACTATCGTATGATAGTATCGTATGATCATAGTTCAGTTTAGATGCGGAAGCCTACTGGAACACTTTTGACCATAATCCAAGATCTTAGTAAGATACAGCAAATAGGTTGTTGTAAAAGTAAGAAACTGTAAGCTAACCGTAATTAGATAGATATAACAAATGTGTTGTTATAACCGTAAGGTAATCCTGAACCATATTGATACAGCAACTGGTGTTGTAACTACAGTGGATTTACTCAAGACGACTGTATGAAGTGTTGATTCTTTGATGCTGGAAAATAAAATACAAGAGACAAAGAACTCAATGGACTTCGTGTCGTAAGTGACGAACCTCAACCAACGATACGCGTCAAAACTAGTGGAATAATATGTCTGCATCTACAAAATTCAAAAGCTTTTTCCGTTGTTTGAGCGAAGATAAGTGAATGCTGAAAACGAAAGTAAAAGAGACTTGCGCACCTTGAACGTCAAACAACGAGGACAACGCTCCCCGCACCTCGCTAGAGAGCCAAAAGGGGCTCATCGAGGGGAACAGAAAGGAGAAGCTCCACAAAACGCTGTAAGCAAGTTGGACCAAATGAACGCAATGGCTAATGAATTAGACACGCTTATGAACAATGCTTGCAACCTCGTTGCTGTTGAAACTGAGTAAAACATGAAATACAAACAGCTGCTGAGAGAATTTGTTAAAAGCAACGCCGATGTGCTATTGTGCCTACGGCCAGACGAAGCCAAGAATGATCAGAACTATTGGTATGAACCTGAATCGCAACGCTGCACAGGATTCATGGTAAAAACAGAGGTCTAGATTACGGACATCAAGAATCGCCTTGTGACGTCTTCAACACACAGCCAAGTCTCACCAGAAGACAGCGTGTCACAAGTTGCGGCAGCTGAGCCACACAGGAGCGTAGTGACTGCTGCATCCAAAAGGTCCGTAACTTCTACAGCATCTTCAGCCCGACTAAAGATAGCAGGAGCTAACAGAGCAGCCTTGGTGATTAAAGTAGCAGCATTAGTAGAACGGCGGGCGATAGAACAGAAGGAAGCACAATTAAAGAATAAAGAGGCAGAACTAAAGACTGAGAAAGAAAGGTTGGAATTAGAAACGGCGATCGCAATTGTCAATGCTGAAATACAGGCTTATCAGGGTCGTGAAGAACGACAGCCTGCAGCAAAGAGCACAGTCATTGAATCGAGCAGCGCTTATCCGAGCAGCACGCACTTTCCCAACTCAGGACACAACAACCGATGGCAGCCCCGCAAGAGACAGTGCAGTCATGGAGCCGAGCATCTTGTACTGTCCCGACTCAGTATACAACAGCCGACGACAGCACCGAGAGAGCTCAATCATTGAAACAAGCGGCTCACACTTTCCCAAATTAGAACATAATGAACTGTACGAGAACAGCACGTCCACCGAATATTATGAACTGCCATCACGGCGTGAGGCAGCCCGCTTAAGCGAGCCCAGCAGTGTCAGACCCACAATGGCAAGTACTCTAAATTAATGTCCTATCTTAGACAATGAACACTCACGTCAGAGCTTCGATACAGCACACTATCAAATGCCAACACTCTAAGGGGCAGCCAACTCAGGCATGCTCCTAAGCACAAATACACAAACACCTTAAGGGACACTCGAGATAATTACCTTCGTCAGGGACTTGACACAGTGCATCACCAAATGCAACATCAGGCAGAACTCACAGAAATGCTCGCGAGGAGCCAAATGCTGTCCTCCTTGCCTCAGCGGGACATTCCTCCTTTCCATGGAGACCCGCTCAAGTTCAAATCCTTCATGTTGTCCTTTGAACATTTCGTTGAATCCAAAACTGACAATGACATTGATAAGCTGTCCTATCTTGAACTGTACACCACAGGGGAACTCAAAGACCTTGTAACGAGCTGCATGCACATGACGGGTGGTTATGTAAGAGCAAAGAAACTGCTACGCGACTAACTACGCTACCCGAATTGCAGCGGCGTATAAGCAAAAGGCAACTAAGTGGCCGACAATAAAGTCAGATGACGAAAGGGCGTTAAGTGCCCTCTCCTCTTTCTTGACAACTTGCCAAAACATCATGGTAAACAGTGAATCTATGGACGAGTTGAACAGCGAGTGCATGACCACCATTCTCACGAAACTACCCTACAAGCTGATCGACAGGTGGAAGTTGTGCGCACGCGAGCACTACGAGTACTACGGGACAAGAGCCAAGTTTGCCCAGCTGGTGGACTTCATTGATCAACAAGCTAGACTGTACTCCGACCCGCTCTTCACTGAGCTGGACGCCGCAACCAGCGACAGAAAACATGGTCGCACACCCCTTTAAGGACTCAAACCAAAACGGGAAGAAAAGGCCAGGGTCAGCTTTGCAACCAAGGTCAGACAGGTTGGTAAAAATTATAAAGACTCGATCACAGCAAAGAAGGCTGGTGCATTAATTATCAGTGCGCTCACTAAGCCGTGTGCATATTGTGAAGGGAAACATACCTTAGATGAGTGCATTAAATTTAATGATAAGACACACAAAGACAAAGTAGAATTCTTAAAAAAGAATGGATTATGTTTTCGATGTTTAGTTAAGGGATATCTGTAAGAGTCATATCGTATTTGTTCCGAATTTGTTGTTGTGTTTATTTTATCTTATTTTACTTGTTGTTATTTCATTTATTCTACCTTCTTCTATTCATTAGTAAAGCATTAAGCATTAAGTTTGTTACATAAGCCATAAGCTTTATATTTCTTAGTCATGCATCATAAGTTGACAATCGTGAGTTGGTCTGTGATGTCATTCTACTATTACATGCATTTGTGTGACTGTCATATGTTAGAGAGTTCAGTATAGATGCGGAAGGCTACGGAAACACAAGCTTTTGACCGTCAGCTAATGAGAGCTCCCGGTAAGCTAAAAATGTAAGATACAGCAACTAGGTTGTTGTAACCGTAAGCTCGTAAGCTGGGAAAGTAAGATACAACAACTAGGTTGTTGTAACCGTCAGCTAAGGTGAGCTCCCGGTAAGCTAAGAATGTGAGATACAGCAACTAGGTTGTTGTAACCGTAAGCTCCCGTAAGTGGATATATACAGCAAGAGTGTTGTTATATTCGTAAGCTAAGACTGTAATTTACAAGATACAGCAAGCAGGTTGTTGTAAAAGTCAGAGATTTGCAAGATGCAGCAACTGGTGTCTGTAATCACAGTGGATTTACTCAAGACGACTGTATGAAGTGTTGATTCTTTGATGCTGACAAAATAAACTACAAGAGACTGTCATGAACTAACCTCGGTGACCAGAAGACATAGCTTAGCGGTTAGCCCAATGTAGCGTGGATGGTAAACCCAAACGCGGAGATAAGCGAGTGGATAGGATAACCACGCGATTTATTCTAAGGACTCTCCCGAAAAACGGAGCAAGGGAAAAACACAAATTTAACCCGCGTCCTAAAATACACATTCAAAGATCAGAAAGTAAAAACCCAAGAATTGGTGAGTACTCACAGTTTTGGAGACGGACAATCTGAACCGACATAGGCCGAAACTCAATGACTGCGCGGTAAGCTAACGTTTGTTTACCTCTTTTATACTTCCTGGTTTGGCGCCCGCCTTACTTCCGGGTCCTAGTGCCGGGCGCAGATTGAGTGTGCATGACAGTACCCCCCTGTCCAGGACCGGCTCCTGACGGTCCTGGGGTGGAGGATACCCGGCGACGGTAGTCTCGAATCAGTTCGGGATCGAGAATGAACCGGGCCGGGATCCAAGACCGCTCCACGGGGCCGTAGCCCTCCCAGTCAACAAGGTACTGCGTACCTCTGCCCCGAGGGCGCGAGTCGAGGATTCGGCGTACGGTGTAGGCGAGACCGCCGTCGATGCCGGACCATCGACGGAGGAGGAGCTGGGGGGTGGGTGGAATCATGGGTGATGTGATGAAGGGTTTGAGTTGAGAGATATGGAATACTGGATGGATCCGGAGTGCCGCAGGCAGCTGGAGCCGGTAGGTGACAGGGTTGATACGATGAGTGATGTGATATAGTCCGACGAATCTGGGGGAGAGTTTTCTGGATTCTGTGCGGAGGTGCAGGTTTCTTGTAGACAGCCATACTTTGTCACCTACGTGGTACAATCGTCCCGGTGGGTGTCGACGGCGATGTTGGATGGCGTAGCGGGTGTTGGCTCGTTGGATGGCTGCGTTGGCGAGGCGCCATATCCATCGACACCTGCGGACCAACTGTTGGGCCGAGGGTACATCAACCTCGGGTTCTTGGTGTTCGAACATCGGAGGTTGGAAACCATGGCACACCTCAAATGGGCTTAGCTTGGTGGCGGTGGAGACGTGAAGGTTGTGTGAAAGCTCCGCCCAAGTGAGGTGGCGGGCCCAGGAGCGCTGACGATCTGCCACGAAACACCTCAATTAGCGCTCCAGTTGTTGGTTGGTCCGCTCCGTCTGACCATTGGTCTGAGGGTGGTAACCAGACGAGAGACTACAAGTGGAGTTGATCAGACGGCAGAAGGCTTTCCAGAACCGGGCAGTGAACTGGGGCCCCCTGTCCGAGACGATGTCCTTGGGGAACCCATGCAGTCGGACTATGTGCTCTAATATCAGCTCGGCTGTCTGTTTAGCTGACGGGAGTCCGGAAAGGGCCACCAGGTGCACAGCTTTCGAGAAACGATCCACAATGGTTAAAATGGTGTCCTTATTTTCTGAAGCCGGCAGGCCCGTGATGAAATCAACGGCAATGTGCGTCGAGGGCCTTCGGGAAACTGGGAGCGGGTGGAGTTCCCCGGGTGTTGGTTGGTTTGTGTCCTTGGCCCGGGCACACACTGGGCACGCCTGAACAAACTCATTGACGTCCTTGGCCATGGAAGGCCACCAGAAGGCACGGCGGATGAACTGGAGGGTGCGTTGGGTGCCTGGATGTCCGGAGATGGGAGTGGAGTGACCCCACTGGATGACCGCCGTTCGAAGGGTCTCTGGAACATAGAGTCGTCCAGGCGGCACACCTGCCGGTTTGTCCTCCGCAGTCTGTGTCTGGCGAACCCTGGTCTCCAGTTCCCAACGGAGTGGGGCGATGATTTTTGATGATGGCAGAACATGCGCGGGGTCCGCCCGGGGGCTGTCCTCTTCATGTTGTTGCGAGAGGGCGTCAGCTTTGATGTTCTTGGACCCCGGGTGGTAGGACAGATGGAAATTATATTGCTCGAAGAACAATGCCCACCGCGCCTGTCGAGGGTTCAGCTGCTTAATGTTGCGGATGGTGATGAGGTTCTGATGATCGGTCCAGATGAGGAATGGTTCTCTGGCGCCATGGAGCCAGTGTCACCATTCTTCCAATGCCCACTTTATGGCCAGCAGTTCGCGGTCCCCTACCCCGTATCGCTGCTGAGTGGAATCAAATTTTTTGGAAAAGAAACTGCAGGGGTGCAGCTTCTGATCTGGACCTCGTTGTGAGAGGACCGCCCCGGCGCCCACATCCGAGGCGTCCACCTCCACAACGAACGGTTGATCTGCATCCGGGTGAAGGAGAATGGGGGTGGTGGTAAATCGGTGGCAGAGTTCATGGAAGGCGGATATGGCCGTAGGGTTGAGCTGGAAGTGATGGGGCGAGAGTCGGGTCAGAGCGGTTAAGGGGGCCGCAACTGTACTGTAGCCCCGGATAAAGCGACGGTAGAAGTTCGCAAACCCGAGAAACCGTTGAAGCTGCTTGAGGGTCTTGGGTAGGGGCCAATGACGCACAGCCTCTAGCTTCTGCGGGTCCATGGCCACACCCTGGGGCGAGATAACAAAACCCAGGAACGTGGTGGAGTGCTCGTGGAAAGCACACTTTTCCAACTTACAGTACAGTTGGTGGGCGACTAATCTCTTTAGTACCGCTCTGACGTGTTGAATGTGTTCGGTGAGGCTGTGTGAGTAGATGAGTATGTCGTCTAGGTAGACGAATACCCATCTGCCGAGCATGTCTCTGAGGACATCGTTAATAAACTGTTGGAAAGCTGCTGGTGCGTTGCAAAGTCCAAAAGGTATTACCAGGCTTTCGTAGTGTCCTGTGGGGGTGATGAAGGCCGTTTTCCACTCATCGCCCTCTCTGATACACACCAAGTTGTAGGCACTCCGGAGGTCCAACTTAGTGAAAATGGTGGCACCAGAGAGGGCGTCCAGGGCAGAGTTGGTAAGCGGCAATGGATGTCGGTTCTTAATGGTTATGTTGTTGAGCCCCCGATAGTCAACACATGGGCGTAGGTCACCGCCTTTTTTCTTCACGAAGAAGAACCCCGTGGCGGCAGGCGATGAGGATGGACGGATGGTGCCGTTACGTAGGGCCGAAGATACGTATTCCTCCATCGCCTGAGTGTCTGAGGTGTACAGGGAGTAGAGATGGCCGCGGGGAGGAGTGGAACCTGGCTGAAGGTCAATCGCCAGGTCGTAGGGGCGGTGAGGCGGTAGGTTAGTCACCCGTCGCTTACAAAATGCTTCAGCCAGGTCCTGATAGGCGGCGGGAATGGCGTTGGTGTCGACGTCGGGGGCCTCGGACTCCCTAGAGCACGTCCCAGCCGAAGCCCGTAGGCAGAGTTCTGAACAGGTCGGGCCCCACTGTAAGATCCTGTTTTGATTCCAGGAAATAAGCGGATCGTGTTGGAGAAGCCACGGGTGTCCAAGTATGATTGGTGGTGATGAGACGGAGGTGAGGTGAAACTGGATTGATTCGTGATGCTGACCAATGATGAGGGTGATGGGTTGAGTCTGGGTGGTAACGGGGCTGGAGGAGAGAGGCAGATCATCGACTGATGTAATTTTAACAGGCTGGGATAACGCTTCAAACTCCACTTCCAGACTTTTGGCATAAGATGAGTCAATGAAGTTACCTGCAGCCCCGGAGTTGATGAATGCGGTACTTCTGACCCGTTTGTGGCCAAACTGGAGGTGTACCTGGACCGTGAGACGAGAGACGCTAGGTGTGGTAGCAGAGAGGTGGAGATGGCCCGGTGAGCTGCTCCCAACGCTCACCGGGCCTGGGCGTTTCCCTGGTGACGTGGGCAGATGGCTCTGTGGTGCTCTGCCGACCCACAATAAGCACAAAGTCCTTCTTTAAAGCGTCGTTCTCGTTCAGCCGCGGTCAGGGATGCGCGCCCTAATTCAATTCAATTCAATTCAGTTTTATTTGTATAGCGCTTTTAACAATTGACATTGTCTCAAAACAGCTTTACACAATCAAAAGAATTATTTAAGTTTGTATGGAATGTGAATGTGTATGAATCAAAATGTTCAGATATTCCCTGGCGAGCAAGCCCGAGGGCGACAGTGGCAAGGAAAAACTCCCTGAGACAGTAATAGGAAGAAACCTTGAGAGGAACCAGACTCGACAGGGAACCCATCCTCATCTGGGTGAAACAGATAGCAGGAAATTATCTGAAATTACCTAATTGCATGGGTTCCCCGGCTCCGGTGTAAACCACAGCAGTAGGTGGAGAACCAACATGTCCCTGGGTAGTGTAGGTAGCTGAATTCGATGGACGTGAAGTGGTGGGGGTGAAGGTGGGTGTTGGCGGCAGGGTCCTAGGGGCTGGCTTCGGACTAGAGAGGAGGCGTTGGTCGATCCGAAGGGCGAGTTGTATCACTCCCTCCAGCGTGGCAGGAAGCTCTCGCCCGGCTAGTTCGTCCTTAATCCTCGAAGTCAGTCCCTCATAGTAGGAGGTCCGGAGCGCTGCATCGCCCCAGGTGGTCTGAACGGCAAGAGTGCGGAACTCGGCGGTGTAGCGACTCACGGACGATCCTCCCTGCCGCAGGTGGTAAAGTTTGGTGTCGGTCTCCACCTCGCCCGCAGGGTGTTCAAAAGTGAACCGGAGTTGATGTGTGAACTCATTGTATGAGTGGGCGGTGTCTGTGTCTGCTTGGAGAACTGCCGTGGCCCACTCAGCTGCCTGCCCTGTGAGCAACAAAATGAGGAGAGCAATGCGTATCCGATCGGTGGAGTACTTGATGGAATTGAACTCAAACACCAGATCGAGCGCCGTCAAAAACACACTGCACCTCCCGTCCGTGCCATTCCATTTCTCTGGTAGTGATATAAAGATGTCAGAAGAGGGGGGGGAGGGGGATGCGGTGCCGCGGCCCCACGACAGGAGGCCCGCTAGCCGCGCTAGCAACAGCCGCCCGAAGATCCGCGTTCTCCCGCCTGAGATCCGCAACCTCGCGGCGCAAGGCCGCGATGTCTTGGACACTCCGGCGAAGATAAGCGACCTCCTCGGTTAGTCTATTAACCAGCATGGCATGCCGATCCACCACGCCGCAGAGGCGCGCGTGATCCGCTGGGTTCACCGTCAGCGGCTCAGACATTCTGTCATGAACTAACCTCGGTGACCAGAAGACGTAGCTTAGCGGTTAGCCCAATGTAGCGTGGATGGTAAACCCAAACATGGAGATAAGCGAGTGGATAGGATAACCACGCGATTTATTCTAAGGACTCTCCCGAAAAACGGAGCAAGGGAAAAACACAAATTTAACCCGCGTCCTAAAATACACATTCAAAGATCAGAAAGTAAAAACCCAAGAATTGGTGAGTACTCACAGTTTTGGAGACGGACAATCTGAACCGACATAGGCCGAAACTCAATGACTGCGCGGTAAGCCAACGTTTGTTTACCTCTTTTATACTTCCTGGTTTGGCGCCCGCCTTACTTCCGGGTCCTAGTGCCGGGCGCAGATTGAGTGTGCATGACAGAGACAAAGAGATCGGACTTCTGTCGTGTGAGTGAAACTTTAAGACAAAGCTACGTGTCAAAACTAGTGAAATAATATGACCGCATCTACATAGAGTCAAAAGCTTTTCCGCTGTTTGAACGAAAAGAAGTGAACGGTGAAAGGGAAAGTGAAAGAGAATAGCCGTCGAACTTCACCATGCCGAACAACAAGGACAACGCTCCCAGCACTTGGCTGGGGAGCCTAGCGGCGCTCCACGAGATGAACAGAATGAACCTCAACGAGGCGCTGGATGCAAGAAAAGGCAAGCGAATTCGCCTGAATGCAACGTCTACTGCATTAAAGACACCTATGAACTATGCACGTACAGTGGTGTGAAAAACTATTTGCCCCCCTCCTGATTTCTTATTCTTTTGCATGTTTGTCACACAAAATGTTTCTGATCATCAAACACATTTAACTATTAGTCAAAGATAACACAAGTAAACACAAAATGCAGTTTTAAATGAGGGGTTTTATTATTTAGGGAGAAAAAAAATCCAAACCTACATGGCCCTGTGTGAAAAAGTAATTGCCCACTGAACCTAATAACTGGTTGGGCCACCCTTAGCAGCAATAACTGCAATCAAGCGTTTGCGATAACTTGCAACGAGTCTTTTACAGCGCTCTGGAGGAATTTTGGCCCACTCATCTTTGCAGAATTGTTGTAATTCAGCTTTATTTGAGGGTTTTCTAGCATGAACCGCCTTTTTAAGGTCATGCCACAACATCTCAATAGGATTCAGGTCAGGACTTTGACTAGGCCACTCCAAAGTCTTCATTTTGTTTTTCTTCAGCCATTCAGAGGTGGATTTGCTGGTGTGTTTTGGGTCATTGTCCTGCTGCAGCACCCAAGATCGCTTCAGCTTGAGTTGACGAACAGATGGCCAGACATTCTCCTTCAGGATTTTTTGGTAGACAGTAGAATTCATGGTTCCATCTATCACAGCAAGCCTTCCAGGTCCTGAAGCAGCAAAACAACCCCAGACCATCACACTACCACCACCATATTTTAATGTTGGTATGATGTTCTTTTTCTGAAATGCTGTGTTACTTTTACGCCAGATGTAACGGGACACGCACCTTCCAAAAAGTTCAACTTTTGTCTCGTCGGTCCACAAGGTATTTTCCCAAAAGTCTTGGCAATCATTGAGATGTTTTTTAGCAAAATTGAGACGAGCCTTAATGTTCTTTTTGCTTAAAAGTGGTTTGCACCTTGGAAATCTGCCATGCAGGCTGTTTTTGCCCAGTCCCTTTCTTATGGTGGAGTCGTGAACACTGATTGAACCTTAATTTGAGGCAAGTGAGGTCTGCAGTTCTTTAGATGTTGTCCTGGGGTCTTTTGTGGCCTCTCGGATGAGTTGTCTCTGCGCTCTTGGGGTAATTTTGGTCGGCCGGCCACTCCTGGGAAGGTTCACCACTGTTCCTTGTTTTTGCCATATGTGGATCATGCCTCTCACTGTGGTTCGCTGGAGTCCGAAAGCTTTAGAAATGGCTTTTATAACCTTTACATTTACATTTACATTTAGGCATTTGGCAGACGCTCTTATCCAGAGCGACTTACATTTTTATCTCATTACACATCTGAGCAGTTGAGGGTTAAGGGCCTTGCTCAAGGGCCCAACAGTGGCAACTTGGTGGTTGTGGGGTTTGAACCTGGGATCTTCCGAACCGTAGTCCAATGCCTTAACCACTGAGCTACCCCTGGCCCCGGACTGATACCAGACTGATAGATCTCAATTACTTTTGTTCTCATTTGTTCCTGAATTTCTTTGGATCTTGGCATGATGTCTAGCTTTTGAGGTGCTTTTGGTCTACTTCTCTGTGTCAGGTAGCTCCTATTTAAGTGATTTCTTTATTGAAACAGGTGTGGCAGTAATCAGGCCTGGGGGTGACTACAGAAATCGAACTCAGGTGTGATAAACCACAATTACGTTATTTTTTAACAAGGGGGGCAATCACTTTTTCACACAGGGCCATGTAGATTTGGAGTTTTTTTTCTCCCTTAATAACGTAAACCTTCATTTAAAAACTGCATTTTGTGTTCAATTGTGTTATCTTTGACTAATAGTTAACGGTTTTTGATGATCAGAAATATTTTGTGTGACAAACATGCAAAAGAATAAGAAATCAGGAAGGGGGCAAATAGTTTTTCACACCACTGTAAGTTAGACATCGTTGAAACTGAGTACAGACCCGAATACGGGAAGCTGAGAGAGAACTTCATGAGAAGTAACGTTGATGTGCTTGTGTACACTCATAAAGACGAACACAGACGCGATCAGGTCGCTTGCGGCGCACCTGAGGCTCAAGGCCGCACAGAATTCATAGCCAAGCTGGATAGCGGATACCAAGGACACTAAGGGCCACTCTGTGACGTCGCGAACACGGGAATATGTCTCGTCGGGCGACAGAGCGTCACAGATAACGGCAGCATCCAAAAGGTCTGTAACTTCTACATCATCCTCAGCCCTACTAAAGAAAAAAGAAGCCGACAGAGCAGCTCTGTTAGCAAAAGCTGCAACCTTGGAAGAACGTCTCCAATTAGAAATCGAAAAAGTGCAACTAAAAGCAAAAAGAGAAAGACTGGAAACCAGAACGGCGCTCGCTATGCATGATGCCAAATTAAGAGTGCTTCAACGTCAAGATCGCAAATACGACAGCCGATCGCCCAAGAGCAAGAGCGCACTCATTGAAACGAGCAGCGCGCGTCCGAGTAGCGCGTGCCCGAGCAGCGCGCACTCTCACCTCTCCAACTCAACAGGTAACAGCCGAGCGCAGCCTGCGAACGAAAGCGCAGTCACTGAATCGAGCAACGTGCACCTAAGCAGCGCGCACTCTACAGACCTGGACGCCGCAACCAGCGACATAAAACCCAGTCACACATCCCTTCAAGGACCCAAACAAACAGGCCAAGGAAAACCCAGGGTCAGCGTCGCAACCAAAGACAGATAAGTTGGTAAAATTCACAAAGACTTGATTACAATGAAGAATGCCGGTACATCACCTGTCAGGGCTTTCACTAAACCGTGCGCACATTGCAAAGGGGAGCATATCTTAGACGATTGCTTCCAATTTAACAATAAGACACACAAAGACAAAGTAGAATTCTTAAAAAGAAACGGATTCTGTTTCGGATGTTTAACAAAGGGTGATTTGTGGAAAGACTGTACTAAAAAAATTACATGTTCATTGTGTTCAAAGCCACATCCAAGCATGCTACAAGCACACCTCCACACAGGACTAATAACATCTTTTAAGCTCACAACACTGACTGGACAATCATGGACACATTCATACACACTTGCACTAAATACTCATACATCTGGACAATTGCACGTCACCTTTCATGCATATTTGCACAACCACTGACACTTTAATACCATATTTCTATATTTTTGCAATATTTTATTATGACCTTATGCACAGTTAATTTTACAAATTTTACTAGTTAAAATTATTTCTTTAGTATTTCCTTTTTATTGATTATTTATTTTACGTACAAGATTTTATTTTCTTATTTTCATTTTCTTTTTTTTTTAAGGTCACTGGCGGTCGTATAAAAGCATTTCACTGCATATTATACTGTGTATGATTGTGTATGTGACTAATAAAATTTGAATTTGAATTACACATAGCAGTGCCAGACACGGCGCAGTCAGTTACGAGCGCCTGTAGAAACGAAACTGAAAGTGACACAACAAGCACACCACATGCAGTGAGTCACGAATCAAATGCGCTCACTGGGGCTGGAGGTAATTGCATCCTCTCCATAGTACCTGCTAAAATAAAGTCCAAGAAAAAGGACACAGTAGAAGCCACGTATTATCACGTGAAAGTCCCCGAGAAGGACACAGATCTGCTGTGCTTCCTATGGTGGCCGAATGGAGATGTGAACCAAGACTTAGTTGAAAACAAAATGGTAGTTCATCTGTTCGGTGCAAAATCTTCACCTAGTGTTGCTAACTTCGCCCTCAGAAAGACAGCAGAAGAAAACCGCAGCAATGCATCTGCTGTGGCAGTTAACACAGTGCTTAAAACCCTTCATGTAGACGACTGCCTGAAATCTGTTTCGAGTCATGACCAAGCAGTCGCCCTATACAATGATCTCACAAGCCTCTGTGCAAGGGGGGGTTTTAACCTCACTAAACGGGCAAGCAATAGCCGTGCCCTACTGACTGTCATTCCCGAGAGTGAAATGATCAAAGACATGAGAGACTTAGACTTGAGTAAAGATGCCTTGCCCATATAGAGAGAGCTCTGGGGGTGCTGTGGTGCATTGATTCAGACATGTTCAAGTTTAAGATTAGTTTAAAGGAACGACCTGTGACAAGAAGAGGAATTCTGTCAGTCACTGGCTCAACATACGACCCGTTAGGCTTTCTCCCACCTGCCATACTGCCAGCTACAATCCCAATGCAACAGCTATGTAAAGAAAAACTAGCCTGGGATGATGACATTCCCGAGCAGTTTACAACGGCATGGAAAACCTGGGTGCAAGAGCTGCACAGACTGTCCAAGTTCAGCATAGCAAGGTGCATAAAACCAGCCGACTTCGGTGTTACAGCTACAGCACAACTCCACCACTTCTCGGATGCAAATGAAATGGGATACGGAGCTGTCTCATATCTCAGGTTAGTAAACGCTGATGGACTTACACATTGTGCATTCATGATGGGGAACTCCCGTGTAGCACCCCTGAAACAGACCACCATTCCACAAATGGAACTGACTGCGGCAGTGGTCGCTGTAAAAAATGACAAAATGTTGAAAGAACAGCTAGAATTGAAATTGCTGGACTCTATGTTTTGGACTGACAGTACAACTGTTTTGAGATACATTGATAACGAAAAAACTTAGTTTTAAAACCTTTGTGGCCAACAGAATTGCCACTATAAGAGAGATAACCAAGCCACAGCAATGGAGGGACGTCAATACCTCAAAAAACCCAGCTGACTCTGCGTCCAGGGGGGCATCCTGTGAAAAGTTAATGAAAAACGTCTCCTGGATCCATGGTCCCTCCTTTCTCAAAGAAGCAGAGTGCAAATGGCCTGAGAACATCTATGACACGTTGATAAAAGAAAAAGACAGTGAAATTAAGCTCTCAGCTTCAGCGAATATCGTGAGCACTACACAAAGCACAGACGCATTGAGTAAATTGATTAATTATCACTCTGATTGCCACAAGTTAAAAAGACCAGTTGCCTGGATCCTTCGCATCAGAGACATGCTCAAACAGAAAACAGAAATGGTCAAAATAGACGTACAGTGGTTACAAAATCGGAGCGTCGTATTTAGCGTCGCCGCCGCATTACGGCATGTACATTTGCTGTGCATTTGCTGGCTTTTACCACTGAGTGGCGCTATATAACTACAGACTGACGCCTCATGCCTTACTTCATTCTCTGCCTCACTAATGAGACGCGTCCCATTAAATAATACACGTAGTAGCCAATAACATCAAGTGAAACACTGTAGTTGACCGAATTCATAATCACAGTACTATAATTACAGTACAAATGTAGAATTCAAATTAAATCAAATCTTATTAAGATCAAATTTAAGCACAATGAATATTAACACAGTGAGCCTTTAGATTTTATCACGTGTAATTAGAAAAGAAGTGTGTAGGGTTTTATTTAAATATAATTTTCTAAACCAATAAGATCAAATAACACCAAGTTATTATTATAACAGGCTTACTTCGTCACTTATCAAAGAAGTACACTTGCTTTCAAAGAAGCCGAGTGGCTTATTAACGTCTCTGGGGTGCATTGTTTCTAAGTGGCCGCTTGGTGTAGCGGTTAGAACGCTCGTCCAGAGATCTGCAAATGATCTGCAGTGATGATGAAATTGTTTTATTTTAAAACTAAATAAAATGTTTTAAGTGCGCTTAAGATAGAGTCTTATAAAGGCTATGTAGACTTATATAGTTTTATTACTTTTGCACATTAATCTGAGTCCTCATCTGTTAGATCTGTTTAGTTTTTTTTTCCAGCCGGCAGAAATGCGCGGCTCCATCTCTTTCCCGCCTATTCAGGGAGCCTACGGAGTGAGCGATTAACCATAGTCGAACCGATTGGTGTGCTCCCAACTCACGTTACTCGTGAGCCGGCCTATTAATGCCGGCTGGTGATAATTAACGTTAATATGATCTCGGGCTTGCTCACGATGCTCAACATCTATAAAAATAGCAAAGTATTGTGTATAGAGTGATAAAAAAAAAAACTATCTAACGCATGTTAGAAAACATCATTTCCTGCATTTTTTTTCTGCTTCAGGAGTCAGTCTGTTCTGAGACAGTGACAGGGATTAAAGTTCTCCGTCGTTACGACGGATTTCCGTTAATTGTAGCGAGTCATCGACGGATTTCCGTCAATCACACTGTTCCGCCTGTCCTTAATGTTCAAAATTCACTTTTCATAATTTTAATGCTGTGTATATATAGGCTTACATGGGTCTTAAATTAAGGAAAGACAACGTGTATTCAGCCTGCTGAGGAGGATGTGAGTGGAGCGAATGCACGTTCCTCTGTCCACTCTAAGCGTTTTGTTATCACTCCGGTATGGATCCACTCCGGGTTTTGGTTTAGTTTTGAAGAACTACGTGTCAGGCTGAGGTATAACTATATTTAAGATAGCATGGACACACTTAATGCAGGAAGGCTCTGATGTTTCGGAGATTGATAAAAGTGTAAAAAAAAATAAAATAAATGGAGATGGGCTTGGCTTAGCGAAATTGGGGAGAATGGCAAGCCTTTTAGTTCGTGAACTAAAAAAAATCAAACATCCAGGTAGGTGTCTCTGCACAGTATGCCACAGGAAACTTCAATATGGCAATAATGGCAAAACAAAGTGCGAGTTCGCCATCAGTCAGCAGCTCGTCACAATGCTGCGGTTCGTGCTCTAACAGTATACATGCTCCCTGTCTGCTGCGACAAGAACCACAATGGAGATTCACGCATCTGTGGCCGACCGTGTGCGCGATGTAAAAGTATGTTCTTTCATAGCGGAGCATGACCTGTTGGGCACAGTCTCACAACCACTAGTTAATTTAATGCAATCAGTTGTCAAAGACAAGAGTGCACTTTCAAGATTGTCTATGTCTAATGCACATTCCTACTACTTGCACACATGGCATTGCTGCTTACTGGAAATCCGATTTGTCATCTAAGCTGAAAACGAAGATGTTTTCTTTAAGATACATAAAACATGCACTGAAAAAGCACTTTTTGGAATTTAATGGTGGTGCTATTACTTTTTTCTGTTAATTATTAAGAGTTTCACAAAACATTGTTTGGTGTTATAAGATAAATAAAAACATGCACTGAAAAGATATGTGGTAGATGGTTGATTATTTGTCAAGGTATTTTTTTTTCAAAGATTACAAATAGCTTTTAAAATATGCAAACTGGCAATATTAAAGCGGTTTAATCTCCCCTAAAGCTATTGGTCTCGACTATTTAAATAAAGTGTTTGTTAAAGGAATATGGCTTGGCCTGAAAAAAGATCAGTCAGAAGACTTTTTTTCACTTTAATCCCTGCAGTGAGAGTAGAGGAAGGGGCAGATTCAGGACCAGGGAGGGAGCCGGAGACAGCAGAACAAAGAGATGATATTGCCAGCACCAGCACAGGGAGCACAGTTTTTAGTTTAGATCTCATGTTTACATTTTATTGTATGTTGATGGCTTGACTGTAAACAACATAAACAATGCAATAAATGTATAAAAATATATATTTATTGTCCCCCCTACTGTTAAATGAAATTTGCGTTATTTTACGTTAACGTTACGTTATTACATTATTAACGTCGACAGAATAAAGTAAAGTTTTATTTCTGGAATTGATGCACGGGCTTCATCTTAGGCTTTTTTTTTTTCTTTCGGTTCTTTCGTTTCTCAGCGCCGGACTGTTGATGTCTCTTTCCAGGACCAGGCATATCGTTCAATTATTATAATTCTTTTGGCCAAATACTGTAGGCAGCCGTAACAGAGGTGAGGGCGCGCGCGTCATCACGTCTGCTTAGCCGACTCTGCGTTCACCGTAAACTTCAATATAGACGTTTATATTTTTGTTTATTTGTATATGTATGTTATTAATATAATTTTTTTAGAGATTGTGTGTCCGTGCGAGAGTTTGTGTTGATAAGTTTATGTGGATAAGTTGATAAGTGTATGTTGTCAAAGTATTTGTGGACATATAATTAGGGAAATTTTTTTTTAATTAAGGATGTCTTGAAACATAATGCAGTAACTCTACAGTATTTATTTGAACACGGTAAAGATGTTAATGTTTCGTACATTCCTTAATTTGTCCTTTCGGTTTGTGTTTTATGTTTCACTGTTTTCAATATACTGTACATACTGTAAAACGTACGGACAACAATGTTCCGGGAAGCATTATTAAATATTCAATAAGGCACACACACAATTTAGTTGCAATAAAGTTTTATTAAATATATAATAAAGCAGGCCGTACTGTATATGGAAAATGGTCACTCAAAATCTTTACAAAAGCAAAAGTATTCATTAATTATTTTTTTTTAGAAAAGAGAAAACTCAATCTTTTCTTTCTAAGAAGTTCGTTAATTATGTCTCTTATTTGCTTGTTGTTGTGGGCTGTGGGGTGGAATTTCCTAGCAACAGCATCGGAAAGTGCTTGAAGCAGAATTACCCCATCAGCGAAACTGGTTTGATAACTTTCACACCAAGGATACTGTAGGTGAGAAGGGGGATTACAGTAACGGTTTCTGTGGGTCTTCACCAAGAGGTGATGTGGGTCGCGTTGTATTCAGCGAATAGACTAAAACAAAATCATGTTTGCTTCAGCATTGCAAACAATATTGTATTAGGCCAACTTTATTTAAGATTAAAATAATAGTGGGTTAGGAACGTTATTCTTCATGTAACTTAAATGGCTGAATGAAGTTAAATATACACAATAAATTAATAATTGCGTTTGCTTTACATTTGAGCACTCGTGTAAATAGCTTTTTCATTGTATATACTACCATATCGTATATCTGTGTCTAATACTGGTTTATTCAGTGAATTAGAAACTTGGTCAGTCTGGCTTTTAGATAAAGTTCTTCAGAGCAAGCATTGTGTAAATATAATATATAAAAAATAATGTAATATAAAATAAAATAAATATATAACATAAATGGTTAATGATAGCAATAAAATCAGACTTAATAGTTGGATTTGATACTTTTCTTTTTATTTACTGTATAGACATCTTATTATGCTTTCTCTGTTATTAATCTCTCTATATTCTCTAATTATGACTTGAATAAATCGGCTCACATCGGAGCGCGCTAGCGTGTTGGAAAAGCGAGTACTGTAGTCTATATATTTGTGTTTGTTGTTTTCCTGGGGGGTGGCGTGTTTATGTCTGCATTTTATCTATAAATCGTGTGTGTGTGTGTGTGCACGGAGAGTTTATGTGCGTGCACGGAGAGTTTATGTGTGTGCACACGGAGAGTTTATGAGTGTGCCCCTTTGATCTGCTGGGTATGGCGAGGCGTCGATTGCTGATCAGTGTAAAGTAGCGTACTTTACACACACTGATCAGCACTCGACGCCACGCCGTACCCAGCAGATCAAAGGGACAGTTATCGGCTATGACACGTTGAAGGAGAACTTAATAGTTCTCAAAAATAGTGTAAATGTCTGCAACAGTCACTAACCATTAAAATGTTTTTTTTTTTTTGTAATTAAACAATTAATTTATATATTAATTATATTTTCTTTATACATATTTCCATTATATATATATATATATATATATATATATATATATATATATATATATATATATATATAATTTAAAACTATTTATTCATTTGTCTTTTATTTACTTACTTACTAGCGAATGCTTTTTTAGGGCTCTAAAAACTACGACAGTATGAGTGACAATGGCCCTTGCACCGGTCACACACACACACACACACACACACACACACACACACTATATATATATATATATATATATATATATATATATATATATATATTCGTATTTAATTAAATTCTTAAATCATCGTGTTCACCATTCACTGAAAAAAAGAACTTGTAAGATTTACTTGATAAAATCCTCGTAACAATTTGGACACATAGATTTTAAGTTAATTTTATTGCTCCAATATTAAGGCTGAATACCAAACCCCTTCCCCCTACCATTCCATTTGGCGCGTTCACGTGCAGGGGTAGAGGTGTCTCATTTCTCTTTTGGTTGGAGGGGTAGGGGGAGGGGGAAGGGCCAGATAGCCCTCCAAACGAAGATTTTTCGGGACCTCACTTCAAACGAAGGGCTAAGCGAAGTTTTCAACATGGATGCTCACTCGAGCAAGCAGAGACATAAATGTTAATTACCATTAATAAAGATTTTTATGACAAGTTTTCATTATATGTATATTACCTTTAGTCTTGTGTTTGTGTTTATGGTGATGTTCTGTAAAGAAACGTTTGCAAAAAAATCGCTAAAGTTTGCTAGCGGATAGCACAGATTGCACGATATTACAAATATATATTTTATGTCACATACACTTTACTACATGCTACAAACAAATATGAAAGTTCAGTAGCACGGCTGTTTGCCGAGCATTTGATAACGCATTGTTTGTTTTGCTTACGGCCATATGTGTACATGTAAATGAACGGTGCTTACACTATTCTTACTTATTGCAACGTGACCACAGTTTTGTAATTTATATTATAGGGATGGCTGAGGAAACCCGAAGGCTCATCCGTGTTCGTGGTGAAAATGAGCAACTTTTTTAAAAATCGAAATACGGCGCAAAAAAAACTTTGGGAGTGAGTAATCTCTCTCTTATTGGAATGTGTGATAAACATCGGTGCATGTCCTCTGACGTAACATTAGGAACATCTTTCATAAATCACACAACTAAAATATAATTAAACAGTTTATTCACCAACATTACCAAATATTTGTGACATTCACAGTCTAGATACAAGTTGTCTTTTTAATAAAAGGGCATTCAGCTAAATTTTGCATCCATAGAAACAACTGCATGGCACCAGGGCCTGAAATACTTGTTTTAAACAAAATTGTGTAAAATAATAATAATAATAATAATAAATAAATAAAATACAGCATTCATTTAGAAATAAAATACAGCAGAAAATACATTAAACAAACTGTAGAATAAACGTTAAAACTTAATAGCCCTCTGAAGCAGTGAAGTTGCAACATTCAAATTAGCACTCTGGACTAGTGCACTTAAAAGTATGCCATTGAAACCATAACGCATTAAAACATTTTAAGCTGAACATGTAAACACAACATGTAAAGACTTGTAGTCAAGCAAATCAAATGTTTTAAGATGATAACTTCATCTTTAAAGCTTGCACTTTTTGGTGATAGCTTAATCCCATCAAGTTCTAGAAGCACTTTCTGAAAATAGCTCAAATGTGTAGCGCAGTGCTCGGAGCTATTGCCACATTCTTGCAAAATTTCCTCTCCTTCAAGGATTATGGATACACCAACTGGTCCTTCCCCTTCAACAGCACAGATGACAAGGATTTTAAGAAGGTGCATACTGGCATCACTTCGTCTGTCCCCCTGCATAAAATTTACAAGAAATAATTTATTTTGAGAAACAAAAAAAAAATCAGAATTGCTTCAACCTGTGCTGACTTCATTTCACAGAGAAAAAAATAAAAATAATTGATAAAAAATAACCATCACTTCATATACTTCATAAACTTGGGTTAAATTGCTTTAGCAATAATCTTGCATCAATACAACATTGTAAAACATGGCATGAGATGACTACACTCCATAGATTACTCTGCACCTTTACAGTGTCAGGAAATCCTATGATGAATGCTGAGTTTGTATTTAAAGGGTTAGTCCAAACATGAAAATTCGTTCAATAATTACTCAGATTTATATATTCATTTGCATTTATATGCTTCTGTCCAATGCAACAAACACTATATTCAAGGTATTAATAAATTGTATAATTAATAAGAAATGTCTCATGTCTCATCTTTACGCTTTGTTTCTGTGAAAATATTTACATTGTATCATTACATAATCTTTTATTCGTACAACTACATTTAGGCATTTCTTCATCTTTTGTAAGTTTTGCCTTTATCCAAAGCAAATTACAAAAGAGGAAGGCATCAAGCATGTCAAGCAGTGCTACTGTACTAACACAAAGTTTCTGACACCGTTAGAAAAATACAAGATAGAACAGCGAGGGATTAAGGAAAAAGTGAGAAGCAAGAATCATGTGTGGAAAGATTAAGCATGCAGGGTCACAGGATGACTCGACTTATTTTTATTGTCTGCAATGCGATTTAGACAAATTAGAGCTGCTATCAATACTGTATGAACATATGTACAGGTTCTTTTCAGTTGAAATTTAACTTGTAACTTATTAACACGCCGTTTTCACGACTTGTGGGGGTAAGAAACACACATCTCGGTGTATTAATCCGCGTGCTCGGTTCGTTATTTATTTATTTATGAATCTCCACACTATTAAAAACTGAAATATTGCTAATTGTAAGTCCTGAGATTAAGATGAACATTAATTGGGAGTCATGAAAGCGAGAATCACATCCAAAAAAGAAAGCTAAACTTACCTCGAACACGACAAACTCCAGCTCCAGCCAACTCCATGATGATTCCCAACCGACTGATACACAGCGCGGGCACAGCGTCTCCAAACACGCATGCGCGGTTTAATTTGGACACATTTTCGGCTTCAGTAGACACTCAATACTTCAGACTGAAACACGACTGCCCCCTACAGGTAATGAAGGGCATTTTCACAGCCTCCCGCACGCTGCCGCGCAAAGCCGGCAAAAAAAAAACTAAACAGATCTAACAGATGAGGACTCAGATTAATGTGCAAAAAATATATAATAAAACTATATAAGTCTACATAGCCTTTATAAGACTCTATCTTAAGCGCACTTAAAACATTTTATTTAGTTTTAAAATAAAACAATTTTAAAACATCATCACTCGGGATTTGAACCGGGGCTTTGCAGATCTCTGGTCGAGCGTTCTAACCACTACACCAAGCAGCCACTTAGAGACAATGCACACCAGAGACGTTAATAAGCCACTCGACTTCTTTGAAAGCAAGCGTACTTCTTTGATAAGTGACGAAGTAAGCCTGTTAGAGGTCAGGTGTCAAGTATGAGAAGCGACAATGGAACAAACTTTATAGGCGCTGAGACTGAACTGCGCCAGGCTATTCAGCAATGGAATCAGTCACAAATTGAAAGCTTCCTTGTGCAAAGCGGCATACAGTGGACATTCAATCCACCTTCTGGGTCTCACTTTGGTGGAATATGGGAAAGACAGATCAGGTCAGTTAGAAAGATCTTGAGATCAGTACTGAAAGAACAAACATTAACTGATGAGAGCCTGCATACATTCATGTGTGAGGTAGAAGCGATAATGAATAACCGACCCCAAGTCAAAACCAGTGGAATAATATGTCCGCATCTACATTAGTCTTGACTGGCATTGTTACGCTATGTGTGCTCCTCACATCCGCGCCTCTCCAGAGCAGCAAAGCGTTTAGCGTTGCTAAAAAGAAGAGAAAGCGGCCAGGTGGAGCACAAAGGGAAAGGGCATGCAAGAAGAAAGCATTTCAAGAAGAAGCAGTGAAATGCTGCAAAATTTCCGATCTATTCAGTGCTTCAAGTGCAGGTCAGTTTCATCAGTAAATTACTGTTGTTTTTCGTTGAAAATATTGAATTGCTAGCTAATATTAGATGTAAACTGAGACCACTTTTTCCAGCAGACTTGTGAAAGGTTCCTGAGTGCAGAGCAATTGTATTCTCACTGATCAACATGAATCAGACTTCCAAGTGTTCTCGGAAATGATACCAAGACCCTAATGTGAAATGCTCAAATTGTCCATGTTGAGTAAGCTACGGGTGATGGTGCCCATCTTCATTTGGGTAATAACGGATAGCAGGACTTGTTCTGCAGTCATATTGTGTGTTAAGCACCTGGAAGTTTAATATAACAGATGATGTCTTTAACTTAATATGGAGTTACAGTTCCGTTATTGGAGGCTCAGGTAGAGTGTTGGAAATTCCAGTTCTGATCTATTGAGCGACAGCAGTTACAAGTACACAGGAACAGCAGTCTGCATCAGCTAAGGCCAAGATCATCTTCATCTTTATCAGCCTGGACTGTTGACACAAGGCAGGTTGGATCAATGTATTCTGATCCTCAGTTTGGGTGAGCCCATGCCCACTGCAGCCTCAGCTTTCTGTTCTTGGCTGAGAGAAAGATGCTTCTGGTCTGAATGATTTTCTACTGTTCCAGTTCATCCACTTTAGGGTTTGACGTGTGGTGGATTCTGGGATGCTTTTCTGCTCACCACACTTGTACGGATTGTTTATTTCAGTTTCTGTAGACTCTCAATATGCTTGACCCAATCTGGCCATTCTCAACAAGGCATTTCTGTCTGCAGAATTGCTAAATGTTTTTCTTTTTTACACAATTCTGCTCAAACGTTAGTAACTGCTACGTGAGAATATCCCAAGAGATCAGTAGTTATAGAAATTCTCACACAGGTCTGTCAGTCATCAACACACATTTTCTTTATCTTAATGATGTGAACATTACCTGGAGCTGCTGGCCCACTTCTACTTGATGCTATGATTTGCACTGCTGCCACATGATTGGCTGATTACATAATTGCATGTATGCATGATGTACAGGTGTTCCTGTACAGGTGCAACTTTTGCCATACAAATTAAAAAATACTTATTGGTAATAATATTTATTTTAAAGTTACAATATGTCATAGCTTAAAGATAAGTTTATTTTTATAAATTATAAGTTATAATTTTGGAATTTTGTTTGAATTTTGAGCTTAATGTAATGAAATTAAAAACTGTTGCAATAAGTATTATTTCATCCGCATTAATTAATTTTTTTTGTCAAAATGACTAACTTTCAGTTTTTTGTTATAAATAAGTGAAACAAGGGCACATTAAATAGCTTAACACAACTAATATAACAAATTATTTCTCCACATTCAACACAAATTATCCCTTTTAATGAATACTACAGTTTCAGATTCATCCAACACCCTGAATAAAACCCCTCATTAAAGCACTAATGTATAAATGAATGTTGTCTCAAGCACACCTGATGCAACTAATTAGATGCCCAAGGTGTACATAATTTAGAACAGAACAGATAGACTTTCTGGAATTTGTTTGATGGAGATGTTTGACTGCATGTCAGAATGTCAAGGTGACATGGCAGAAAGAGGAAGCTATCACCTTCTGCTACCAGACTCCTGAATAGGCAAGTGTTGGACAAACCCTCAATTGACTGCAAAGGACCTACAGAAGGATTTGATGGCAGCAGGCCACTCTACACTTTGGGCCCACTTTGCTTCCTCTGGCACTGGAAACCCACAGCATATAGAGGGCAAGATGGATTAAAAATATCATGCCATCTGTGAGGAAGCTGAAACTTCGGCATCATTGGATCTTCCAACAGGACAATGATCCCAAGCATACTACAAAGTCCACCGAGGCTTGGTTCCAGATTAGGTCCTGGAGTGTTCTAGAGTGACCATCACTGACTTGAATACAAGAGAAAACATTTCTGTTGCAACACTCAAACAAAGAATCTTACTAGGGGCCATGAGGAATGGACTACGATCCCTCAGAAACACTACCAGGGGGTTGGGGGTCTTTATTAATTCTATGGGTTCACTTACATTTTCCACAACCATTTTGAATGTTGATTGACTGTGTTCAATGAAGACATGAAAGAGCAGAATTTTTTGTCAATACTCTTGACCGATCAGATCAATTTTATGACAAATTCATGGAGAAAACCATGAAATTCCAATATTATGCAATAAATAAATAGTCAGATTTTGTAAATGTGCTTCATAAACAAGAGTGAGTGGTGCTGAAACACAACCATACTGTTCTGCATTCTACTATTTCAATCTCTCTCTCTCTCTCTCTTACTTGGTCTCTCTCTGAAGGACAGAGGGTTTCCCACATCACTGGGTTGCTATGGTAACACCGCAGAGAGACTGAGAGGGAGGGAAGGAGAGGACAAAGCACAGAGGAGATGGAGAAAGAGACAGACAGACAGACAGACAGACAGACAGACAGACAAAAAGAGAGACTGAGCAGGAAGCAGAAATATGGATCAAAGTCTGACAGACATACGACTAATCTTCCATTTTTACTTTCAAAACACCCACATATTCATATCCACACTCACGCACGCACACACACACAAAGATGAATTATTAAATACATGTCACCAGTGTACAGGTAAGGCAAATTCAGCTGTGTGTGTATGTGTGTGCATGTGTATGTTTGAGCAGATGAATATACATGGTTCTGCTGCACTGCATCATGTGACCTAACATGCTGGGGAAAAAGAGGCAAAGCTTTAGAAAAGCACATTGTCCAGGTTTTTATTGATAAAGTTCAGTGTAGCGAATGGCACTCACACACAGAAGCTTTTGGCACAACCTTTGACCTCTGACCTTCAATATTGAGCCAGTCTGAGCCAGTCCCAGTCTTTCACTTGTTTCAAATTCAAAACAAAAGAAACAAACAAAAAACATCAACCAAACATTTCTTTAATATTTTCCATACAAATATCAACAGAACAGGACGAAGCAGGAGAGCGAACGCTGCATCTGTAATGTTCCTGAGAGTGAGACAGGGAAGGAGACATGGGAAGGGACAAATGAAAGGAGATGTCAGGACAGAAAACATGAAGAGATTAGACAGACAGTGAAACAGGAAGTGAGTGAGACAGAGAGTAAGACAGGTAGAGATCAGAACAGGGGGAGGGGCTATGACAAAAAGAGAAATGCAAATGTTTCCATAACCTTCTGTCTGTTTTTTTAATACTGAACAAGGATTATTCACACTGACAGTCGAAAAATAGAGAATATGTACATCTTTAGATTTATTTACATGGCAACAGGCGGAGAAGTGAACAAGCACTTAAGAGAGTGAGAGAGAGACAGAGAGAGACAAACAGACAGGATGGAGAAAGAGAGATAAAAGAGAGTTTTAATGGCTGAGTGTAGTGCAGACTTTCTGATCTCAGATCACCTGCCTGATAACATTGATCAGACTCTCCAATCTCACACTGATAAAACTTTCTAATCCAATAATGATCAGATTTTTAAACTAACTCTGATTAGACTTTTTAATGTAACAATAACCTTTCAATCACACACTCATCAGACACAAATGTTGATATTAATTATGTCTAATCATACACTCATCAGACCTTCCTAACACTGATACCTCACTTTGATCGGACTTTCCAACCGACCACTGATCAAACAGTGATTAGATTTTCCAATTTATTCCGAATGATCACACTTTCCAATCTCACTGGTCAGACTAGCCAAACTAACAATAATTTGACTTTCCAATCATGCCCATTCGACACTTGAATCTTTTTTCAAATCTCACCGTGTTCGGACTTTCCAGTTTTACAGTGATCAAACTTTTCTGTTTTTAATGAGACTTCCCTCAGCCTGATCATGACAGATGACCTTCAATTCCAGATGAAAACCTAATAAAATGTCCAATGTCTAACCAAAACAGATCTAATATAATTTTTACTTTTAGATTAGACAAATTTTACTTTTCTGTCCAATCAAACACTGAATACACCCCTAAACCTATTCAATCAAAGCCTAATTAGAGCTTTGCTGTTAATCAGAATATTTGTTTCTGATTGTTACAAAAAACGTCCTTTAACTCTTAGGATAACTCTGATGAGACTGGAATGAATGATCAGATTTTCTAGTCCAAATATCATTAAAACTATCTTTCCAGTTGGAAACTGATTAGACATTTCTATTTGATGTGTATAAGATATTTGATTTCAAATTGAATGTACTTTCCAAGCTATATAAAAATAAATTTAATTTCAAATCTGGGGACCAGATCTAGCTCGGGTTCTGTCAGTAACAACTTGAATCAGACAATATGCAAAAACTAAATGAAAGTGAGAGAAGTGCTAACTTGTGCTGGTGCATGATGGGAAATGTAGTC
The DNA here is from genome assembly GCA_030522415.1 of Channallabes apus. Taxonomy (NCBI): domain Eukaryota; kingdom Metazoa; phylum Chordata; class Actinopteri; order Siluriformes; family Clariidae; genus Channallabes; species Channallabes apus. The sequence goes on from CM060104.1 coordinate 23,374,068, forward strand.
CTGCTGGCTGTGGTGGTGAGTGAGAAAGAGGAGCGATACGTTGTTAAGTTGAGGACTCACCGAGTCCTGTGTAGTTCTGTGTAATTTAATTTCTCTTACTCTCTCTCTCTCTAACAGACACGCACAGAGAAAGAAAGAAAAAAAAAGAAAGAAAATGTTTGCATGGGGTCCAGTTGTATGTGTATTGTGTCCCTAAGTACGCACTCCTGTGTGTGTGTGTGTGTGTGTGTGTGTTTTGGTGTTCTGGTGGTAATGTGTGCACTAACACAATCAAATACACAATAATATTTTACCCTCAATAACACCATAAACCATTTGATCACTAATGCACTGTTAAATCTTACACAAGCATGTGCACGTGCTAATCACCCGAAACAGGTTTAAGCTCCCTAAACATGACATAATCACCTCTGATCTAATCATCATAAACTAGATCTAACCACCCCAATCATGATCTAATCACCACTAAATCCAATCTAATAACCCTAAACCTAATATAATCACACCATCCCTCATCAAATCACCCCTAAAAAAGATCTAATCACCCAACAGCTGATCTAACTGCCATAACACAATCTAATCACCCCTAAACTTGATCCAGTCACCTAAAACCTTACCGTTAAATCCAAAATGAAAATCTGCAACATAATGTCAATAAAATATTTTCTTCAATGAATAACCAATGAACCACACTGCATCAAATTTAAAACCTCATACAAATCATGATCCTGAACTTTAACATTAAATAATAGCCACTAAAACCCGAAATGGGTAATTTTATCCCCTAGCTGCCTAACTTCAAACACTAGCTTTAAACTTTACAGCTAAGCCTTTAGCCACTGGCCCTGAAAACACTGAGCACTACAATTAAACTATACTGAAAATGTAAGAACATCCAACACCTCCCCAAACCGTTAGACCTTAAAATGATTCCTAAACCCTTAAATCCCAGACCCTTTAAACCATAACTATTAGCACGAACTAAATAACCCTAAAATTGCAACCTGAACTCCTAAAATAACTTTGACCTTTAAACCCCAGCATTAGTCCTGCATTTCCCCCACAAGCTCCTAAAAAAATGCCCCAATTATACAGCTTTAGACATGCTTTAGTGCAGCTCCATTAACACACCAGAACACCAGCACATCCTCGTATATTCCCTTTAGGCATCTGTATGAATGATTTAGTCTGTGTATGGTTTGGTTTTGTATTAGTTGATGTTCGTGGTTATGGTGAGAGGGTTGGAGAACTTACAGTTTTAAGTGCCACTCAAGACTTTCAAGTGCCACTCACTATCCGAGCATACGGAGGTGAAGTTTGTCTAAAATATTGCCGTGTTTCAGTCAAACTCAAGTTGAAGCAAATTTTCCTTGTTATCCTTCAAACCATGTGCATGTTCTCGAACAGGGGTGTACATAGATTTAACACAAACACTTATGATACTTTTATTATTCAACAAATTAAAATAAAGATTAAAAGTGTGATAAACCTGCATCTCCTACATCTCACACACATTTGTGATTTTATGATCTTGACTGAGTATCTTGTGGCTTGTGGTGTAATCTGCATCTTCAGTCCCTATTTTCTATCCCTGACTTTTTTCAGGCATAAAGGTGACTGTTTGTGTTTAAGAGCAGTGGTCTAGATATTTCTGAAAACCCTGTTTTGGACCACATAATAATCAACAATTTGAATAATCTGAATGCAGAAATACACTTAAGCAGTGGTGTAACCAGACTCTGAAAATTATCCTTGAATCCATTTTTGTCTTGATTCACCAACTCTGAGTATGTATACTGTTTATTCACTGTGTGTTTGTCGTGTATTTATTGTTGAGTTTGTTGTGGTGGTGAAAATGAGAATAAAGCTGATGTTAATGTTAAAGTGATGAAATTGAAAAGAGACAGAGAGATACTAAAAACACAGCAATAAACTCAATTTCTTCACAGATTGTTCACACACACACACACACACACCTTTCCTAACATGTAACAGCGAGTATGTTTGAAGTTGCGGTTAATAAACCGAGGCTCATTTTGTGCATTAAAATCCTACAGCTCAGCAGTCAGAGAGTAGATGGATGTATGTGTGTGTGTGTATGTGTGTGTTCTGATGACTAAAGTCTGTTTCAGTTTCAGTATAAACTCACACGCTGTATCACACACATCATGTGAAGAGACAGATCTGTGATGTTCTCCTCAATGTGTTTGTGTGAGATTTCATACAAGTTCTTCAGTGTTCTTCGCCTGTGGCAAAACAACACGTAGAGAATTAACGCTACTTGGATTATAGACTATATTTTATACACAGATACAACTTTGTAGAAACTGCAAAAACAAAAGGCGTTTTCTTTGGCACATGTCGCAATAGTGCCAATTTCATCACATTTCTTTTTACAAACGATGTGTTCACAATTTCATAATCCTTCAAGTCCCCGAAATGATCTCCTAAAACTGTACATATGTCAATATCCACTGACTCCTAAACACTTCATTGTGTCTTTAGATCTGTGTCTCCTGAACACTCTCCTTGGACCCGTTGGACAGCAGCAGAGGCTCATTTTGAGAGCTGGGGGTGTGGCTTAAACTCTTCAGTGTTCCATGGAAAGTCATCGCCATTGGGATTGGAATCGGTAACGGCGGAGATACAGATCCAGGATTAGTGGCATCAACAGCTGTGCCGGTTTGATTGTTAGATGAGGCCTGCTTTTTGCTGGAAGGGCTTGATTTGTTGCCAGTTTGCCCCACCCCAATGTTGAGTCCTAAGACATTGTTGTTAAAGTGGTGAGGTTTGTAGTAGTGATTGATGTGATCTGAGCGCCCAATGTTGGGCAGGGTGACGATTTCAGGGTCATGGATCCGAAGATTTTGTCCAGGTCCACCCCCAGGTCCTGCCCCAGAGTGAAGGGTAGAACCACCTGCAATGCCACTGGCACCCCCTGGTGGTCCCATTTCATCCTCAACATTGATGATCTCAATGGCACGGGCAGGACCATGATGCTTGTGCAGCTGGTGCTGCTTCCTCAGTTTGTAGAAAACCACGAGCATCACCGCAGCCATGAATGTGATGGCCACAAAGCAGCCAATTATGATCTTTGTTGTCTTCATTACATCCTCAAGACCTGAAAGATTAGCAACGTCAGTGATAGAGACTGTGAATGGGCGCTCTGGAGCACGAGTGACATGAGGTGACAGAGATGATGGACCAGATCCTGAAGGCCCTGATGTTCCTGATGGTGCTGTTGGTGCTGGAAAACGGATTATGGTCTCATTGACAAACTGCCGAGCAGAGCCATGGCCATCTTGCCCCGTCTCCACAGTTTCCACAGTGACGGTTGTAAAGTAGCTGTATGGAGTGCCAGGATCAGAAGCAGACACATTGAGGACAGCAGTTGCCGTGGTGTTTCCGGCTGAGTTGGTCACCATGCAAGTGTATGGCCCGGTATCCTGCATGGTAACATTAGTGAAGTTTAGAGTGCCATCATGTAACACTGAGATTCGTACTTTGTAAGCACCATGGGTCATTAGGGTTCCATTAGGGGTCAACCAGTTCACAGAGGTCATGGACGTTCCAGTCCGGCATTTCAGTTCCGCTGCCATTCCCTCAGTCACGTTTAGGTCAGTTGGAGGCTCCACAATGACAGGGGCATAGCAAGTGAAGTCTCTCTGATCCAGGTCCCCAATGTAGCGTCCTTTGGTGCCAGGCGGAGAATGGCAGCGTGCACAGCAGGTGGAGTTATCTGGCACAGTCTCTTTCAACCACCAACTAAGCCATAAAACATCACAGTTACAAACCCATGGATTGTGGTTCAGGTGGACCCTTTCAAGCTGTTGCAGTGGTGTGAAAAGATCATGGGGCAGTGAATGCAAGGAATTATGGGATAGATTGAGCTCCTCTAGGTTCTTCAGGTCATCAAAAGCATTGCGTTCAATCAACGAGATGCGTGAATGCATAAGCCACAACTTGCGTAGTGAAACAAGACCTTGGAACGATCCTGGACGAACTACACCGAGCTGATTCCCAGAAAGTTCAAGTTCCTCTAGTTTCACAAGTGGTGTCAAGTTTGGAACATCTTTCAATCCACACATTCCCAAATTCAGGAACCGAAGGTTGACTAGTCCTTCAAAGGCCGCCTCTGAGATAAAACTGAGCTTTCGGAGTTCACCAAGGTCCAAACGGCGGAGGGAAGGGACGCGATGGAAAGCATAGGCTGGAAGAGTTTCTATTGGATTATTTCTCAGCCAGAGTTCACGCAGTTTACTGAGATATTCAAATGCTTGCGATGGAACCAATGGCAGGCGATTATCGAAAAGCTCAAGAGTAATGAGATTTGGGAGGCCATTAAATGCTCCAACTTCAATCTGACGAATTTGATTCTTTGACAGCTGAAGGATCTCCAGGTGGCTCAGGTGTTTAAAGGTGTCGGATTTGATCATCTATAGAGAGAGAGACAGAGAGAGAGAGTGTTAGTAAGAGAGGAATAAATTTAAACAACATCTAAATCAATTTTGTTTTGTTGGCATATATTAATTATATCCATTGTTTGGCAATGAAATGGCCACCTCATTAGCTATTTATCAACGCTAGCTAAATGAAAAGGGTCTAGAACCTTATTTTTGTAGGAGCAACAGCAAGTGCATTTAACTTTTGACTTCCTATTTGGTGACGTATCTTCCTGTTTTTGTATTGTTGCCGCGAAAGTTTCGTGTTTGAATTACATAGCTTTTTCATTTGTACAATAATAATATTAATAGCAACTTGTTTTTACATCTTCATATTATTTAGGGTTGTTCCGAATCCGATACTGGTATCTGAAATGCTGCCGATACCACAAAAAAATCTGGCATCGGAATCGGCGAGTATTTGAGTCCACGTACCGATCCGATACCATTTTCCTAAACATAACCTATTTATGCCCGCTAGCTTTGCTAGCTTAGCTTACTTACAGAGTGTCACGGCGTGCGCCTGTGATGGGCGTGCGCCCAAATTGATATCACTCCTCGCTCACTAGTTAGGCGGCCTCCCCCCTCTTTAGGTATGTGAAGTAGCAGGGCTGCAGAATCAGGCAACGGCCCATGAGCTATCGGCGCTATAAAACACAGCGGGGAGTGTAGCTCGGGGTCTGACTGTTGGGAAGCTGGACTTTGCGATGCGGTGGATTTTATGAGAGACAGTGGCACAAGAGCGGGGCGATGTGATGCGCCCCAGAGACTTTAAAAAGGGGGCACCTTTGATCTCTGCGAGAGGAGCGCATGAACGAGCTGCACGAGCTGCGCGAGCTCCCGCGGCACCTTCACTTCCGCGTAGAGCCCACCTTCGCATCCCTGCCACCGAAGGGGAAAAGACCGCAGAGAGCCTTAAACCTTTTCCTTCCCCATTTTTCTAAATAAATGACCCTTTTTCCTGTAAGACCTCGCCTCGTGTCCGTGTTTCATGGTGTCGCCCGTGCACTTAGGGTCGAACCCGTTACACAGGCCTAGTAGTATTTTACTTAAAAAAGAAATTATATATATATTTATTATGTATATATAGTATGTGTATATATATATATATATATATATATATATATATATATATATATATATATATACATACACACACACACACACACACACACAGTACAGATACACACCCAGGTATCGGATCGGTACTTGGTATCGGCCGATACCCTGAGCCCAAGTATCGGAATCGGTATCGGGAGGGAAAAAATGGTATAATGGAACATCTCTAGTATTATTTCGCTTCAACTTTTTCCCTTTTTTCTACGCTTTTTGGAGAAGGCGCGAGTTTCTTCTTCTAAGAACAACAAATGGAATTCAGCTCCAAACAACTAAACTCCGACTCAGGTACGTTATCATGTCTACCATTCAGCTCGTTCAGTGTGTAAAGTGCAGGATGTTTAGACATTCTTCCTGCATCATTAGCGATAACTTTATTTGTGATAGGTGTGTGTTAGTTAGCACTCTGATGGAGAAGATATTAAGGTTAGAGGAGCGCTCCAGACTATAGAGAGGGTTAGAGAGCGTGAGAGCAGCGTTAGCAGGCCGGGTGGGTGACGGTTTATAGACAATTGGAAGACCTTTGAAGGCAAAGCTGGCTTGTTAGGGTGGGACGGTGTCCATCCCACTCGCGAAGGTGCTGCTTTCATTTCCTGTAGTATAGCTCATAGTCTAAGAAGAGGTCTAGTTAATCAGTCCAGAGCCCAGGCCAAGGAGCAGACAGACAGGCTAAACCAACCGTCTGCTAGCTGCATAGAGTCGTCACTCAGGGTTCATCATATTGAGACTATGTCTGTTCCCCGAACTAAGCAAAAATGTAGAAAGACTCAGAAAGTCTGTTATAGTAATTTAATTAAAATAAAGATCACAAACTTGGATCACACTGAATGCACAGCCGGCACCTCTGACCTGAAGTTAGGACTGTTAAATCCTGGATCTCTCGCATCAAAAGCAGTTATTGTTAATGAAATTATCACAGTTCAGGAGTTTGATATTGTGAGGGTTGCCCACTAGAGGGCAGTGTTTTTACTTTGTAGTTTTGGTTCCTAGACTCAGTTTCCCAGAAGCCTCCTCGGTCAGGTGACATGGATGCTCACCTGAACTGAGGAGGCTCATTAGCTCTTTTATAAATACCTGTTTGTTCTGGGAAACTGGGTCGAGCATTAATTTCTGTTATGTGGGTTTTGTTTCCTTGTTTTAGTTTGATTTCATTATAGTTGGCATTTAGTTTCTGGAGCTTTTTAAGTTTGTATTTGCTTTGATTTAGTTTATGTCTCTTTGTCTCTGTGTCTCCTAGCAGGATTAGCCTCTAGGAGAATTAGCCTTTTGTGTTTACCCTCTTGTGTAAGTAACCCCCATTGCGTGTTTAGTTATCAGTCTGTTTAAATACTAATGAGGGTGATACTAACATGTTTAGATCTTAGTCTGTCTAGTCTTTGAGTCTGTCTAGTCTCCTTGTCTGCTTAGCTCTTGGTCTGTTTAGGTACTAACATCTTTAGCCACTAACCTTTAGAGTTCTTAGTCTGTTTCATACCTAGTCTGCTGTGCACCCTGTCTGTTCATTCCCTTGGGTCTTAGGCTACTAGTCTGATTAGCTATGAGCTAGCTTAGCAGCTAATGTGCAGAACAGGTGGTAGGCCTAGCCAAGCCTGTCTTGTGTTTGTTTATCCCTTGCATGCATAGTCCCTTGTGTTTAGTCCTCTAGGCTGTTTAGTATGTCTTGTCTTGTCCAGTTTGTATCCCAATGTCTGTATTGTGTATCAATGTATGTAATCCCTAGTATTATGTCTAAGTGTTTGAGTTCTGTTTGTATTTTGCTCCAAAGTTTAAGCCAACTTCCTTAGTTCATGTTTTGTTCATGTTTGCATTTTATTATTAAAGACTCTTTTTGTTTCACTGCATCCCCTCTGCATCTATGCCTCCACACCAAGCCCACAGTCCAACACCATAGCAGAACGTGACAGATATACTCTGTTTAACTGAAACCTGGATTAAACAGTACGAGTATGTAGCTTTAAATGAAGCTAGTCCTCCTGGATACAGCTACATACACCAGCCCTGGTTAACTGGTAGAGGAGGAGGCGTTAGTTATTCACAATGATAATCTATCTATCGTACAAAAACACGGACAGAAATTTAATTCATTTGAAATTCTTTATAGTAACATAAGTGTATTTAAGTATATTAAGTCAGCTCAGTCGATTCCACTAATCATCATTTACAGACCTCCAGGGCCGTACTCTGAATTTCTTAGGGAATTTGCAGATTTCCTCTCAAACCTAGTCTGTAGACAAAGTGTTTCTGGAGGTTTTAATATTCATTTTGAGAATCCAGAAGACCCTCTGCGTAGAGCATTTATGTCAATACTGGATTCAGGAGGAGTAAATCAGTGTGTAGTAGGACTCCCTCAGAAAGCAGGTCACACTTTAGATTTAATAATATTTTTCGGATTAAGTATAAGAAATTTATTCACAATTCCACTGTCTGAAGTTATCTCAGATCACTATCTTGACTCAATTCAAGTGTGTCATAGTAATAATGTACGCACGGCGCCGCGCTACCGTATTAAACGTACATTCACATCAACTACCACACAAAGTTTTATCAGTAATCTCCCAGAGTTACCAACTTCGATTAGATCACCGTCTGACCCCACAGAACTCGACCAGGCGGCTGAATATTTACAGTCGACATTTCGTTATACCTTAGATAATGTAGCTCCAGTTAGAAGAAAAATTATTAGCGATAAGAAACTCGCTCCCTGGTATAACGATCACACGCGCACTTTAAAACAGACCGCTCGGAAATTAGAACGTAAATGGCGTCAAACCAAATTGTTAGTATTTCAAATAGCATGGAAGGAGAGCATCCTGAACTATAGAAAAGCTGTTAGTTTAGCTAGATCAACGTATCTCTCCACTCTTATAGAAAATAGCAAAAATAATCCTAAATTTTTATTTAATACCGTGGCCAAATTAACTAGAAATAATACCACTGCAGAAATCTCCACAACAACATCATGCAATAGTGAGAACTTCATGGACTTTTTTAATAATAAAATTGTAAATATCAGGCATAAAATTGAGGCTTTGAAACCGAACAATGTAATGGATGCAGATGTTAATCTAGCCATGTCAGATTGGAAACAAGAATACTTTACTCCCCTTGAAGAGAATGAACTAATTTCACAGATAGTACCAGCAATAACAGAACCTCTGTAATTAATTCCTCACTCAGCATTGGGTATGTTCCAAAATCTTTTAAATTAGCAGCTATTAAATCGATAATTAAGAAACCTGACCTTGACCCGTCAGCTGTCCAATTACAGGCCAATATCAAACCTCCTCTTTATCTCTAAGGCTACGTTTACACTGCCAGGTAAATGTGACCCAATTCCGATTTTTTGCTCATATTTGACACATATCGGATATGTTCTATGTCCGTGTAAACAGGAAAAAAACGCATGCATTCCGATATTTCGAGATCGGTTTCAGGCCTCCTTCATATGTGGAAATAAATCGGATATAAATCAGATATGTGCTAATGTGATTGTCATGTAAACAGGCAGATCGGATTTCCTGAGGCATTGTGTTCTGTACGTCATTAAAACTGCGACTTCTTCGCGGTTTAATGACGTAATGTTATTCTCCGGTGGAAGCGCGTGTTGAATTACAACATTGCAGGTGACATGGAAAAGGAAAAGAACAACGCCCCCCGCCTGTATACAGTCTGAACTGTATCAGTCAGGATTTAGGCCTCATCATAGCACAGAAACAGCACTCGTTAAAGTAGTACATGACCTGCTATTGGCCTCTGATCAGGGTTGTGTAACTATGCTTGTATTACTCGACCTCAGTGCAGCTTTTGACACCATTGATCATAGAATTCTTCTTCACAGATTAGAAAATGTAGTAGGAATAAAGGGTACAGCCCTCTCCTGGCTCAGATCCTATTCGACTGATCTTTATCAGTATGTAGACTTAAAATGGTGATTATTCTGCATGTTCTCTAGCGGAGTTTGGCGTTCCACAGGGTTCAGTTTTAGGCCCACTGCTTTTTTCCATTTACATTCTTCCTTTGGGCAACATAATCCGTAAGCATGGCATTAGTTTTCATTGTTATGCTGATGACACACAGTTATATGTCTCAGCAAAACCTGATGAGAAAAATCAGCTTACTAAAGTTGAGCAATGTGTGCAGGACATAAGAAATTGTATGCTAATTAACTTCCTTCTGCTTAATCCTGATAAAACATAAGTTCTAGTCATAGGACCGCATACAGCTACAAGTAAAATTTTAGATCACACTGTAATTTTAGATGGCCTTTCTCTTCCATCAAGTGCAACAGTAAAACAACTCAGTGTGATTATAGATTCCAGCCTTTTGTTTGAAGCTCACGTAGATAATATTACCAGGATTAGCAGCATTCTTTCACCTCAGAAATATTGCCAAGATAAGAAATATATTGTTGCTAAACGATGCAGAAAAACTAGTTCATGCTATAATCACCTGTAGGTTGGTCTATTGTAATGCCTTACTGTCTGGTTGTTCAGCTATGGGCATAAACAAGCTTCAGCTAGTCCAGAATGCAGCAGCGAGAGTCCTCATTAGAACCAGAAGATATGAGCACATCAGCCCTATCCTATCTTCACTGCATTGGCTCCCTGTGAAATTTCGCATTGATTTTAAAATACTACTCTTGACATATAAAGCATTAAATGGTCTCGCGCCACAGTATCTGAGGAAACTGCTAGTGTCTTACGGTCCGCCACACCTACTTCGATCAAAGGATGCAGGCTGCTTGTCAGTACCGTGTATTCGAAAACTACAGCTGAGGGCAGAGCTTTTTTTTTTTTGCAAAGCCCCAAAATTATGGAATAGTCTTCCAAATAGAGCTCGGGTGCTAAGTCTAGGCTAAAAACCTATTTATTTAATCAAGCATTTTTATAAATAGATTTGCCTTAGGTAAAGGAGCAGATCTGGGGGACTCATGGACGTAGAGTATTATGGTGAACTGATATGTTTAGATGCTGTCTTCCCCACTCTCATTGATCACTCAGGTTTGTTGACAGTGAGGTGATTATTTGCTTTACATCTCAGTTCCCCCTCATGTTTGTGTTTCCTTCTGGCTCTCCCTTTTAGTTATGATGTCATAGTTAGTCCTGCCGGAGTCTCCGCTTGCACTCTACAGTAAATAAGTAAATATACATTCACATTATACATTATGTGACTGTGACCATGCCTAATTGCCATCTCTGCTTTTCTGCTCTCTCTCCCCCTCTCTCTTTCTCTCTCTCTCTGTCGAGCTACACATGCCATTCCTGAGCTGCCAGTGATCCAGACACCCTCTCCCTCTGATTCATACACATTCACACCCATACAAACTTAAATAATTCTTTTGATTGTGTAAAGCTGCTTTGCGACAATGACGATTGTTAAAAGTGCTATACAAATACGATTGAATTGAACTTAATTGAATTTTAGCTCAACTTTGATAATTAAACACACAGGCTGTTAATCATACAACCAGATCTGTGTCTGATTCAAATAAACAAGTTTTGATTTAAATGATTTAAATTGTTTTTTTTAACAATTGCTTAAATCTGTACTTAAACAGTTAAATCCGATTTTTCTTCAAATATTACCTCATGTCAGGATTTAAAAACGAGAAATCGAAAGAAATTTCCATAGACCCTCCCTCAACAAAGCATATCAAATGCTCTAATGCTGAGAAGAGCAGGATGTATGAAACTGTATTAGGTCTGGATGTCACATCCGAGCCACCTCAGTCCTGGGGAGTAAGATCAGGCTCGCCGGATTACTGAGCCGCCGCTTTGTCTCCCCCTCGTGTGTCTATGTGTGTACTGTTTCCCCCATGTAACAGCAATTAACAAGAGATCAAGTTCACCTGTGTCTACCCCGTGTGTCTCACTATTTATACCAGCCGAACCCATATCACCTCGTCTGTTCAATGTTGTGCACCTTCATGTCCTATGTGTTTGTCATTCTGTGCGTTTGTTTCCCTCCCAGGACTGAGCGGTATCTGCAGGCGACGCTCGAGTTCGAAGGAAGGCTTTTCCCAAAAGGACCAAGCGGGGCTAAGTGAGGCCACGGCATCCTCAGGTCACAGGAGCCAGAGTTTAGTTTTTTGTTTGTTGCTTTGGGCCCACCTGCAGCCCTCACCTGGCGAAGCCCCCGCGTGAGATATTGTCTGTTCCTTTTTTTTTATTCGTGATTTTGTGACTGTCCTTTTTGTTCTCATTAAAAGACTTTTCGTTATTTCACCCTGCACCTGCGTTCATCCTTTCACTATGCAAGACATGACAGATGAACAGACCCTACAGAACGCAGCAGGGACGTCCCTCCTAGAGGAATTATTACCTGAATTATGTCCGATGTCAACAGGGGCAGATCGACGGACTGGTGAGAGCGGTCAATGATCTGGCGCACAGCGTCCAGACCCTCACCACCAGGCAGTCGCCCCTGTCCTCTCCTCGACAGCGCTCCGCACACTCACCACCTCGGGCCGCCCCACCGGAAAGATACGCAGGGGACCCGGAGGGGTGCAAGAAGTTCCTCCTGGCATGTGAGCTCTACCTGGCCATCTTTCCCGACCTACCGAAGAGAAAGAAGGTCAGCTTCATTATCCAGCAGCTCACCGGGCCAGCGATGGACTGGGCCACGTCCAGCTACGAGCGGTTCCTCCGAGCCTTTCGCGCGATCTTCGACCATCCCGATCACGGGAAGACGGTGGAACAACAGCTGCTGAGGCTGAAACAAGGACAGTCCACCGTCGCAGACTACGCGGTGAAATTCCGGATCCTCGCCGCGGAGAGTGGCTGGTGTAACAAAAGCCTACTCCCTACTCGCCAGGTTCAGAGACGGCTAGGACCTCGACCTACAACTGGAACTCGCCTGCCGTGACGAGGGTTTATCCCTGGATGGGTGCATCGAACTGGCAATTAGGCTGGACCGGATTGGGCAGATCCGAATTGTCACGGAGGGACAGCCTCAGCAAAACCCCCGTCAAACCGCATGAAGGCAATACACCGGAACCTATGGACGTGGGCATGTCCCGCCTGTCGGCTCAGGAGAGGCGGTGTCGAATCTCGTCGGGGCTGTGTTTGTACTGTGGTGGGGGCACACAACTCATTCGCAACTGCCCACTGATCCAAGTAACTCCACACACCCCACCCCGCACTCATCATGATTTTTGTTTACAGGCTTCTCTCACGTATAATAACTGTTCTCTCTCCGTGTTTCCCCTGATAGATTCCGGGTCGGCTTAATTTCTTTTGCAGTTCTTTCCTTGCTGCGAGCTCCTGTGTCGAAGCTTCCACACCCGATCTCAATCAAAGCTCTAGATGGCAAAGCATTGTCGTACTCACCAGATGAACATCTTTCCGTGCCCCTACGATAAACTTTTCCCGGTCACACTGAGGAACTAAAATTTTTCGTTATTCCTCAGTTGGACCAGTCGGTCGTGCTGGGTCTGCCATGGCTCAGTTATCACAATCCCAATTTTAATTGGGCAGGTTCACGCATCACATCATGGGCCCCCAGATGCGCAAAATTCTGTACATCTTCGGCATTGACGGTCCAAACAACCACGATTGAGAGCCCCCGCGCCCAAGTGTCTACCCTAGTGCCATCAGAGTACACACGATTTAAAGACGTGTTTAGCATTAGGGCCGCAGCATGACTTCCCCCTCATCGGCCGTGGGACTGCTCGATTGAGCTTTTGCCCGGGAAAACACCACCTTGCTCGCGCGTTTATCCATTGTCCGTGGCTGAAACACAGGCTATGGAGGAATATGTGACTGAGGCTCTCAGTCAGGGGCTCATCAGCAGGTCCACGTCACCCGCGTCGGGAGGTTTCTTTTTCATCGAGAAAAAAGGTGGTGGCCTACGTCCCTGTATTGATTATCGAGGGCTCAATACAATCACAATAAAGTATAAGCACCCACTGCCCCTGGTACCAGCCGCTATCGACCAGCTCCGCGGAACGTCCATCTTTACCAAACTTGACCTCGGTAGCGCATACAATCTCGTTCGTGTTCGCAAGGGAGATTTAGCATGCATTTAGCATGATATCAGGTCACTATCAATACAATGTAATGGCTTATGGACTGGTAAATGCACCTGCGGTGTTTCAGGGGTTCATGAATGACGTGTTCTGGCATATGTTGAACCGTTTTGTTATAGTATATTTAGACGGCATTTTGATATACTTGAGGTCATATGTCGAGCACGTCCAGCATGTAACCGCCGTCCTTCGTCGACTACGTGAACACAGGTTCTATGCGAAGGCGGAGAAATCATAAAAAGGAGATCGCATTTCTCGGCTATCGCATAGGACCACAGGGGGTCGAAATGGACGCAGCCAAGGTAACGGCGGTACAACAATGGCCGAAACCCAAGTCAGTTGAGGCGCTACAAGGCTTTCTGGGGTTCGCCAATTTCTACCGGCGCTTTATTAGGGGCTTCAGTACGGTGGCAGCACCACTCACTGAGTTATTAAAAGGGAAACCACAACGTCTACGTGTGTTCTCGCAGGAAGCGCACACGGCTTTCCAGCGCCTCAAACAAGCTTTCACCTCCGCGCCTGTTTTAAAACTACCAGACCCAGATAAGCCCTTTTTAGTAGAGGTCGATGCGTCGGAGGTGGGGCTGGGAGCAGTGCTGTCACAGCTAGGGTTGTGTACCGAAACCCGGTGCCAAGACGGCACCGGTACCTACAGAACCAGTATGTACCGGACCGAAACAGAACGCGAATTTCGGTGCCACTTAAATGCCTGAACTGTCAATTTAAATATTTGTTCTCTAGATTCATATATTTTTGTAGATTAATCGTTTATTAGATTAAATAAAAAAAATTAAAAGCACAAATCATCAGGAAATGAGAGACCATCCGACATGCGCGTGAATGCAGTAACTAACGTTACACTCGCTCTGACGGTAGCAGGCGGTCTACCGATAGCTTAGCATGCTAAAGTAAACAACTCTCGTTAAAATGCCTAAAACTAAACAGTCGAAAGTGTGGCTGTATTTCACAATAAAGTATTCCGACACCGCGACGTGCAGCAAATGTTTTACAGCAGTTGCGTGTAAAGGCGGAAACACGTCAAATCTACTGAAACATTCGAGGGCAGACAGAATAAAGTTTAAAGCAGACGGAGGCACCATGTTTAACAGCTTGTGGACAACAGCTGGCGCTATCAGTGTGGACGACCATCAGTCCCAGTCACACCAAACTGTAGCAAAAAGGAGTCACCGATTATGATGACGTCAGCAGACTTTCCGCAGGTTAGTAGTAGGATAATGTAATGTTAATAGCAAAATGCAAATCTTGCATTCATGCTAACAAATAGTCGAACTATTTGTAAAAAACTAATGCAGTGGTTCTCAAACTGTGGGGCGCGCCCCACTAGTGGGGAATACAGACATGACAGGTGGGGCGCAATGAACGGGAGGAAATAACAGGAAAGTACCTATTCTAATTCATGCTTTTCTTTATTGATAATGAAGAGCGTACGCTCAAAACTAAACAATCACACAAATAAATGGATCATTAATACAAGTAAATTTAAAATAACATCAGTTGTGAGCCGGGAGAAAAAGTGGAACCATAGTGCAACAATAACGGTTTAACGTCGGGCCAACTTCAGCAGCACTGCTCGAATCACAAACCTGCGCGACTCACTGGGCAGCACTGCGCGACTCTGACAGAAATAAATCCATCAAAATACATTTTCTGGGATGCGCACATACAAACCAGGCATGGCAAGGCGGAAACAATAATAAACAGTCCTGACATTTTAAATAGTTTGTAAATAAAAACACAGTGGGTCGCGCAGGTTTGTGATTCGAGCGGCGCTGCGCGATCCACCGGGCTGCGCAAATAAACCAGATCATCTCTGCGCTATCCAGATAGTCGCGCTGCGCTGCTTTTGCGCAGATATTTGGTTCAATCGGGTGCCGCGGTTTCGTCCCACTTTTGCTGTGTTTGGCTTCACATACACTTCGACAATGGAAGAAGACGAGCAGTGAGCTTGCTTATATGTGACAAAACCAACAACGAGGAGATTGTAAAGAAAAAAGCTGTGGTGTGGAATTGGTTTGGGTATAAGAAAAGTGATACGAATGAGATGAACGTGATCCACTTTAAACATGTGGATTGCACAACCCTGGACATTACCATTCTTTTCCTACTCGTACAGCTGCTCTTATTGTTCACATATTCTTCATATATTTTCTATATTGTGTATTGTTGTACAGTTATTTTATTTTACCTTTAGTTTTTATATTTTATTTTATTCTTTCCTAGTTAAATTTACCCCCTATTTTATTTTTCATATTTATTTCCCATTCATAGTCTTTTATTTTAAGGTTTGAATTAAATAGAATTTTTGAATTTGATTTGCAAGGTACGCAAGTTCACTGTTTTAACAAGTGGTGGAAACACGTCAAACCTCTTCTATCATCTGAAATCCAAGCATCCAAACGAATATGGCAAAGTAAAAAAAAATGCGGCAAACCCCAGCAATTCACAGTTTATATAAAATTACATTGTGTAAAACAGTTTCTTTGTGTTTGAATTTTTATTTATGCATTTTCAGATACAAATTGCTATATTGTGATTATATATATATTGTTACCGAGGTAGAAAATAGCTTCTACTGTGATAGAAGATTTTGGTTATATCGCCCACCACTAATGAAGCCTAACTTGCTTCATGGTGGGGATGGTGGGGGCAGAGGAGAGACCTGTGTGTGTTTTGTGTCTTATACCGCTGGCAGCAGACCGCATGAGACCCAACAAATTAGGAAGACACTTAGAGACAACACACGTTAATAAGCCACTCGACTTCTTTCAAAGAAAGCTGGCAGAATACAGACAGCAGGAGAATCACATGGTAAAATCTGAATCAGTGGACAGCAAAGCACAAATGGCTTCATTCAAAGTTGCATACAGTATTGGCCAGTGCAAAAAAACTACAAACGATTGCTGAGCAGCTAATAAACATGGGGTCAGTTATGCAAAGATAAGTGACAACGTAAGCCTTTTATAACAATTGCACGTGTATTTTATCTGTTTTTAACTTGGTGTTGAAATTGATATTTCAATAAACAGTAAACTTGGCAGATTTCGTTATTATTTTGTTGACACGTGGGGCTTGAAAATTTGCTCACCCCCTTAAGTGGGGAATGACAGAAAAAGTTTGAGAACCACTGAACTAATGTAACATGGATTCTGTTTATAATTATGGCTTTCCAGCCTGTACTAGTAGTACTACAACACTCACCCCATTTACCATTGTAAAGAAGGCTATGCATGTCCTGTGCAGGGCAATAAGTCAGGAAAGGAGTCGTATTTTGACAGAAAAGGCAAATATGGTGAAATTTCTGCAAAAGAATTGCTAAAATTTGAAGCTTACATATTCATATATACTTTAAACTTTTAATATATTGTTAAATTTTAAGCATAAAATTTTTTGTTCAATAAAAATTAATTCTTGAGTCATCCACTATAATTTTTTGGCTTAAAAGTATCGGTTCAGGCACCGTTTTGGCACCGGTACTGTTTTCAAAGTATCGATTTGGCACCGGTATCGAAAAAAACCCAATCGATACCCAACCCTAGTCACAGTGCCACGGCCCCCCCGAAAATCTCTACCCCTGTGCTTTTTTCTCGCGGTAACTGACACCTGCCGAGCGCAACAATGATATAGGAAATCGCGAACTGCTTGCAGTAAAAACGGCGTTAGAGGAGTGGAGGCATTGGTTGGAGGGAGCTAAACACCCCTTTGTCATCCTAACAGATCACTGGAACCTAGAATACCTCCAACAAGCCAAAGGACTAAACTCTCGTCAAGCCCGATAGGCACTGTTTTTCACGCGCTTTCATTTTGTTATTACGTATCGCTCTGGTTCTAAGAATAAGAAGGGGGATGCGTTATCCCGCTGTTTTCCGGCGGCAGATCTGAATCCAGATCCCGAAACAAATACTGCCCACGTCACTCGTGGTGGCTCCAGTAGTGTGGGATCTCGACTCAGAGATAGCTCAGGCGGCGCGGTCCCAGCCCGTGCCGCAGGGTTGTCCCCCGAGCCGAACCTACGTGCCCGAGTCATTACACGAGCAAGTAACAATCGAGGCCCACACCAGCGCTTCATCTGGACACCCCGGCGCTTTAAGAACATTTCAGATCCTAGAACGAAAGTTCTGGTGGCCAAACATGTGGAAAGTCGTGAAAACAGTAGTTTCGTCTTGTCCTGTGTGCGCAACAACCCTAATACCATGTGTCATATCATAAAAGATATGTATGGCAACCTCACTGCTTTTCCCAAATACATTTACATTTAGGCATTTGTCAGATGCTCGTATCCAGAGCAATTTATAAAAGTGCTTTGAACTTTCCATCATTGGATAAAACCTTATGCTGAGTTAATCAGTTATTAAGTAAGTGGCATCAGTCAAACACTGATGGCACATACTGTTGCAAACGAGTTTTTTTCTGCACCAATTGGAGTTGATAATGTAATGCCTGTCTGTGCAGAAGGCCCATCACAGTAGAATAAACAATAACTGATACCATCATGGGAGCACCTGCTGCAGGGCCTGCTGTTAACATTACAGCTTCTGTAACAGACAACACTCACCCTGACTATATAACTCAATGATAGTGACAAAGATAATATGACTAATGGTCACTAATGGTCTTATTTGCACGAAATGCTTCATGCGTCAGATTGAAAAATTCTTTCTACCAGATGAGATGCTTATCATGCCTACTGAAATACTGAAAGTAGTGTGTGTGTGTGTGTATATATGGTGTGAAAAACTATTTGCCCCCTTCCTGATTTCTTATTCTTTTGCATGTTTGTCACACTTAAATGTTTCTGCTCATCAAAAACCGTTAACTATTAGTCAAAGATAACATATTTGAACACAAAATGCAGTTTTTAAATGAAGGTTTATGTTATTAAGGGAGAAAAAAAACTCCAAATTTACATGGCCCTGTGTGAAAAAGTGATTGCCCCCCTTGTTAAAAAATAACTTAACTGTGGTTTATCACACCTGAGTTCAATTTCTGTAGTCACCCCCAGGCCTGATTACTGCCACACCTGTTTCAATCAAGAAATCACTTAAATAGGAGCTACCTGACACAGAGAAGTAGACCAAAAGCACCTCAAAAGCTAGACATCATGCCAAGATCCAAAGAAATTCAGGAACAAATGAGAACAAAAGTAGTTGAGATCTATCAGTCTGGTAAAGGTTATAAAGCCATTTCTAAAACTTTGGGACTCCAGCGAACCACAGTGAGAGCCATGATCCACATATGGCAAAAACAAGGAACAGTGGTGAACCTTCCCAGGAGTGGCCGGCCGACCAAAATTACCCCAAGAGACAACTCATTCGAGAGGCCACAAAAGACCCCAGGACAACATCTAAAGAACTGCAGGCCTCACTTGCCTCAATTAAGGTCAGTGTTCACGACTCCACCATAAGAAAGAGACTGGGCAAAAACGGCCTGCATGGCAGATTTCCAAGGCACAAACCACTTTTAAGCAAAAAGAACATTAAGGCTCGTCTCAATTTTGCTAAAAAACATCTCAATGATTGCCAAGACTTTTGGGAAAATACCTTGTGGACCGACGAGAGAAAAGTTGAACTTTTTGGAAGGTGCGTGTCCCGTTACATCTGGTGTAAAAGTAACACAGCATTTCAGAAAAAGAACATCATACCAACAGTAAAATATGGTGGTGGTAGTGTGATGGTCTTTGGTTGTTTTGCTGCTTCAGGACTAGGGTTGGGTACCGAAACCCGGTGCCAATTCGGTGCCACTTAAATGCCTGAACTGTCAATTGAAATATTTGTTCTCTAGATTCATATATTTTTGTAGTTTAATAATTTATTAGATTAAATAAGAAAATTAAAAGCACAAATAATCCGGAAATGAGAGACCATCCGACATGCGCGTGAATGCAGTAACTAACGTTACACTCGCTCTGACGGCAGCAGGCAGTCTACCGATAGTTTAGCATGCTAAATTAAACAACTCTCGTTAAAATGCCTAAAACTAAACAGTCGAAAGTGTGGCTGTATTTCACAAGAAAGGATTCCGACACCGCGACGTGCAGCAAATGTTTTACAGCAGTTGCGTGTAAAGGTGGAAACACGTCAAATCTAATGAAACATTCGAGGGCACACGGAATAAAGTTAAAAGCAGAGAGAGGCACCGTGTTTAACAGCTTGTGGACAACAGCTGGCACTATCAATGTGGACGATATGAAGGTAAAAGGACGACCCCAGTCCCAGTCATGCCAACCGTAGCAAAAAGGAGTCCACTGATTATGATGCCAACAGCAGACTTTCCGCAGGTTAGTAGTAGGATAATGTAATGTAATGTTAATCAATCATTCATGTCCTGTGCAGGGCAATAAGTCAGGAAAGGAGTCGTATTTTGACAGAAAAGGCAAATATGGTGAAATTTCTGCAAAAGAATTGCTAAAATTTGTAGCTTATATATTCATATATACTTATATATAATATATTGTTAAATTTTAAGCATAAAATTTTTTGTTCAATAAAAATTCATTCTTGAGTCATCCACTATAATTTTGTGGCTTAAAAGTATCGGTTCAGGCACCATTTTGGCACCGGTACCGTTTTAAAAGTATCGATTTGGCACCGGTATCGAAAAAAACCCAAACGATACCCAACCCTATTCAGGACCTGGAAGGCTTGCTGTGATAGATGGAACCATGAATTCTACTGTCTACCAAAAAATCCTGAAGGAGAATGTCCGGCCATCTGTTCGTCAACTCAAGCTGAGGCGATCTTGGGTGCTGCAGCAGGACCAAAAACACACCAGCAAATCCACCTCTGAATGGCTGAAGAAAAACAAAATTAAGACTTTGGAGTGGCCTAGTCAAAGTCCTGACCTGAATCCTATTGAGATGTTGTGTCATCACCTTAAAAAGGCGGTTCATGCTAGAAAACCCTCAAATAAAGCTGAATTACAACAATTCTGCAAAGATGAGTGGGCCAAAATTCCTCCAGAGCACTGTAAAAGACTCTGTTGCAAGTTATCGCAAACGCTTGATTGCAGTTATTGCTGCTAAGTGTGGCCCAACCAGTTATTACGTTCAGGGGGCAATTACTTTTTCACACAGGGCCATGTAGGTTTGGATTTTTTTTCTCCCTAAATAATAAAACCCCTCATTTAAAAACTGCATTTTGTGTTTACTTGTGTTATCTTTGATTAATAGTTAAATATGTTTGATGATCAGAAACATTTTGTGTGACAAACATGCAAAAGAATAAGAAATCAGGAGGGGGGCAAATAGTTTTTCACACCACTGTATTAGGGCTCCAACAACTAATCAATAAAATCAATAATTATCAATAATGAAATTCGTTGTCAATGAATGAGGTTATCGATTAGTTGGGCTGCTCACATTACTGAGAAGCGCAACCACAAGATCCACAAATACACAAAGACACACACATGGAGGTTACAGAAGCGTTTGCAGGAAAAAGCGTGCGCACCAAGTCCTCCCAGTTATGGGAGCAATTTACATTAAACGCCTCTTATCGGGCGTTAAAATCAAGCTTTTTTTAAACGGGCATTCATAGTGTCCGGTAAGCGAGGATGAAGCGCCGAGGATGAAGCGCCGAGGGTTTTCTACACATAGGAGTCAACGGGCTTTGGTGGCGTGTGTTTGTCCGGCTGCGAGCTTATATGGTGTCAAAAAAAATGCATGCAGCTTTTTCTTGGCATTTAAATCCCAACGAATGCAAGGAAAACACTTCTAGTGTGTTTTCTTCACGTTCATTTTACACTTCGGAGGACCGGATATATCCCATGATCCTACATGCTATACATTGGGAAATGCGGGAAAAGAGCAAAATAAACAGAGTGAACCCAGTAGCGGCGATTTTTTTTCTCTCCCTACGTCGCCGTATTACGAGAGTAGTATAGCAAAATGGTCTATCTATATATATATATATATATATTCTCTCAGGATGGCGCCGCGGATGGCTGCCTCAGTGTGGAGCTCTCCATTAGTCTTACTGTTTTTGTTAGTTTGTCCTGTTTTTTGTTTCTCAAACGTAATAACTTATACCAGGGATGAACTGCTGAACGTTCAGCAGGACACATCACACAATTTTCAACCACTTTTTGATTTTTCAAACGTTTTACTGAACATTGTAACCGGCGGAGCAGCTGCGCTGTTTAAATGCTTTAAGAAGCGCAGGCGGGGGAAGAGAGCCGGTGCGCTCGTCAAGCTCCGACAGCGCGGCTTTAGAACTGCGCTGCCGAGTATACATCTGGCGAATCTCCGCTCTCTACCCAACAAAATGGACGAACTTTTCCTGCTCTCCAGGAAAAATAAGGACTTTTCAAACTCTGCCGCGCTGTGTTTCACGGAAACCTGGCTGAATGAAGCCATCCCGGACAACGCGCTACACCTGCCGGGCTTCCAGCTGTTCAGAGCGGATCGCGACACAGAATCAACGGGGAAATCGCGAGGCGGCGGGACATGCTTTTACATCAACGAAAGTTGGTGTACAAATGTGACACCATTGAAGAAGATGTGCTGTCCTGATCTAGAGGCATATTTCATCAACTGCAAGCCTTTCTATTCGCCGCGCGAGTTCACCTCGTTCATTCTTGTGAGTGTGTACATCCCTCCACAAGCGTGTGTGAACGCAGCATTGCAACAGCTGGCTGCTCAGATCACAGACACGGAGCAACAACACCCGGACTCTCTTATAATTATACTTGGGGATTTTAACAAAGCAAACCTCAAACGTGAACTGCCTAAATACAAACAGCACATCACATGCCCCACCAGAGACAAAAATACTTTGGATCACTGCTACACCACAATAAAGGATGCATATCGCTCCGTCCCCAGAGCAGCTTTAGGACTTTCTGACCACTGCCTGGTTCATCTTCTCCCAACCTATAGGCAAAAACTTAAATCTGCTAAGCCTGTAGTAAGGACAGTAAAGAGATGGACCAGTGAAGCAGAACAGGAATTACAGGCCTGTTTCGACTGCACTGATTGGAGTGTTTTTGAAGCTGCTGCCACCAATCTGGACGAGCTCACAGATTCTGTAACATCCTACATCAGTTTCTGTGAGGACATGTGCATCCCTACCAGGACACTTTTAACATATAACAATGACAAACCATGGTTTACAGCAAAGCTCAGACAGCTTCGTCAGGCCAAAGAGGATGCCTACAGGAGTGGGGACAGGATCTTGTATAACCAGGCCAGGAACACACTAACAAGGGCGATCAGAGCAGCTAAGAGGAGCTACTCTAAAAAACTGGAAAACCAGTTTTCTGCAAACGACCCTGCTTCAGTGTGGAAAGGCCTGAAAACCATCACTAACTACAAGACGCCATCCCCCAACTCTGTAGGGAATCAACAACTGGTTGATGACCTGAATGAGTTCTATTGTAGATTTGAAACTCCCAGTCTCACACCACACTCCTGTCCTAACCCTCTTTCTACACCACCATTATCACCTCTGACAACCACCCTCTCTTCCCCCCCTGCACTCCAGGTCTGTGAAAAGGATGTTCGCCAGATCTTTCTGAAACAAAAGAGAAGGAAAGCTCCAGGCCCTGACGGCGTGACACCAGCCTGTCTGAAATCCTGTGCTGACCAGCTGGCGCCCATTTTCAC
Organism: Channallabes apus; assembly: GCA_030522415.1. NCBI lineage: Eukaryota > Metazoa > Chordata > Actinopteri > Siluriformes > Clariidae > Channallabes > Channallabes apus. The sequence goes on from CM060104.1 coordinate 23,397,271, forward strand.
ACAGATCTTCAACAGATCACTGGAACAATGTGAAGTGCCTTTGTGCTTTAAACGTTCCACAATCATCCCCATTCCAAAAAAACCTAAAATCACAGGACTTAATGACTACAGACCAGTCGCCCTAACATCTGTGGTCATGAAGTCATTTGAAAGACTGGTGTTGGCCTATCTGAGGGACATCACAGGACCCTTACTGGACCCCCTGCAGTTTGCTTATAGAGCAAACAGGTCTGTTGATGATGCAGTTAATATGGGACTGCACTTCATCCTTCAACATCTGGACAAACCAGGGGCTTATGCAAGGGTCTTGTTCATAGACTTTTCATCAGCTTTTAATACGATCATCCCAGCACTGCTTCAGACCAAATTAAACCAGCTCTCTGTTCCTAGCTCTATCTGTCACTGGATCACCAGCTTTCTGACAGACAGGCAGCAGCTAGTGAAACTGGGAAAATTCATATCCAACAGTCACACCACCAATACTGGAGCCCCTCAGGGATGCGTTCTCTCCCCACTGCTCTTCTCCATCTACACCAACGACTGCACCTCCACAGACCCCACTGTCAAGCTCCTGAAATTTGCAGATGACACTACAATCATCGGCCTCATCCAGGACGGTGACGAGTCTGCATACAGAAGGGAGGTCAAGCAGTTGGCTGTCTGGTGCAGTCACAACAACCTGGAGCTAAACACGCTCAAAACAGTGGAGATGATCGTGGACTTCAGGAGAAACCCACCTGCACTTCCCCCACTCACCATCATGAACAGCACTGTGACGGCAGTGGAGTCATTCCGGTTCCTGGGCACGACCATCTCTCAGGACCTGAAGTGGGACATTCACATTGACTCCATTGTTAAAAAGGCCCACCAGAGGTTGTATTTCCTTCGCCAGCTGAAGAAATTCAACCTGCCACAGGAGCTGCTCACACAGTTCTACTCAGCCGTCATTGAATCCGTCCTGTGCACTTCAATAACTGTCTGGTTTGGCTCAGCTACGGAAGCAGACATCAGAAGACTACAAAGGACGGTTCGGACTGCTGAAAGAATTATTGGCACTCCCCTGCCCACGCTGCAAGAACTGTATATATCCAGAGTGAAGAAAAGGGCACGGAATATCACTTTGGACCCCTCACACCCAAGCCACCTTCTTTTTGAACTTTTGCCATCGGGTCGACGCTACAGAGCACCGAACACCAGGACAGTCAGGCATAAGAACAGTTTTTTCCCCCAGGCAATCTACCTCCTTAACAGATAAACATCATTCAAACGGTCAATAAATATATGTGCAATATTGTGTACAATACCACTGTGCAATATACTGTATAATACCACAGACTTCAGATATTGATGTAACTTATTTAAAAGTATCTCACATCGTACTCCATTTGATGTCAACCATTTAAAAAAAAATTTTTTTTTTTTTTTTTTTTTTTTTTTGCGTCATGCTGTTTTTGTCTTGTCATTTGTATTTTTTGTTCTGGAAGCTCCGTCACTAAAACAAATTCCTTGTACGTGCAAGCGTACTTGGCAATAAAACTCTTTCTGATTCTGATTCTGATTCTGATATATATATATATATATATATATATATATAAATTTTTTTTTTTTTGAGACAACAAAAAAAAAGGATAAAATACACGAGAGGAATAATGTATAAACCATGAAAAGGATGTAGCAAGAGACAATAATTCAATTTAAAATAATATCACAATAATCTAGAAGTCTATTATTATTCTTTGTAAGTTTAATTAATTTAAGAGAATTTAAAATTGAGGTCATTCTTAACAACTGAATATGACAGTGTATTTTTTTTAAAGGAGCCATACAGACTCAATTTTGCATAAGTTAATATGATTCTTTAGGGTCCTAATGAAAAGTTTGTAATATACTTTAATTAAAAATTCTCAATTGTTGTGTAAAAAAAACATTACTTTTACCTGGTAAAAAGTAGCTCTGTTCTCAGCAACCTGTTTCAGTACATGCTCCTTTAAATGTTAATGACCTGTACTGAACCCGCCCCCCAGTTCTGTGGGGCGCGTCTTCACAATACAAGTGGGGTATAGCTTTGACAACAGTTAAAAATATTTTAAAAACAGTTAAAAATAATTTTACATGATGTTAGAATTATTTTATATATAAAGGAGTTATTTCTACTCTCTTGCTCTCTTCCTCATAGATCTGATATTAACGTGTTAAATCTTCCCTGCTGCTATCTTCCTGTCTCCTCTTGCATCTGTTCATTCATGCTCACCTTCCCATACTCTGTCTCTCTCTCTCTCTCTCTCTCTCTCTCTCTCTGTCTCCTTCCACCTCTCTATCTTCCTCTCCTTTGATTCAAATTCAAATTTTATTTGTCACATACACCGTCATACACAGTATGATATGCAGTGAAATGCTTATACGGCAGCCAGTGACCTTAAAAATAAAATAAAAGCTTATACGTAAGGAATAAATATCAATAAAAAGAAATATAAAATAAAGAAAATAAATTTTACTAGTAAAATAGTTGTACAAATATACAATGTACAAATGAGGGCATAATAAAAATCTTACAAAATATAGGGTATATATATATATATATATATTATTATTTTTATTATATATATTTTATTATATATATATAACTATATATAGTTATATATGTATATAAAATTTTACATGTGAATCTGGTTGTAAAACTTTTTTGACTTCCCAGACCAGGAATCGAACTCGAGTTGCTGCGCTGAGAGCGCCGTATCCTAACCACTTGACCACGGAGGATTAATGGCTGCCACTTGGAAATGCCGGCTATTCAACCCGCGACCTTATACACGCGAAGCATTGTTTTTTTTTCGGGATCTCACCAGGACATATTTGTAGTAACATATGTCTATAGCACAGGCGTTTAGTCAAACATATTTATACCGATCTTTTGCTGTTAATAAACAGAGACCTTTCTGACAGACAACGTGTGTGTGTGTCTGACTGTCATATAGATGCCGGGAATAGGACATCATACACGCGAAGCATTGTGTGTGTGTGTGTGTGTGTGAGTCTCTCCTTATGTCAGAAAAGCTTACCGAAGCATAGCGCACTCGCCTCGTTACTAAACGAACTTTTAGAAAAACTTTATAAATATGTAGTGCAAAAAGCATGTGCCTTGAGAGGGAATCGAACCCGGGGCTACCGTGTTAGAGCGCGGAATCCTAACCAGTAGACCACGACGGATTAACGGCAACCATCGCGGAAATGCCGGCTATTCAACCCGCGACCTTATACACGCGAAGCATTGTTTTTTTTTCGGGATCTCACCAGGACATTTACAATGCTTCATTTGTAGTAACATATGTCTATAGCACAGGCGTTTAGTCAAACATATTTATACCGATCTTTTGCTGTTAATAAACAGAGACCTTTCTGACAGACAACGTGTGTCTGTGTGTGTCTGTGTGTGTGAATGAGTCATATAGATGCCGGGAATAGGACATCATACACGCGAAGCATTGTGTGTGTGTGTGTGTGTGTGTGTGTGTTTGACTGAGTCTCTCCTTATGTCAGAAAACCTTACCGAAGCATAGCGCACTCGCCTCGTTACTAAATGAACTTTAGAAAAACTTTATAAATATGTAGTGCAAAAAAAAGCATGTACCTAAAGCAGGAATTGAACCCGGGTCTCCCACGTGAAAGCACCGTATCCTAACCACTAGACCACCACAATACTGCAGCAAACTGCACACCACACTCATGTAGGCGCCATTTTGCTCCAGTGTAGAAAAACAATGGCCGACGGCTCTTTTTTTCACTCGGGGCGGGTCTTTGCTAAAACACCAGTGTCAATCAACTATAGTAGGAGCGGCCTCTGTCGGTGTGACTTCACACCGACAGGCTTTTGAAAACGGGCTGATTTCAGAAGGGGCATCTTATATTATTAAATTAAAAGAAAATCGCTGGGCGGCTCTTTATCACTGTAGAGTGGTTGTGTACACACTCTCCTAACACACAATGCAGTCCAAACAGCTTGAAAAAGTCCATGTAGCACCGTAGGTGCCCTTTAACTATATACACTGTCAACTTGCCATCTGCAATTATTGTTAAAAACAAAAATGTTGATTTACATAAAATAAGGTTTAAATGTCAAAATTAAAGATCATTAAACTCTATGTGACTATTGCATTGTGGTATTTACTTTTATACATAAATAATACCCTGATTTATGGTTTTATATAGTTAAGCAAAACATCAAATTAAAGGGTTTAGTTTTTATACGATTAATCGATCAATCGAAAACATACTCGACCAACTAATCGATTATCAAAATTATATATATATATATATATATATATATATATATATATATATATATATATATATAATTATTATTATTCAAATAGTCCATGTCCAAACTGAAAAATACTTTATGCTTTACTAGAAGGAAGTCACAATAAATTTAATAAACAAAATTGTAAGTGCATACTTTTTTTCTTTTACTTCCAATAATTAAGTACATTTTATATCAGAAAATTACATTTGATATTTAAGTACAGTAAACTTTTAGACTTTTTGTCCTCAAGTAATATTCTAAAAGGTGATTTAAACTTTAAATTCATTTTCTAGTGAGATAACTATTTGTACGCAAAAATCACTTTCACATTCTTTATGTTAAAAGAGATACCTGCTGAACTCTGGTAGGCACTGTGGTACACAATAAGTACCATTCTAAAGTACCTCACTTGTCACGGGGCGGAGCGGAACGAGGTGAATCCAAGTGCAGATGACGTGCAACAATGTCAGACGAGAGCGCGGTCGGAATGCGGAAGTCAATACCGGGAGATCCGTCAGCGCAGCGTCTAAGCCAAATCGTAAAGCGAGAGCCGTAGTCAAAAAAAGGAAGCTCTTAATGGGCTTGAGGCAAGACGGCGTAGCTGGGACACATGAAACATGGGGTTTATTCTTCGCATGGTTGAGGGGAGTAAGAGTTTGACAGCGCATGGATTGATGACCTTGGTAATCGTGAATGGGCCCACATATCGTGGAGAGAGTTTACGGGAAATGGTCTTTAGTGGAATATCTTTGGTGGCGAGCATGAATCTCTGACCCACCCTGTACTTTGGGGCTTGAGAACGTCTCCGATCTGCTTGTTTCTTGTAGACCCTGCTGGATCGTAGTGTAGGATTACAAATTTATAAAATGTTAAATCTAGCTTCCAACGTAATAGTATATAAACTGAACAAGTTATGTACATTGGGTTTTACATTTTAAGGTAAAGTTGGTGACATTCTAAGAAGATACAAGTCTGGTAGGCCAGGTGTCAGAGACATTAACCTTTTGTCTTTATGTACTTCCTGACCACTGGATAGGGTCCCAAAGTCAATGTAAATACTAATCTCAAGGCCAGGCCGTGCCTTTGTCTCTATGATAATGTAAAGGTTTGGGCGATACTGTCAGGCTGATTAGATGAACACCTATGCATTTGAAAGCCACTGTTATGCTGATGAGATCAGGGCTGGGGAACTTCCGTTACCAGGCTGCCTCCGGTACCACACTATGCTTTGTTTAGATTGCCTCCACCTCTTTGTATCCCTCCCCCTTGAAAAGTATATACTCTCCAGAGCTGAGTTGTAAGAAAGACTTGGATGACTACAGCGACGCTCGGCGAGTACTCAATAAAGAGTAACTTCTGCTTGAATGATATCCCAACGTCTCCTGGTCTCTGAAAAAGTTCCCAACAGTAGTAACGTCCTTCTAGCTTGTAGTCAGGTCTTCTTACATCGTCGGATGAAATGCTGAGCTGATGGTACATTTACTTCTTCCTCCAGGGAAGGGAACAGAGGTGGTTGGTAGCCCAAGCAGCACTGGAAGGGGGACAGGCCAGTGGATGATGAGATTTGGGAGTTGTGTGCATATTCCACCCAAGGCAGGAACCTGCTCCAGGAAGTGACGTCCCGGGAGGTCATGCACCTAAGGGCGACCTCGAGAGCCTGGTTCTTCCTTTCAGTTTGTCCATTGGATTGAGGGTGAAATCCTGAAGATAGACTAGGGGTAGCTCCGATGAGCTTACAGAATGCCTTCCAGAATTGAGAGGTGAACTGCGGACCACGATCAGAGACGATATCTTTGGGCAGGCCGTGGAGCTTAAAAACGTGGAGGATCATGAGTTCTGCAGTCTCCTTGGCGGACGGGAGTTTTGAGAGGGGACTGAAGTGGGCTGCCTTGGAGAACCGATCCACTACGGTCATGATACAGGTGTGGCCATCAGAGGGGGGTAGTCCTGTCACAAAATCAAGCGCAATATCGGACCATGGGCGGTGCGGGGTTGGTAAAGGTCTGAGGAGGCCTGCTGGGGCTGTGTTGATGTGTTTATATCGCTGACAAACATCACAAGCTGTCACAAAGCCGGGGACATCCTCCTTTATGGTTGGCCACCAAAAACACTGCTGGACTTGGGACAGGGTTCGGGCAGAGCCAGGATGGCAAGAGAGTTTGGAACAATGTGCCCATTCCAGGACCTGGGAGCGTAGAGTGAGTGGGACGAATAGACGATTAGGGGGTCCATTACTGGGGCCTGGTTCATGGGACAAGGCCTGCTTCACCCTAGTCTCTATATCTAGCTCAGCCGCTGCAAGTAAGCAAGGCGAAGGGAGGATGGATTTGCTGATGGTGAACTGCCTGGAGAGAGCATCTGGTTTGGTGTTCTTGGATCCTGGACGGTAGGAGAGGATGAAATTGAACCTGGTGAAAAATAGCGAAAAATAGCCGCTTGGCGCCTCGAAGGTACTCAAGGTTTTTGTGGTCAGTCCAGACCAGGAATGGAACCTCCGTTCCTTCTAGCCAGTGTCACCACTCCTCCAGGGCTAGCTTTATGGCCAGGAGCTCGCGATCTCCGATGCCATAATTTCTTTCGGTAGGGGTTAAGTGGTGGGAGAAGAAGTAGCAGGGGTGCAGTTTGTTGTCATGGGCGGACCTCTGAGAGAGAATGCCTCCTACTCCCGTGCTGGAGGCGTCGACCTCCACAATAAACTGCCGTGACGGGTCCGGGATGGTGAGGATAGGAGCGGATGTGAATAGCTTCTTAAGTTCGGTGAAGGCCCCCTCAGATTCCTGGTTCCAACGAAAGCGGACCTTGGGAGAGGTTAGGGCTGTTAGGGGGGCAGCGATTGAGCTGTAGCGGCGGATGAAACGGCGATAGAAATTTGAGAATCCCAGGAATCTCTGGAGTTCCTGTTCGTGAGTAGGGTTGTGTACCGAACACCGGTGCCAAGACGGCACCGGTACCTATAGAACCGGTATGTACCGGATCGAAACAGAACGCGAATTTCGGTGCCTCATTTCGGTGCCACTTAAATGCCTGAACTGTCGATTGAAATATTTGTTCTCTAGATTCATATATTTTTGTAGATTAATAATTTATTAGATTAAATTAAAGAAATTAAAAGCACAAATCATCCGGAAATGAGAGACCATCCGACGTGAATGCAGTAACTAACGTTACACTCGCTCTGACGGCAGCAGGCGGTCTACCGATAGCTTAGCTTGCTAAATTAAACAACTCTCGTTAAAATGCCTAAAACTAAACGGTCGAAAGTGTGGCTGTATTTCACAAGAAAGGATTCCGACACCGCGACGTGCAGCGAATGTTTCACAGCAGTTGCGTGTAAAGGCGGAAACACGTCAAATCTAATGAAACATTCGAGGGCAGACGGAATAAAGTTAAAAGCAGAGGGAGGCACCGTGTTTTCTTGTGGACAACAGCTGGCGCTATCGGTGTGGACGACCCTCAGCCCCAGTCATACCAACCGTAGCAAAAAGGAGTCACTGATTATGATGCCGACAGCAGCCTTTCCGCAGGTTAGTAGTAGGATAATGTAACGTTAATAGCAAAATGCAAATCTTGCATTCATGGTAACAAATAGTCAAACGATTTGTAAGAAACTAATGTAACATGGATTCTGTTTATAATTATGGCTTTCCAGCTAGTACTAGTAGCATTACAACAGTGACCCCATTTACTATTGTAAAGAAGGCTATGCATGTCATGTGCAGGGCAATAAGTCAGGAAAGGAGTCGTTATTTTTACAGAAAAGGCAAATATGGTGAAATTTCTGCAAAAGAATTGCTAAAATTTGAAGCTTACATATTCATATATACTTTAAACTTTTAATATATTGTTAAATTTTAAGCATTAAATTTTTTGTTCAATAAAAATAAATTCTTGAGTCATCCACTATAATTTTGTGGTTTAAAAGTATCGGTTCAGGCACCCTTTTGGCACCGGTACCGTTTTCAAAGTATCGATTTGGCACCGGTATCGAAAAAAACTCAAAACGATACCCAACCCTAGTCGTGAGGTGGGCGTGGGCCAGTTCGTGACAGCTTGAAGCTTGGCGGGTTCCATATGGATTCCTGAAGGCCCGATGCCAAATCCAAGGAATGTGGTGGATGTGGTGTGGAATTCCCACTTTTCTGGTTTTGCAAACAATTTGTTCTCGAGGAGCCTCTGTAACACCTGTTGGACATGATGTTGCTCGTCTAGGTCCCGGGAAAAGATCAGGATGTCATCCAGGTAGACAAACAGATAAATTGAGAAAATCTCTGAGTATATCGTTAATGAAGGCCTGGAAGACTGCGTGAGGGCATTAGTGAGGCCAAACGGAACCACAAGGTATTCATAGTGCCCTGTAGGGGTGTTGAAGGCCGTTTTCCACTCGTCACCTTCTCGGATGCGGACAAGGTGGTAAGCATTGCGTAAGTCGAGCTTGGTGAAAATCTTGGCTCTTTGGAGAAGCTCAAAGGCGGTGGCCATTAGTGGGAGTGGGTACCGGTTCTTCACAGTGATCTCATTCAAGCCCCTGTAATCTATGCAGGGACGAAGGGAACCATCTTTTTTGCCCACGAAGAAGAACCTGGCCCCCGCTGGAGAGGAAGAAGGACGAATGATCCCCCCCGCAAGGGATTCGGTGATGTAAAGGTCCTTGGCTTGGCGTTTATTTGGTTGACAATGAGTATAGACGGCCCTTGGGGGGAGAGGTGCCTGGGAACAGATCAATGGCGCAGTCGTATGGCCGATGGGGGGGAAGAGAAATGCCGCACGATTTGCTGAACACAGCCTTGAGGTCGTGGTACTCAGGGGGCACGTGGGTGAGCTCCAGTGATTCATCCGCCTGGGCGGGGTTGGGGCATGACGTGAGGGCAGCACGTAAGCAGGTCGTGGAACACGATGGGCTCCAGGCTGAGATCGAGTTTCCGGCCCAGTCAATCTGTGGGTTGTGTCGGATTAACCAGGGGAGGCCCAAGACGACCGTGGCATGAGATCCCTCCATGATAGATAGCGAGGTCTGCTCAGAGTGGTTGCCTGAGACCCTTAGACTGAGAAGAGGGGTCCTGTGGGTGATAGGAGGGAGTGGGCTCCCATTGATGGCCTGAACCTTGAGATGAGTCTCCAAAGGCAGAGCAGGGATTCCCAGGGCCTTGGCTGAGGCGGCATTGATTAAGTGACGGTCCGAACCGGAGTCGATCAGTGCCTGCACCAGGTGGGTTCGTTGTTCGTGGATGAGGAACATGGGAAGCAGTCGGCGTTGGTCTGGAGGTTTCTTTGGAGAAGTGCCCTCCAGTGCTCCCAGCTGAACTTGAGGGCTCCTCCTCCTTACTGGACAGTTCTTAAGTAAATGGTTCAAATTACCACAGTAGAAGCAGGCTCCCTCCACTCGACGACGCCGTCGCTCCTCGTAGAGCGAAGTCCTCGTAGTTAGAGCAGCAGGGGTCGCGAGAGTCCCAGAGAGCAGTGCTCCATTCTTGAGCCCGTCCTGAGAGCAGCGTTATCACATATGCCACCTTGGAGCGTTCGGTGGAGAATGTGGAGGGTTAGAGCTCGAATATCAGCGTACACTGAGAGAGAAATGAGCGACATGTGCCAGGGTCACCTTTATAGGTCAGGGGGGGCAGGGAGGCATGGTTCGCGTTGCATGATGGAGTCCCCATGTCGCGTTGGAGAGAGCTGGAGCCTTTGGAGCTGGGTCGTGATGTCAGCAAGGGTTTGCAGCCCCTGGTGGTGAGCTCCAAGAAGAGCACCCTGATCTTCCATTGCTGCTTTCAAGCAGTTGACATCTGCTGGATTCATATCGCTGGCTGGATTATTCTGTCACGGGGCGGAGCGGAACGAGGTGAATCCAAGTGCAGATGACGTGCAACAATGTCAGACGAGAGCGTGGTCGGAATGCAGAAGTCAATACCGGGAGATCCGTCAGCGCAGCGTCTAAGCCAAATCGTAAAGCGAGAGCCGTAGTCAAAAAAAAGGAAGCGCGAGGTCAAAACCAGGAGATCAAAGAGCGAGGCAAACAAATCCGAGACGAGAAGCCGAAAGCGAAAACGAGAAACAAAGCGACTTGGCAACGTGAAATCAAGAGAAAACAAACGCGAGAAAATCGGGGCATGAAAACACAAGATAATCCAGCGATTTGAGCAGCGCGCAGCGCGTGTTTAAATCACTGGAGTAATCAGTGGAGAGAATGAGGAACAGGTGAGCAGACGGGCAGAAACGGGGGCATGGGAAATGCGCATGGGAAAAACATAGGCACGTGAGAAGAAGTAACAGCGTGGGAAAAGTGTAGACAGGACGTGAATCATGACATCACTAAAGTATTGTGAAATAACCTTTGGAGGAAACCATGATGTACTATATAAATATTACCATTATAGTACATAAACAACTATAACATAGTTTGACAGTATCTCATCTACATGTTCCATAAAAAACCATGTACCATACTATAGTACATGTACCACTGTACCAACATATCCATCAGTGTAGAACCAGTCTAGTGCAGTACATATACTATATCAGCAAATATGTACCATGGTACTGTCAAAAATATTATAACATCATGGTACAGGTAATATCAAACTAGCAAGATATGTATACCACAGTAAAATAATTTGAGTAACTATAAAAGGTAATTTAAAACATTACCGAGATTGAGCTAAATCTTCCAGTCCAAGTGTTTCTTAAGAACCTAAGGACTATAGATTAACCGCATTAGTAAGCTATTCAGCTAACATCTACCAAACTTGCTGTATGCATCTTCTTAATGTAGATAAAAGTATTCTTATAGTGTTACTACTCATCTTTATGCACACAGTCCAGACACTAATCCAGTTTAAAGAACTTTCCCATTTTAGTTTACTAATGTGGTTAGCCTAGACTTTTTTTTTGCTAAACAGACAGGCCTGGGATATTTAGCTCCATGGATATTTTATCTTTTATTCTGCTAAACAGATTAACACTGAATATATCATCACAAATTAATACCCTGTTATTCACACTCCAGGACCTGAGTGGTATTTTAGCTAGAACATTAACACAAACATTTTGGAGAGCTGTAAAACATACTATAGTAAAAAAAATTGTATATTGGCATGTTAAAAAAGGAGTATCACATGGCACCTTTAAGCTACACAGAAACGATCTACTCACTGCGACCCTCTTAGCATTTACATGCAACACATCCCAATTTACTCTGATATAACATCTAATTTACATAAACACATCATACTTTGGCCAGGAGTTTCAGTGGTGATGCAATATGGGGAAAACATTTAACAGAGTACATTGACTCAAGATGGGAGGAAAGCCAAACTAAAGAAAACTTGAATTTCAGTGAGACAGTGAGTTACCGGTGTCTGATGCAAGTAATATGTTTAGAGTGCCAGAAAATCAAGTATAAAATATGAAGAGAAACTGAAACATAAATAAATAAATCAAATCAAGTATTTAAATAAATAGTTTAAGCAGATGTGGGTCCAATAAGTTTGTCTTTTGCATCTCTTCATTTTTACTGAATCTAATAATCATAAAGGGATTATAGGCTAATTATTACATTTTGATACTTTTGTTATGAATGATTATATGTTATAAAATAAAATTAAATACATTGGATTTAATATTGGGTCTATATTTAATAAATATTAATTAATCATAATATATTTTAATATAATATAGTAAATATTTTACTACTGGTTACACCAGAAGATGCTGCTCCTATTTCTTGCAGTATAGTCTCGGATCAGGCCTCGTTAATCATTGACCAGCCAGAGCCCAGGCCAGAGCCAGACAAACAGGCTAACTTAATCTTCTGCTAGCTGCACAGAGTCGTCACTCGGGCTCCACCAGATTAAAACTATGTTAGATATCTGAGTTAACAAAAATGGACAAAGACTCAAAGTCTTTAGTAATCTAATCAATGTGAAATTAGACCACACCACATACACAGCCAGCACCTCTGATCTGAAGCTAGGACTGTAAATATTAGATATCTCACATTTAAAGCGCTTACTATTAATGAAAATATCACTGATCAGGAGTTTGATATATACTGTGTTTAACAGAAACCTGGATTAAATTGAATGAGCATTAAATGAAGCCATAAAATGCTTTGCTCAAGTTTAAAGGCAACTTGGCAGTGCAGGAAATCAAAAATGACTGAGCTATCACTTTTCACTAAATTGATAGTATTCTAAACATCATCGAAAAAGATCCACCTGACCTTGAGCACTGTCAGCTGTCCAACATTAGGCCAACATCAACCACCCCCCCAACCCCCCAACCCCTCTTATCTCTAAGATCCTGGAAATGGTTGTAGAACTGCAGCTACATTTATATCTACATAGGAATAGCGTTCATGAAATGCATCAGTCTGTATTTAGGCCTCATTTTAGCACAGAGACAGTGCTGGTTCAATATCTAAATGACCTCTTACTGGCCTCTGATCAGGAATTTTTTTGCACAATATTTAGCAGCGGTTATTTGCCCAAGACCTTTTTTTTTAATCTTTGCTACTATTTAACAAGAAATGTTTACTGTTTTTCATCTATCATCTAATGGACAATTTATTTACAATTTTCACTACCTCAACTCATTATCACAGAGTATTGCATTGTCTCATGTTGTTGCTCTTGTTCTCATATTTGCACATGCACTTTATCTTGTCTTCTTGCCATCTTTTTGATCTAGTCAGCTAATTAAATTTTTGTCTTAGGTAGTTTGGTTAATTTTATGTTGTTAATTTATGTTGTATGTAACACCTTGGTCCTGGAAGAAGTTGTTTCGTTTCACTGTGTATGGAACTGTATATGATTGAAATGACGATAAAAGCCTACTTGACTTGACTTGACCATAATGCAGCTTTTAACACCGTTGATCAGACTATTCTGCTTGATAGATTAGATAATGTAGTAGGCGTTAAGGAAGAGGTCCTCTCCTGTCTTTCTTATTTGACTGGCCGTTATTAGTAGGGTTGGGTATCATTTGGGTTTTTTTCGATACCGGTGCCAAATCGATACTTTGAAAACGGTATCGGTGCCAAAACGGTGCCTGAACCGATACTTTTAAGCCACAAAATTATAGTGGATGACTCAAGAATGAAATTTTATTGAACAAAAAATTTTATGCTTAAAATTTAACAATATATTAAAAGTTTAAAGCATATATGAATATGTAAGCTTCAAATTTTAGCAATTCTTTTGCAGAATTTTCACCATATTTGCCTTTTCTGTCAAAATACGACACCTTTCCTGACTTATTGCCCTGCACAGGACATGCATAACCCTCTTTGCAATGGTAAATGGGGTCACTGTTGTAGTGCTACTAGTACAGGCTGGAAAGCCATAATTATAAACAGAATCCATGTTACATTAGTTTTTTACAAATCGTTTGACTATTTGTTAGCATGAATGCAAGATTTGCATTTTGCTATTAACATTACATTATCCTACTACTAACCTGCGGAAAGGCTGCTGACGTCATCATAATCGGTGACTCCTTTTTGCTACAGTTGGTGTGACTGGGACTGGGGTCGTCCACACTGATAGCGCCAGCTGTTGTCCACAAGCTGTTAAACACGGTGCCTCCCTCTGCTTTTAACTTTATTCCGTCTGCCCTCGAATGTTTCAGTAGATTTAACGTGTTTCCGCCTTTACACGCAACTGCTGTAAGACATTCGCTGCACGTCGCGGTGCCGGAATCCTTTCTTGTGAAATGCAGCCACACTTTCGACGGTTTAGTTTTAGGCATTTTAACGAGAGTTGTTTACTTTAGCATGCTAAGCTATCGGTAGAACGCCTGCTGCCGTCAGAGCGAGTGTAACGTTAGTTACTGCATTCACACGCATGTCTGATGGTCTCTCATTTCCGGATGATTTGTGCTTTTAATTTTTTTATTTAATCTAATAAACTATTAATCTACAAAAATATATGAATCTAGAGAACAAATATTTCAATCGACAGTTCAGGCATTTAAGTGGCACCGAAATGAGGCACCGAAATTCTCATTCTGTTTCGGTCCGGTACATACCGGTTCTATAGGTACCGGTGCCGTATTGGCACCGGGTTTCGGTACCCAACCCTAGTTATTAGTTTGTAGATTTAAATAGTGACTATTTTATCTCTACATTCTTCTTCTGGGTAACAAAGTTTGCAAACATGGTATTAGTTTATACTGTTACGTTGATGACAGTTAAATGACTCATCAAAGACGCATGAGAGACACCAGCTTTATATATTTGAGGAATGTGTGAGGGACATTAGAAAGGGGATGCTTATTAACTACTTAATTCTGACAAGACAGAAGTACTGGTACTAGGACCACATCCAGCTAGAAGTAAGCTTTCTGTTCACACAGTAACTCTGGATGGCCTTTCTGTTCCATCATGTACAGCAGTAAAAGACCTTGGTGTGATTATTGATTCCAGTCTTTCATTTGAAGCTCATGTTGATAATGTCACCTTCAGGTTGGATAATTGTAATGCCTTAATGTCTGGATGTTAAGCTAAGTGCATAAACAACTCGTGTAGAGTCCTCACTAAAACCGGAAGATACAGTAAGGAAAATTATGATCCCCTGTAGATTTTGAAGTTTGCCCACTTTAAAAAATGAAGGGTCTATAATTTATTTGTATCCTAGGTTTACTTTAAAGGATAGAGATAGAATATCAATCAACAATTCAGAACACATTCTTATAAAAACACATTATTATAAATTGAGTTGCATTTCATTGAATAAAATAAGTATTGTTTCCCCTACCAAACAACAATAATTCTGGCTGCCACAGACTGGTTATATGTTCATGTGGTACACAGATAAATTTAAGGTAAGGTGCTCCTACCTCATTGTGTGTCTAAAAGCCACCTGTCCACAGACTCTCTATCTTCCATTCAAACCTCACAATGGATGGAATGGGCTACAAGACCATCAGCTAGAAGCTTGCTGAAGCTTGCTGAGAAGGAGACAACTGTTGGAATAATTATTCGCAAATAGAAGAAAATAGCCATCAATCGCCCTCTGTCTGGAGCTCCATGCAAGATTTCACCTCATGGGGTAGGAATAATCATGAGAAAGTAAGGGATCAGTCTAGAACTATATGTGAGGAGCTTATGAATGATCTCAAGGCAGTCACCAAACAAACAATTGGTAACGCAATACGGTGCCACGGATTGAAATCCTATAGTGTTGCAAGGTCCCTCTCCTCAAGAAAGTACTTGCCCAGGCCCGTCTAGAATTTGACAATGAACAAAGAAGGATTAGGAGAAAGTTCTTTGGTGAAATCAAATTGACTTGCCATGTTTGTGGTGGGAAAAAAGGCTGACAATGATTCTAAGATCATTGTTTCTACAATCAAGCATGGAGGTGAAAACATCATACTTTGGGGCTGTCTCTTTTAAAGGTACAGACCACCTTTGCTGCATTGAGGGAACAATGGACAGGGCCATGTATGGATGTGTGGATGGGTCTTCTAGCATGACAGTGACCTAAAACATACCACCAAGGAAACAAAGAAATCGCTCGAGAAGAAGCACAGGCCTACAGACCATAATCGTAGAGAAAATTTATGGAGGGAGCTGTAATTCTGGGATAGCCCATCGACAGGCAAGAAACCTTCAGGGATTTAGAGAAGATCTGTAAAGAATAGTGGCCCAAAATCCCTGCTGTGTTGTGTGTAAACCAAGTACAAGAAACATCTTAGTTCTGTGCTTGCCAACAAGTGTTTCTCTACCAAGTACTAAATCATATTTTGTTTGGGGATCAAATACTTATTTTCCTAATTGAAATGCAAATAATTTTATAACCTCTGTATCATGTGCCTTTTCTGGATTTTTGGTTGATATTCTGTCTCCATCCATCACAGTAAACCTATGACAAAAATTACAGAGCCTTCCTTTCTTTGTAATTGGGCAAACTTATAAAATATATATGGGATAAAATAATTTTCCCTCACTGTATAAGCATATCATCCCTATCTTATCTACACTGCACTGGCTCCTAGTGAAATTTCACATTGATTTTAAAATACTGCTATTGACGTATAAAGCACTAAATGGTCTCAGGGCAAAATACCTGAGCAAATCTTTTTTTTTATTTTTATGATCTGTTATTTCTGCTTTGATCAAAAAGGTGTGTACTATTTCTATAGTACTATAGCTTATAATAAAGGGTACTGCAGCGGGCAGAATTTGATCTTACAAAGTTATGGAAAAGCTTTCCAATTAGTGTCCACCATCAATCTCTTTGTCTAACTACATGTTATTCCTGGGACACCAGTGATCCTGACTTCTTGTGCTCTACACACATGCATGATGTAATGTCCTATCTCTGCCTGGAGCCTCAATACTGAGAACGGACCCTGATGGATATCTTTTACATCACCATGAGTTTACTGTGCATGGTACCACACAGATATTTATGTTCATAGCATTTGGTAGACACCCTTACCCAGAGCAACTTGAATAAGTGCTTAGTAGTGTCCATAATGAAATAAATCCTTGTACTGGGTATAGAAGGCAAACACTGTTGGGAAGGTTTTTTTTTGTGCTAGTGGTTTGTTTTCTGTTTCTTGGATAACCAAGGAACAGATAGTTCATTCTTTAAAGACTGTTAGTAACAGCAATATGGATATATAGATAAAGTTTATTCCATCACCTATGTGTCATCATAACCGAAAAGAGTCTAGATGCATGCTTCTTCGATCCTTGAGAGACAGTGGGAGCAGTCAAGCAGTGCTGGAGGATGGGCGGGAACGTGGTGCACTGCAGGGTGTGATAAGTGCTTTGAGGTAAGTGGGTGCTGAGCCTTTTTTTGTCTTTGTAGGGAAGTATCAGAGATTTGAATCTGTTGCAGCAGCTGCAGGAAGCCCGTGAAGGTAGTGGAGAAATGGGGTAGTGTGGGAGAACTTGTTAAAAACAAGTCATGCAGCTGCATTCTGGTTCAGGTGCAGAGGTCACATAGTGCACAGAGGCAGATCTCTGCAGCTGATCCAGATCCCCAGACTTCCCATGTATCTGGTATGTTCTTTAATGCTGTCATACTGTCTAAAACATTTGTATTGTATTTAACACAAAATAACACAATACTTATTTAAAATCACATTTTATTATCTTGTGTTCTTAATTAAGGAGCTCAGAGAATTTATTTGTCCAGAGTTTAAAGATGGGATCTTCAATCTTGTCCACAAATGTCTAGTGTGGTTGCACGTGTTCTAACCAGCCACACGTGATTTCACTTGTTTAAACAGTTCACCTTAGTCTCCAACCATCTCCCATGTGTGCCTCCTATATAGCTGGAATGTAAGCCTGTAGCCACATCAGCCCTTTGTGAATAAGTCTGATGACCCCTTGTTTAGAGCAGTGCTTCTGAACCGTAGTCCTGGTGGACCCTCTGTCCAGTACATTTATACATGTACCAATACATGGTCTATTTATTATTTAAATGATTAGTTAAATCAGCTTTGCTGAGAAAACACTAAAATATGCAGGGCACTGCCCCAGTGAAAAAAAAAATACACTTTAGTGTATTACAAATATATTGAAATCCTCGATAATACACTGCAAATATACTAACAAAAAGTTGTACCATCAGTTAATATATAAAAAGTATACTAACATCATGCTTTTACCAAATTTTGGAATTAAACTTTAAATATACTTTAAAATAATTGTATTATAGTACACGTTCCAAAGATATATTATTGGAAAATATACTTTAAGTGAAAGGCTGGTCTAATTTCCAAAGTATACTTATTTAAACTTGTTTTTCAATATATTTTTGGTATATTTTTTTAAAAATATGCTCGAAATAATCATTGTACAAATGTACAGAAAGTATATATTAGAATACAAATTTTAATATACGGTATTCTCAGTATATTATCAGTTAAATGTAAATGTACTTATTAATATGTACTTATATGTAGTGCACTACTCCCTCGTGCGCGCACTTTTAGACTCGTTTTTGCACGCTGAATCTCTCCCTCACGCGCGCGATCTCAAACTCGTTCCTGCGCGCTCAAAATCACTTTTGCCGTTCAAGGTAATTTATGTTTTTACTCCTCACTCTTCTGTCCGCTCACTGTCATAAAACGACACACCAACTGCAGCAACTTTGCGACTATTCCAGCCAACCGGAGACTAGACAGCGCCTCACCAGCCAATCAGAGGCTGGAGGCGGGCAGATTCGGACTGTCCGTTCTCTGATTGGCTCCCCAGTTCTCCACTTCTAGTTTGAATTAACGGCTGAAGCTGCATCATCGCGTGCGTTAGTTCGTATCGTTATTATTTTATTTTCATCGGCATAAGGTAAATTTAACCGTTTTAAATTAAGTACATACTTTAATCTATAGTATGTATTGTCTAATGTGTTGTTGTTAATGTGTTGTGTACTTTGCTTGTGGTATAATGGCTCTGTAGCTCTCGGCCTGTTTTCAGTCTCTGTGTAACAGAATCAACATGCCAGGTTTAAACTAATACTGTAGCTGTAGATTCTAATACTAATGTCTGTCTGTGTTCACACACCAGGTTTAAACTAATACTGTACCTGTAGATTCTAATACTAATGTCTGTCTGTGTTCACACACCAGGTTTAAACTAATACTGTAGCTGTAGAGTCTAATACTGATGTCTGTCTGTGTTCACACACCAGTTTATATTTTAGTTTGTGTGTTTGTGAGACAACCTGACTTTTGTTGAGCACAAATAAACTATAGTAGTGCTTTTTTGTAACCTTGTGCAAATTAAATCTGTTGAACTCATGAATAAAGTCTGCCTCATAATTACTGATGTAATGCTTTTCAAAAACTTGTTATAGTGTAGAAAATGCATTTAGCATATCCTAAACACTTAATGTACTGGTAACACATTTGCAGTACAGTATTGTGGGCGGGGCTGCGGGTTGCGACCGTCGTGCCTTGCGGGAGGTGTTCTCTTTGTGTTCACCCTGTTTGGGACGTGTGTTTAGGTTAGTGGCTTCGGCCAAGTTTGAGTATGTGTACATGTGTGTTATCTCTATGTGTGTATGTGCTGCATTCTGCTACCGTTCTCCAGTTCCAGCTAATAGCTGAATAGGTGTGTGTGTGTGTGTGTGTGTGTGTGTGTGTGTGTGTGCGTGTGTGCGCGCGCTGGTTAAATAAACTACTCCCAGTCATTACATTGTGTAGCCACCAAACTCACTCGTCCTCCAAGTTCCCTGCTAGGGCCGAAAAATGCTACAGTAGTATAGAAGGTTGTGTGTACTTGTATGATACAATAAAGTATATTTGTATTAACCACAAAGTGTACTTTTTTAGTATTTGAAATTGGCCAGAAGTATAACAGCATGTTACTGCTGCAATAAGAATATACTCATAGTATATTAATCATGTATTTGTAATACAGTAAAAATAGCTGTAATGTACTTATAATACATTAAATATATACTTAAATTGTATTAATAATACTGTCAGGTATGTACGTTAGTACACACACAGCCATATACTTTAAGTGTACTAAAGTATACTTAAAGTTGTTCCACTTTAGCACACAAAAGTATACTTAATACACTTAAAATTGTGCTTTTATACAATTTAATTACAACTTAAATACACTTAGTACAAAATTAGTTGTTCCAAAATAGCAAACTTCAAGTATACTAGTCATTAGTCTGGCTGCAAGTACATTTAAGTATGCTTTGGCATGCTAGGATTTAATATACTTAGCATACTTTTTTTTTACTTGGGTGGGTCTTCCAGTTTGAGAACAATTGATTTAGAGCATTTTCAACTGAGTTTTCAATAACTACCTGGACTCCATATTAACATCAATTAACATCAACTATTACACAGTCAGTATGAATGCAGATCAATTCCTGCTATCTGTTTCACCCAGATGAGGATGGGTTCCCTGTTGAATCTGGTTCCTCTCAAGGTTTCTTCCTATTACCATCTCAGGGAGTTTTTCCTTGCCACTGTCGCCCTCGGCTTGCTCACCAGGGATCTGATCTGATCATTCTGATTCATACACATTCCATAAAACTTAAATAATACTTTTGATTGTGTAAAGCTGCTTTGCGACAATGACAATTGTTAAAAGCACTATACAACTAAAATTGAATTGAAAGTTTACCTGTATGGAATTTTCCTGCAGGTTGAGGTATCGTGTGTTGACTGAGATGCTTTGTGGGACTTCGTCCAGTCCCTTTCTGGTACAAATCACCCGACTCGCCTGATTGGAGCAGCTACAGAGTGTCGGGCATGGGGGAGTTGCCTCAACGAGTTGGGGTCCACTGAGATATGGCCAGAATAAGAGCTGGACTAACCAGAGGAGGGGGAAGGGGCTACAGAGGCCTGTTAACATGGCAGCCCACATGGCCAATGAGTCATGTCCTACCCCCCTTATTCCAAAAATTCTGATTTACCAGCACTGGAATGGCAGGAGGCGTGGACACTTTCTTTTAAACATTCATTGTAATGAGTACATGGACCAATTGGAAATAAATGGACTTAAAACTAGTTTCAGCCTTCAGTCTTCTTAGGAGAGATGTCATACCACTGCAGAAAAAAATGAGAGAGAGAGAGAGAGAGAGAGAGAGAGAGAATAGGGTGGGAGAGGTTAGCAGGGTCATTATAGTGCATATGTGCATCAGAATTAAGTTTCACTTAGCAAAGCATTTTATCCTGAACAAAGTCTGCATTACTAAGGGCTGATTTTATTGCATGCTTATTAGGCCTGGGTGATAAAACAATAACGATATGTTTCGCGATAGACACGTGATCGATATCAATAAAAAATGTGTTCGATAGAACGTTCGATATTTTTTATTCTTTGTCGGAAGAAAACGGAGGTCGCGAAGCTGGTTTGGTTGCCGTTATGCGCACTCGCTCTGCGACCGGCTCTAGGACCCGGAAGTAGTACGGTCGCGATTCAGGAAGCATAAACGGAGACAAGATGGCGTTGACATTGGCACTCGCCAAATGCGGGTAAAATTCAGCTGTGGCGGGTAATAACTTTAGTCTCACTAGCCACATTGACGGGTAGTTTATTCTTTGGTATGACAATTGTTATGTTTGCATCAATATGCACAACTAACATCTATAATATTACTTGCTTTTTGTGTGAGACAAACGGAGGCATGGAGAAAAACGGTATTCTTCTTTTACTGCATTCAGTGCACACGACACATATAGTATACAGCGCGGTATTGCCCGCCAGTGAATTAACATCAAACTCAAATATATTACAATATATTTTTGTTGTAGTTTTCTCTAAAGGCATCTGATATAATAAACGCATTGCACTATTTTATTACACTTTATTAAGCATTTCTTAAATTTTCTTTTAATTTTGCACCTTAAATGTTAAGAGATAATTGTTAAGTGTTCATTGTGACTTTAGACTTATGCTTTTAATTATTAGATTTTTCCGTGGTTGTTGACATTTCTGTCTTAATAACTGATGGGATTATGATCATAGGAAGGATAAGTTTAAAATAAAAATGTTTAAATATAATATATTCTTCTCCTGATCCTTATTTTAAATGGGTCATAAAAAATATCAATAATTATCGATATCAACCGATATGAAACACTGATATCGTGATAGTTTTCAGCCATATCGCCCAGCAGTAATGCTAATTAAAATCTTCCACAGTCACATGTTTAGTATTCAAATAATCCTACAATTTAACACCACCACAAGCTCAGTATTAACATGGAAACTATAAGCATGGAATACCAAAAGGTAATGGTAAAATAAGAATAATTGAAAAACATAGTAAACACCAGAAAACAGCAGGAAAGTAGAAACTGTCTGGAAGTTATCTGACAGTTGAATCATGTGAACTGAAGAAACTACCTAACAAGGAAGAGGTCCAGTTGACATGATTTAACTGTCAGATTGAACACCCTGAACAACGTCCACACCATGCAACATGTCCACACCGCACAATGTCCATAGTCCACAATGTACAATTTCACAGAACAAATCTACAACATATTTTTTTCCTCTTAGCAGCTCCCTGATTTAATGTTTTGTTAAACAGTAGTTGTGTAGTATTCTTTTTTTACTTGGAGATGTTATTTTGTACTGTTTCTTGTTTGACAAATGACATGCATTTACTAGCCCCAGCAGCAGGTTTACTGGGTGCCCTTGTTGCTGAGACCAAGATTCGAGCCCCACTTGGGGCATCAGCTCAGTTCCCAAGAGAAAATAATAAAAGACCTATGATCAACAGGATGTGTATATGAAGGATATATTTCAGTTGGGAGATAAAAAGTAACTGTTTTTTTACCTGCTTCAAAATGTAATGTTATTTTTATAGAATTTTTGGAACATTGTTTTGGCTTCATTCATTCAGCATTATCTCAGCATCCTCCAATGTCATTTATTTAAATTAACAACTCTAAAAATAATTTAATACCAACGTTGTCCCATGTCCGTAATGTTGCCAAGTTAACATCGCCACAAAGTTTTGACAATCAAAAGCTCCTCTTGGGTTGTCTGTACTTGTGCTAGGAACTTAATAACTACTCTGAGATCATGCTCCTGGAAGCATCTATGTATTTAGATCCTTAATATTTTTACAATTTGGTTTACATTTCAGATGATCTCTGACATGCATGTGCATTTTATTACAAAGAGAAATTACTGACATGACAGTCTCTGAATAACAAAATCTCAGAGGTACTCCGGTAATAATTACAATACAATACACACCTACATATGAAAATCCCATCTAAATAGTGTTTTAGAAAGGTATTTTAAAAATAAAAATAAAGACTTTCAATGAATAATGTAACTTCAAGCTGAAAGAGAGATGGCCTGTGAGAAAACTCTGCGCTGAGCCAAAAAAAGACAATGTAATTTAATCTGTATTCTGATTAAATCTACAGTGAGGTAAGTACCTGATCTCTCTCTCAAACACACACACAAACACACACACACACACACACACACACACACACACACACACATTGTAAGAGACTGTAGGAGTCCTGAACTGTGACTAGTGCTGAGTGATGGACAAAAAAAGTTTACACTGGTCTGTCTGATCAGGCCACAGTACACATGCACACATACAGTACACACACACACACACACACACACACACACAGATTAAATGTACATCAAACACTTTTAACAGTATCAGTGGTTGAAATTTTCCCCACATTGCCCAAAGGGGAAGAAGCCACAAAAGAGTTTTACTTTTAAACAGAATAAATAATAAAAATAAGTATGTGAAATTAACTGGAAACAGATGGAAACATAATTATTTCACTTAATATCAGTAGTCCATGGCACAGTGGTATAGTAGGTAATGTTGTGTCACAGCTCCTGAGTGGAATTTCACATTCTCCCTGGTTTATTTCCACCTCCCAATAACCGTGTCAGTATGGCCCTAGATGTGAAGGTGTGTGGTGTCCTGCAGTAGCTAGTGCCCTGCTGGCGTATATTTCTGCTCCAGTGCCACTCTAACCAGAATAAAGCTCTACTCAGTATGCGTGAGTTACAGCATTGATTGTACTGTCTATCTCTGTCTGTCTGACTGTCTGTCTGACATATAACAAATGAAATTACAGTATAAATTCCACATTTATAACTGTAATATTCTTTACCTATTTCAACACATGCACACCTTATTACACATTTTACACAAACAATATTATTAGTTCAACTGGTCAGGATGGGCAACAGGTATAAAACCTGTGCCAGTTTAAAGCAAGGATCGGATAGTCCGCTGTGGTGAGTACACAGCAGAAGTGGCCGAAATAAAAACAACAGGAACAACAGCCGTTATTATTATGTTTTAAAATAAAAATATTATGTAAAGCATCAAATTCCAAAATGGACTGTGATGTATAGACAACTGGAACAGAGCGTCTTTAAAACTGAAGCTCTTGTGACACAGGGGTCAGAAACTACCAAACGTTCTCCAACAAAGGATAACCGTTGACTCAGCGACAGGGTCAGGGTTCTCAGGGGTCACTGAGGTGTGAAGACCAGACTGTCTTTTCCAATCTTGAAGAACAGCTACTGTAACTCAAATTGCTGAAGATGTGACTGCTGGTTCTGACAGAAAGGAGTCAGAACACACAGTGCAGTGCAGTTAGTTACGTATGCTGTGTAACTGCAGAGCAGGCAGAGGCAGTATGGTGGTCTGGGTGATGTTCTGCTTGGGTCCTGCTGTTCATGTGGATCTTACTCTGACATGTCCCACCTACCGAAACACTGTTAAAGACAGTGATTTTCAGACAGTGAGTTTCACCCCTCAGTGGAGACTGTGTTCCCTGATGGCACTGTCCTCTTTCAGCAGGATAATGCATCCTGACACACTGCACAGGAACAGTTTGAGAAACATGACAAAGAGTTTGAGGTGTTGACTTTGACTCCAAAGTCTCCAGAACTCAATCCAATCGAGCAACCGTGGGATGTGCTGAAGAAACACATCTGATCCATGGAGGCTCCACGTCACACACTTGCTGACGGCTTGGGGCCAGATACCACACACACACACACACACACACACCATCAGAAGGGTATGTAGTCTATGTGTTGATGGGGCGGCGCTGTTCTAGAGGCACAAGGGGGCGCCACACTGTACAGTTGATCGAGCCATAACTCTAACCCCCCCTGACTGTGTGTAAGTGCGTGCACATAAAGGACAGGAGGACCGGTGACGCGTGATGTGCGCGTTCTCTGTCGGGCGCGCGCACTCCGAGCTCCGTCACCATGACAACGGCTGAGGATGATGCAGGATGCTGGGTGGCGGCGCTGCGAGCGCGCGCGCACACACACACACACGGTAACAGAGGAAGGAAAACAACGACAACACGAAAAAAAATGCCGATAAATTTGTGTGTGTGTGTGTGTGTGTACCGTATATAGGAAATAAATACATGTTTAAGCGTCGATTTTTAATAAAAACACGCACAAAGGCACGAGTCTGTGTTAATGAGAAGGGGACTGCGGAGATTTACACACGCGCGCGCGCGCTCGCAGCCGAACAATTAGGCCTCTCTCTCTCTCTCTCTCACACACACACACACACACAGAGGCGCATCGCGCGCAGTTTACATCTTCAAAACGCAATATAAAAACGGATCAGGTGCAGGACGTTAAAATCGGTCACAAACACGCACGCACGCGCTAAATTGATGTAAAGGCGCGTGCCCGTACAATGCCGCCTTTATACACTTCTCATTAACATTCTCCACCATCATAACACACACACACACACACACACTGCATCGCCCAAAAAATCATCACACACACACACCTCAGTGAGAATAAAGCGTCTTGACACATATACACACCTGGTCCGGTGCTGCTTCTCTCCTCCCGCGCGGTGTGTGTGTGTGTGTATCCTCTCAATCGGTCTGAAGCGCGCGCAGAGCAGTGGAGAGCGCACACAGCGCACGCGAGCTTCACATGCTGGAAACTGCGCACAAGCGGAGCGCGGGAGAGGAGGAGGATGGGCACGCGCAGGGCTTACGCAAACTGCGTAGCGCAGAAAACACACGCGCGCGCACGTACACGCACATACGCACAAAAAACATCTCTCCTGGGGTGTTGCGGTGTGTTTGTAGTTTCAGACTGGAGATTAAACCTGGCTGTCAGACTGTGCCATGTGTGTGTGTGTGTAAATGATTCCCAGGTAAAGGTAAGCATTCTCAAAATGGTCACATAACATTATTACCTATGACCTTTATAACATTTGAGCATTAGTACTTATGACCATCAATCAGTATCAACTCCATGCAGTTCAGACCTGGGCCTTCAGTGAGTTCCAAAATAGTCAGCTTCCTCCATTAAAAAAGTTCTACTAACAGGCTGTTATTAAAGGTGGTGCAACATGTGGAGGTTATGATATACATCATATTATCCACAAGCACACAAGATGTTGATGGGTGTAATGCAGCCACAAGACTGTAACAATTTTCTCCAAGCATGTAGAAAGAACTTCCATATTTTCCATGAGAAATTCACATACATTTTTTTGTGTGAGATCCAATCAGCGGTAAAGCATGTGTCCCTCATGCAAGAGAACGAATACAAACCAAACAGAATGGTCTAAGTTATTATAGTATTTAAGGTGTTGACAACCCTAACTTGTGACATTCCACCTTAAGATCTGCCTGTAGTTTCTCAGCAACGACAGTATAACAGAGCTAACAGCAATGAGAAGGAATGCTGTAGCTGTTAAATTAAATTTATAGCACTTTAAAAACCATGTGTGCATTTAACATATAGCACTTAAAAAAACAAACAAAAAAACACATTTATAAGACACCCAAAACATGACATACATTCTGTAATAAAGGCGGACTCACACAGGAAGATAGGTGTAAGGATGAATGATGTTTATTTGCAGATCGGGTAATCATGGCAGTTTTCCAAGATACTGTATACAATACTTTCACAGGTGAGACTTTATTCGATGGTAACTTTAATGAGTGAGGGATGTTTACTGAATTTCCCCTTTTTCCTGTACCTTTGCAGGAATCACGGGCGATGAGGTGTTTAACTCAGAGATACCTGGGAGTGGCGTCAGAAACACACACACCACAGACTCACGAAGACGAAGGTCACAAAAACAGGAACACTTCTAGGGAAACAAAAGGAGAACAGGTAAGTAGTTTAAGTAAGTAATCTCTGTCATGCACACTCAATCTGCGCCCGGCACTAGGACCCGGAAGTAAGGCGGGCGCCAAACCAGGAAGTATAAAAGAGGTAAACAAACGTTGGCTTACCGCTCAGTCATTGAGTTCGGCCCATGTCGGTTCAGGTTGACGTTCATCAAACCGTGAGTACTCACTATCTTTTGGTTGTTGCTTCCTATCGTTGTGTGTGTATTTTAGGACGCGGGTTAAATTTGTGTTTTTCCCTTGCTCCATTTTCGGGAGAGTCCTTAAAATAAATCGCGTGGTTATCCTGCCTACTCGCTGTTACTCCGCGTTTGGGTTTACCATCCACGCTACATTGGGCTAACCGCTAAGCTACGTCTTCTGGTCACCGAGGTTAGTTCATGACAGAATGACTGAGCCCCTGACGGTGAACCCAGCGGATCACGTGCGCCTCTGCGGCGTGGTGGATCGGCATACCGTGCTGGTTAATAGACTAACCGAGGAGGTCGCTACTCTTCGCCGGAGCGTCCAAGACATCGCGGCCTTGCGCCGCGAGGTTGCGGATCTCAGGCGGGAGAACGCGGATCTTCGGGCGGCTGTTGCTAGCGCGGCTAACCGGCCTCCTGTCGTGGCGGCCGCGGCACCGCATCCCCCTCCCCCCCCTCTTCTGACATCTTTATATCATTACCAGAGAAATGGAATGGCACGGACGGGAGATGCAGTGTGTTTTTGACGGCGCTCGACCTGGTGTTTGAGTTCAATCCCATCAAGTACTCCACCGATCGGATACGCATTGCTCTCCTTGTTTCGTTGCTCACAGGGCAGGCAGCTGAGTGGGCCACGGCAGTTCTCCAAGCAGACACAGACACCGCCCACTCATACAATGAGTTCACACATCAACTCCGGCTCACTTTTGAACACCCTGCGGGCGAGGTGGAGACCGACACCAAACTTTACCACCTGCGGCAGGGAGGGTCATCTGTGAGTCGCTACACCGCCGAGTTCCGCACTCTCGCCGTTCAGACCACCTGGGGCGATGCAGCGCTCCGGACCTCCTACTATGAGGGACTGAATTCGGGGATTAAGGACGAATTAGCAGGGCGAGAGCTTCCTGCCACGCTGGAGGGAGTGATCCAACTCGCCCTTCGGATCGACCAACGCCTCCTCTCTCGTCCGAAGCCGGCCCCTAGGACCCTGCCGCCAACACCCACTTTCACCCCCACCACTTCACGTCCATCGAAGTCAGCTACCTACACTACCCAGGGACATGTTGGTTCTCCACCTACTGCCGTGGTTTACACCGGAGCCGGGGAACCCATGCAATTAGGGCGCGCATCCCTGACCGCAGAAGAACGAGAACGACGCTTTAAAAAAGGACTTTGTGCTTATTGTGGGTCGGCAGAGCACCACAGAGCCATCTGCCCACGTCGCCAGGGAAACGCCCAGGTCGACACCAACGCCATTCCCGCCGCCTATCAGGACCTGGCCGAAGCATTTGTAAGCGACGGGCGACTCACCTACCGCCTCACCGCCCCTACGACCTGGCGATTGACCTTCAGCTGGGTTCCACTCCTCCCCTCGGCCATCTCTACTCCCTATCCATCTCCGAGACTCAGGCGATGGAGGAATATGTATCTTCGGCCCTACGTAACGGCACCATCCGACCATCCTCATCGCCTGCCGCCGCGGGGTTCTTCTTCGTGAAGAAAAAAGGCGGTGACCTACGCCCATGTGTTGACTATCGGGGGCTCAACAACATAACCATTAAGAACCGACATCCGTTGCCGCTTACCAACTCTGCCCTGGACGCCCTCTCTGGTGCCACCATTTTCACTAAGTTGGACCTCCGGAGTGCCTACAACTTGGTGCGTATCAGAGAGGGCAATGAGTGGAAAACGGCCTTCATCACCCCCACAGGACACTATGAAAGCCTGGTAATACCATTTGGACTTTGCAACGCACCAGCAGCTTTCCAACAGTTTATTAACGATGTCCTCAGAGATATGCTCGGCAGATGGGTATTCGTCTACCTTGACGACATACTCATCTACTCACACAGCCTCACCGAACACATTCAACACGTCAGAGCGGTACTAAAGAGATTAGTCGCCCACCAACTGTACTGTAAGTTGGAAAAGTGTGCTTTCCACGAGCACTCCACCACGTTCCTGGGTTTTGTTATCTCGCCCCAGGGTGTGGCCATGGACCCGCAGAAGCTAGAGGCTGTGCGTCATTGGCCCCTACCCAAGACCCTCAAGCAGCTTCAACGGTTTCTCGGGTTTGCAAACTTCTACCGTCGCTTTATCCGGGGCTACAGTACAGTTGCGGCCCCCTTAACCGCTCTGACCCGACTCTCGTCCCATCACTTTCAGCTCAACCCTACGGCCATATCCGCCTTCCATGAACTCTGCCACCGATTTACCACCGCCCCCATTTTCCTTCACCCAGATGCAGATCAACCGTTCGTTGTGGAGGTGGACGCCTCGGATGTGGGCGCCGGGGCGGTCCTCTCACAACGAGGTCCAGATCAGAAGCTGCACCCATGCAGTTTCTTTTCCAAAAAATTTGATTCCACTCAGCAGCGATACGGGGTAGGGGACCGCGAGCTGCTGGCCATAAAGTGGGCATTGGAAGAATGGCGACACTGGCTCCAGGGCGCCAGAGAACCATTCCTCATCTGGACCGATCATCAGAACCTCATCACCATCCGCAACATTAAGCAGCTGAACCCTTGACAGGCGCGGTGGGCATTGTTCTTCGAGCAATATAATTTCCATCTGTCCTACCGCCCGGGGTCCAAGAACATCAAAGCTGACGCCCTCTCACGACAACATGAAGAGGACAGCCCCCGGGCAGACCCCGCGCCTGTCCTGCCATCATCAAAAATCATCGCCCCACTCCGTTGGGAACTGGAGACCAGGGTTCGCCAGGCACAGACTGCGGAGGACGAACCGGCAGGTGTGCCGCCTGGACGACTCTATGTTCCAGAGACCCTTCGAACGGAGGTCATCCAGTGGGGTCACTCCACTCCCATCTCCGGACATCCAGGCACCCAACGCACCCTCCAGTTCATCCGCCGTGCCTTCTGGTGGCCTTCCATGGCCAAGGACGTCAAAGAGTTCGTCCAGGCGTGCCCAGTGTGCGCCCGGGCCAAGGACACAAACCACCCAACACCCGGGGAACTCCACCCGCTCCCAGTTCCCCGAAGGCCCTGGACGCACATTGCCGTTGATTTCATCACGGGCCTGCCGGCTTCAGAAGATAAGGACACCATTTTAACCATTGTGGATCGTTTCTCCAAAGCTGTGCACCTGGTGGCCCTTTCCGGACTCCCGTCAGCTAAACAGACAGCCGAGCTGATATTAGAGCACGTAGTCCGACTGCATGGGTTCCCCAAGGACATCGTCTCGGACAGGGGGCCCCAGTTCGCTGCCCGGTTCTGGAAAGCCTTCTGCCGTCTGATCAACTCCACTTGTAGTCTCTCATCTGGCTACCACCCTCAGACCAATGGTCAGACGGAGCGGACCAACCAACAACTGGAGCGCTACTTGAGGTGTTTCGTGGCAGATCGTCAGCGCTCCTGGGCCCGCCACCTCACTTGGGCGGAGCTTTCACACAACCTTCACGTCTCCACCGCCACCAAGCTAAGCCCATTTGAGGTGTGCCATGGTTTCCAACCTCCGATGTTCGAACACCAAGAACCGGAGGTTGATGTACCCTCGGCCCAACAGTTGGTCCGCAGGTGTCGACGGATATGGCGCCTCGCCAACGCAGCCATCCAACGAGCCAACACCCGCTACGCCATCCAACATCACCGTCGACACCCACCGGGACGATTGTACCACGTAGGTGACAAAGTATGGCTGTCTACAAGAAACCTGCACCTCCGCACAGAATCCAGAAAACTCTCCCCCAGATTCGTCGGACCATATCGCATCACTCATCGTATCAACCCTGTCACCTACTGGCTCCAGCTGCCTGCGGCACTCCGGATCCATCCAGTATTCCATATCTCTCAACTCAAACCATTCATCACATCACCCATGATTCCACCCCCCCCCCCAGCTCCTCCTCCCCGGACCATCGACGGCGGTCTCGCCTACACCGTACGCCGAATCCTCGACTCGCGCCCTCGGGGCAGAGGTACACAGTACCTAGTTGACTGGGAGGGCTACGGCCCCGAGGAGCGGTCTTGGATCCCGGCCCGGTTCATTCTCGACCCCGAACTGATTCGAGACTACCGTCGCCGGGTATCCTCCACCCCAGGACCGTCAGGAGCCAGTCCTGGACAGGGGGGTACTGTCATGCACACTCAATCTGCGCCCGACACTAGGACCCGGAAGTAAGGCGGGCGCCAAACCAGGAAGTATAAAAGAGGTAAACAAACGTTGGCTTACCGCTCAGTCATTGAGTTCGGCCCATGTCGGTTCAGGTTGACGTTCATCAAACCGTGAGTACTCACTATCTTTTGGTTGTTGCTTCCTATCGTTGTGTGTGTATTTTAGGACGCGGGTTAAATTTGTGTTTTTCCCTTGCTCCATTTTCGGGAGAGTCCTTAAAATAAATCGCGTGGTTATCCTGCCTACTCGCTGTTACTCCGCGTTTGGGTTTACCATCCATGCTACATTGGGCTAACCGCTAAGCTACGTCTTCTGGTCACCGAGGTTAGTTCATGACAATCTCTTTACTTGCGCGTCAGAGATTCGGTCCACTTTCATCGATACCAGCTTGGACGTGGAGTCAAGCGTGGTGTGTGTACTTATGGGTGTGTCTTTATTGACCTCAGGTGGTGATGATTAGATTTCCTGAGATGGGGGGCGTTGTGTCTGACTGGGTTCTGAGCCTGGCCCGACAGTGACAGATTCAGGAACATACTGTAAGAGGAACTACATGTTGACGCATGTCAACATGTAGCCTTAGAACATAGCAAAAATTGTAATGTATAAAAATATAATACTTTAGGTTATGTAGATGCGGTTGGCTTATTTCACTAGTTTTGACGCGTAGCTAATGTCTTAAAGTTTCACTCACATGACAGAAGTCCGATCTCTTTGTCTTTTGTCGTTTATTTGTCAGCATCAAAGAATCAACACTTCATACAGTCGTCTTGAGTACATCCACTGTTATTACAGACACCAGTTGCTGCATCTTGCAAATCTCTGAGTTTTACAACAACCTCTTTGCTGTATCTTGTAGATTACAATCTTGGCTTGGGTATCTAACAACACTCTTGTTGTTTCTTACATTCCCAGCTTACGTTAGCTTACGGTTACAACAACCTCGTTGCTGTATTTTACATTTCTAGCTTACCGGGAGCTCTCACTAGCTGACGGTCAAAAGCTTGTGTTTCCGTAGCCTTCCAAATCTATACTGAGCTTTCTAGCATATCACAGTCACACAAATGCATGTAATAGTAGAATGACATCACAGACCAACGTACGATTGTCAACTTATGATGCATGACTAAGAAATATAAAGCTTATGGCTTATGTAACAAACTCAATGCTTAATGCTTTACTAATGAATAGAACAAGGTAGAATAAATGAAATAACAGCAAATAAAATAAAATAAAATAAACACAACAACAAATTCATAACAAGTGCGATATGGCACTTACATTCCAGCCCCTAATTGACAGGCATGGAGACTGACAATTACAATTTTGTGTTTTTTTTTTTTTTTTGATAAACCTATGAAATCATACATCATGAAGCACGTAAACTCAAGAGGGTCACCATGAAACACAGGAACATTGCGCTGAGGTACTGTAAAAAGGATTGCCGTTGGCATTTCATGAGCATTGCTGTGATGTCAGCCTGCTGTTGCATCATGCTCTGTAATTCTAAAGTATAAATGTCATGGCGGGTGTATTTATTGTCTTGGGTAGACCCTTCATTTAAAGTACTTTTAAATTTTGGTTCAAAACTTACTGGTACACTTGGATGGGCTGTCTTGAGATGTGATGGCAGTCCGAGGTCTTCTATCAACGCGCTGCTCTCGTAAAGTTCGTTGTATTCCAGTTTGGGAGCGCGTGCGCCACTTGGTTCGTTGAAGGTGCTCTCTCTTACCGACTTTCGGCGGCTGTCGTATTCAGGTTTGTGGCCCGTCCAAGGCGGGCTGCTCGAGCGTGTGCAGCTCGGCTCGATGACTCCGCTCTTTGATGCAGGCTGTCGTTTTTTACAACCCTGATAAACCTGTAATTCAGCGTCGACAATTGCAAGCGCCGTTTCTTATTCCAACCTTTCTTTATCAGCCTTTAGTTCTGCTTCTTTTGCCTTTAATTGTGCTTCCTTCTGTTCTAACGCCCGCCGTTCTGCTAAGGCTGCTACTTTAATCAACAAGGCTGCTCTGTTGGCTTCCGCTTGGCTCTTTATTCGGGCTGAGGATGATGTAGAAGTTACAGACCTTTTGGATGGTGCCGTTATCAGTGACACGCTGACGCCCGGCGAGACATCTTCGCGTATTCGCGACGTCACAGAGTGGCTCTTAGTGTCCGTGGTGTCCGCTTTCCAGCGACCCACCGTAGCTATGAATTCTGTGCGGCCTTGAGCCTCAGGTGCGCCGCAAGCGACCTGATCGCGTCTGTGTTCGTCTTCATGAGTGTACACAAGCACATCAACGTTACTTCTCATGAAGTCCTCTCTCAGCTTCCCGTATTCGGGTCTGTACTCAGTTTCAAGGATGTCTAACTTACGTGCATAGTTCATAGGTGTCTTTAATGCAGTAGACGTTGCATTCAGTCGAATTCGCTTGCCTTTTCTTGCATCCAGCGCCTCGTTGAGGTTCTTTCTGTTCATCTCGTGGAGCGCTGTTAGGCTCCCCAGCCAAGTGCCGGGAGCGTTGTCCTCGTTGTTCGGCATGGTGAAGTTCGACGGCTATTCTCTTTCACTTTCCCTTTCAGTGTTCACTTGTTTTCGTTCAAACAGCGGAAAAGCTTTTGACTTTATGTAGATGCGGTTGGCTTATTTCACTAGTTTTGACGCGTAGCTAATGTCTTAAAGTTTCACTCACATGACAGAAGTCCGATCTCTTTGTCTTTTGTCGTTTATTTGTCAGCATCAAAGAATCAACACTTCATACAGTCGTCTTGAGTACATCCACTGTTATTACAGACACCAGTTGCTGCATCTTGCAAATCTCTGAGTTTTACAACAACCTCTTTGCTGTATCTTGTAGATTACAATCTTGGCTTGGGTATCTAACAACACTCTTGTTGTTTCTTACATTCCCAGCTTACGTTAGCTTACGGTTACAACAACCTCGTTGCTGTATTTTACATTTCTAGCTTACCGGGAGCTCTCACTAGCTGACGGTCAAAAGCTTGTGTTTCCGTAGCCTTCCAAATCTATACTGAGCTTTCTAGCATATCACAGTCACACAAATGCATGTAATAGTAGAATGACATCACAGACCAACGTACGATTGTCAACTTATGATGCATGACTAAGAAATATAAAGCTTATGGCTTATGTAACAAACTCAATGCTTAATGCTTTACTAATGAATAGAACAAGGTAGAATAAATGAAATAACAGCAAATAAAATAAAATAAAATAAACACAACAACAAATTCATAACAAGTGCGATATGGGACTTACAGGTTATAAGGTGTCTCCATTGCTATTAAAACATGTGACCCTTTATACCATGACCATTAATATACCTGACTATTAATTCTTACATCCTTTAAATAACATGAACATTAGAATGTATAACCATTTACAGTATAATTATGACCATCAATATACATTACCTGTATATATGACCTTTAATACATGTTTCTCTTAATACTCTTGACCATCAATATATTTAAAGCTTAATATTTACAGCCACTAATATTTATTACCATTAATATTTATGGCCGTAGGTGCATAAAAGAAAATAAAGCATAACCACTAATACTTCTGATGTGTATTACTTCTGATTATTAATATATGGGCCTTTTAATACTTATGATCACCGATACACAAGCCCATTGATACTTACTATCATTATTACATCTATATGCGCAGCATATTATCTCCTAAAGAGGAGACTAAAGATAGAAACCACCCAAAAAGAAAAATTTGAAAGAAGCTGAAGTACAAGCCTAGAAAAGCATCACTAATGAAGAATATCAGTCTATTGAGGTCAGTGAGGTGCCAGCTTGATGGAGTTACTGCAAACAAGGGACAGGCAACCAAATATTGCTATTTACAATGTTATTTATTTTAAAGCTATCTGTTCCAATAATTTTGGTAACCACTACACGGTGGTGTAGTGGATAGTACTGTGGCCTCACACCTCCAGGGTCGAGGGTTCAGTTCCCACCTCTGATGTGTGTGTGTGTATGTGTGTGTGTGTGTGTGTGTTGTTTTCATGTTCTCCCCGTGCTTGGTGGGTTTCCTCCAGTGGTCCAAAGATATGCCAGTTAGGTTAATTGGCATTACAAAATTGCTCTGTAATGCATGTTTAAGTATGCGTGTGCCCTGCAGTGGCTTGACAGGTCCCAGCCTCATGCCCAAAGTTTCCCTGTACCCTGTACAAGATAAGCGGTATACGAGGTTGTATCAAAAAGTGCTGAGACTAATTTTGTAACACGCCACCAGATGGCATCACAAGACTCACAAATAGTCACAAAAGACATCATCATGTGTTCACCGGGAGCTGTGCTGCTGTTGCTATTCTGATCATGTGCATTATCACGTCTGATACTTCATCAGGACAGAAATTTAGAACAAAAAGCAGAAATGCACTTCTGCATAAAACTGGGTAAATCTGCCACAGAGACTTACAGCGATGCTGCAATTAGTTGTTCAAGGTGTTTGGAGTGGCACGCATGCTTCAAGAGCAGAAGAACATCACTGGAAGATAACAAAAGATCAGGAAGACCTTCGATGACCTTAACCACCGAAAATGGTTGGTTAAGGTCATTGAAGGTCAATGGTTGAAACCATTCAGAAACTTGTATATGACGATCATCTGAGAACAATCCACGATGTTGCTGCAGTTGTCGTTGTCATTCTTGTCAAAGCTCTTGGTATCATTTTTTAACACTTTTAAGAGAATATTCTTCTCAGGGACTCACTGTTCGGGAGCTCCTTTTATACCTTTGCGTTGATTGGGCTCACAGGTTTGGGCCCACAGTTTAGAATGCAGATGATCTGGAGTGTGCATGCTGGGTTGTTGCCTGTTATGTGGATGTGTGGTGTCTTGTCCACAGTTGCAGCAGGTGTCCTGGTGGATGTATTTTGTCTTGATTTAATTAAATTAAATAAAAATTCATTTATATAGCGATTTTAACAATGGTCATTGTCTCAAAGCAGTTTCGCAAAATTTAAAGAAATGTATGGAAATGTGTATGAGCAAGAAAAATGTGTCTAAGTCATAATGATTAGATAGTCCCTGATGAGCAAGCCACGGGCAACGGTGGCAAGGAAAAACTCCCTGAGATGGCAATAGGAAGAAACCTTGAGTGATTATGATTTATAGTGTCGAATGCAGCACTAAGATTAAGTAAGACAAGTATTGAGATGCAACCTTGGTCTGAAACTAAAAACAAGTCATATTTGAACTGACACCACTTTTTCTAATATTTTTGATATAAACAGAAGGTTTGAATTCGGTCTGTAATTTATTTCATTCATTCATTCATTCATTTTCTATACCGCTTAATCCTGTGCTCAGGGTCGCGGGGGACCTGGAGCCTATCCCAGGAGACTTCGGGCACTAGGCGGGGTACACCCTGGACAGGGTGCCAATCCATCGCAGGGCACACACACTCACACACCCATTCACACACTACGGGCAAATTGGGAACGCCAATTAGCCTAACCTGCATATCTTTGGACTGTGGGAGGAAACCGGAGTACCTGGAGGAAACCCACCAAGCACGGGGAGAACATGCAAACTCCATGCACACAGAGACGGGAATTGAACCCAGACCCTGGAGGTGCAAGGCGACAGTGCTAACCACTACACCACCGTGCTAATTTATTTCATTAGGGTCTAATTTAGTTTTTTTTAAGAAAAGGCTTAATA
This sequence comes from Channallabes apus, assembly GCA_030522415.1. Classification (NCBI taxonomy): domain Eukaryota; kingdom Metazoa; phylum Chordata; class Actinopteri; order Siluriformes; family Clariidae; genus Channallabes; species Channallabes apus. The sequence continues at coordinate 23,434,182 of CM060104.1, forward strand.
ACTGCCAACGTTAGAGGTTCAGGGATGTGGCCTAAATATCTTTACATTGTCTTTACTTCCTTGTTATTACCCCATATACAGTGGATTACAAAAGTAACTTTTGAACTTTTCCACATTTTGTCACATTACTGTCACGGTGCTCACGGCGACGTGTGTGTGAGCGTGTGTGTGGTATGATCACAGAGGCGAGCAGGCGGTTCAATAAAGACTTTTATTCACTCTTTAAACATACACAAAAGTAAATAAGATCTTTCCCGAGCACTTACGAGTCTTCTCTTAAATAACATAAACCAACATCACACCCTATAAGCAAAATAACAGTAACAAAAGCTAGACACCATGTTGAGCCTAAAGATGCTATTTATACACATCTACTGATTAGTTGCCTCATCTCAGGTGAGGGCTCTCCTCCCCTGACCGAGGTGCATCCTGGTACATGGGCTGAGGAGCGGGCACGAAGATCTCGGTGCCGGACTGAAGAGCGGGCAGAGTTGGAGCGAGGCTCGGCGGCTGCAGAGCTGGAGAGGCGCTCGGCGGCTGCAGAGCTGGAGAGGCGCTTGGCGGCTGCGGAGCTGGAAAGGCGCTCGGTGGCTGCGGAGCTGGAGAGATGCTCCACGGCGGCGGCGGAGCTGGAGCGAAGCTCGACGGCGGCAGCAGAGCTGGAGCGAAGCTCATCGGCGGCTGCTGAAGAGCTGGCACGCTGTCCTCGAAGCCTGGAGGAGGCGGAATGATGATGCTCTCCAGGTCGCAAGGCCGCTGATGAGTCGAAGCAACGTTTTCGTCGCGAGTAGTAGTGGAGGTGGAGGAAACGCATCCTCGTCGCCGTGCAGCAATGGCGTGTAGTCCTCCACGCTGAGCAGAGGCAGCGGGGGTGGAGGAAACGCGTCCTCATTGCCCTTCAGCGGCGCATAGTCCCCCGTGTTGAGCACCGGAGGCGGCGGAAGAGGGATGGTATCGTTCTCGCAGTTCAGCGCCGGCGTGTAGTCCTCCGCGTCAAGCACAGGCAGTGGCGTGATGGGGAGCGTGTCGTCCAGATCAGAGAGCGGAAGAACATCCGGAACTACAGTCTGGCTCTCCCGAACCTGGACGAGCAGCAGTTGGAGCTGCACTACCTGCTCCCGCAGGTCACGAATGCGCTCCTCTTTGTGCTCCGCCCACTGCCTGTAGATACTTCCCGTCTCTCCGAATGTCCTTGGTCCGCACCTCTTCGGGGCTTGGGATCGTGTCTCCCCCGGCTGCCATACCTCTAAACGGCTCCCGCCGGAAGGCGAGCCTGCAGCCTTCCCAGCTTTGCCGCGCCATTTTCTCTCTGCATGTCACGCTGTCCTCCAGCAAGTCCGCCGGCTCGGCGAGCCTGCAGTCATCCCAGCACTGCCTCACCTCTCTCTCCTATTAACTATATATATATATATATATATATATATATATATATATATATATATATATATATATATATAGTTAATTCATGTCTATTTATGATCTTAAAAATTATATAAAAACATATCATCTTTTTGAGTTGAGTTGTTGTTTTTTATTATTCATAAGACAACCTTTCAGTTTTGTAAATATTCTAGTTATAGTGTGTTAAGTCTTTCTTAAACGGTTTTGAGAATTAGACCATCCAGCTAAGATCAATATTATTAATATTAAACATTTTATTTCTATTTATTCTATGTTTTGCTGGAGAAATACATTTTAGGCAGAGACGTCTCGGTCTTGTTAAATAGTTTTAAACCCCTCAATTGTGCCAAATCCCCCATCCGAAACCGGTTTGATAACTTCACACCTATCAAAGTGAGAAGAGGGACTGAGCTGTAACTGAGCGCGCTTTCACGTTGTATATACTGCACACACACACACACACACACACACATATACAGGCACGTGCAGAGGGGGGAGGGCGGCGCCCCTTTCCAAGCACCCGCCCCTTTCCTCCAGGATGCCTCAAGTGCCCTTTTTTCTGTGTATGTGCGTATGGAGCCCTGTCTTTGCCCCTCAACAATAAAATGTAACTATTAATCTCAATTTTGCTAAATAAAAGGATCTGGCTTGCATCAGTCACATGCCTGCCATTAACCAATGCTCGCCCTTGAGGGCAGAGCGTGCTCGTTACGAGCCGGGTACGAGCACGCAAAGTGCACGCGCATTTTCTGCAGGCTGGGCGGTGCGGAGCTGGAGGAGAAGCAGGCAAATTAACTGGAAGGTGCAGACTGTAGCAAAACAGTAAATAGGGTGTACAGCGCACTCTATAGTCTATAACAACAAATGAATTTAAATAAATGAGCGTGCTGTTTGTCCAACAGCGCGACAAACATTACTTGACCTTTTATGAACTGCACAAGTAGTGGTGGTCATTAACTGCTACAGTAGCTAACTGGGTAAGGGGGTTACAGGCGGGTCTGTAGCTCTTTGTTTAGTTTTATTTCACTAAAAGCCATCTAATATGGATATCCACATAATTATGGATTATTATATTTATGATATAAAAAAAACACTGTTTTTAAAGAAAATATATTAAGTAACAGATATTAGGTTTATTTTTCGAATTAGATAAAATGCTGATTTTACAGCAGTAAAATTATTGTATCTCTACAGTTTAAAGATTTAATAAGCACTGCATGTGCATGTTTGTGTGTTTTATGTGTATAGATTCTTAAAAATGATTACTAATAATATAATAATCAACAGCAACATTGTACGCCATCAGGAAAAAACATAGGCTACGTTTGCTTTGCATTGTCCCGACCTGATGACAGTCATACAGTATGATGCAATTCCATATTAGATTCGTTATGAATGTGAGTTGTTGTTATTCAGCATGTTCTATCTTTTTTAACTTTGACGACCCGCCCCATTAAACGTCTCTGCACGGCCCTGCACATTATATATATATATATACAGTGGTGTGAAAAACTATTTGTCCCCTTCCTGATTTCTTATTCTTTTGCATGTTTATCACACTTAAATGTTTCTGCTAATCAAAAACCGTTAACTATTAGTCAAAGATAACATAAGTGAACACAAAATGCAGTTTTTAAATGAAGGTTTACGTTATTAAGGGAGCAAAAAAAACTCCAAATCTACATGGCCCTGTGTGAAAAAGTGATTGCCCCCCTTGTTAAAAAATAACTTAACTGTGGTTTATCACACCTGAGTTCAATTTCTGTAGTCACCCCCAGGCCTGATTACTGCCACACCTGTTTCAATCAAGAAATCACTTAAATAGGAGCTACCTGACACAGAGAAGTAGACCAAAAGCACCTCAAAAGCTAGACATCATGCCAAGATCCAAAGAAATTCAGGAACAAATGAGAACAAAAGTAATTGAGATCTATCAGTCTGGTAAAGGTTATAAAGCCATTTCTAAATCTTTTTTTTCTAAAGCACAAATGGCAAAAACATGGAACAGTGGTGAACCTTCCCAGGAGTGGCCGGCCGACCAAAATTACCCCAAGAGCGCAGAGACAACTCATCCGAGAGGCCACAAAACACCCCAGGACAACATCTAAAGAACTGCAGGCCTCACTTGCCTCAATTAAGGTCAGTGTTCACGACTCCACCATAAGAAAGAGACTGGGCAAAAACGGCCTGCATGGCAGATTTCCAAGGCGCAAACCACCTTTAAGCAAAAAGAACATTAAGGCTCGTCTCAATTTTGAAAAACAAAACATCTCAATGATTGCCAAGACTTTTGGGAAAATACCTTGTGGACCGACGAGACAAAAGTTGAACTTTTCGGAAGGTGAGTGTCCCGTTACATCTGGCGTAAAAGTAACATAGCATTTCAGAAAAAGAACATCATACCAACAGTAAAATATGGTGGTGGTAGTGTGATGGTCTGGGGTTGTTTTGCTGCTTCAGGACCTGGAAGGCTTGCTGTGATAGATGGAACCATGAATTCTACTGTCTACCAAAAAATCCTGAAGGAGAATGTCCGGCCATCTGTTCGTCAACTCAAGCTGAAGCGATCTTGGGTGCTGCAGCAGGACAATGACCAAAAACACACCAGCAAATCCACCTCTGAATGGCTGAAGAAAAACAAAATGAAGACTTTGGAGTGGCCTAGTCAAAGTCCTGACCTGAATCCTATTGAGATGTTGTGGCATGACCTTAAAAAGGCGGTTCATGCTAGAAAACCCTTAAATAAAGCTGAATTACAACAATTCTGCAAAGATGAGTGCGCCAAAATTCCTCCAGAGCGCTATAAAAGAAGCCTAAATAATAAAACCCCTCATTTAAAAACTGCATTTTGTGTTTACTTGTGTTATCTTTGACTAATAGTTAAATGTGTTTGATGATCAGAAACATTTTGTGTGACAAACATGCAAAAGAATAAGAAATCAGGAGGGGGCAAATAGTTTTTCACACCACTGGATATATATATATATATATATATATATATATATATATATATTGTTCATTCATGTCTTCTGTTGATGGCGACACATAGTTAACACTATCAGATAGCCTACTATCAGGAAATTAAATAAATTTCAACACCATTTAAACCGAGGCATTGTCATGTCTTTCATTGTTTTGCAATGAATCTTTTTTCAAAAGAAAAATGAAAACACAAAATAACCAGAGCTGCGCCGTCTTTGCGAGAACGGACAGGATTCTGGAAACTAAAACAAAAAATTAAAGATGCTCTCGGGACTTATGGCTTTACTGAGGATTTATAGGAAGAGAGAGTAGAGTTTGTGCTTTGTGCACTTTAACCCGAGAGCGCTCACTAATCTGATGGATGTTGCTCTCCTTTACTCTCTCTCTCCGGTGTCTTAGACAGACAGCGTCCATGAGTCCCCCAGATCTGCTCCTTTACCTATGGCAAATCTATTTATAAAAATGCTTGGCTAAATAAATAGGTTTTTAGCCTAGACTTAAACACTGAGACTGTATCTGAGTCCCAAACACTATTTGGAAGACTATTCCATAATTTTGGGGCTTTGTAAGAAAAAGCTCTGCCCCCAGCTGTAGTTTTCATAATACGGAAAACTTAATATGGTACTGACAAGCAGCCTGCATCCTTTGATCGAAGTAGGCATGGCGGATCATAAGACACTAGCAGTTCGCTCAGATACAGTTCGCGAGACCATTTAATGCTTTATATGCCAAGAGTAGAATTTTAAAATCAATGTGAAATTTCACAGGGAGCCAATGCAGTGAAGATAGGATAGGGGTGATGTGCTCATATCTTCTGGTTCTAGTGAGGACTCTCGCTGCTGCATTCTGGACTAGCTGAAGCTTGTTTATGCCCCTCGCTGAACAACCAGACAGTAAGGCATTACAGAAGTCCAACCTAGAAGTGATAAAAGCATGAACTAGTTTTTCTGCATTGTTTAGCGACAATATATTTCTTATCTTGGCAATATTTCTGAGGTGAAAGAATGCTATCCTGGTGATATTATCTACATGAGCTTCAAATGAAAGGCTGGAATCTATAATCACGCCGAGGTCTTTTACTGTTGCACTTGATGGAACAGAAAGGCCATCTAAAGTTATGGTGTGATCTAAGATTTTACTCCTAGCTATATGCGGTCCTATGACTAGAACGTCTGTCTTATCCGGATTAAGCAGAAGGAAGTTAATTAGCATACAATTTCTTATGTCCTGCACACATTGCTCAACTTTAGTAAGCTGGTTTTTCTCATCAGGTTTTGCTGAGACATAAAACTGTGTGTCGTCAGCATAACAATGAAAACTAAATACCATGCTTACGGATTATGTTGCCCAGAGGAAGCATGTAAAGAGGAAAATGCAGTGGGCCTAAAACTGAACCCTGCGGAACGCCAAACTCCACTAGAGAACATGCAGAATAATCACCATTTAAGTCTACATACTGATAACGATGGGTCAAATAGGATCTGAGCCAGGAGAGGGCTGTACCCTTAATTCCTACTACAGTTTATAATCTGTGAAGAAGAATAGCATGATCAATGGTGTCAGAAGCTGCATTGAGGTCGAGTAATACAAGCATAGTTATACAACCCTGATCAGCGGCCAATAGGAGGTCATTTACTATTTTAACGAGTGCTGTTTCTGTGCTGTGATGAGGCCTAAATCCTGGCTGATACAGTTCATGTATGCCATTTCTATGTAGATATGAGCATAGCTGCTCCGCTACTATCTTTTCCAGAATCTTAGAGATAAAGGGGAGGTTTGATATTGGCCTGTAATTGGACAGCTGACAGGGGTCGAGGTCAGGTTTCTTAATTATTGGTTTGATAACTGCTAATTTAAAAGATTTTGGAACATACCAATGCTGAGTGAGGAATTAATTATTCTGAACAGCGGCTCTGTTATTACTGGTACTTATCTGTTTAAGAAAATGTGTCAGTATAGGATCTAATATACAGGTTGATGAATTTGCAGAAGAGATGAGTGAAATTAGTTCATTCTCTTCCAGGGGAGTAAAGTATTCTAGGTTCTGATCTGACATGGCTAGGTTAACATCTGTATCAATTACATTGTTCGGTTTCAAAGCCTCAATTTTATGCCTGATATTTACAATTTTATTATTTAGAAAGTTCATGAAGTCCTCACTATTGCATGATGTTGTTGTGGAGATTTCTGTAGTGGTCTTAATTCTGGTTAATTTGGCTACGGTATTAAATCAAAATCTAGGATTATTTTTATTTACTTCTATAAGAGTGGAGAGATACGTTGATCTTGCTACACTAACAGCTTTCCTATAGTTCAGGATGCTCTCTTTCCATGCTATTTGAAATACTAACAATTTAGCTTGACACCATTTACACTCTAATTTCTGAGCGGTCTGTTTTAAAGTGCACGTGTGATTGTCAAACCAGGGAGCGAGTTTCTTATCTCTAATAATTTTTCTTTTAGCTGGAGCTACATTATCTAAGGTACAACGAAATGTCAACTCTAAATATTCAGTCGCCTGATCGAGTTCTGTGGGGTCAGACGGTGATCTAATCGAAGTTGGTAACTCTGGGAGATTACAGATAAAACTCTGTGTGGTAGTTGATGTGAATGTACATTTAATACGGTACCGTGGTGCTGTGCGTACATTATCACTGTGACACACTTGAATTGAGACAAGATAGTGATCTGAGATAATTTCAGACAGTGGAATTGTGAATACATTTCTTATACTTAATCCGAAGAATATTATTAAGTCTAAAGTGTGACCTGCTTTATGAGTGGGTCCTACTACACACTGATTTACTCCTACTGAGTCCAGTATGGACATAAATGCTGTTCTCAGAGGGTCTTCTGGATTCTCAAAATGAATGTTAAAATCTCCAGCAATTATCACTTTGTCTACAGAATCAACTAGGTTTGAGATGAAATCTGCAAATTCACTAAGAAATTCAGAATACGGCCCTGGAGGTCTGTGAATTATAATTAGTGGAATCAACTGAGCTGACTTAATATACTTAAATACACTTATGTTACTATAAAGAATTTCAAATGAGTATATTTGTGTCCGTGTTTTTGTACAATGGACAGATTATCATTGTAAATAACTGCGTCGCCTCCTCCTCTACCAGTTAACCAAGGCTGGTGTATGTAGCTGTATCCAGGAGGACTAACTTCATTTAGAGCTACATACTCGTCCTGTTTAACCCAGGTTTCAGTTAAACAGAGTATATCAATGCCTGATCTGTGATAATTTCATTAACAATAACCGCTTTTGATGAGAGAGATCTAATATGTAACAATCCTAGCTTCAGATCAGAGGTGCCGGCTGCGCATTCAATATGATCCGAGTTTGTGGTCTTTATGTTAATTAAATTATTAAAACAGACTTTCTGAGTCTTTCTACAAATTTGCTTAGATCGGGGAACAGACACAGTCTCAATATGGTGAACCCTGAGTGACGACTCTATGCAGCTAGCAGATGGTTGGTTTAGCCTGTCTGTCTGTCCCCTGGCCTGGGCTCTGGATTGTCACCGATTAACTAGACCTCTACTGAGACTATGAGCTATACTACAGGAAATGAGAGCAGCACCTTCCCGAGTGGGATGGACACCGTCCCGCCCCAACAGGCCAGCTTTGCCCTCAAAGGTCTTCCAATTGTCTATGTAGCCCACATTATTTTCGGAGCACCACCTGGACATCCAGCGGTTCAGCGACCATAACCCGCTGTAAGCTATGTCGCCACGTCTCATTGGGATGTATGAATGTATCTATTTAAATAATTGACAATGCCACAAAGCAGCTTTACAGAAACAAGTATCCTGATATAAATATGGAAAAAACAATCTACTATATAATAGTAATGCAATTTACTTCTAATGAACAAGCTAAAAAATAACCTAAATTATCAAATAGTATTGTTTAATATATGCTAAAATCATGTCTAAATCTGCCCTAGGACATTAAAGTACTCAATAATACATTATAATAGACACTACTCTGCTTTTGGCGTTGTCTTATATTGAAGTTTAATTCAATAACATTTTATTTATATAGCAATTTTAACAATGGTCATTGTCTCTAAGCACCTTCACAAAATGAAAAGAAGATTATGGAAATGTATAGGAGAAAGTAAAAATCATGTAGTGTAGATCACAGTGATCTGATTGAGGAAAGCCAAGGGCGATGGCGACGATGGCAAGGAAAAACTCCGTGGGATGACAATAGGAAGAAACCTAGAGAGGAACCAGACTCAACAGGAACCTATCCTCATTTGGGTCATACCAGATAGCAGGGATTGATCTGCAGTCATAATATGTGTGTTAGGAGGCTGGAAGTTCAATATAACAGTAGATGACTAAGTTAACATGCAGTCCAGTTCAGCACAGGGATGAGACAGACAGGTGCAGAGGGGGTCTGGATTGCTGGGAGCTTTGGAGCAGCATGTGTAACTCCAAACCATCATGAAGCAGAATTCAGCTAGAGGTGGATGCCTCAGGATCCTTGCAGAATTGGCTTCTGTCTACTGGAGATGACACAATCTCCAGGTGCCTTGGGATGGGTAGAAAAAAGAAAGAACAAGTGGAAAAGAATTTGTATAGTTGCCATTCATTATATTAACAGCACTAGATGAGAGTGTGCATTTAAATGTACTGGGGTATGAGATTATGAGATGAATTGTGTGTATGCCAGGCTAAAGAGATGTGTCTTGAGCCTGCTTTTAGCCTGCTGGGAGATGTGTCTGAGCTCCGAACATTATGAGTAAGGCTATGCCAAAGCTAAGGTGCTAAATAAGAAAACACTCTACCCCCTTTTGTAGACTTTGATATTCTGGGAATTACCAGAAATCCAGAATCTTGTGATCTTAAAGAAACGGTTTGTAACGGTTCAGAAAACTGGCTAGATACGTAGGAGCTAAATCATTTAGAACTTTGTACATAAGTAATGATAGTTTGTAATCAGTTCTAACCTTAACAGGTAGCCAGTGCAGGAATAATAAGACCACTGCAGAAATCTCCACAACAACATTGTGCAATAGTGAGGGCTTTATAAACTTTTGTAATAATGAAATTGTAAATATCAGCCATAAAATTGAGTCTTTGAAACTGGACAATGTGTAATTGATGCAGAAGTTAAACTAACCATGTCAGATCAGAACCTAGAATACTTTACTCCCCTTGAAGAGAATGAACTAATTTCATTAATCTTTTCTGCAAATTCATCAACCTGTATACAGGTCCTTTTCAAAAAATTAGCATATTGTGATGAAGTTCATTATTTTCTGTAATGTACTGATAAACATTAGACTTTCATATATTTTAGATTCATTACACACAAACTGAAGTAGTTCAAGCCTTTTATTGTTTTAATATTGATGATTGTGGCATACAGCTCATGAAAACCCAAAATCCCTATCTCAAAAAATTTGCATATCATGAAAAGGTTCTTTAAACGAGCTATTAACCTAATCATCTGAATCAACTAATTAACTCCAAACACCTGCAAAAGATTCCTGAGGCTTTTAAAAACTCCCAGCCTGGTTCATTCCTAAAAACCGCAATAATGGGTAAGACTGCCAACCTGACTGCTGTCCAGAAGACCATCATCGACACCCTCAAGCAAGAGGGTAAGACACAGAAAGAAATTTCTGAACGAATAGGCTGTTCCCAGAGTGCTGTATCAAGGCACCTCAGTGGGAAGTCTGTGGGAAGGAAAAAGCGTGGCAGAAAACGCTGCACAACGAGAAGAGGTGACCGGGCCCTGAGGAAGATTGTGGAGAAGGACCGATTCCAGACCTTGGGGGACCTGTGGAAGCAGTGGACTGAGTCTGGAGTAGAAACGTTCAGAGCCACCGTGTACAGGCATGTGCAGGAAATGGGCTACAGTTTGCAAATTTTACATGTCATTCAGAAATCAAGGTGCCAGAGTCTGGAGGAAGACTGGGGAGAGGGAAATGCCAAAATGCCTGAGTGTCAAAAGTCCAGTGTCAAGTATCCACAGTCAGTGATGGTCTGGGGTGCCATGTCAGCTGCTGGTGTTGGTCCACTGTGTTTTATCAAGGGCAGGGTCAATGCAGCTAGCTATCAGGAGATTTTGGAGCACTTCATGCTTCCATCTGCTGAAAAGCTTTATGGAGATGAAGATTTCATTTTTCAGCATGACCTGGCACCTGCTCAAAGTGCCAAAACCACTGGTAAATGGTTTACTGACCATGGTATTACTGTGCTCAATTGGCCTGCCAACTCTCCTGACCTGAACCCCATAGAGAATCTGTGGGATATTGTGAAGAGAAAGTTGAGAACCACAAGACACAAGAATCTGCAAAAGGATTCCCAACCAAGTATTGAGTGCATAACTGAACATCATTATTTGAAGGTTGACTTTTTTTGTATTAAAAACACTTTTCTTTTATTGGTCGGATGAAATATGGCGCGAGGACATTTGTGGTAAGGATTTACGTTTGCGTCAGCGAGGACTCCCGCCGGCAATCGACAACAGGAGAAGCGCTGTCACGAGAGAGAGCGTGCAGGAACGCTCACTCCGCATGCTCCATTCTACCACCACTTATCGTCAGCTGTGTGCCCGCACGCCAGCGTGGCACTGCCCCCGGAACTGCACGTGCACAACCTTCACCCCTTCCCCTTTGTTCCATTCTCCCTCCTTCAACACTTTCCTTCCCCATTTACCCTAAATAAATGACCCTTTTCCCCATAAGACCTCGCCTCGTGTCCGTGCTTTATGGTGCCGCCCGTTCAACATGGGTCGAACCAGTTACAGATCATAACAGCCTACTGCATTTCATTCTTATAATAATGCAAAAATACAAGCAGGGCTGAATGACCTGATCTAAAGGCTCACTGTGTTAACATTTATTTTGCTTAAATTAGATCCTAATAAGATTTTATTTAATTTGAATTCTACATCTGTACTGTGATTTTCGTACTGTGATTACAGTGGTTACAAAATCGGAATAACCATCCCGCCGCATATACCGCCGTTTAAAGGCAACAGCGGCCAAAATAAATCAGTTGCATTTCAAAGTCATTCGTAAAATGGCCGCCAGGTGGCGCAAAGTAACATTTTCATTCATCACAGTAAATACAACAGTGATGGTAATTTCCACAACAAACATGAAAAATCTCAACCAGAGCTATTGATGTGTACTGTGCAATAATGAGTAAAAAAAATTATAGTAGATTTATTAACTGAAATAAATGACCATATTTTTCAAGAGAATTTTCAAGCCCCACTCATCAAACAAAATTATAACGAAATCGGCCAAGTTTACTATTTATTTAAATATAAATTTCTAAACCAATAAGATCAAATAACACCAAGTTATTATTATAACAGGCTTACTTCGTCACTTATCAAAGAAGTACGCTTGCTTTCAAAGAAGTCGAGTGGCTTATTAATGTCTCTGGGGTGCATTGTCTCTAAGTGGCCACTTGGTGTAGTGGTTAGAACGCAAGGCCAGAGATTTGCAAAGCCCCGGTTCGAATCCCGAGTGATGATGTTTTAGAATTGTTTTATTTTAAAACTAAATAAAATGTTTTAAATGCGCTTAAGATAGAGTCTTATAAAGGCTATGTAGACTTATATAGTTTTATAATATATTTTTTGCACATTAATCTGAGTCCTCATCTGTTAGATCTGTTTAGTTTTTTTTTTGCCGGCTTTGCGCGGCAGCGTGCGGGAAGCTGTGAAAATGCCCTTCATTACCTGTAGGGGGAAGTCGTGTTTCAGTCTGAAGTATTGAGTGTCTACTGAAGCCGAAAATGTGTCCAAATTAAACCGCGCATGCGTGTTTGGAGACGCTGTGCCCGCGCTGTGTATCAGTCGGTTGGGAATCATCATGGAGGTACAACACGGCGTGGCTGGAGCTGGAGTTTGTCGTGTTCGAGGTAAGTTTAGCTTTCTTTTTTGGATGTGATTCTCGCTTTCATGACTCCCAATTAATGTTCATCTTAATCTCAGGACTTACAATTAGCAATATTTCAGTTTTTAATAGTGTGGAGATTCACAAAACACCGTTTTCGTGTAAAAACCTGAACCTACGGAGCCCCCCAGGGGTCCTGTGGTAAATAAATAAATAAATAAATAACGAACCGAGCACGCGGATTAATACACCGAGATGTGTGTTTCTTACACGCACACCTCGTGAAAATGGCGTGTTAATAAGTTACAAGTTAAATTTCAACTGTAAAGAACCTGTACATATGTTCATACAGTATTGACAGCAGCTCTAATTTGTCTAAATCGCATTGCAGACAATAAAAATATTTTCACAGAAACAAAGCGTGAAGATGAGACGTGAATCTGAAGAGGATCTCTTTGATGATTTCCTGGTAAAGCATTGTTTTCTTATTAATTATACAATTTATTAATACCTTGAATATAGTGTTTGTTGCATTGGACAGAAGCATATAAATGCAAATGAATATATAAATCTGAGTAATTATTGAACGAATTTTCATGTTTGGACTAACCCTTTAAATACAAACTCAGCATTCATCATAGGATTTCCTGACACTGTAAAGGTGCAGAGTAATCTATGGAGTGTAGCCATCTCATGCCATGTTTTACAATGTTTTATTGATGCAAGATTATTGCTAAAGCAATTTAACCCAAGTTTATGAAGTATCTGAAGTATATGAAGTGATGGTTATTTTTTTATGATCAATTATTTTTATTTTTTTTCTCTGTGAAATGAAGTCAGCACAGGTTGAAGCAATTCAGATTTTTTTTTTGTTTCTCAAAATAAATTATTTATTTTCTTGTACATTTTATGCAGGGGGACAGATGAAGTGATTCCAGTATGCACCTTCTTAAAATCCTTGTCGTCCGTGCTGTTGAAGGGGAAGAACCGGTTGGTGTATCCATAATCCTTGAAGGAGAGGAAATTTTGCAAGAATGTGGCAATAGCTCCGAGCACTGCGCTACACATTTGAGCTATTTTCAGAAAGTGCTTCTAGAACTTGATGGGATTAAGCTATCACCAAAAGTGCAAGCTTTAAAGATGAAGTTATCATCTTAAAACATTTGATTTGGCTTGACTACAAGTCTTTACATGTTGTGTTTACATGTTCAGCTTAAAATGTTTTAATGCGTTATGGTTTCAATGGCGGCGGCACGGTGGTGTAGTGGTTAGCACTGTCGCCTTGCACCGCCAGGGTCCGGGTTCGATTCCCCGGCCAGGCTCGATTCCCGTCTCTGTGTGCATGGAGTTTGCATGTTCTCCCCGTGCTTGGTGGGTTTCCTCTGGGTACTCCGGTTTCCTCCCACAATCCAAAGACATGTAGGTTAGGTTAATTGACATTCCAAATTGCCCGTAGTGTGTGAATGAGTGTGTGTATGTGAGTATATGTGTGTGCCCTGCGATGGATTGGCACCCTGTCCGGGGTGTACCCCGCCTTGTGCCCTGGGTTTCCTGGGATGGGCTCCAGGCCCCCGCGACCCTGTATATAAGGATGAAGCGGTACAGAAAATGAATGAATGAATGAATGGTTTCAATGGCATACTTTTAAGTGCACTAGTCCAGAGTGCTAATTTGAATGTTGCAACTTCACTGCTTCAGAGGGCTATTAAGTTTTAACGTTTATTCTACAGTTTGTTTAATGTATTTTCTGCTGTATTTTATTTCTAAATGAATGCTGTATTTTATTTCTAAATGAATGCTGTATTTTATTTATTTATTATTATTATTATTTTACACAAATTTGTTTAAAACGAGTATTTCAGGCCGTGGTGCCGTGCAGTTGTTTCTATGGATGCAAAATTTAGCTGAATGCATTTTTATTAAAAAGACAACTTGTATCTAGACTGTGAATGTCACAAATATTTGGTAATGTTGGTGAATAAACTGTTTAATTATATTTTAGTTGTGTGATTTATGAAAGATGTTCCTAATGTTACGTCAGAGGACATGCCGATGTTTATCACACATTCCAATAATAGAGAGATTACTCACTCCCAAAGTTTTTTTTGCGCCGTATTTCGATTTTTAAAAAAGTTGCTCATTTTCACCACGAACACGGATGAGCCTTCGGGTTTCCTCAGCCGTCCCTATACAGAATATAAATTACAAAACTGTGGTCACGTTGCAATAAGTAAGAATAGTGTAAGCACCGTTCATTTACATGTACACATACTGTATGGCCGTAAGCTAAACAAACAATGCGTTATCAAATGCTCGGCAAACTGCCGTGCTACTGAACTTTCATATTTGTTTGTAGCATGCAGTAAAGTGTATGTGACATAAAAATATATATTTGTAATATCGTGCAATCTGTACTATCCGCTAGCAAACTTTAGCGATTTTTTTTGCAAACGTTTCTTTACAGAACATCACCACAAACACAAGACTAAAGGTAATATACATATAATGAAAACTTGTCATAAAAATCTTTATTAATGGTAAAAATTTACATTTATGTCTCTGCTTGCTCGAGTGAGCAGCCATGTTGAAAATTTCGCTTAGCCCTTCGTTTGAAGTGAGGTCCTGAAAAATCTTCGTTTGGAGGGCTATCTGGCCCTTCCCCCCTCCCCCTACACCTCCAACCAAAAGAGAAATAAGACACCACTACCCCTGCACGTGAACGCGCCAAGTGGAATGGTAGGGGGAAGGGGTAGAAATGGGATTCAGCCTTAATATTGGAGCAATAAAATTTACTTAAAATCTATGTGTCCAAATTGTTACGAGGATTTTATCAAGTAAATCTTACAAGTTCTTTTTTTCAGTGAATGGTGAATATATATATATATTTATTGTGTGTGTGTGTGTGTGTGTGTGTGTGTGTGTGTGTGTGTGTGTGTGACCGGTGCAAGGGCCATTGTCACTCATACTGTCGTAGTTTTTAGAGCCCTAAAAAAAGCATTCGTAAGTAAGTAAGTAAATAAAAGACAAATGAATAAATAGTTTTAAATTTATATATATATATATATATATATATATATATATATATATATATATATATATATAATGGAAATATGTATAAAGAAAATATAATTAATATTTTCATGTTTAATTACAAAAAAAACATTTTAATGGTTAGTGATTGTTGCAGACATTTACACTATTTTTGAGAACTATTAAGTTCTCCTTCAACGTGTCATAGCCGATAACTGCCCCTTTGATCTGCTGGGTACGGCGGGGCGTCGAGTGCTGATCAGTGTGTGTAAAGTACGCTACTTTACATTGATCAGCCGTCGACGCCCCGCCATACCCAGCACATCAAAGGGGCACACTCATCAACTCTCCGTGTGCACACACACAAACTCTCCGTGCACACAAACACACACACACACGATTTATACATAAAATGCAGACATAAACACGCCACCCCCCAGGAAAACAACAAACACAAATATATAGACTACAGTACTCGCTTTTCCAACACGCTAGCGTGCTCCGATGTGAGCCGATTTATTCAAGTCATAATTAGAGAATATAGAGAGATTAATAACAGAGAAAGCATAATAAGATGTCTATACAGTAAATAAAAAGAAAAGTATCAAATCCAACTAATTAGTCTGATTTTATTGCTATCATTAACCATTTATGTTATATATTTATTTTATATTATTTTATTTTATATTACATTATTTTTTATATATTATATTTACACAATGCTTGCTCTGAAGGACTTTATCTAAAAGCCAGACTGACCAAGTTTCTAATTCACTGCTGAAGTAGTTAAATATGCTTTATACATACGTATAGGTTACATTTTAAAAGTACAATCGCAAGTAAATTAAAACTGAATGTAATATAAAATATGAATAAACCAGTATTAGACACAGATATACGATATGGTAGTATATACAATGAAAAAGCTATTTACACGAGTGCTCAAATGTAAAGCAAACGCAATTATTAATTTATTGTGTATATTCATTCAGCCATTTAAGTTATATGAAGAATAACGTTCCTAACCCACTATTATTTTAATCTTAAATAAAGTTGGCCTAATACAATATTGTTTGCAATGCTGAAGCAAACATGATTTTGTTTTAGTTTATTCGCTGAATACAACGCGACCCACATCACCTCTTGTTGAAGACCCACAGAAACCGTTACTGTAATCCCCCTTCTCAACTACTGTATCCTTGGTGTGAAGTTATCAAACCGGTTTCGCTGATGGGGTAATTCTGCTTCAAGCACTTTCCGATGCTGTTGCTAGGAAATTCCACCCCACAGCCCACAACAACAAGCAAATAAGAGACATAATTAACGAACTTCTTAGAAAGAAAATTGAGTTTTCTCTTTTCTAAAAAAAAAAATAATTAATGAATACTCTTGCTTTTGTAAAGATTTTGAGTGACCATTTGCCATATACAGTACGGCCTGCTTTATTATATATTTAATAAAACTTTATTGCAACTAAATTGTGTGTGTGTGCCTTATTGAATATTTAATAATGCTTCCGGAACATTGTTGTCCATACGTTTTACAGTATGTACAGTATATTGAAAACAGTGAAACATAAAACACAAACCGAAAGGACAAATTAAGGAATGTACGAAACATTAACACCTTTACCGTGTTCAAATAAATACTGTAGAGTTACTGCATTATGTTTCAAGACATCCTTAATTAAAAAAAAATTTCCCTAATTATATGTCCACAAATACTTTGACAACATACACTTATCAACTTATCCACATAAACTTATCAACACAAACTCTCCGTGCACGCACACACAATCTCTAAAAAAATTATATTAATAACATACATATACAAATAAACAAAAATATAAACGTCTATATTGAAGTTTACGGTGAACGCAGAGTCGGCTAAGCACACGTGATGACGCGCGCGCCCTCACCTCTGTTACGGCTGCCTACAGTATTTGGCCAAAAGAATTATAATAATTGAACGATATGCCTGGTCCTGGAAAGAGACATCAATAGTCCGGCGCTGAGAAACGAAAGAACCGAAAGAAAAAAAAAGCCTAAGATGAAGCCCGTGCATCAATTCCAGAAATAAAACTTTACTTTATTCTGTCGACGTTAATAATGTAATAACGTAACGTTAACGTAAAATGACGCAAATTTCATTTAACAGCAGGGGGGACAATAAATATATACAGTGGTGTGAAAAACTATTTGCCCCCCTCCTGATTTCTTATTCTTTTGCATGTTTGTCACACAAAATGTTTCTGATCATCAAACACATTTAACTATTAGTCAAAGATAACACAAGTAAACACAAAATGCAGTTTTTAAATGAGGGGTTTTATTATTTAGGGAAAAAAAAAATCGAAACCTACATGGCCCTGTGTGAAAAAGTAATTGCCCCCTGAACCTAATAACTGGTTGGGCCACCCTTAGCAGCAATAACTGCAATCAAGCGTTTGCGATAACTTGCAACGAGTCTTTTACAGCGCTCTGGAGGAATTTTGGCCCACTCATCTTTGCAGAATTGTTGTAATTCAGCTTTATTTGAGGGTTTTCTAGCATGAACCGCCTTTTTAAGGTCATGCCACAACATCTCAATAGGATTCAGGTCAGGACTTTGACTAGGCCACTCCAAAGTCTTCATTTTGTTTTTCTTCAGCCATTCAGAGATGAATTTGCTGGTGTGTTTTGGGTCATTGTCCTGCTGCAGCACCCAAGATCGCTTCAGCTTGAGTTGACGAACAGATGGCCGGACATTCTCCTTCAGGATTTTTTGGTAGACAGTAGAATTCATGGTTCCATCTATCACAGCAAGCCTTTCAGGTCCTGAAGCAGCAAAACAACCCCAGACCATCACACTACCACCACCATATTTTACTGTTGGTATGATGTTCTTTTTCTGAAATGCTGTGTTACTTTTACGCCAGATTGTAACGGGACACACACCTTCCAAAAAGTTCAACTTTTGTCTCATCGGTCCACAAGGTATTTTCCCAAAAGTCTTGGCAATCATTGAGATGTTTTTTAGCAAAATTGAGACGAGCCTTAATGTTCTTTTTGCTTAAAAGTGGTTTGCGCCTTGGAAATCTGCCATGCAGGCTGTTTTTGCCCAGTCTCTTTTTTATGGTGCAGTCGTGAACACTGACCTTAATTGAGGCAAGTGAGGCCTGCAGTTCTTTAGATGTTGTCCTGGGGTCTTTTGTGGCCTCTCGGATGAGTTGTCTCTGCGCTCTTGGGGTAATTTTGGTCGGCCGGCCACTCCTGGGAAGGTTCACCACTGTTCCTTGTTTTTGCCATTTGTGGATAATGGCTCTCACTGTGGTTCGCTGGAGTCCCAAAGCTTTAGAAATGGCTTCATAACCTTTACCAGACTGATAGATCTCAATTACTTTTGTTCTCATTTGTTCCTGAATTTCTTTGGATCTTGGCATGATGTCTAGCTTTTGAGGTGCTTTTGGTCTACTTCTCTGTCAGGTAGCTCCTATTTAAGTGATTTCTTGATTGAAACAGGTGTGGCAGTAATCAGGCCTGGGGGTGACTACAGAAATTGAACTCAGGTGTGGTAAACCACAGTTACTGTAAGTAATTTTTTAACAAGGGGGGCAATCACTTTTTCACACAGGGCCATGTAGATTTGGAGTTTTTTTTTCTCCCTTAATAACGTAAACCTTCATTTAAAAACTGCATTTTGTGTTCAATTATGTTATCTTTGACTAATAGTTAACGGTTTTTGATGAGCAGAAACATTTAAGTCTGACAAACATGCAAAAGAATAAGAAATCAGGAAGGGGGCAAATAGTTTTTCACACCACTGTATTTTTATGAATTTATTGCATTGTTTATGTTGTTTACAGTCAAGCCATCAACATACAATAAAATGTAAACATGAGATCTAAACTAAAAACTGTGCTCCCTGTGCTGGTGCTGGCAATATCATCTCTTTGTTCTGCTGTCTCCGGCTCCCTCCCTGGTTCTGAATCTGCCTCTTCCTCTACTCTCACTGTCTCAGAACAGACTGACTCCTGAAGCAGAAAAAAATGCAGGAAATTATGTTTTCTAACATGCGTTAGATAGTTTTTTTTATCACTCTATACACAATACTTTGCTATTTTTATAGATGTTGAGCATCGTGAGCAAGCCCGAGATCATATTAACGTTAATTATCACCAGCCGGCATGAATAGCACACGAGTAACGTGAGTTGGGAGCACACCAATCGATTCGACTATGATTAATCGCTCACTCCGTAGGCTCCCTGAATAGGCGGGAAAGGGATGGAACCGCGCAAAAAAAAAAACTAAACAGATCTAACAGATGAGGACTCAGATTAATGTGCAAAAAATATATAATAAAACTATATAAGTCTACATAGCCTTCATAAGATTCTACCTTAAGCGCACTTAAAACATTTTATTTAGTTTTAAAATAAAACAATTTTAAAACATCATCACTCGGAATTCGAACCGGCACTTTGTAGATCACTGGTCGAGCGTTCTAACCGCTACACCAAGCGGCCACTTAGAAACAATGCACACCAGAGACGTTAATAAGCCACTCGACTTCTTTGAAAGCAAGTGTACTTCTTTGATAAGTGACGAAGTAAGCCTGTTATAATAATAACTTGGTGTTATTTGATCTTATTGGTTTAGAAATTTATATTTAAAAAAAACCCTACACACTTCTTTTCTAATTACACGTGATAAAATCTAAAGGCTCACTGTGTTAATATTTATTGTGCTTAAATTTGATCTTAATAAGATTTGATTTAATTTGAATTCTACATTTGTACTGTAATTATAGTACTGTGATTATGAATTCGGTCAACTACAGTGTTTCACTTGATGTTATCGGCTACTACGTGTATTATTGAGGCAGAGAATGAACTAAGGCATGAGGCGTCAGTCTGTAGTTATATAGCGCCACTCAGTGGTAAAAGCCAGCAAATGCACAGCAAATGCACATGCCGTAATGCGGCGGCGACGTTACATACGACGCTCCGATTTTGTAACCACTGTATGAATACGTTTAACTATAATGCTTTACTTGCTTTTATCCACTACTATGTGCAGCTCTAAAGGAGCTGCGGCTCATTAATTCTGCAGAGAATGAACTGATGCCCGAGGCGTCAGTCTATAGTTGTAATAGGAGAGTGGCCAGCAAACGCACAACCCCAAATGCTGCTGCCGAGCGCCGCGGCAGTAAAACGAACATTCCCATTGGGTACCTACTGTACTTAAAGTCCTGCACCTTCTTTACCTCTGCTCCCTGTGGCCTCACTATTCCTCTTGGGTCCCTTTCATTCACACACATGAATTCGATCTTGCTGCTAACCTTCAACTCGCAGCTAAGCTGCGAACCTCATCACTCAGTAGTGCGTATGTTCCTAAATCATTTAAACTAGCAGTTATTCAACCAATAATTAAGAAACCTGATATTGACCCCCGTCAGCTGACGAACTACAGGCCGATATCAAAGCTCCCCTTTATGTCCAAGATCCTAGAAAAGGTAGTACCTATGTTCATATCTACATAGGAATAACATACTGTACATGAAATGATTTGGGCCTCATCATAGCACAGAGACAGTTCTGTTTAAAGTGGTAAATGTCCTCCTACTGGCCTCTGATCAGAGTTGTACATCTTTCTTTGTGTTCCCTTTCAAAAGCTACACTGGATGCTGCGTGAAAACGCTATGCGACTTTTTGTTGCCCGGTTGTGAAGCACGAGGGTGTCAAACACGCCAAAACCTTTGGCTTATATAACCTCAGTCAGGTGACATCATCTGATAAGGTGCACCTGCAGGTTATAAATAGGACTGGACTGGAAACATTCTCAGGTCTTTTTGTCTTCAAGGACCGCATTGTGTGTGTGCGTGTGTGCAAGCACTTTTCAAAGCAAAAAGAAAGCGAAAATAGAAAGTGTCTATTGCTGGTATATCTGTTTAAGAAAATGTGTCGGTATAGGATCTAATACAGGTCCTTCTCAAAAAATTTGCATATTGTGATGAAGTTCATTATTTTCTGTAATGTACTGATAAACATTAGACTTTCATATATTTTAGATTCATTACACACAAACTGAAGTAGTTCAAGCCTTTTATTGTTTTAATATTGATGATTGTGGCATACAGCTCATGAAAACCCAAAATCCCAAAAAATCTCAAAACATTAGCATATTTCATCCGACCAATAAAAGAAAAGTGTTTTTAATACAAAAAAAGTCAACCTTCAAATAATTATGTTCAGTTATACACTCAATACTTTTGAGAATCCTTTTGCAGATTCTTGTGTCTTGTGTCTCTCAACTTTCTCTTCACAATATCCCACAGATTCTCTATGGGGTTCAGGTCAGGAGAGTTGTCAGGCCAATTGAGCACAGTAATACCATGGTCAGTAAACCATTTACCAGTGGTTTTGACACTGTGAGCAGGTGCCAGGTCATGCTGAAAAATGAAATCTTCATCTCCATAAAGCTTTTCAGCAGATGGAAGCATGAAGTGCTCCAAAATCTCCTGATAGCTAGCTACATTGACCCTGCCCTTGATAAAACACAGTGGACCAACACCAGCAGCTGACATGGCACCCCAGACCATCACTGACTGTGGATACTTGACACTGGACTTCAGGCATTTTGACATTTCCCTCTCCCCAGTCTTCCTCCAGACTCTGGTACCTTGATTTCCGAATGACATGCAAAATTTGCAACCTGTAGCCCATTTCCTGCACACGCCTGTACACGGTGGCTCTGAATGTTTCTACTCCAGACTCAGTCCACTGCTTCCGCAGGTCCCCCAAGGTCTGGAATCGGTCCTTCTCCACAATCTTCCTCAGGGCCCGGTCACCTCTTCTCGTTGTGCAGCGTTTTCTGCCACGCTTTTTCCTTTACACAGACTTCCCACTGAGGTGCCTTGATACAGCACTCTGGGAACAGCCTATTCGTTCAGAAATTTCTTTCTGTGTCTTACCCTCTTGCTTGAGGGTGTCAATGATAGCCTTCTGGACAGCAGTCAGGTCGGCAGTCTAACCCATGATTGCGGTTTTGAGTAATGAACCAGGCTGGGAGTTTTTAAAAGCCTCAGGAATCTTTTGCAGGTGTTTAGAGTTAATTAGTTGATTCAGATGATTAGGTTAATAGCTCGTTTAGAGAACCTTTTCATGATATGCAAATTTTTTGAGATAGGGATTTTGGGTTTTCATGAGCTGTATGCCACAATCATCAATATTAAAACAATAAAAGGCTTGAACTACTTCAGTTTGTGTGTAATGAATCTAAAATATATGAAAGTCTAATGTTTATCAGTACATTACAGAAAATAATGAACTTCATCACAATATGCAAATTTTTTGAGAAGGACCTGTATATGTGTAACACTAGCATATAGGCAGAAAACAGACTCTGGGTGTGTATCAGAAAAAGTTTGCCAGATTAATGGTCAAAAATTACATAATAAAACTATATAAGCTACATAGCCTTTATACGACTCCACTTTAATTTAAGCACGTTCACAATGATGTAAAAACGTTATGATTTTGTAAAATAATGAAAGCAAACGGTGCGCTATTCTGTATTGTTTTCGGTGAACTTGGACGCGTCAGAAAATTTACCAAAACTCTGTTTATACTCGCCTCACAGACGTGAAAAAAATATATTTATAGAAAGCTTATGTCTGCTTTTATATAAACTAATGAAAATTTTTTTTAGACGACTAATTTTAGACAATGTAATCCATAAATCGAAAAGTGAATGTACAACCTGTGTACACTGAATACTAAACCTAAACCAGGCACAAGGATTAATAAACCAAGATAGCTCTGGTCTAAGAGGTTTTTAAAGTGTGGAGAGGTGCATTTCAGTTCCTCTGAATGTGTAGGTGAGAACAGCTGATTCTCACCTGGGGAGGGTGAATTACAGTATTTGCATTTAAATGTCAGACATTGTAAACAGAGGTGTCAAGTAAGTACAAATACTTCGTTACCTTACTTAAGTAGAAATTTTGGGTATCTATACTTTACTGGAGTAATTATTTTTCAGCCGACTTTTTACTTCTACTCCTTACATTTTTAAGCAATTATCTGTACTTTCTACTCCTTACTTATTAAAAATAGCCTCGTTACTCTACTTTTATGATCAGAACGCGCAACCCCCGGTCGCATGATAAGAACGTGCATAACGTCCATCCCCCCCCCCGTCACATGATCAGAACGCGCACAACGCCCCCCCGTCACATGATCAGAACGCGCACAACGCCCCCCCGTCACATGATCAGAACACGCACAACGCCAACACCCCCCCCCCCACCGTCGCACAACTTATAAAACAATAAAAAATATTGTTGATTAAATTTGGGTTGTGTAACGGGTTCGACCCTAATTGCACGGGCAGCACCATGCAGCACGGACTCGAGGCGAGGTCTTATGGGAAAAATGGGAAGGAAAGGGTTAAAGGAGTAATGATGGAAAGGAAGGAATGTGCACGTGCAGGTGTGGCTGGCATGTGGGCACAGGCTGGTGAGCAGCGGACAGAGTGGCAGCGTGGGCCCACGAGCACAGCAGCTCCTGCCTCCGTCTGCTCGCGCTGACTCCGCTGTCTGTGGATGGCCGGACAGGCCCCTCCCAGCTCTCGCTTCTTTGAAGTCCCTGGGGCGCGTTCCATTTGCCCTACTTGCATGCCCTCACACCCTGTAGTAAAATCCACTGTAACCCAACAGACCCCAAGCTACACTCCCTGCTGTATTTTATAGCGCGGGCTGCAAGCCCGGGATCATTAGAAAGGATAGCTCACCAGCCGTGCCTAATTCCGCAGCCCCACTCCTTTGCATATCTGAAGGGGAGGCTATCTAACTAGTGAGCGAGGAGTGATATAGGTTTGGGCGCACGCCGTGACAGGCTGAAAAATCTTTTGTCCTCAAAAATGTAACAGTTGAGGACTCATGTCCATCAATCTGATGTACAGTATGCTGGAGAAACTTCCAGTTGGAAAGACACTGCTTTGTGTAGTTCAAAGACAAGAAAACCTTTAAAACAAACATTAACAGCCTCCACCAAAGAGTCTGCAACGCAGAGTACAGGATGCGTCACACAGCCGCGATATATTATACTATAAACGTATTATACCAAATAATACCAGTTATACCCAAAATAAAATACCTCCACTGTTTTAACCATTACAGAAACATCACAGCCAGCGGTAATTTTCAGAAATTCTCTACTAGGTGAGGCTGCGTTGGGCCGGTGTAATGACTAGAGCGCCTGAGAATTTCCTGAAGCTCAAATAAAAAAATATATATATAAGTATTAGGCGGCACGGTGGTGTAGTAGTGGTTAGCACTGTCGCCTTGCACCTCCAGGGTCTGGGTTCGATTCCCCGGCCAAGCTCGATTCCCGTCTCTGTGTGCATGGAGTTTGCATGTTCTCCCCGTGCTTGGTGGGTTTCCTCCGGGTACTCCGGTTTCCTCCCACAGTCCAAAGATATGCAGGTTAGGCTAATTGGCGTTCCCAAATTGCCCGTAGTGTGTGATTGGGTGTGTGAGTGTGTGTATGTGTGTGTGCCCTGCGATGGATTGGCACCCTGTCCAGGGTGTACCCCGCCTAGTGCCCAAAGTCTCCTGGGATAGGCTCCAGGTCCCCCGCGACCCTGAACACAGGATTAAGCGGTATAGAAAATGAATGAATGAATAAGTATTAAATGCAGTAGGCTGTTATGATCATCATGATTTTCCTTAAGAAATAACGAAAATATTTTAACAAATTACATTTTTACATTTCAGTAGCACCCTGTTGCGCGGTACCACTGCCATATAAAAAGTGAAACATTAAACGAATTTACAATAACAGTACTAAAATTACAGTACAAATTTAGAATTGAAATTGAGTTTCTTATTTGCATAGAATTTAAGCAAAGTAAATGTATACCTTTATATTTAGCCTTTCAGAAAACTGACTCTGGGCGTGCATCAGAAAAAGTTTGACAGATTCATGTGCAAAAACTATATAATAAAACTATATAAGATACAAAGCCTTTATAAGACTCTACTTTTATTTAAGCGCATTCATAATAACGAAAAAACATTATGATTTTATAAATGTTTGAAAGTTTTTGTTTTGTTTTTGGTGGACTTGAGCACGTCAGAAAATGAACCGAAACTAAGTGTATACTCGCCTCACAGACGTAAAAAAATACAGTGGTGTGAAAAACTATTTGCCCCCTTCCTGATTTCTTATTCTTTTGCATGTTTGTCACACTTAAATGTTTCTGCTCATCAAAAACCGTTAACTATTAGTCAAAGATAACGTAATTGAACACAAAATGCAGTTTTTAAATGAAGGTTTACGTTATTAAGGGAGAAAAAAAACTCCAAATCTACGTGGCCCTGTGTGAAAAAGTGATTGCCCCCCTTGTTAAAAAATTACTTAACTGTGGTTTATCACACCTGAGTTCAATTTCTGTAGTCACCCCCAGGCCTCATTACTGCCACACCTGTTTCAATCAAGAAATCACTTAAATAGGAGCTACCTGACACAGAGAAGTAGACCAAAAGCACCTCAAAAGCTAGACATCATGCCAAGATCCAAAGAAATTCAGGAACAAATGAGAACAAAAGTAATTGAGATCTATCAGTCTGGTAAAGGTTATAAAGCCATTTCTAAAGCTTTGGGACTCCAGCAAACCACAGTGAGAGCCATTATCCACAAATGGCAAAAACATGGAACAGTGGTGAACCTTCCCAGGAGTGGCCGACCGACCAAAATTACCCCAAGAGCGCAGAGACAACTCATCCGAGAGGCCACAAAAGACCCCAGGACAACATCTAAAGAACTGCAGGCCTCACTTGCCTCAATTAAGGTCAGTGTTCACGACTCCACCATAAGAAAGAGACTGGGCAAAAACGGCCTGCTCAGATTTCCAAGGCGCAAACCACTTTTAAGCAAAAAGAACATTAAGGCTCGTCTCAATATTGCTAAAAAAACATCTCAATGATTGCCAAGACTTTTGGGAAAATACCTTGTGGACTGACGAGACAAAAGTTGAACTTTTTGGAAGGTGCGTGTCCCGTTACATCTGGCGTAAAAGTAACACAGCATTTCAGAAAAAGAACATCATACCAACAGTAAAATATGGTGGTGGTAGTGTGATGGTCTGGGGTTGTTTTGCTGCTTCAGGACCTGGAAGGCTTGCTGTGATAGATGGAACCATGAATTCTACTGTCTACCAAAAAATCCTGAAGGAGAATGTCCGGCCATCTGTTCGTCAACTCAAGCTGAAGCGATCTTGGGTGCTGCAGCAGGACAATGACCCAAAACACACCAGCAAATCCACCTCTGAATGGCTGAAGAAAAACAAAATGAAGACTTTGGAGTGGCCTAGTCAAAGTCCTGACCGGAATCCTATTGAGATGTTGTGGCATGACCTTAAAAAGGCGGTTCATGCTAGAAAACCCTCAAACAAAGCTGAATTACAACAATTCTGCAAAGATGAGTGGGCCAAAATTCCTCCAGAGCGCTGTAAAAGACTCGTTGCAAGTTATCGCAAACACTTGATTGCAGTTATTGCTGCTAAGGGTGGCCCAACCAGTTATTAGGTTCAGGGGGCAATTACTTTTTCACACAGGGCCATGTAGGTTTAGATTTTTTTCTCCCTAAATAATAAAACCCCTCATTTAAAAACTACATTTTGTGTTTACTTGTGTTATCTTTGACTAATAGTTAAATGTGTTTGATGATCAGAAACATTTTGTGTGACAAACGTGCAAAAGAATAAGAAATCAGGAGGGAGCAAATAGTTTTTCACACCACTGTATATCCTCATAGAAAGCAAAATGTCTGCTTTTATATAAACTAGTGGAAAAAAATGTAGACGATGTAATTCATATGAACAGTGGATTTTCGGTGCTTCCACTGCTGTGGAGACGACAAGATGACATAATTACCTTCATCAGAGCTGAAACCAAAGACAACACTAATTTATCAATGAATTATTAAAATGGTCAGTGTCAGTCTGCTTGTTGTTTTTCCCGATGCGTTCATAATCATTAGTCTACTTCTGCCGCTACGCTCTGGAAAACTTTATGCATGCGTTTGAGTGCTGATTAGACTACGTAAAGAGGAGGATCACGATGCCGAATCGAAGTCCTGAGCCCAAACATCATTTAAATTAAATTAACAAATATTATAAGTAAAAAACAATATCCCACGTTTATAAAACGTTTATAAACTCTTTCCGACATGAGTTGGCACGGTGTTATGCACAGAGCGCCGGGAGATTTCCTGAAGCTCTGAAATCGTTGGAGTTTTTTCTAAATAGACGCTATCTTTAATAACTGATGGAGGTTTTGAGCTGTATACACACGCATTCTCGCCTAAACAACTCTTAAAAGTACACCTGTGAGACAATATCAGTAATATTTAAAACATTTTGCAGGCTGCCATTTGGAGAAATGAGAGAATAATGAATAAACCAGTTGTTGGGTCAAAATAACCCAACCAGGTGTTCATTTGTAAATGACCCACTACATCTCATATGACCCAACAATGTGTTTAAAGTCTCTGAAATAACTCAGAACTTAAATAACAATAAACAGATACAGAGATACACTATATAACAGTTTATATTTTGTACAAATAAAATTGTCAGCTAGTGAATTTGATCTAAACAATATTTAACCAATGTTTTTTTTTTTTTTTTACTCCTTATTGTACAGTACATCGCAATAGCTCTGGTTCAGATTTGTCATTTTTGTTGTGTAAAGTCCTCATGTGGAAATTACCACTTTTGTATTTCATCAATACAACATTTTTTATGACAAAATTGTATCTTAAAACTGCGAAGAGTGAAAATTCCACTTTGCGCCACCTGGCGGTCATTTTACGAATGACTTGCAACTGATTTATTTCGGCCACTGTCGTTTTTATGCGACGGAAATAACCATTCCGATTGGGTACCTACTGTACTTAGGGTCATTGGTCCAGATTAACGGAGAGTGTGGAAAGAAGGTGAAGAGGCGGGTACAGGCAGGTTGGAATGGGTGGAGGAAAGTGTCAGGTGTGTTGTGCATTAAAAGAGTATCAGCGTGAATGAAAGGAAAGGTGTACAGGACAGTGGTGAGACCAGCGATGCTCTGCGGCTTAGAGACAGTGGCACTGAAGAAAAGACAGGACACAAAGCTGGATGTAGCAGAACTGAAGATGTTGAGGTTCTCTTTGGGAGTGACAAGGATGGATAGGATCAAGATGAGTTCATCAGAGGAACAACCTTGAGATTGAGATTGAGGTGGTTTGGACATGTGCAGAGGAGAAATTGTGAATATATCTGTAGATGGATGATGAGGTTGGAACTGCCAGGCAGGAGGTCTAGAGGACGACCAAAGAGGAAATTTATGGATGTATTGAGAGAGGACATGAAGTTAGTTGGTGTAAGAGGAGAATGCAGAGGACAGGGTTACAGTAGGTAGAAGCAGATGATTTTCTGTGGTGACACAGAAATACATCATATATAAATACATAAAAATAATGAATACAAAATATAAAGTAAAAATAAAACAAATTAACCTGCACTTTACCTTAAAAAAAAAAAAGTAAAAATAAATCCAGACAGATAAGGTTTTCCATTTATGCGCGCAGGCACTGTGTGTGTGTGTGTGTGTGTGTGTGTTTTGGTATGTAACAGGTAACATAAGAGGAGACTCTTGCTTTCAGCCGCTCCTGTCTCCCCTTCTCATCTTACACAGTAATTCTTCCTCTCTTATTTGAATTTCACACAAACACACACGGCGGCATGGTGGTGTAATGGTTAGCACTGTTGCCTTGCACCTCCAGGGGTCCGGGTTCGATTCCCGGCCAGGCTCGATTCCCGTCTCTGCGTGCATGGAGTTTGCGTGTTGCATGCTTGGTGGGTTTCCTCCCACAGACCAAAGACATGTAAGTTAGGTTAATTGGTGTTCTCAAAATTGCACGTAGTGTGTGAATGAGTGTGTGAGTGCGTGTGTACGTCTGTGTGCCCTGCGATGGATTGGCACCCTGTCCAGGGTGTATCCCGCCTTGTGCCCTAAGTCTCCTGGGATAAACTCCAGGCCCCCCGCGACACTGAATGCAGGATTAAGCGGTATATAAGATGACTGACTGACTGACATACACAGACATTAATGGAAAGACTGTTTTGTCAAAAAAATTAGCAATGAACATCGTTAATGACACTCGTGTGAACGCATTCTAACGGAATCACTGCTGTAAAGTAAAACAAACAAACAAATGAACCTGAACTTTACCTTTGAAAAGAATCGCGACAGAGCAGAGTTTCTGTGTAGAGCAGAGTGTGTGTGTGTGTGTGTGTGTGTGTGTGTGTGTGTGTGTGTGTGTGTGTGTGTGTGTTTGTGTGTCTCAAGCAAAGGGGGGGTGCTTCACACACACAAACACATACATGCATTAAAGGCGAGAGAGAGAAAAAGAGAGAGAGAGTGTGAACCGGCACAATGTCAAATTACACGCGCGCACACATAACGACAGGCTGAGGAAGAAAATGGATTTTTAACCTCTAATGAGACTTTATTTTGCTTTACACGCGCGCACACACGTGTGTTATAAGAAACAGTACACATGCGCTGTACAAACACGCTTTCAAACACAAAATAAAATGTGGTTTACACACACACATGGTCACAGTGTTATAGTAAACAGTACACGCGTGCACGGATGTTGATTATAAGAGTGACAGATGCTAAGACGCAGCAAGGGAGACGATTACCCACAATTCCGCAGCACAAGTGAGAGAAAAAGAAAAAACAACATGAAAAAACTTATACATGTTGTGATGACATGACGCTCGGCCTCAAAACAAGAAGCGCATGCGTGATACATGATACTCGGTGCTCGTAAACCAAGACTTGCATGTTTTTCAAGTCAAAATTTGTAAAAAATCTTTGCTCGTCTTGCGGAACACTCGTAAACCGCGTTACTCGTAATACAAGGGTTCACTATATTTGAAATACTACCAATTTAGTTTGACACCATTTACGTTCTAGTTTTTGAGTGGATTGTTATAAGGTGCATGTTTTCCTGCTTTGCATTATTTCTTTATTTTGGTTCATTACAATCACTGCTTTTTGTGCTTTGTTTTTTGTGCAAATATTCTAATATCATCATTGTGTTATTTTGCATATTATAAATAATAATGCATATCGAATATTATAAATATGTGTGTTATAAATAACAATATAAATACATAAATACTCTGTCTTTTAACGCCACATCACACAACAAAACTAGAAGAATAAAAAACATTTTATTATTACCTAGTGAATAAAGAAATATGGCTAATGTTAGTCTTGCTAGGTTTACATTAAATCTCCAGTGCTTATGTAACACTTTCAGAGTTCACATGAGTGCAACTTGACCGATATAAACACTGTAATTCAACACTGGGAATTTTGCTGTGATAGCTACAGTAACATACTGGAATGTGTCTGAATAAGCATTTTATGTTAGAAAACTCACAGGAACAAAGGAGAGATCATTACACAGCTGCTAATGAGGAGTGAAAATGGCTGTATCCGCACGAATAGTCTCAGATTTATTTTAACTCAGACAGATAGATAGAAAGATTGTCTGTGTCTATTTTTCTCTCCCTCCTAATTTCTCTCCATCTCTCTGTCTTTCTGTCTGTTTCTTTTTCTTATATCTGCATTCTGTTCTATAAACATCACTCTGTTTATCTCTCTATACCTGTCTCTCTCATAGTCTCTCTCTCTCTAACATTTCCTATTCTGCTCTCTCTCCTCCATTAAGAATCCAGTCACACAGTAGTGCAGTGGATATTCCTCCTTCCTTCTCCCGTGCTCCAGGATCTCTCTCTCTCTCTCTCTCTCTCTCTCTCTCTCTGTCCCTGTCTATCGCTTTTTTATTAGTATTTTTCCCCCTATCAGTAACTGTTTCTCTCAGTGTGTTTTTGCCATGCACTAGTCATCTGTGTATTGTGTGTGTGTGTGTGTGTGTGTGTCTAGTTAAAGTCATCAGTCTGGAGGGCACTGATACTGATGATGACAATGAAGCCCTGTTTCAACCACACATACACACACACACAGGCGCACACATGCACACATATGTGCGCACACACATCAGTGCCCTCTGTATTTGCATACCTGTGAAAATTCATATTGCGAAAATAATTCCAATGTCACTGAGAGAAAGAGAGAGAGAGAGAGAGAGAGAGAGAGAGAGAGAGAGGGGCTGAAGTGACAGTATCTAAGCAACTACATCCATTGCCATGGAAACAACAGCCACGACATCATTTCCTGTCTGTGAGAGAAGTGTTTAGTTCTTACACAATACGATAGTGTGTAGGGAAGAGACAGTAGGTGTGTGTGTGTGTGTGTGTGTGTGTGTAAGAGAGAGAGAGAGAGAGAGAGAGAGAATTTTCAAGAAAAAAATTAAAAACCTAAAATACAGAAACAATAATAATAATAATAATAATAATAATAATAATGTTTCTCACTGAGATATGTGTTTTATTAATATATACACACAGCAATTATCCATAAAATTAACACCACATAGCATTAATCACATTAACCATTAATAATAATAATAATAATAATAAGTTTATTTTATATAGCGCCTTTCAAGAGACTCAAGGTCGCTTTACAATAACAAAAATGCTTACACATAGAAAGAGACATCTGAAAAACGACAGAACAAAATATAGATAAACATGAAAACTGGTAGTGTTTATCTAACACATATTCAAAGAGTGGAAAAACAGGACGAGAAAAGATATGTTTTAAGGTGGGTTTTGAAATCCTGTAATGAAGAAAGATCACGGATGTGTTTGGGAATAGAATTCCAGAGTGTGGGGGCAGAAATGCTAAATGCTCGTCCTCCAAATGATGCTAATCTATGACGAGAAATTACCAGTAGACCATCATCTGCAGATCGGAGTGTGCGAGCAGGGGAGTAAGTATGAATAAGATCTGAGATATATGGAGGGGCAAGACCATGGAGTGCTTTGAAGGTGATAAGGAGAATCTTGTATTGGATGCGGGAGCGAATGGTTAGCCAATGAAGTTTGTGTAGGATGGGAGTGAGGTGTGAGGATTTCTTTGTATAAGTGAGGACCCTAGCAGCAGAGTTCTGAATGTATTGGAGCTTATTTAATGTTGTATTTGGTAGACCATAGAAAAGAGAATTACAGTAGTCGAGTCGAGAAGTAATGAAAGCGTGGACCAGTGTCTCAGCATCCTTGATGTCTAAGAAGGGTCGTAGACGAGCTATATTACGGAGGTGATAGAAGGCAGATTTAGTAAGTGAAGAAATGTGAGGTAGAAAGGAAAGATGGGAGTCAAAAGTTATACCCAGAGTTTTAACGGTGGTGGAAGATCTAACCAAGGTCCCGGAAATGTTAACAGTATCAGTACAGAGAGCTGCAATGGTTTTAGGTGAACCAACAAGTAAAAAATCAGTTTTGTCAGTATTGAGCTTGAGAAGGTTACTAGTCATCCAAGCATTTATGTCATCAATACAATCAGAAACGGAGTTAGTGGGAAAGGGATGGTAGTGTCGAAAACTGATATAGAGTTGAGTGTTGTCTGCATAACAGTGGAAATTGAAACCATGGCGGCGGATGATTTTACCTAGAGGAAGCATGTAGGTGATGAACAGTAGTGGGCCAAGAACAGAACCCTGCGGAACACCATGAGAAACAGGAGCGGTAGAAGATTTAGACTGGCGGATAGTAATATAGTGTTGTCGGTCAGACAGATAAGAAGCGAACCAGGATAAGGCAGTTCCAGAAATACCAAGAGCAGAGAGTCGTGAGATGAGAATATTGTGAGAAATAGTATCAAATGCAGAAGAGAGGTCTAACAGAATCAAAATGCTAGCAGAGCCAGCATCAGAAGCCATAAGAAGGTCATTGACAACCTTAAGAAGCGCTGTCTCTGTACTGTGGTGAGGGCGAAAACCGGATTGGAAACATTCATACAGATTATGAGATGACAAATAGGACTGTAGTTGAACAGCAACAACTTTTTCAAGTATTTTGGAGAGTAGCGGAAGATTTGAAATTGGTCGGTAGTTGGCCATATCAGCCGGGTCAAGGCCAGGTTTCTTTAAGACTGGTGTGACAGCTGCAGTTTTTAATTCAAGAGGAACAACACCAGTGTTCAAGATTTTAGAAATGAGAAGTGAAATAGGCCGTGAAATAACAGGTGAGAGTATTTAAGCAGGGACGTAGGGGCAGGATCAAGGTGACAGAAAGAAGGATTGACTTTACTGAGTAATTCAGAAATAAAAGCAGGAGTTGGAGGATCGAAATCAGTAAAAATACCAGTTGCAAAGTCCATGGGGAAGTCATTTGAGTGAATAGGGGAGTATACTGTTGAAAAGAGAGAATGTATATGAGTTATTTTATTTTGGAAGTAAAGTAAGAATGACTCACAGAGATCTACAGAGTTGGTCATAGGAGGGACAGGAGGGCTAGTGAGTTTGTTAACTACAGAAAACAGTGTTTTAGGACAGGAAGATGCATTTGTGATCAGAGTAGAATAATAGCTGGATCGTGCATTATTTAAAGCTAATTTATATAGCTGAATGTGATCCTTGTATGCAAGAAGATGCACGGTCAAGCCAGTTTTCCTATAAAGGCGTTCCAGGCGACGACCAGTGGTTTTCAATTTGCGAAGTGATGGGGTAAACCAGGGTGATGTATGTGTAGAAGGTACGATTCTGCATTTGAGTGGGGCGTGAATATTAAGGGCGGTAGAAAGAGCGTTATTATATTTGGCAAGAATATCAAGAGCAGAGCTGTGTTCAGTAATATCTGAAAGATGTGTCTGTACAGAATCAGTAAACAGTGAATGATCAAAAGAAGTAATTTTACGAAAAGTAATGGTTGATTTTACCCTGAGGCAGGGGAGAGGCATTTCACAACTGAGTTCAATGAGAAGGTGATCAGAAAGTCCAATCTGCGACCCATTCACAGAGACATTGCGTAAACCAGTTGTACAAATTAAATCCAGTGTGTGACCTTTTATATGTGTAGGAAAATTAATGTGCTGTACGAGATTAAAACATTCAAAAACTGACATGAGTTCATGGGAGTCTGCACAATCTTTGTTAACATGTATGTTGAAATCACCAAGTAAGATTATAGAAGAAGACATCGCACATGTAAGGGTTAATAGCTCATGCAGTTCAGTGAAAAAATTTGACATTGATTTGGGTGGACGATACAAGAGAATTGCAATCATAGGAAATGTACCAGAGATTTTGAGACCTAGGTACTCAAAGGTTGAAGTTGCATGAAAGTCAATGGTTTTAACAGGAATGTTACTACGATAGACGGCAGCCAGACCGCCGCCCCTCGATGTAAGACGGGGTTTGGTCATGTAGCTGTATCCAGAAGGGGTGAGAAGATTTAGGTGGAAATAGTCATTTGGTGTTTGCCATGTTTCAGTAAGCAGCAAGAAGTCC
The DNA here is from genome assembly GCA_030522415.1 of Channallabes apus. Lineage (NCBI taxonomy): Eukaryota > Metazoa > Chordata > Actinopteri > Siluriformes > Clariidae > Channallabes > Channallabes apus. The sequence goes on from CM060104.1 coordinate 23,468,919, forward strand.
AGGTCTTTATCAGTTAACAGTGTGGAGAGCACAGTAGCCTTGTTAGTAAGTGAGCGGCAGTTGAACAGCGCTAATGCAGGACGAAGCGCACAATCATTGCGTGTCTGTAGAGCAGATGGAGACGGAGATACAGTAATTAATGCAGCACGATTGATACCACGGTGGTTGGCCGGCAGCATAGAATAGCATATATCCGAACGGTTGGACCAAATAGAAGGAATGGACGAGGATGTCACACAGCGTGATGAGAGATAGTGGCGACCGGAACGATGAACGTAGCGCGGCTGTCTAGTGATACCAAGTTCCTTGCAGAGCCTGTATGTAGATGCGTCGAGCCGAGGGTGTGATTTCAGGCTTCGTAGTTGAGATAGCGAGTAGCTGAGTGCCATGACAACAACACAGCCAAGTAATAAGTCCAGTGTTAAAACTCTGAGCAAAGCAGGTACAGGAACTTTGCAAGCGGTGAGAGACATGGTTAGATGTGAAAGCACCACATCACTGACAGATGAGGAACACACATCTCTCACAATAAAATGCAGGAGAGCCGCAACACTCTTGTCGCCGAATGATTAGCGCAATACAGACCTTATCAGTCAAATCAGATGGCAGGGGGGTACCTCACCATCCGATATACTGTCCACAATAGATAGACGAAGGAGTGGAGACTCACCCGCCAGCTATGTAGGAGGCCTGAAGGAGCGCGAAGGCCGACAGGCAGCAGCAGAGCAGAGTTGTGCATGTAGCTAGCGATGGCTAGAGGCAATCCAGTCGGAGTATAATCCACAGTGAAAGAACAACAGTAGAGTCATAAACAATAATCCAGCAGAGTCAGGTGTCCAGGAAAGGAGATGTAGCAGGGCGATCAATTAGAGTTATAATCCACAGTGAGATAACAACAATAGGGCCATAAACAATCCAGATGTTGAGAGGAGGAGAGGAGAAAATGGACGGGAAGGAGAACGCGGCAAAGCGCGGCGAAACTAAAACAGACACGTAAACGTTCAACAAAACAACAAAAGCCGCACACAACGTACTCAAACAGAGAAAACGAACACGAGAAAACAAACACGAGAAACGTTCCAGCAAGAAGCGGCAGCCAAACGCGCACAGCGTACTCTCACAGGAACCGGAAGTAAAACTCTGTATTAACACTGATTATCAATAAGCTAGTGACAGAATCATGGGCACCTGAGATTCATCCATGCCCCCAGAGACAAAAGGCCAGCATCCAGTTCAATCTTACAGAAAAGCCAATGCAGGCTACGATTGAAAGGCACCAGAACACCCAGTGCACCAAAGCCCAACCTGCACAAGGCCAAGCAGGCAAAGAGCCCAAGAGCCCCCAGAACCGGCCTCCAAACTCCCCTGATCTCAATTGAATTGAGCCCCATGGGATCCACTGGTCAAACAAGTCTGATACACAGCAAGACAACACAGCACTCCCCCAGATGGCCTGTGGAGCCATGTCTTAGGGCCCAAAGCTGCCCTAGTGGCAGAAGGGAAAGCTAAAGCCAAGGAGGTTTTATTGTGTTAAGGTTGATAAGAATAAGAATGAGAATATCTTTATTGTCATTATTCTGGGTTTTACACTAAAATGTTGTTTTGGCATATACTCTGTGTTCTAAATATAACATATAATATTTAGTTTAATATTAATTAGTAATTATAATCAAATAATGAGCATTTGGCGTTGTCAGGCATCAGCTGTAGATGGAGAGGGAGCAGGTTGAACGACAGGTAATGCGTAATGTTTCTCACCTGTGTGTGATCACAGCAGGTTTATTTCTGTGGGCTTCGTTTGTTTTATCAGAGAGAACTCTGAGAGAACTTTGAGTGAGAGACACACACATAGAGCTGAAAGAGCTCATGTATTACACACACATGCTTGGAAAGTGTTGGTGAAATTGACTGAGGTGAAAGAACCCAAAATTTAGGACTGTGTGTTATTCTATTATTATTTTACTTTATCCCTGAACTCACTCTGTCTCCTTAGTCATCCTTCACACCTATCTTCACACATACCTGGTTCTACAAAGTCAATGGTCCTTATTGTACGTATTGTCCTTTAGTCTGGGCTGTTGTACTGTAACTAGCACACACACTCCTGCTCAAAAGTTTGGGATGATTTGCAAATTTATTTGCTTTGTTGTGATTTATTTTCTATATTCTACAACAATGCTGAGGAGTTCATGTAACAACAAGAAGAACGACTAAAATAACTACAACTGTTAAAATAACAGTTGTTATTTTAAGACATGAAGTTCAGCTGTTGTGGAACAGTTCTTACAAAAACTTTTTATTGTTCCATCAGGCTCCATGATGATGAAACTGTCCCTCATGAAGACCTTCACAGGAGATCAAGACCAAAACTGACCTCTGCTGCAGAGGAGACGTTCATTTAGAGTCACCAGCCTCAGAAATCACCAATTAACAACCAGCACCTCAGATTAGAGCCGTTATGAAGCTTTACAGAGCAGAAGTAGCAGATAAACATCTCAATATCAACTGTTCAAAGGAGATTATTGTGGATTTTAGATAAACGCCTTCAGTATTGTTTTACAGTATATAATCATAAATAAATATATATCGATTGACCATGGAGTCAGAAAGTGATCTCAAACTTTCTAGCGGTAGTGTAACTCCACCTTACGTGCTAGTAAGTGCTCCTGGCTCACTAAAATTCATCAAAACTTAAATAAAAATAAAGATTCAGCTGAATCCATGTACCGTAAGTGTCATAAAAATTAAGTAGTGAGAGACATTAGCTGAGTGAACCAGCAAAGATTTTGTAAATTTATCTAAAAATGGAGGAGAATGAAATAGAGGGGTCTGGTGAATCCAGATTGTTGTGCTGCCACTTTGCTTAGTTATGATTATGAATGTATAAAACATATTAGTATATAGAATGCATGCACTGTAAATAAAGAAAGGAGATGTTTGAAGTCATCTTTGTAGATTATCTGCAATGTTCACTCACTTGTAAAACACTCACTGCTGCTCACGGCGCTGCATGGATATCCCTCAGATCACCATGGATTTACTATGCATGCTACTGTACCATGCGCACACACACACACACACACACACCATGAAGATGGCTGCAGATGTTCTTTCTTAGATAGCCTTAAGCAGCACTTCTGTTCAAGTCACCATGACTAAACAGATGATACAAGAAACATAAAGCTGTAAAGATGCTCATTTTCAAGTTTCTTTTAACACATTTAACACTGCCTGACTCCAGAGTGTCTCATAGCTGAGGATGTTTTCCCTTCCAAATCTGGTTCCTCCCAGGGTTTCCTCCTCATGTTGTCTCAGGGAGTTTCCTCTCCACTGGTACCTCCGTATGCTCACTTGGGAATGCGAATTAGTCCAAAATATTTTCACATTTTTTAAAAACAAAATCAATGTCCTATTTCTATTTTACATTTAAAAGTACTATAGCAAGTGTGATTAGCATATTAACACACACTGATAATGTAATTGGAAGGAATGTGTGTTTTATTCACAACTGAAAAGAAGGGGCTCCGACACACTCGTCCATTATTAGCCACATAACAAAATAAATGGTCTTTTAAAATGAAACTGTAAATATCTACTCTGTGAAACACACACAACACAAACACACACACACTGAGTACATTGTACAGGAGGTAAAGTGCAGATCAGTGCTGCCGACTAGTGGACTGACACACACACACACACACACACACACACACACACACACACACACACACACACACACACACACACACACAGGAGGTAGAGTTGATAAGATCAGTGCTGCCGTCTAGTGGACTGACAGATAAACATACAGTGGAGGAAATAAGTATTTGATCCCCTGCAGATTTTCTAAGTTTGCCCACTTACAAAGAAATGAAGGGTTTATAATTTTTATCATAGGTTTATGGTAAAGGATAGAAACAGAATATCAAGCAAAAAAAAAAAAAAAAAAGCACACGATACAAATGTATTGTAAACGATAATGATATAAATAAATAATCTGTGCCGCTAAGCGGTTTTCTATTATCTATGATACCTGTGCCGCCCCTGTCGCTGTAGGAGCCACACAGAAGCTGAGCGAGCAGAGAGGAGGGGGGTGGGGGGGTGTTGGGGGCGCAGAGTACAGTTCACTTCTCCCAAATGAAGCGGACAAGGAGGGGGGCTAAATTATGTCAGTGACACCTGACTTTCTTACAAATAACGCACATTTCATTCAAATTATTATAAACACAGACCAATAATTTGCACTTTTTTCATTTATTTAATTGTGTGAAATGGCTAATAAAAATACGTAATAAAAAACGATTATGATGTGGAGGTGAATTCTGGTCGTGAGTGACAGCATTGGACGGATGGGAAATCTGTTGATTGTCGAATTGTCGATTACAAAGTAAACGCAGAGAGAAAAATGCCAAAGCTACCAGGTGCACAATTTAGGAAAAAAAGAAAAGAAGATGTGGAGAAACGGGCAAAAGATAAAGGTTTGCAACAATGTTCTCAATGTATAATTAAGGTATTCCAATTCAGAATGCCCTTCAAAGTGTAGTGTGGTACCTAGGGCATTGTAATATAATGGATTTAATGGTTATAATTGGAATTGTATTGGTTTTAATGGTAAGTATAACAATGTCTGCTGGTATATGATGGACTGATTCTATTGGTGGGTGGGATGGTAAATCCTATTGGAAAAGGCATGGTCTCCATTTCCGGCATGGTCTCCACTTCCGTGAAACCAGAAAGGGCGCATCTGCTGACAGAAGTTGCTGGGAATAGGGGCCATAGAACATGTTCCCCTACCAGACAGAGAGTCAGGCTACTACAGTCGGTATTTCTTGGTTCCCAGGATGAACGGGGGGCTGTGTCCAATTTTTAGATTTTCACGGGCTAAACCGCTATCTAAAAATAAATAAATACAGCTTCAAAATGTTGACTGTGAAAGTGATTGTTCTCAAATCCTACCAAGCGATTGATTTGTGACAATGGATCTCAAGGACACATACTTTCACACAGAAATTATAGATGCGGTCATATTATTTCACTAGTTTTGACGGGTAGGTTTGGTTTAAAGTTTCACTCACACAACAGAAGTGCGATCTCTTTGTCTCTTGTAGTTTATTTTGTCAGCATCAAAGAATCAACACTTCATACAGTCGTCTTGAGTAAATCCACTGTGGTTACAGACACCAGTTGCTGCATCTTGCAAATCTCTGACTTTTACAACAACCTATTTGCTGTATCTTATAAATTACAGTCTTAGCTTATGTATATAACAACACTCTTGAAATAACAACAAATAAAATAAACACAACAACAAATTCATAACAAGTACGATATGGCTCTTACAGAAATATTGCCACAGCACAGGAGGTTCCTGAGGTTCGCTTTCGGGGGCGAAGATTACCAGTATCGGGTCCTTCCATTTGGTATAGCTCTCTCACCCGCACATACACAAAATGCATGGTTTCAGTTCTGGCTATTATGACTCCAAGGCACCAGATTTTGAATTACATAGACGACTGGCTGGCCCAGTCTCAGTAGTTAGCGCTTCGACATTTTACATTTACATTTAGGCATTTGGCAGACGCTCTTATCCAGAGCGACTTACTTTTTTTTTTAATCTCTTTACACATCTGAGCATTTGAGGGTTGAGGGCCTTGCTCAAGGGCCCAACAGTGGCAACTTGGTGGTTGTGGGATTTGAACCTGGGATCTTCCAAACCGTAGTCCAATGCCTTAACCACTGAGGTACCCCTGGTCCGGGTACATTTACATTTACGTTTAGGCATTTGGCAGACACTCTTATCCAGAGCGACTTACACTATTATCTCATTATACATCTCAGGAGTTGAGAGTTAAGGGCCTTGCTCAAGGGCCCAACAGTGGCACCTTGGTAGTTGTGGGGTTTGAATCTACATGGCCCTGTGTGAAAAAGTGATTGCCCCCCTTGTTAAAAAATAACTTAACTGTGGTTTATCACACCTGAGTTCAATTTCTGTAGTCACCCCCAGGCCTGATTACTGCCACATGTGTTTCAATCAAGAAATCACTTAAATAGGAGCTACCTGACACAGAGAAGTAGACCAAAAGCACCTCAAAAGCTAGACATCATGCCAAGATCCAAAGAAATTCAGGAACAAATGAGAACAAAAGTAATTGAGATCTATCAGTCTGGTAAAGGTTATAAAGCCATTTCTAAAGCTTTGGGACTCCAGCGAACCACAGTGAGAGCCATTATCCACAAATGGCAAAAACATGGAACAGTGATGAACCTTCCCAGGAGTGGCCGGCCGACCAAAATTACCCCAAGAGCGCAGAGACAACTCACCCGAGAGGCCACAAAAGACCCCAGGACAACATCTAAAGAACTGCAGGCCTCACTTGCCTCAATTAAGGTCAGTGTTCACAACTCCACAAAGAGACTGGGCAAAAACGGCCTGCATGGCAGATTTCCAAGGCGCAAACCACTTTTAAGCAAAAAGAACATCAAGGCTCTTCTCAATTTTGCTAAAAAACATCTCAATGATTGCCAAGACTTTTGGGAAAATACCTATACTTTTTGGAAGGTGCGTGTCTCGTTACATCTGGCGTAAAAGTAACACAGCATTTCAGAAAAAGAACATCATACCAACAGTAAAATATGGTGGTGGTAGTGTGATGGTCTGGGGTTGTTTTGCTGCTTCAGGACCTGGAAGGCTTGCTGTGATAGATGGAACCATGAATTCTACTGTCTACCAAAAAATCCTGAAGGAGAATGTCTGGCCATTTGTTCGTCAACTCAAGCTGAAGCGATCTTGGGTGCTGCAGCAGGACAATGACCCAAAACACACCAGCAAATCCACCTCTGAATGGCTGAAGAAAAACAAAATGAAGACTTTGGAGTGACCTAGTCAATGTCCTGACCTGAATCCTATTGAGATGTTGTGGCATGACCTTAAAAAGGTGGTTCATGCTAGAAAACCCTCAAATAAAGCTGAATTACAACAATTCTCCAAAGATGAGTGGGCCAAAATTCCTCCAGAGCGCTGTAAAAGACTCGTTGCAAGTTATCGCAAACGCTTGATTGCAGTTATTGCTGCTAAGGGTGGCCCAACCAGTTATTAGGTTAAGGGGGCAATTACTTTTTCACACAGGGCCATGTAGGTTTGGATTTTTTTTCTCCCTAAATAATAAAACCCCTCATTTAAAAACTGCATTTTGTGTTTACTTGTGTTATCTTTGACTAATAGTTAAATGTGTTTGATGATCAGAATCATTTTGTGTGACAAACATGCAAAAGAATAAGAAATCAGGAAGGGGGCAAATAGTTTTTCACACCACTGTAATTATTCAGCCCCCTGAGTAAATACTTTTTAGAACCACCTTTTGCTGCAATTACAGCTGCCAGTCTTTTAGGGTAGGTCTCTACCAGCTTTGCACATCTAGAGACTGAAATTCTTGCCCATTCTTCTTTGCAAAACAGCTCCAGCTCAGTCAGATTAGATGGACAGCGTTTGTGAACAGCAGTTTTCAGATCTTGCCACAGATTCTCGATTGGATTTAGACCTGGACTTTGACTGGGCCATTCTAACACATGGATATGTTTTGTTTTAAACCATTCCATTGTTGCCCTGGCTTTATGTTTAGGGTCGTTGTCCTGCTGGAAGGTGAACCTCTGCCCCAGTCTCAAGCCTTTTGCAGACGGCAAGAGGTTTTCTTCCAAGATTGGCCTGTATTTGGCTCCATCCATCTTCCCATCAACTCTGATCAGCTTCCCTGTCCCTGCTGAAGAGAAGCACCCCCAGAGCATGATGCTGCCACCACCATATTTCACAGTGGGGATGGTGTGTTCAGAGTGATGTGCAGTGTTAGTTTTCCACCACACATAGTGTTTTGCATTTTGGCCAAAAAGTTCCATTTTGGTCTCATCTGACCAGAGCACCTTCTTCGACATGTTTGCTGTGGCCCCCACATGGCTTGTGACAAACTGCAAACGGGACTTCTTATGGTTTTCTGTTAACAATGGCTTTCTTCTTGCCACTCTTCCATAAAGGCCAACTTTGTGCAGTGCACGACTAATAGTCGTCCTATGGACAGATTCCCCCACCTGAGCTGTAGATCTCTGCAGCTCGTCCAGTCTCATGGGCCTCTTGGCTGCATTTCTGATCAGCGCTCTCTTTGTTCGGCCTTTAGATGGAGTTTAGATGGACGGCCTCATCTTGGTAGGTTTACAGTTGTGCCATACTCCTTCCATTTCTGAATGATCGCTTGAACAGTGCTCCGTGGGATGTTCAAGGCTTTGGAAATCTTTTTGTAGCCTAAGCCTGCTTAAAATTTCTCAATAACTTTATCCCTATCCTGCTTGGTGTGTTCTTTGGACATCATGGTGTTGTTGCTCCCAATATTCTCTTAGACAACCTCTGAGGCCGTCACAGAGCAGCTGTATTTGTACTGACATTAGATTACACACAGGTGCACCCTATTTAGTCATTAGCACTCATCAGGCAATGTCTATGGGCAACTGACTGCACTCAGACCAAAGGGGGCTGAATATTTACGCACACCCCACTTTGCAGTTATTTATTTGTAAAAAAAAAAAATGTTTGGAATCATGTATGATTTTCGTTCCACTTCTCACGTGTACACAACTTTGTATTGGTCTTTCACGTGGAATTCCAAAAAAATTTATTCATGTTTGTGGCTTTTCAATTATATTCTAATTTATTGAGATACACATGTAGGAACACCAACAATAACTTACAATGTTTTAACAATAGGGCGGCATGGTGGTGTAGTGGTTAGCACCTCCAGGGTCTGGGTTCGATTCCCCGGCCAGGCTCGATTCCCGTCTCTGTGTGCATGGAGTTTGCATGTTCTCCCTGTGTTTGGTGGGTTTCCTCCGGGTACTCCGGTTTCCTCCCACACTCCAAAGATTTGCAGGTTAGGCTAATTGACATTCCTAAAATTGCCCGTAGTGTGTGATTGGGTGTGTGAATGTGTGTATGTGTGTGTGCCCTGCGATGGATTGGCACCCTGTCCAGGGTGTACCCTGCCTAGTGCCCGAAGTCTCCTGGGATAGGCTCCAGGTCCCCCGCGACCCTGAACACAGGATTAAGCGGTATAGAAAATGAATGAATGAATGTTTTAACAATCAAATCAGTTTTGTTTTGGTTATTTGTTAGATTCTCTTGGGAGGAGAAATTACAGTCCGTAAAGAGGCCTGGTCCAGTATAAAAAACAACACCAAAGACTCTTTGTTTATGAAGGAGTTAGAAGTGGCGTTTTGGGGTACAAAAACATTGTGGGAAAGGAGCCTAACAGGGAAAGAGTGTCCTACTACAAAAACCACCAGACAGCCTTTAACACCACAGAAACTCACAACATTAAAAGGTATGTTATCCTTGGTAGCAGGCGGCGCGGTGGTGTAGTGGTTACCACTGTCGCCTTGCATCTCCAGGGTCTGGGTTCGATTCCCCGGCCAGGCTCGATTCCCGTCTCTGTGTGCATGGAGTTTGCATGTTCTCCCCGTGGTTGGTGGGTTTTCTCCGGGTACTCCGGTTTCCTCCCACAGTCCAAAGATGTGCAGGTTAGGCTAATTGGCGTTCCCAAATTTCCCATAGTGTGTGATTGGGTGTGTGAGTATGTGTGTGTGCCCTGCGATGGATTGGCACCCTGTCCAGGGTGTACCCCGCCTAGTGCCCGAAGTCTCCTGGGATAGGCTCCAGGTCCCCCGCGACCCTGAACACAGGATTAAGCGGTATAGAAGATGAATGAATGAATGAATCCTTGGTAGCAGATGCCACTTGCTGTTTGAAGGAAGCCAAAAGATTCTATACTATATTGTATGTCACAGTGTACCGACAAACAAGAATGCACACATGCACAAAAAAACTACAGTTATAGCAGTTTATCATCTTTTCTTTGTATGGATTATTGTCAATACTCTTATAGACTGCAAACATTTTGATGCCAGATTTGGTACTAAGGTTGTAATTTTTCTGTCTAACCAATCCTATTTGTTTAACATATCTTTTTAGTCTGCTTCAAGGAATGGCTTCAAGACAAAAACATGAAGGAGACAGAATTAGAAGCCAGACTAGGGAAAGCTGGACGTTACATTACAGAAAAAATAATGGACATTAACAAACAAAAAGTTGGGGTAAGTTGTTATTGTCATGTTTGTGTGCAGGAGACGCATTGGGTTATCAATAGGAGAAGCAATAGTGTGAACGTAACTGTGTGAATGTGTCCATGAGAGGTTTCTTTCATATTTTGTTAAATTATTAATCTTTTGTCAAAACTTGTTGATTGTTAAGAAATCATATTGTTACAAATGTGCATATTTGACATATTGCTACATATTGTTACTGTTTATGTTGGCTAATAAAGTTGATTTTATAATGATTCTATTCTATATTTTATTTAATGATTTGAATATTGTCTTGTAAATAATGAGTTAGTAATGTACATGAAACAAAAGAAGCGTTGTAATATTTGCATGTATTCTGGCTTTTATACCATCTCAACATTTGATGGAGTAATGAACAGCCTACCATCAGATGTTGGTATGCTGGGATGCTGGTGCTGGTATGCTGGTCACCCTGCTGATGCTGGTGGAAAAAACAGCATAGACCCAGCATAGCTGATGACCAGCTTGACCAGCATATGTTGTGTTTTGGTGCTGGTATGCTGGGGACCAGCATCAGTAAAGTGACCAGCATACCAGCATCATGACACAACATATGCTGGTCAAACTGGTCACCAGCTGTGCTGGTCTATGCTGTTTTTTTAGCAGGGAAACTTTCAGGTTGGTCTGAGGCAGTCGCGATTCTACACTGTATTGCTCCCCGGGCGAGACTCCCCCCCCCCTTCCTCTCTCCTCCCCTGCCCCCTTTTCCTCCCCCCGCCCCGCCATCCACTCTCTGCCCCGCTCGCTTAACTTCTGTGCGGCTGCTTCAGCAACAGGGGCGGCGTGGTCACAGCGCAGGTATCTAGATAATAGAAAACCGTTAGCGGCACAGATAATTTTTTCCTCCAGGTTCGTTTGCCGCTCCCCACGTGACATGAAAAATGCCGACCTGGGCGGCTTCGCCCATGCTTAAAACCGCCACTGGTCTGAGGTACGATAATTTAGCTGAGAATAGCTGCTATAGTTATCCAAAGAACCCCACCTGTGTATGAAAGAAACAGCTAAGATGTCTGAGCTTTTTAGCTTTCTCTGTGAAATGTTTTCAGGGTTACGAAGATGGTGAAGTGATGAATGAACGCTAAACTGTTAACTGTATTGCTAGCATGACGCAGGCATTTAGTTAGGTTGCTAGCGTTAGCAGCCACATATCTTCCTAAATGGAAACAAAATACTGAACATAAATGTCTCTGTTGTTTAGCGATGTTTAGTCACATTATTTTAGTTTAAGCTATTTCTTGTATTTTAATCACACTTAAAATACCGACGGTTATATGCGCATGCTTAATCTGCTGTTCTGTTCTGGTTTTGGTCTGTTCTCTTGAGTTGTGAAGCGAGAGGAACAAAGTATAAATATTGTTCATTTGCTAAATTAAGTATCATGAATTTTAATTGAATATCTATCTCTATATTTTTTCACAGCAGTTTGTGACTGAAAGTGTCCTTTTTTTGTGGTGTTTTGTTTTGTACATCTTTTCAAATTGAGACCTCATTTGTAAGTTGCTGTTATCTCGTTTTTGTATAAATTAATCAAATGTTTGCTTTTTATAAAATTTATTTGTGTAAAATAAAAAATAAAATTTGTGTAAAATAAAAATTTGTTTATATAAAATTAGATTTGTTTATTAAAAAATAAACAAATCTGTGTTTTATTATTAGTTGAGAGTGTGGTTTATTTATTTATTATTATATTTGGTCATTGTAACATGCATTAGGGAGCATTATAGACGTGCCGAGGGTATTTAATTAAAATAATGTGAGGGGGTGTTTTAATAAAACGACGTCTATCCGACATCGGGCAGATGTATAAACATCTGATTAACATCATCTAAAGAGCTGATCAGGCTCGTTTTAATTCATATACGTCTTAAATACGAAGGCTAAGCGTCGTTCTAACATCGGCACGGACGTCTCGGCGACGTCTTCCAGATGAGCAAACGCCCTTTTGCAGACATCTGCAAGACATCTGCCAGATGAAAAAGACGACGTCGGCATAGACGTCTCCGCGACGCGTGTGTGCTATCTGGGTTGTTTACGGGAGTGTAGTCCAGTGCGGGAGATGCTTTGTGGGTAATGAGGTTCGGTGTGTGTGTGAAGTTGAACGCGAATGCGAGATGTAAGCTGGGATATAGAGTCTGAGTTTTGTATTCTTTTCACTAGTTTTTAGTTTGATTTAATTGCAGGATCTACCCGAAAGTTTGTACTATAACCTGACAATGCAGCAAAATAAAGAACGGACATCGACAAGTTTGTCCATCTCATCATTACATGAATTAACGGGCTGTTACACTGCCGCGAGCAACATTAAAAACAAAGCGGAGAAGCTAACAGTGTGTTTATGTTACTGCGCATGCGCATGTTTCGCTCCCTCTATATTAACTAGACAGCTTTACTTTTAATTTACGGAGGGAGAGATATTGATCCTTTCTCAATGCAGCGAAGTTGTTTGAGCAAATTAATAATTTCAATGAATGAAAAGGAGGAAGAAGAAAAGGTGGAACTGAAAAGTACATGAAAATAAGAAAAAGCTTTAGAGGTAAATGCAGTGAAATGCTTCAAATAAACAGATTCTGCCTTTTAAAAGGAGGAAGAAGAATACACTGGCTCATTAAAGTGGAGATACATTTTTTAAAACCACATACTAGTATAGAAATATAACAAACAAAAATGTAAATAAAAAAGTATCACTGGACATATATTGGGTCATATTTGTAAAAAAAAATAAAAATAAAATAAATAAATAAAGGAAAGAACAATAAGTTAATTATTCAAAGTTATTCAGATCAGTGTAAAGTTAGTATGATTTTAAAAGTGCTTTAACTCCACCTGGCACAGTTTCACCCCAGTGGAACAATCTGACTACATGTGCAGTGCCATGGAAAAGTATTTGCCCCTTCTTGATTTTTTTCTTTGCATATTTGTCACACTTGTATGGGTGGAATTTCACCTAAACACTTTATGAGGAAAAGACAAATTGGCCTTTTTGTTTGTGAGATATCATGAACATTTGGCAGGGGGTATCATCGTGATGCAGTGTAAGATCTACCACTCATCAGTGTAAACTGTAAGTGCAGCAGGTCAGTGATGATGAACCAGTGCCTGCTGATGATGACCAACACGTCTCCCCTGATCTACCAGAGCCAAGTGAAAAGAATCACAATCAAACTGAACAGGTAAGCTGGAATAAAATCAGTAGCAGAATTAACTCCTGCTAGTAATTATTATGGTAGTCAATATTAATTAAAAATAATGTTTCTCAGCCTTATTTCAAATTAATATTGACTACCATAATAATTAAAAGAAGTAACTAGTTTACTAGTGTGAGCTAATGCTGCTACTGATTTTATTTCAGCTTACCTGTTCAGTTTTATTGCCATTCTTTTTAAAATATTGTCTTTATAGATTTATATGTATTTTGTCTTGATGTTCTTTCCTTTATTTCTTTGTTTTACTAATATGACCCAATATGTTCAGTGATACTTCAAATAATATGTTTAAATAGCATTGATTTCCATATTGTGTTATATTTTTATACTAGTAACTGGTGTTAAAATATATCTCTACATTAATGAGCCAATGTATTATGATGTGGGCTGCTGTGGGCCAGAAAGTCCAGGGCCACTTTTTGGTCCCAGTCCGCCCCTGACTGAAAGTCAGAGGCATAAGAGCCTCAGATTGGGGAAGTAGGGAGAGATCCTGAATGTATAGGTGAGAACAGCTGGGGAGAACACCTGGGGAGGGTGAATAATTTGCATTTGAATGTTGTCTGGCATTGTAAGGCACACACAGGACACAGCAGTGGTTCTCAAACATTTTCTGTAATTCCCCACTTAAGGGGGTGGGAGAATTTTCAAGCCCCACTTGTCAAAAAATTATAATGAAATCGGCCAAGTTTACTATTTATTGAAATATAAATTTCAAAACCAATAAGATCAAATAACACCAAGTTGAAAACAGATAAAATACACGTGCAATTATTACAACAGGCTTACTTCGTCACTTATCTAGAGCTTTCTTTCAAAGAAGTCGAGTGGCTTATTAACATGACTGGGGCGTGTTGCCTCTAGGTGTCCGAGTGGTGCAGCGGGTAAGTCCGTGCCCTTTCACGCGGGAGAGCCGGGTTTGATCTAGTTGATATAGATGTTAAATAACAGATGTACAAACGGTGCGCACTGAATATTAAACCTATACCAGGCACAATGTTTTTTTTGTTTGTTTGCTGTTTTTTCTATAGTATGCTGAGCAAAATAAATTTAAAAAATTTAAATCAAATTTTACAACTATATAATAACACTCAGAAATACCTTTTATTTGGGGTTAAGCGACTGATGTGCCTAACATTTTTCAGCTGAGCCTCGTTTCACTGAATAATCCACCACTTTTCATCAGTATGTAAGACCGCAACACCTCTCTCTCTCTCTCACACACATACACACACACACACACACACAGCAGCAGACCGAGTCGAAACTTTGCCGATTTCGTTATAATTTTTTCACGAGTGGGGCTTGAAAATTCTCCCACCCCCTTAAGTTGGGAATGACAGAAATATGGTCATTTATTTCAGTTAATAAATCTACTATAAATTTTTTTACTCATTATTGTACAGTACATATCAATAGCTCTGGTTCAGATTTTTCATGTTTGTTGTGGAAATTACCATCACTGTTTGGCCATTTTACAAATGACTTTAAAATGCAACTGATTTATTTTGCCCGCTGTCGCCTTTAAATGGCGGTGTCCGTGTTTTTGTATGATAGACAGATTATCATTGTAAATAACTGTGACGCCTCCTCCTCTACCAGTTAACCAAGGCTGGTGTATGTAGCTGTATCTAGGAGGACTAACTTCATTTAGAGCTACATGCTCGTCCTGTTTAACCCATGTTTCAGTTAAACAGAGTATATCAAACTCCTTATCTGTGATCATTTCTTTAACAATAACTGCTTTTGATGCGAGAGATCTAATATTTAACAGTCCTAGCTTCAGATCAGAGGTGCCGGCTGCGCATTCAGTGTGATCCGAGTTTGTGGTCTTTATGTTAATTAGATTATTAAAACAGACTTTCTGAGTCTTTCTCCATTTTTGCTTAGATCGGGGAACAGACACAGTCTCAATATGATGAACCCTGAGTGACGACTCTATGCAGCTAGCAGACGGTTGGTTTAGCCTGTCTGTCTGCTCCCTGGCCTGGGCTCTGGATTGTCTCTGATTAACTAGACCTCTACTGAGACTATGTACTATACTACAGGAAATGAGAGCAGCACCTTCCCGGTGTCCATCCCACCCTAACAGGCCAGCTTTGCCCTCAAAGGTCTTCCAATTATCTATGTAGCCCACATTATTTTCTACAGCGCTGACCGCCTTCACGCCTCCAAGACTGAGAGAGTCATGGTGGCCGGGGACGGTCACAGCTCAGGTGGGGGCAGTGTGGCGTGGGCGGGGCGGCGGCTGTCGACCATCATGCCTTGCGGGGGTTCTTAATGTGTTCACCCTGTTTGGGAAAGGTGTTTGGGATAATGGCTTCGGCCAATGTTTGTGTGTGAATGAATGTGTGTGCGTGTGCTACTGTATAACAGTGAATGTGCTGCTCATGCTATACAGTGCTGTGTGGAATAAAGTACTCCCAGCCATTGCATTGGGCAGCAAGCAAGCTCACTTGTCTCTCCAACATCCTTTCCGGCAGTAAAATGCTACAATAAATATATTAGGGCTGGGACTTTAACGCGTTAATTTAGATTAACTAATTACACAAAAATAATGCGCTAAATTTTTTAACGCATTTTAATCACGTTTCTCACTGGATGAGTTTCGGCGGACCGATTATAATGGAACACCAACTAGCGTTCAGAAAAAAACAAACCACATTGAACATGGACAAAGAAGCTGATGAGACCACTTTGGTTGGCCCTGTGTGTTATGTTTGCATCAATATGCACAACTAACATTTATAATATTACTTGCTTTTTGTGTGAGACAACCAGAGCAAAAGAAATGGAAGCATGAAGAAAAGGGTATTCTTCGTTTACTGCATTCAGTGCACACGACACATATAGTATACAGCGCGGTATTGCCCCCTGGTGGCCCGCCAGTGAATTAACATCAAACTCAAATATATTACACTGTGGATGGGAAATTTTGTTATAAAAATCGAATTAGGGGAGAAAATTGGAAAAACCCCAAAAAATAATAAAAATAAAAAAATGAATGCATGGAAGCGTCGATAAGAGCATGGTTGTGTGCAAGCTATGGAACAAGGAATTTGCATATCACCGCAGCACATCGAGCCTCAAGTATCACCTACGTATATATATATATATATATATATATATATATATATATATATATATACAGTATATGCGATTAGAATGCAATTAATTTTGATTAATTAATTAATTACAAAGCCTCTAATTAATTAGATAAATTTTTTAATCGAGTCCCGGCCCTAATATGTGTGTATATATATGCACTACCATTCAAAAATTTTTGATCACTTTCTAATTCCATGATGGTTGCTGATTTTTATTTCTTTCTACATTGTAAAGGATTGCTGAAGGCGTCCAAAAAATGCATTAAGCTCCTTTGAACAGTTGATATTGAGATGTTTCTGCTACTTCTTCATAAAGACTTCATAACGCCTCTAATCTGAGGTGCTGTTAATTGGTCATTTTTCAGGCTGATAACTCTAAATGAACTTCTCGTCTGCAGCAGAGGTAGGTTTTGGTCTCGCCCTCCTGGGATGGCCTTCATGAGAGCCAATTTCATTATGGTGCTTGACGGATTTTGCAAATGCACTTGAAAATACTGTTCTTGCAAGAACAGTATTTAAAATAACTGTTGTTATATTAAAATAACAACTAACTGTTATTTTTGTTGTTGTTGTTACGTAATTACCTAATTCCCTTTGTGTTATTTTATAGTTATGAAATCCCCAGTATTGTTGTAGAATGTAGAAAATAAATCACTAAACAAAAACAAAGAATTTTTTTGAACGGTAGTATATATATATATATATATATATATATATATATATATATATATATATATTTTTTTTTTTATTTTTTTATTTTTTTTTTAAGTAAATGAACAGCTCTCTTCTCTCCAATCCACTCTACAACAACAGTCTCCTATTTCCCTTTGGAAAAACTTTCACAAATTCATCCATGAACTACAGTGTGGGCGGGGTTTTACGTAGGGGTCTGTCAGACAACGGTCAATGGTCTTCAGTCTGTCAAACGGACGTGGACTCATCGCTGTGCTTGTTGTAACTGAAAAAACGCTGCAGCTTCTTCTTCAGTCTTTCCGCTCCATGACCGCTGAGCTCCGACACGACACTATGTTAGGCTACGTCTTGACTCGGACGGTGATTAGATGTTTACCGAGGACTCAGGCGAAGTGTGTGTGTGTGTGTGTGTCTGTCTGCGCTGCAGCCTGTGAATGAATACACACAGCAGAGTGACAGAGATATGAAGGAAATCTAATACCGTATTATGTAGTGTCCCATTTTAGGCGGATGTTTCCGCTACTTCAGATCATTTTATCAACTTGTAATATATTCCTTTTGCGAGTATATTAACATGGGCTTTCTCAACATTTAAAAATTTTTATGGAGAGAGCCAAAACTTTTAGTTGCCAAGCAGCACGCAAGAAATCTTAAAAAGAAAGAGGAAATCTGTAAAGAACAGTGTATCAAAATGCATCCTGAGATGTGTGCAAACCTGGTAACCAACTACAAGAAAAAGTCTTACGTCTGTGCTTGCAAACAAGTGTTTCTCCAGCATGTACTAAGTCATGTTTCACTTGAGGATCAAATACTTATTTCCCCCATTGAAATGCAAATCAATGTATAACATTTGTATCATGTGCTTCTTCTGGATTTTTGGTTGATATTCTGTCTCTATCCTTTACCATAAACCTATGATAAAAATTATAGACCTTCATTTTTTTTGTAAGCCGGCAAACTCAGAAAATCTGCAGGGGATCAAATACCTATTTCCCCCACTGTATTCCAGGTAATTAACAAACACACAGACACACGCGCACGCACAGACACACACACACACACACACACACACACACACACACACACACACACACACACACACACACACACACACACACATATCTTGCATAATTTTTATTAGTATCTAGGCAGATCAAAAATTCCAATTAAGTCACACATATTTCAACATTAAGGCCAAAATTCGCTGTAGAACACACACACACACACACATTGTTGGTAGAAATACATCTGTGTTTGTATGCTTAGAGCTTTAGCCAACAGATTACGAGTCTGTGTGTTGACCAAATATGTATGTGTGTGTGTGTGTGTGTGTGTGTGTGTGAGAGAGAGATAACATTTGTTGCTCAGTAATTAAATTATATCAGCAAATAAAATACACACACAATGTATAATGTGAACAACTTGGCTTATTATGGAGTGAATTCTGTGTCATTTTAATGCGAGTACTTAAAACAGATTTGGACAAATCTTAGTAAAGTAAAAATTTGTATTAATATCAGATAAATTCATATCTATACAGAGGAGCCCAAAATTTTATATAGAAATGAAAAATAAATGCCTCTCTTTCATCAACAGTGTGACTACTGAAATCTTTAGAGGAAACATTATACTACACATTGCTTCCATAAATTTTTTTTTTACTTGATTTCCACTTATTTGGTATAAAATGTGTGCTTTCAAATCTGTTTTAAGTGTCTGAATTCAAGACACAGAGTTTAATTCATACCTTAATGGTTTAGTGTCCACTATGTTTTCTTTCTTTCTTTCTTTCTTTCTAGTAATAAAAGCATTTCCAGAAGCAGTAACTAAAGTCCAAGCATTGTGTCTGTATGAACACTGAAGAATTTCCTCATATACAGAGTCACATCACACGTCGTTTGTGGATTTCCTAAGCCTTTTGTGCAGATTATTAACCACAACCTCATGTATTTCATTTCCTAGACTGAGATGATTTTCAAAGGACAACCACAGCCTGGACATGTTATTCAGCAGAAATTTATGAAAGTGCTGTGAGAATAAAAACATTATTATGGCGACATCCTTACGAAATCTGACTTGGAGACTCAGCCAACATGTCCAAATAGGTTTTCTGTTCGGATGAGCATAAATCCCTAGGGCTGACAGAAACCCAGCAGTGCTCATCACAGTGTACAGTGGTGGAAGGTACAGGTTGAGAGTTACCCTTGGCCTCAGGGTTGCTTCCCTGAACAGCTCACTATTCCTGGACCAGCTAGTTAGAATTCTGCTTTAATCTTTCATGCTTTAGTAATCGTGTTTTTGTCATGTCATTTTTTACTTAAGGCAGACCACGCTGTCGCCTTGATTTATTTAACAGAACAATTAAAACATTAAAATTGCTGTCATAAACTGTTTAATTTCAAGATCCTTTACTGAAACATCTCACACCTCAGTATTTCAGTTGAACACATGCTAGTTCTGTCCAACAGGGGGCAGTGAGAATGTATGTGATTATCTGATTGTGGGGTTGTAGTAGAATTAATTACCCTGTGTTTGTAGATAAAGATAAATCTGACTGATGGATATTAATTAGGATTCAATGTGTTTATATTAGCATGATCTGTTTAAATTATACCAATAGAACACTACAAAAGCACATTTATCAATTAGTTTGTTAATCATTATCACCCTCGTGTATGTGTGTTTGCAAATGCTAATAAACTTCCAAGACTCATTGAAGCACACCATTTTTAAATTTTGATTGACAGTTTGCATAACAACCTTCACACATCACAACATAAGCCCTGCCCCCTCTTCGTGTGATGTGGCTACATCACTGTGCATATTGATGATGTCACTCAACTGGCAGGACATAATTGGCTGGATAATAGCCTTCCACTCCGCCTTCTTTAACCCCACGACACCAACCCTGGTCATCTTCATCCTCAACTTTCAGGAACTCTTCACCTTCACACACACACACACACATACACACACACAAAGAAATAAATACATTTCTTTTTTTTTTGTTTGTTTGCTCATGTTTACGAACCAAGAAAAATATACTGTGCAATACCACAGATATTTATTTAACTTATTTGAAAGAATCCCACACCCTACTCCATTTGTTGTTAACCTTTTTCTTAAAAAAAAAAACATCCTACTCCATTTGTTGTAAAATTAGATAATTTTTTGGTGTCGTGCTGTTTTGTCTTGTCATTTGTTTTTTTCGTGGAAGCTTGGTCACTAAAACAAATTCCTTGTACATGCAAGCGTGCTTGGCAATAAAAACTCTTTCTGATGTATATATCTATAATTAAGGAAGAGATGTGGGTGTGGTCAATGACTTAGTGAGCATGGTCACCTGCTTTGAATGACAGCTCATCCTCATTATCGCCTGTGTACGTATACAGAGCTCGAACATGTACTCCTCCGATCATTACACTGAGAGAGAGAAAGGAATTAAGTTACACGTCATGGTGTTATAGTAACCAACAACACTCAAGTGAAAAATAAATAGAAACTTTTAAAAAAGAAAAAGAATATACTCATATATATATATATATATATATATATATATATATATATATAAATAACCTGGTTGCATAAGTATGCACAGCCTTTAATGGGTCATGTGACTGCACTCAGACTAATGTAATCACACTCAAATTCAAAAGTAATTGTACACCTGTCAGCAGTGAAGTGATGCTGAGTAACCCCAGATCAAATGTGTTCTGCAGGACTTTCTTAAAATATTCTTGTGTTACTTCAACTGCTTCAAAAAGCTTAAAAAAAACATCAACACTGTGGAAAATTATTGCTCAGGAAAGGAGTATAACAGAGATTCCAAACCATTAAATGTACCCGGGAACATGGGGAAATTAATCATCCATGGATTTCACATGGATGTCCCGTGTGGGCTGTTTGGGATGCGAGTGGTGACTGGGGACGGTTCCACTTTACCATGAAGACGGTCCTGTCCTCGGCTGATGCAGACAGCTGCTTCTCCGAGGACTCGTGATTGCAGTCGCTCGATAGTTCAGGACTAGAGTTTCCTACAGTCTACCTGAGCCTCCAATAATAAACTAGACTCCATATTAACTTAAACAGATCTCCTGTTATACTGAACTAATGGCCCCCTAAAACACTGTATGACTGCAGATCAATCCCTGCTATCCATGGGATCAATGCGATCAATATCCTGCTTTTCCTCGTCACTGTCACCGTCGTCCTTAATTTATACACATTCACATTTCATACAAGCTTCAATAAATATTTTGATTGTGTAAATCTGCTTTACGACAATGTCATATACAAATAAACAAATGAAATTGAATTGAATTAAATTGAATTGAATCATCCCTGTCCGGGTTCGATTCCCAGCCAGTCTCGATTCCCGTCTCTGTGTGCATGGAGTTTGCATATTCTCCCCGTGCTTGGTGGGTTTCCTCCGGGTACTCCGGTTTCCTCCCACAGTCCAAAGACATGTAGATTAGGCTAATTGGTGTTCCCAAATTGACCATAGTGTGTGAGTGAATCATCCCAACAAAACTGATGAAAGGACCCAAACTAATCTTATCAGGGAGAAATAATAAGCAAGCCTACCTCAATCACTCCAGACCACTGGGCTCGAACTAGGGTTAGGGTTAACCCTAACCCCCAAGCTCGAACAGGACTGCAGAATGTCAGGACGTCAGAACCTATAGTTAAGACCTCCTATGTGTGTTTTGGTCTAAATGATAACTTTTTGGATGTAATTCTAAAAGGTATGCTTGGCACAAAATCATGACAGATAATCACTTAGCAAACAGCATAGCAAGGATGAAGCGGTGGTGTTGAGTCAAGATGGTATGCTTTAGCTGGAACTGGAACTCCTCAAAATAGAGGGAAATATAGAGGAAAAGGGAGCTCAGTTTTTAAAGTGTTGGAATCAAAAGCTTGGAGTTTCAAATCCCAGCCCCATAAATTTTTATCTTTTTAAATTTTTTAAATATTAATCTGTTCACTCTCAACTGCATATTTTCATAAAATATGAGATAAATGTACAGTAGGTAGACAAGGAGAATGGCTATTACCGCCGTGCTCATCGCTGCGACAAAAATGACAGCTGCCAAAATAAATCAGTCACTTTTCAAAGTAATTCGTGAAATGAGTGCCAGGTGGCGCAAAGTGACATTTTCCGTCGTCTCGGTTTTTAAATATATTTAGAGCTTAAGTCATAATAAAGTCATAACATTTAGGCATTTGGCAGACACTCTTATCCAGGGGTACATTTCCCAAAAGCATCGTTAGCCAACATAGTTCAACAACTAGTTGTTTCCTGAAACCATAGTTCAAACGAACATTCGCAAACAGCATCGCAAACTTACGTGGTTGGAACTACAGCCTTCGACCTGTGGTTAGAAGCATAGTTCCTTGTTAGTTTTCTGTGTCGACGTCATTGATTTCGCCGCGGCTGGGTGTTTTCTATTCACAGTTAACGACCTTATGCCCTATTAGTTTCTAAAAATTTTCCCAACCACTTTGAGCGATTTGGAAAACTTAATGTTTTGGTGCTCAGATATTAGGTTATTCATTTTTCGATTATTTTGATTACAAATTCACTTTAAACGATATAACAATGGTACCATCGCAATTATTCTCCCTTCGAAGTGCCCTACGGAAGCATTATTTATGCCGGGTGGAACACAGCCTTGGTTTCGTTTGTGCGAAGAAAAGGTGATTTTTTAAGTGAGTATCTTTAAACATACCCAAAGAGAAATGTCTCATAACAATATGTGTAGTAGTATGTTAGAGGTTTTCACTTATAATGAGTGTTATCTGTGCTGTTCATGTATTCAACATATATAGTGCACAAAGTGTTAAGCACTAAGAAATTGTAAAATTTATACACTACCATAGTGTAAGCCTA
Source organism: Channallabes apus (assembly GCA_030522415.1). Taxonomy (NCBI): domain Eukaryota; kingdom Metazoa; phylum Chordata; class Actinopteri; order Siluriformes; family Clariidae; genus Channallabes; species Channallabes apus. The sequence continues at coordinate 23,491,973 of CM060104.1, forward strand.
TTTAAAATATTACTCAATATATATTCAATGAATGTACCCAAATAAATCAACAAACTGGGGTTTGGGCACTGGCTGGGAATCGAACCCGGGCCACCTCAATAATTAAACCTATCCTCAAAAAACCCACACTGGATCCAGATGTTTTTGCAAATTACAGGCCCATTTCTAATATTCCATTTCTCTCCAAAGTGCTGGAAAAGGTTGTTGCTGCTCATCTTCAGGACCATCTTAAAAACAATAACCTGTTTGAAAAGTTTCAGTATGGTTTCCGCTCCGCTCACAGCACAGAAACAGCGGTCAGAGTTACTAATGATCTGCTGATGGCTGCTGATGCCGGCTCACCTTCTCTCCTTGTTCTTCTTGATTTGTCTGCAGCATTTGATACTGTCGACCATGGCATACTTTTAAATCGGTTATGTCACACCATAGGTCTTGCTGACACTGCTCTTTCCTGGTTCAGATCATACCTTACAGACAGAACAGAATATGTTTCCATCGGAAATGCAAAATCTTGGGAACACAAGGTGTCTTGTGGAGTGCCTCAGGGTTCTGTACTCGGACCCCTTCTTTTCATTCTGTATATTCCCCTTGGTGGTGTTATAAATCATTATGGGCTATCATTTCACTGCTACGCTGACGATACACAACTTTACATGAAAACAGACAAGCATAACTCTACGCTATCAACACCATCCCAGAAATTGTTATTGACTGACTGTCTCGAAGAGATCAAGTCATGGATGCAGCAAAACTTTCTTCAGCTAAACAGCTCCAAAACTGAGGCAATTTTGAGTGGCTCCCCCCACCAGATCCGGTCAACCTCCATAACAAACATAACTATCTCTGGACATGACATCCCCCTCTCTTCATCTGTCACCGACCTTGGAATGCGGTTTGATCCTCAATTAACCTTTTATAATCGTATTAAATATCTCTGCAAGACCTCCTTTTACCATCTCAGGGATATTGACAGACTCCGTTCCACTCTGACCCAGCCTGATGCAGAGAAGCTAATTCATGCTTTTGTCTCCACCAGATTGGATTATTGTAATGCACTATTTGTTGGGATCCCTAACAGGAATCTTCAGAGACTGCAATACATTCAGAACTGCGCTGCTAGGATCCTAATGAAGGTATGGAAATACGATCATATCACCCCCATCCTTTACACACTCCACTGGCTCCCCATCTCAGCAAGGATCGAATACAAGGTCTGCCTCCTCACTCATCAGTGCATTTATGGAAATGCTCCTACATACTTGAAGGAGTTGCTCATCCCACAAACCTCAACACGATCTCTCCACTCTACGAACTCCAATTGCCTTCTCCCACCCAGGACTAAGCTCTGTACCATGGGGGATCGGGCCTTTTGTTCTGCTGCCCCCCGCCTATGGAATGCCCTCCCCGACCATCTGAGGGCACCTCAGACTATTGAACACTTTACTTAAAACATTCCTTTTTAGCAGAACATATTGTTGACCTCAGTAGCTGCTCTTCATCTTTCTTATAAGTGTTCTTATAAGTTTTATGTTAGGTTAATAGTTTTTACCATTAGGTTTACCGTCTTGATTTATTTATCTATTTATTATTTTATTTTGTTAGCTTTTATTCTCTTGTTATATTATTTAATATTTTTATATTTTTATTAAAATGCTTTTACTTTGTGGCACTTTGAGATTGTCTTAAATGTGAAGTGCGATACAATAAAAAAAAAAATTATTATTATTATTATTATTATTATCCGCACAGCACCCCTGAGCCACCCCGGTGCCCTTCTGAGAAGTAGAATATGGACTATTCATAGGTTTATTTATTAATAATAATAATAATAATAATAATAATAATAATAATAATATATCCTACTTGTTTGCAAAAGTATTTAAAGTACATGTGCAGGGGGAGAAAACATGTAGGCAAATAAACAAAATATTTATTATCACAAGTTCATTCGAGATTCATTTAAACAAAACAAAAAAAATACAGGATCCAAACTGCAAAAAAAAAAAAAAAAAAACTAACCAAACATTCTGAATTAACAGTTGTCTGACCTGCTTCTGCAGGATGCATTCTGCCTTGATGTGTGTTCGAAGGATCATCATCATCCTCATCAGAAGTGTAATCTTCCTCATCCACAGCAGCACACGAAAGACGCCCCTCTTCCTCATCACAAAGCGGCACATTTTCCTTGACTGCAATGTTGTGGAGAATTGCAGTAACTACAATTACATAGCAGCTTTTGGAGGGGTTCAGTTTCAGGCCACCACTGGACTTGCTTGTTTGGTCACACTTGCAAAGTCCCTCCACTTGTTTCTGACTTCCTCTGGGCTTCTCTCATACCCATTCTCAGAAGCATAATTTTTTTGTGCGATTTCATTCCAATTTTTTTTGTCAGAATTTGTAGCTGTGTTTTTTAATTTGGAGAAAAGCAAGCTTTGATTGTTTCCCACCTCCTCCAAAAGAACTGCAAGCTCTTTTTTAGTAAATAGTGGTTTTCGAGTCATTTTTTCATGTCAACTCTCATTAAACCATGGCTGTATGTAAAGGGACTTATATAGGAAATTATATTGAGCAAAATAGGTAACAGGTGTTCACAACACAATCCCAGCATTTTCAAAACCCATCATTTCTTTTTATTTTAATTGTACTGATGTATCGAAACCAAATAAAAAATGAGTTCAAATGAAATATTGAAAAATGAAAAATGTTGCGATTGTGACATCATTACACCACTTCTACGTTACGTCACTGCGAAAGCGTATTGAATGCGAGCCGAAGAGGGAGAGAAAAAAATTAAACACTTTACAGTAGGGGGCGATATGTGCCTATGGCACTACTCCGCCATTGTATCGCAGAAGAAGAAGCACAACAACAGATTAAACCAACATAGTTCTAACCATGGAAGTGCGACACAGGTACTATGGTTTTGGGAAACACTTGTGACTAGTTAGTTAGTTTCTTCAACGTTGCATCGTACTATGGTGGTTAAGCAAAGAGCTACATAGTTGTACGGGAAACACACCCCAGAGCGACTTACATTTTTATCTCTTTACACATCTGAGCAGTTGAGGGTTAAGGGCCTTGCTCAAGGGCCCAACAGTGGCAACTTGGTGGTTGTGGGGTTTGAACCTGGGATCTTCCGAACCGTAGTCCAATGCCTTAACCACTGAGCTACCCCTGGCAAGTACTGTGTCCAACAAACATGAAAAATCATAACCACACAATAATGAGTTAGAAAACATTGGTTTAATTTTGTTTAGAATCTGTTTAGTGTTATTATTAAAGAAAACAGCACAAAGGCTTGTAAATGAACGAGAAAATCGAGAAAATCATATTTGTACAAATAATATGTATGTGATGTGATTTGTTGTATTAAATATTTATGCAGTATCATCAAGGATTCAGAGATTAATTTTTTTTTTTTTGTATTTCAGTATTTTTGCTGTATAATCATCTTGATTCATTAACACTAGATTTTTTTCAGTAGTTTTATTGTACTGAATGATGTTTATGCAGTATAATCAAGGTCTTTTAATTCTTTATTCATTCACACTTTGGCTTGCACTGGCATACGTTTTCTGCTCCACCCCGTTCACTACTGAGCTTCCAAGCGTGGCAATGCATGCTTCTTTTAAGATGAACGTTGAAGCATACTGTAAATTAATGTGAATCACATCGTGACAGTAATAACGTAAATATTACTTACCAAGGTTCCAAAATGTCCCAATGATTAATTTAAACTTTATTTATACAGTATACAGTAAATGGAAAGTTACAGGTCTGTCACTGAGCGATTTACTCTGGCAAATAATGATAATAATAATATATTTTATTTATAATGCGCTTCATATTTGAAGCAAATATCAAAGTGCTACAAATTAATTCGATCAGAAAGCTCTAATAAAAGGATTTTAGACCAGATTTGAAAGCATCAACAGTCTGTGGCTGTCACATCCGAGCCGCCTCAGCCCCGGGGAGAGAAAGATCTGGCTCACCGGATTACTGAGCCATAGCTTTGTCTCCCCCTAGTGTGTCTGCGTATGTCATTGTCACCCATTAACATCAGATGGATATCACCTGTGTCTACCTCACGTGTCTCACTATTTAACCCAGCCGAACCCACACCACACTGTCTGGTCACCATTATGCAAACTCACTTTACTCACTGTGTGTGTCTTCCTTCTCTCCCCGGTCTGAGCGGTATCTGCAGGCGAAGACATGTGAAGCAGGGCAGCTTCGTGTTCTGATTACCTCCTCTGTGGACCCAGAGAGGTTTCTGTTTGTTTCCCGGTATTCCTCGAGGATTTCATAGCCAGTTGTATTCCCGCCTGCAGACCGTGCCTGGTAAACGACCAGAGGGTCGTATTTCAGTTATTCCGTTTCGTTCTTGAAAAGCCTATGTTCAATAAAGACTGTCCTTTCCTGCAATTGCGTCCTGTGTGTGTGTGAATCACAGAGTGAGAGAGAGCCATGACAGTGGCGTTCTCAGATAATCAACGAGAGCAATCCACAGTCTAGGTGCAGCTGAGCAAAAAGCCTGATCACCCATAGTATGAAGCTTAGTCTTAGGAGGTTTCAAAAGATGTACTGATGCAGAGCGGATGTTGTGTGTGTGTGTGGACATACACTACCATTAAAAAGTTTTAGATCACTTGCAAATTTCGTTGTTTTTGTTTAGTGATTTATTTTCTACATTCTACAACAATACTGGGGATTTCAAAACTATAAAATAACACATATGGAATTAGGTAATTACGTTACAACAAGAACAACAGTTAGTTGTTATGTTAAGACACAGAGGTCAGCCTTTCTTTAATAGTTCTTGCAAGAACAGTATTGTCAAGTGCATTTGCAAAATTCGTCAAGCACCATAATGAAACTGGCTCTCATGAAGGCCATCCCGGCAGTGCGAGACCAAAATCTACCTCTGCGCCCAGACGAGAAGTTCATTTAGAGTTATCAGCCTGAAAAATGACCAATTAACAGCACCTCAGATTAGAGGCATTATGAAGTCTTTACAGAGCCTAAGTAGCAGAAACATCTCAATATCAACTGTTCAAAGAGATTAATGCATTTTTTGTAGAAAGAAATAAAAATCAGGAACGATCATGGAGTTAGAAAGTGATCTAACTTTTGAACGGTAGAGTATGTGAGGTAATAAGTCTTTGAGGTAGGCAGGGGCTTCCCCCTAAATACACTAGTGGGTAAGAAGGGCAACCTTGTAATCAATTCTGAATGAAACAGGGAGCAGGTGAAGATATTTAAGAATGAGCGTAATATGGTTGTATTTTTACGCCTTCTCATCAGGATCCTAGCAGCACTGTTTTGAATATACTTCAGCTTTTGAAGGGTTTTTCCAGTAGTTCCAATGAGAAGTGCATTGTAGAAGTCCAGCCTGGACGAGACAAATGCATGGACTAACTTTTCTGCATCAGCAAAAGTGAGTGCTGGACGCAGTTTTGCAATATTCCTGAGGTGGAAATAAGACGTTTTACACAGATGTTTGATATGAGCCTCATACGTCAAATGAGAGTCCATTTTAACCACAAGGTTTATAACGGATGTTGACAATGGGACTTCCTGACCAGAAAAGGTAATACTGGTGGATGTTGGATGTCCTAACCTGGTGTGGGGTGCCTACTAAAATAGCTTCAGTCTTTGAGCTGTTCAGGAATTTTTGCTTCATCCATGACTTTATCTCCTCCAAACTGATGGTCAAAGTAGATGATGGCAGAGTAGACGAGGAGGTTGAATTTATCCTGAGGTAGAGCTGAGTATCATCAGCATAGCAATAAAATAAAATACCATGCAGGCTGATGATACAGCCCAGGGAAAGCATATACAATATAAACAAAATGGGTCCGAGCACAGAGCCCTGAGGAACACCACAGGTGACATTGTGTGTAGCAGATTTACATTTACATTTAGGCATTTGGCAGACGCTCTTATCCAGAGCGACTTACATTTTTATCTCAGTAAACATTTGAGCAATTGAGGGTTAAGGGCCTTGCTCAAGAGCCCAAAAGTGGAAACTTGGTGGTTGTGGGGTTTGAACCTGGGATCTTCCGAACTGTAGTCCAATGCCTTAATCACTGAGCTACCACTGGCCCTGTATTTAGCCCAACAGTGTGACATAATCTGTGAAGAAGAATGTTGTGAACAACGGTATCAAAGGCCGAAGAAAAGACCAACAAGATGAGAAAGGTTGCAAATTCCCTGGCTGTGGGTCATCCATCAGGACAGGTAGTGCAGAGGAACTTGATCAAGATGAGCGGATGGTATCCCCTTTTTTTCCTGAAGAAAGTAATGATGTTATTGCATTTTATCCTCTGTAGCTTCCAGATGAGATTGAAATTGTAGTTTCAATAGGCGATTAATAGAAGAGAAAAGTTGCTTTGAATTTCCAGAGAATGATATTTGAATAAAACTGTGATCTTGCAGATCTTGCATATGCCTTCTGGTGTTCTCTGTAAACTAACTTGTGAAGAGTGAGTCCTGAGGCCTGTAGACGTCGCTCAAGAACACGCCCAGCTGTCTTCATCTTCCGCAGTTCACATGTATACCAGGGGGGCTGAACATTCAATTCAATTCAATTCAGTTTTATTTGTATAGCGCTTTTAACAATTGACATTGTCTCAAAACAGCTTTATACAATCAAAAGAATTATTTACAGTGGTGTGAAAAACTATTTGCCCCCTTCCTGATTTCTTATTCTTTTGCATGTTTGTCACACAAAATATTTCTGATCATCAAAAACCGTTAACTATTAGTCAAAGATAACACAATTGGACACAAAATGCAGTTTTTAAATGAAGGTTTACGTTATTAAGGGAGAAAAAAACTCCAAATCTACATGGCCCTGTGTGAAAAAGTGATTGCCCCCCTTGTTAAAAAATAACTTAATTGTGGTTTATCAAATTCAAATTTTATTCGTCACATACACAGTCATACACAGTACGATATGCAGTGAAATGCTTACACGACCGCCAGTGACCTTAAAAAGAGAATTAAATCTTACAGTAAGGAATAAATATGAATAAAGAAATAGGAAAAATTTTACTTAACTAGAATAAAAATAGAAATAAAAAATAAAAGTATACTGTACATAAAATGGAAATAAAAATAGCGATATACTGTACAATAGAGATTTCCTTTTAAAATTGAGATTTGGTGGAGGATGTATGGTGTGCAAGTAATTTGCATGGAAACATGTGTTAAGGTGCCTTATTAAAGTGACTTTGTGCAGGGGTCCAGAATGTAAACATAAATATGAGTTCCAATGTCAGGGTAGATGTGCATGAAAGTGTCCATAGTGTCCGTTGACGTTAACAGGTTGTATTAGTTCTGTGTTTGTGGTGTGAATGTGGTATGGTTGAGAGACCTTATTGCCTGCGGGAAGAAGCTCCTCCTCAGTCTCTCTGTGTTGGCCTTCAGGGAGCGGAAGCGCTTTCCTGACCGCAACAGAGAGAACAGTCCATTATTGGGATGGCTGAGGTCCTTCACGATCTTCCTGGTCTTGGTCCAGCACCGCTTGGTGTAGATTGAGTGCAGGTCAGGGAGCTTGGTGCGGATGATGCGCTCAGCTGAACGCACCACCCTCTGTAGAGCTCGTCTGTCCTGCATGGTGCTGTTTCCAAACCAGGTCGAGATGTTTCCCGACAGGATGCTCTCTATGGTGCAGGAGTAGAAATTCCTGAGCACCTTGGAGTTCAATTTCTGTAGTCACCCCCAGGCCTGATTACTGCCACACCTGTTTCAATCAAGAAATCACTTAAATAGGAGCTACCTGACACATAGAAGTAGACCAAAAGCACCTCAAAAGCCAGACATCATGCCAAGATCCAAAGAAATTCAGGAACAAATGAGAACAAAAGTAATTGAGATCTATCAGTCTGGTAAAGGTTATAAAGCAATTTATAAAGCTTTGGGACTCCGGCGAACCACAGTGAGACCCATTATACACAAATGGCAAAAACTTGGAACAGTGGTGAACCTTCCCAGGCGTGGCCAGCCGACCAAAATTACCCCAAGAGCGCAGAGACAACTCATCTGAGAGGCCACAAAAGACCGCAGGACAACATCTAAAGAACTGCAGACCTCACTTGCCTCAATTAAGGTCAGTGTTCATGACTCCACCATAAGAAAGGGACTGGGCAAAAACAGCCTGCATGGCAGATTTCCAAGGTGCAAACCACTTTTAAGCAAAAAGAACATTAAGGCTCGTCTCAATTTTGCTAAAAAACATCTCAATGATTGCCAAGACTTTTGGGAAAATACCTTGTGGACCGACGAGACAAAAGTTGAACTTTTTGGAAGGTGCGTGTCCCGTTACATCTGGCGTAAAAGTAACACAGCATTTCAGAAAAAGAACATCATACCAACATTAAAATATGGTGGTGCTAGTGTGATGGTCTGGGGTTGTTTTGCTGCTTCAGGACCTGGAAGGCTTGCTGTGATAGATGGAACCATGAATTCTACTGTCTACCAAAAAATCCTGAAGGAGAATGTCCGGCCATCTGTTCGTCAACTCAAGCTGAAGCGATCTTGGGTGCTGCAGCAGGACAATGACCCAAAACACACCAGCAAATCCACCTCTGAATGGCTGAAGAAAAACAAAATGAAGACTTTGGAGTGGCCTAGTCAAAGTCCTGACCTGAATCCTATTGAGATGTTGTGGCATGACCTTAAAAAGGCGGTTCATGCTAGTAAACCCTCAAATAAAGCTGAATTACAACAATTCTGCAAAGATGAGTGGGCCAAAATTCCTCCAGAGCGCTGTAAAAGACTCATTGCAAGTTATCGCAAACGCTTGATTGCAGTTATTGCTGCTAAGGGTGGCCCAACCAGTTATTAGGTTCAGGGGGCAATTACTTTTTCACACAGGGCCATGTAGGTTTGGATTTTTTTTCTCCCTAAATAATAAAACCCCTCATTTAAAACTGCATTTTGTGTTTACTTGTGTTATCTTTGACTAATAGTTAAATGTGTTTGATGATCAGAAACATTTTGTGTGACAAACATGCAAAAGAATAAGAAATCAGGAGGGGGCAAATAGTTTTTCACACCACTGTAAGTTTGTATGGAATGTGAATGTGTATGAATCAAAATGTACAGAGGCGTGGCGGATCGTAAGACACTAGCAGTTCGCTCAGATACTGCGGCGCGAGACCATTTAATGCTTTATACAGATGTCGCCTTTAAGACTGCGCGTGTTTTCCCGCGAGAGGCCGCAATTTAGCGCGCGGCGTGCCGCGACTTGCCGGAGGCAACATTCGGGAATTAATGTGTTGTGCTTCACTGAATATCCGCCAGATGGCGCATGGAAGGACTTTATCTGCGCGCAGATTCAAATCATGACGTCACTCACAACCTAAGGCGAACGAGGATTTTAACAGATTTTCTCTCGTTTTAAAGTGTTTTTACGAACTTTTTGAATTAAACAAATAACCTATGCAAAATAATCGAGTGACTTTTCGTTTTTTTTTTTTTTATATTTGAAGATAATTCATACGTTTTAAGCCGCTGCAAAAGGCTGGTTTGCTGGGCGAGTACTGACATCACGACTACTTTTATTACACCTACATTTGTTTATTTGTATATGTATGTTGTTAATATAAATTTTTTAGAGATTGTGTGTGCGTGCACGGAGAGTTTGTGTTGATAAGTGTATGTGGATAAGTTGATAAGTGTATCAGAAAGCATTAAAATGTTCATTTGAATTAAAATGACACACACGTCTGTATATACAGTTTATCAATTACATATATATCAATTATATCAATTTCACTGAAGCCTATTCCTCGCCATATGACAATTCGCCATTAATTCTCGCATTGATAATCAGCGATATTTTATAAGGAGATTTAGGGATTTAGCTCTACTTAATTTTCTAACGTTTTAAGAAAATTCATTAGTTCGTTCATTCTATTTGAAGCTTCGGATGTTTTTTTTTTTTTTTTAGATTAGTTCTGAACTCACTTCCGTGAAACTATCGCTAAAACAATGTACTGAGCCCTCCTGAGGATATAAAGCTTTATTATTGTGTTTGAATAAATAATCAGATCTACCACAGCAGATAATAAACTATGGTGTGTCATAACCGAAGCAAACACCACGATTATGCCTCTTTTCGTTCGACGGGAACGTGGTTCACTTGGCCGCGGTGTATTATAAACCTGTGGAATGTTTCACTGTTTATGCTCACATAAGAGTAATAAAAGCGAGTGAAATGTGGAAATGATGTGTGGCAACTCAATGAGAACTAAACCAAAGATTTCGGTAACTCCACTGAGTGTAACATCTGCATAGTGACACTGAACATCTTCACTTTTCCGTTTATCTCTGAAAAAAAAGCTGTATTTTGTTTGTTTATATTTAGAGTTTTTAGAACAGTAGAATAAGTACGCGTGCGCACGCACACACATAGACACACACACACACACACACACACACACACAGACAGACAGACACACACACTCCCCTGAGCCCTCGGGAAACATCCAATCACCGTCGGTATACAAATGAGTCAAGACGTAGCCTAACGTGGTGTCGTGTCGGATTTCAGCGGTCACGGGGTGGGAAGACTTTGAAGAAACTGCAGTGACAGTAAACAGCTGAACAACTTCACTTTTCCGTTTACCTCTGAGGAAAAAAAGCTGTATTTTGTTTGTTTATATTTAGAATTTTTATAGTAGTAAGAGAAAGTTACAGTTTGTGGCAAGGGCGTAGATTTGGTCTGGACATTGGTGGGGACCTATGACTCCACCCCCCCCCCACCCCTGCCCCACCCACCAACACCCCCACCCCAACTCCGTCCACGGAATGCATGTTTTTTTAATATGCTGCAAAATGCAAAATCACTTTACATTAATACTAGCAATGCTTCGATTGATATTAATCCACTCGAAATGCAATTCATTAAGTTAAATTAAGGAATAGTGTAATGTTAGTGGTTCCTGGTTAATAACATTTTATGACACTTCTGTTCACACAACCAAATGTTCTACAGTAAGTGCAATATCTGATTATAATACACTTGTGCAATACTTCTTTTCACTTACACTAAAGTTCTAGTGCAATATGTAACTAAATTATGTGCCAGAGCTAATTCTATTCTATTCTATTTATTGTTATTTTTCCTTAAATGTAATTAAATTTTCCTGTCTAATATATATTTTTTCATAATCTAACTTTTCCTTGCTTCCCGGTAAATTAATCTGAGCAACTGCATAAGAGCAATTTCCCTCTGGGATTAATAAAGTTCTTTGAATCTTGAATCTTAAAGGAATGTTTAATAACTGACAAAAAGATAGTTTAATAAAGACTATTCTTTATTGAGCCATAGTGCAAACGAAACATCTCAAGCATCAGTATATATAAAAGTAGATTACATCTAAACATGAATACTGTTAGGTACCACACAACAGCTCAATGCCTATTGCATATGAAGAAGCCAAAAACATGCCTTCGCCTCTCGTTAACAGAAATAAACTGCTGGCATATTTGTTTGACATCAATATTGTCCAGACTGTTCTGGTGGACATGGCATACAGCAGCATTGTTCAATCTCATTTGTGTCATTGTTGATGCAGTCAGTGAATGCATTTTAAAAACTATTTGTGTGAAGTGGATTGTCTATTGGTGAACTGTAACTAAATTCTAGTATGTAGTATATCAATTTCTTTCACAAGACTCATTTCTAACAAACAGTCGTCATTAGATTAGGAGAACTGACAGCGATCACATTTAGCGGTTTAATCTGCTGTTAGTTTGAAGTCCGTATTCACAGACTATAACCTGCCCTGCTGTAATGAATGTGCGTCAAAGGGGTAAAAAAAATAAAATAAAAAACACTAGCAGTAACGTTAACTGTTGTCGTTACTTTGATGGACTTTGATGGATTCACTAGCGAACTTGAAGCTCCTTATGTCCAGTTTCTTTTCTTTCTTTTTTTTTTTGCTGCCGCCTCCTCACATGTCTGTCACACAACACACCTTCTTGCACGGGAAAAAAAATCCACTGCATTTGGCGCTGCTTGTGTCTGAACGCAGCCAATAGCCTATCACATGATAGCAGGGAAAGGAACAGCCAATCAAAATGTTCATGTGTTTTGGGGGCGGGAGGACTCAAGGAGAGAACGTGATTTATCCCTTTCTGCGTGTCTAGGTTAATGCTGACAGCACGATTTAATTTAATTTTTTTAAGTGGATTAAATTATTGGTGGGGACATTTCAATGGTCGGAAGATATTGGTGGGGACACATCCCCTCCGTCCACCCTAAATCTACGCCCCTGGTTTGTGGTCTGTGTACTGTAGTTCGCACCCTTGTAGAGAATAAATAAATGAATAACACCTTCATATCCCCTCTCAAGAGTGCCATAGTCCATTGTTAGTTTTAATGATTTGGCTGAAACTAATTATCACTACATAAGTACCATAACACCATTGATCATGAGTCTCAGCTGAACCTAATTCTATACTTGTAACAGAAAATGTAGATGCAGATTTCAAATGTGTATTTATATGATACATAGATAGATAGATAGATAGATAGATAGATAGATAGATAGATAGGTGTGTGTGTGTGTGTGTGTGTGTGTGTGTGTGTGTGTGTGTGTGTGTGTAGGCTCTACGTACAGGCAAGAGAGGGAAGCGCACTCTCAAATAAATGTCTGCACATGTTAATATATTCCTAAAATGTATATATTACAAGTTGATAAACTGATCTGCGGTAGCGGAAAAATCCGCTGAAAAAAGGACAGGCTGAAGCGCACGCGCACACACACACATACACACGCGCACACATACACACACAGACACACCTCCCTTGAGCCCTCCATCTCTGATTTCAGCGGTCACGGGGTGGAAAGACTTTGAAGCAGTTTATATATGAATCTAAGCTTGAACTTATCAGCATTGTAAATATATAATACTTTTCAAATAAAATCGATATTACTTTGACCCTGAAGTTTAGTTTAGCACACACAAAAAACAGAAAAGTCATTTCTGGTAACGGAATGTGTTTATTTACAGTAATTCATTAAAAAATGAATATACATACAGTACACAGTAAACACGGGAAAAATTACAAAATGAAAAAACAAACAGTATCTACTTTATAAACAGCTTAGTATGTGCGTCGAGATGCTGAAATCCCTTGCATGTTTTTGCTTCCAAGTGGAGAGATATTTGACCGATAGCCTAGAACAAAAGATCTATAGGTGTGATCACAACCCCCTCCGACCGACCGTGCCATCAATCACTGACCACCTCAGAAGTTCCCTCCAATGTATGGCTGCAATACTTGTTTTGCAAGTATTTTTAACACCATTCAAAGGCTTACAAGTTCCATTCAACATATAATGATGTCTGCAAATGTTAATATATTCCTAAAATGTATACAGTATCTCACAAAAGTGAGTACACCCCTCACATTTTTGTAAATATTTTATTATTTCTTTTCAAGGGACAACGCTAAAGATATGAAACTCTGATAGAATGTAAAGTAATCAGTGTACAGCTTGTATAATGGTGTAAAGTTGATGTTCCCTCAAAATAACTCAACACACAGCCATTAAAGTCTGAACTGCTGGTAACAAAAGTGAGTACACCCCTAAATGTTCAAACTGTGCCCAGTGTCAGTATTTTGTGTGGCCACCATTATTTTCCAGCACTGTCTTAACTCTCTTGGGCATGGAGTTCACTAGGGCTTCACAGGTTGTCATGGGAATCCTCTTCCACTCCTCCTTGATCACGTCACGAAGCTGGTGGATGTTAGGCACCTTGTGCTTCTCCACCTTCCGTTTGAGGATGCCCCACAGATGCTCAATAGGGTTTAGGTCTGGAGACATGCTTGGCCAGTCCAGCACCTTTACCCTCAGGTTCTTCTGCAAGACAGTGGCTGTCTTGGAAGTATGTTTGGGGTCATTATCATGTTGGAATACTGCTCTACGGCCCAGTTTCCGAAGGCAGGGGATCATGTTCTTCTTCAGTATGGCACAGTACATGTTGGCATTCATGGTTCCCTCAATGAACTGTAGTTCCACAGTGCCGGCAGCACTCATGCAGCCCCAAACCATGACACTCCCACCACCTTGCTTGACTGTAGGCAAGACACATCTGTCTTTGTACTCTTCACCTGGTCGCCGCCACACACGCTTGACACCATCTTGGTCTCATCATGTGGTTCAAGTATGCCATGTCCTTAGTCTGCTTGTCTTCAGCAAACTGTTTGCGGGCTTTCTTGTGCACCATCTTTAGAAGAGGCTTTCTTCTGGGACGACAGCCATACAGACCAAGTTGATGCAGTGTGCGGCATTTGGTTTGAGCACTGACAGGCTGGCTCCCCATCCCTTCAACCTCTGCAGCAATGCTGGCAGCACTCACACGTCTATTTTCAAAAGCCAACATCTGGACATGACGCTGAGCATGTGCACTCTTCTTCTTCTTTGGTCTACCATGGCAGGGCCTGTTCTGAGTGGAACCTGTCCTTTTAAACCGCTGTGTGGTCTTAGCCACCGTGTTGCAGGTCAGTTTCAGGGTGTTAGCAATCTTCTCATAGCCTAGGCCATCTTTGTGTAGAGCAATAATTCTTTCTTTCACATCCTCAGAGAATTCTTTGCCATGAGGTGCCGTGTTAAACGTCTAGTGACCAGTATGAGAGTGTGAGAGTGATAACACCCAATTTAACACACCTGATCCCCAAGGACACCTGAGACCTTGTAACACTAACGAGTGACATGACAACGGGAAGGTAAAATGGCTAATTGGGCACAATTTGGGCATTTTCATTTAGGGGTGTACTCACTTTTGTTGCCAGCAGTTCAGACATTAATGGCTGTGTGTTGAGTTATTTTGAGGGGACATCAACTTTACACCATTATACAAGCTGTACACTGATTACTTTACATTCTATCAGAGTTTCATATCTTTATCGTTATCCCTTGAAAAGATATAATAAAATATTTACAAAAATGTGAGGGGTGTACTCACTTTTGTGAGATACTGTATATTACAAGTTGATAAACTGATCCGCGGTAGCGGAAAAATCCGCTGAAAAAAGTGCACTGCAACTAACACGACAAACACCATTTCCCATGCAGTGTTTTATTTGTGACGACTTGGCATAATGTTAACTTAACATTAACGGCCACAATTAGCATATTGTTTAGCTGTACATTTACTAAATGGGCACTGTGCCTAGTCCGAATTGTATATTTTCTTATAATCAATATCCATTCTGTTCTAAGTGTCTTAATTAATTTTAAATACAATTTTGAACCTTTTTTTATTCCTTGTTTTTATTGTTGTGATTATTTTTTGATAGTTTTACTTTCTTTATGTAAAGCAATTTGAATGACCATTGTGTATGAAATGTGCTACAGTATAAATAAACTTGCCTTGCAGTGTCCTAGATAAATGGACATAAGATAATTTTTCAGTGACTTAAACGCCAAGTAAGTACAAGTTCACATATTAAGGAAATTTGGCTTTAAGAATGGGTGCTTATGAAAATACTAATGTCACAATATCAATCACAGGCAAAGGAGACAGAAATTATTGAGGGACAGGTAGACCAGGGTCAATCAGATGTACTGTGTTGGGTAAGTGTGGTGCATTTATTAAAGGGATAATGACAGATTTTTTACAATTTTTTTGGGGTGAACAATTTCTTTAATGTTTTTTGAGTTGTGGCTGTTTAGTAGAAAGTAATAGGCTCACCAATTTACAGTATGATCTTTCAATTTAGCAAGTGTAATGTAAACAAGTTAGTTAGTATGAGTATGGAAAACATCTTTTCCTGCATTTTTTTCTGCTTCAGGAGTCAGTCTGTTCTGAGACAGTGAGAGTAGAGGAAGGGGCAGATTCAGAACCAGGAGGGAGCCGGAGACAGCAGGACAAAGAGATGATATTGCCAGCACCAGCACAGGGAGCACAGTTTTTAGTTTAGATCTCATGTTTACATTTTATTGTATGTTGATGGCTTGACTGTAAACAACATAAACAATGCAATAAATAGTTTTGAAGAAAAATCTGCTTTGTCATTGAACCTGAGAAAAACTTTGAAAATAACCATAATGGTGCAGTCTCCGTACTACAATAATAATGATAGAAGCAAAGTTTTTCACTGTGGGGACATATCTTTATAAGTACAATTTGACTGTATTATATGTGTCCCCTTCAAAAATTGCTCATGAGAAATTTTATATTTATTGTCCCCCCCTACTGTTAAATGAAATTTACGCCCATACTTGAGGCATCCTGGAGGCAAGGGGCGGGTGCTCAAGCACCCGCCGCCCTCCCCCCTCTGCACGTGCCTGTATGTGTGTGTGTGTGTGTCTTTACAGTAAAACGTGAAAGCGCGCTCAGTTACAGCTCAGTCCCTCTTCTCACCTTTGATAGGTGAGAAGTTATCAAACCGGTTTCGGATGGGGGAATTGGCACAATTCAGGGGTTTAAAACTATTTAACAAGACCGAGACGTCTCTGCCTAAAATGTATTTCTCCAGCAAAGCATAGAATAAATAGAAATAAAATGCTTAATATTAATAATATTGATCTTAGCTGGATGGTCAAATTCTCAAAACCGTTTAAGAAAGACTTAACACACTACACTGTAAAGAAAATTCTTGCTACTCCAACTAAAAAATTTCTAGTGACCTGTTGCCCCTAAAATTTTTAGTTGGCTCAATTTAAGTTGTGTAAACTATTTTGTTTTTGCTGTGCTGATTACCTCTAAATGTACACACAAATTGAAATAAAACATTCTGTCAACTAAATGTTCTATGCTGAATAAACATGCCTAGTTAGGTCAACAAGCAGTCTCAAATTGAAATATAATGTTGTGTCAATTAAATGTTCCAAGTTGACGGAAAGGTACATTTTGAATTGGAAATTATGCTTGCATAATTATAAAATTAACATCTTAAAGTTTACTTGAGTAGGTTATTCACTGTAGCCACATTTCAAATAACATGACACATTCCTCTAAATTTGAATATTTTTTTAATGCAAACTTTAAACACCTGTTAAAGACTATCAACATTGATTAAGTGCAATCCAGCTACTCTATTTCAACAAATAAACAACTGCTGCATTGTTATAACAAAATATGCAAATAACATTCCAAAATGCAAGAATGAAACTGTGCCCTTAACATTCATGTTACAAAGCTTACTAATATCACACTCAGTCAAAACAGTATACTGGAAAAATAGACTTCTGCCTTGTAGAACAAAACATACTGATATTTCTCAGTAAAAACGTGCAGTGGCTTATTTGAAAATAAAATATTTGCTTTAACTCAGAAATGGTTTAAGATAAAAAAAAATAAATGTTGTGAAATAATTTTGCCAAGCTCCAAGATTGTTTGCAGATGCAGTAAGCACTGTTTCCCAGATATTCTTCCTATAATACCTGAAATACAAAAAGAAAAATATATGAATAACTAATTAAGTAACCGTTTGTAGTTCAAAACCATAAAACAACCATAGTGAAATGTGCCAATAATTAAAAAATCCTAGACAAAAAAATGTCCGTTTAGCCATTATAACCGTTTTCAGACACTATAAGGTTAATGAATGATGAAGAAGTGAGAACATTAAGCTCCCTCAGTGGCGCACTAACGCACCATCTTTTTCAAATAGCCTTTTTCAAATATCAGTCATTAAAATGATTAAAATGTATGTAACGTAAGTAAACTTTAGCGGATTCATAGATTAACATTAATGTCAATGTACATACCATCTGAAAAAAATGCTTTAGGAGCTGAAACGAGTGCATTGCCAGATAACTACTGTAACACTCCAAATTATATAAATAAACACTCGAAAATATAATGTTCTAAAGCTTGCTGCTGGATAATATATATGTTATAAAGCTAAAATTGCTGATTACTTTGCAGGACAGTTAGTTTCCATGAAGTACTCACCATTTCGGGAGGAAATAGCGGGAAGTTCGAAAATTCTGGAAGAACGCTTTTGCGCATGCGCAGAGGTCCCTCTTGTTCGTCCAACATAAAATTGTTTGTGTGCAGTTAAATGTTTCATGAACACAGTTTTACTCGTTGCCTTGATGAAACTTTCGTAGTTGAGTAATGAAATTTATACAATCATTGAGAAAACATATTTTTCTTTTTTTACACAAGCATTATATTAGCCCAACATATATTTCTTTTTTCCAACAACTATTTTCAGTATTAATTTTTTACAGTGTATAACTAGAATATTTACAAAACTGAAAGGTTGTCTTATGAATAATAAAAAACAACTCATAACTCAAAAAGATCATATGTTTTTATATTTTTTTAGATCATAGACATGAATTAACTATATATATATATTATAGTATATATATATACTGGACACAAACAGCAAAAAACATGATGAAAAGCAATAAAGTGCTTAGGGCTTTTCATATTTTTTGCTGTTTGTGTCCAGCATTGAATAATTATTTCATCCATTATTTGACCACGGCTGGGAATAAGAGCTGGAATGTGATTGTGAATTTATATACAGTGGTGTGAAAAACTATTTGCCCCCCTCCTGATTTCTTATTCTTTTGCATGTTTGTCACACAAAATGTTTCTGCTCATCAAACACATTTAACTATTAGTCAAAGATAACACAAGTAAACACAAAATGCAGTTTTTAAATGAGGGGTTTTATTATTTAGAGAGAAAAAAAATCCAAACCTACATGGCCCTGTGTGAAAAAGTAATTGCCCCCTGAACCTAATAACTGGTTGGGCCAACCTTAGCAGCAATAACTGCAATCAAGCGTTTGCGATAACTTGCAACAAGTCTTTTACAGCGCTCTGGAGGAATTTTGGCCCACTCATCTTTGCAGAATTGTTGTAATTCAGCTTTATTTGAGGGTTTTCTAGCATGAACTGCCTTTTTAAGGTCATGCCACAACATCTCAATAGGATTCAGGTCAGGACTTTGACTAGGCCACTCCAAAGTCTTCATTTTGTTTTTCTTCAGCCATTCAGAGGTGGATTTGCTGGTGTGTTTTGGGTCATTGTCCTGCTGCAGCACCCAAGATCGCTTCAGCTTGAGTTCACGAACAGATGGCCGGACATTCTGCTTCAGGATTTTTTGGTAGACAGTAGAATTCATGGTTCCATCTATCACAGCAAGCCTTCCAGGTCCTGAAGCAGCAAAACAACCCCAGACCTTCACACTACCCTCACCATATTTTACTGTTGGTATGATGTTCTTTTTCTGAAATGCTGTGTTACTTTTACGCCAGATGTAACGGGACACGCACCTTCCAAAAAGTTCAACTTTTGTCTCGTCGGTCCACAAGGTATTTTCCCAAAAGTCTCGGCAATCATTGAGATGTTTTTTAGCAAAATTGAGACGAGCCTTAATGTTCTTTTTGCTTAAAAGTGGTTTGCGTCTTGGAACTCTGCCATGCAGGCCGTTTTTGCCCAGTCTCTTTCTTATGGTGGAGTCGTGAACACTGACCTTAATTGAGGCAAGTGAGGCCTGCAGTTCTTTAGATGTTGTCCTGGGGTCTTTTGTGGTCTCTCGGATGAGTCGTCTCTGCGCTCTTGGGGTAATTTTGGTCGGCCGGCCACTCCTGGGAAGGTTCACCACTGTTCCATGTTTTTGCCATTTGTGGATAATGGCTCTCACTGTGGTTCGCTGGAGTCCCAAAGCTTTAGAAACGGCTTTATAACCTTTACCAGACTAATAGATCTCAATTACTTTTGTTCTCATTTGTTCCTGAATTTCTTTGGATCTTGGCATGATGTCTAGCTTTTGAGGTGCTTTTGGTCTACTTCTCTGTGTCAGGTAGCTCCTATTTAAGTGATTTCTTGATTGAAACAGGTGTGGCAGTAATCAGGCCTGGGGGTGACTACAGAAATTGAACTCAGGTGTGATAAACCACAGTTAAGTTATTTTTTAACAAGGGGGGCAATCACTTTTTCACACAGGGCCATGTAGATTTGGAGTTTTTTTTCTCCCTCAATAACGTAACCCTTCATTTAAAAACTGCATTTTGTGTTCAATTATGTTATCTTTGACTAATAGTTAACGGTTTTTGATGAGCAGAAACATTTAAGTGTGACAAACATGCAAAAGAATAAGAAATCAGGAAGGGGGCAAATAGTTTTTCACACCACTGTATATATATATATATATATATATATATATATATATATATATATATATATATATATATATATAGAGAGAGAGAGAGAGAGAGAGAGAGAGGTGTTTTGCTGGCGAAAAACATTCTAGGCAGAGACGTCTACTCGGCCTTGTTAATTGTTTTTAAAACCCCCAATTGTACGAATTCCCCCATCAGCGAAATCATGAATGAAAGGTGAGAAGAGGCATTATAATACAGTGGGGGTTCTGTGGGTCTCCAAACTCAGAAGGCTACGTGTCAGCCGATAACTGCTCCTTTGATCTTCTGGTTACAGCGGGGCGCCGACTGCTGATGAGTCAAGCCAAGCTCTTCCACAAAAAATAATGTGAATGTCTGCAACAATCACTAACCATTAAAATGTTTTTTGTAATTAAACACGAATATATAAATTGTATTTTCTTTACACATAATCAAAGAAACAATCAAAGAAATCAAGTAAAAGTTACATAATTATATTTAATGCACAAATTAGATTTATTTAAAATAGCCAAGTAAAGGTAATTAATTCCCAGATAGCAGACACACTTCGCAGAGATAATGCTCCCTAATGCATGTTACAATGACCAAATATGATAAATAAATAAACCACACTCTCAGCTAATAATAAAACAGATTCGTTTATTTTTTTTAATAAAAAATAAATTTAATAACAAGCAAACATTTGATTAATTTATAGAAAAACGAGAAAACAGTAACTTACAAATGAGGTCTCAATTTGAAAAGATGTACAAAACATAAAACACCACAAATAAGTATTAATCATAGAAACAAAATTAAACACTAACAGAAACGTTTTGTACTTTATGATTTTTAAATATGACCGTTAGATCCGGTTGGTCAGGAAACTCCTGAAGTCAGATGCAGACACACTTTCAGTCACAAACTGCTGTGAAAAAAATAGAGATAGATATTCAATTAAAATTCATGATACTTAATTTAGCAAATGAACAATATTTATACTTTGTTCCTCTCACTTCACAACTCATGAGAACAGACCGAAACCAGAACCGAACCGGAGATTAAGGAAAAAGTGAGAAGCAAGAATCATGTGTGGAAAGATTAAGCATGCAGGGTCACAGGATGACTCGACTTCTTTTTATTGTCTGCAATGCGATTTAGACAAATTAGAGCTGCTGTCAATACTGTATGAACATATGTACAGGTTCTTTACAGTTGAAATTTAACTTGTAACTTATTAATAAAATTCGGATTCAGAAAAAAAACCGTTTATTGCTAGTGCTCTTTTACCATTTAATGCTTTAACACACACGACTCAGTTTGTTCAGAAATGGCATCTAACTGGCGAGCCTTTGTCTGAACACGCCGTTTTCACTCGGGGTGGGGGTAAGAAATACACATCTCGGTGTATTAATCCGCGCGCTCGCTTCGTTATTATTTTATTTATTTATTTATTTATAACCCCTGGGGGGCTCCGTAGGTTCAGGTTTTTACACGAAAACGGTGTTTTGTGAATCTCCACACTATTAAAAACTGAAATATTGCTAATTGTACGTCCTGAGATTAAGATGAACATTAATTGGGAGTCATGAAAGCGAGAATCACATCCAAAACAGAAAGGTAAACTTACCTCGAACACGACAAACTCCTGCTCCAGCCACGCCGTGTTGTACCTCCATGATGATTCCCAACCGACTGAAAACCCAACCGACAAAGCCACAAAATTATGGAATAGTCTTCCAAATAGTGTTCGGGACTCAGACACAGTCTCAGTGTTTAAGTCTAGGTTAAAAACCTATTTATTTAGCCAAGCATTTTTATCAATAGATTTGCCATAGGTAAAGATAGGAGCAGATCTGGGGGACTCATGGACGTAGAGTATTATTGTGAACTGGTATGTTTAGATGCTGTCTTCCTCACTCTCATTTGATCACTCAGGTTTGTTGACGGTGAGGTGATTGTTTGCTTTACATCTCAGGGAGCCCTCATGTTTGTGTTTCCTTCTGGCTCTCCCTTTTAGTTGTGCTGTCATAGTTAGTCCTGCCGGAGTCCCTGCTTGCACTCTACAGTAAATATACATTCACATTATACATTATGTGACTGTGACCATACCTAACTGCCATCTCTCCTCTTCTTCTCTTTCTCCCCCTCTTTCTCTTTCCTCTCTCCCCCTGTCTCCCCCTTTCACTCTTTCTCTCTCTCTCTCTCTCTCTCTCTCTCTCTCTGTCGACCTACACATGTCATCCCTGAGCTGCCAGTGATCCAGACTCCCTCTGCCCTCCGGATCTGTCTGACCCATCCTGGTGCCCCGCTTCTGGTTGTAGGTCTCGTCGCATGGATGCCCCATGTGTGTCTTTGGGATGCGTCTGGTGTCTGGGGATGATTCTCTCTACTTAGAAGATGGTTCTGGCCTCGACTGGTGTTAGCAGCTGTTTCTCTGAGGACTTGACAATTTGATAGTTCAGGCCTGGAACTTTCTACAAGTCTATCTGAGTCGCCAGTAACTACCCGGACTCCATTTTAACATCAATTAACATCAACTATTATAGCTGAACTGCCAGCCACCTAACACACTGTATAAATGCAGATCATTTCCTGCTATCTGTTTCACCCAGATGAGGATGGGTTCCCTGTTGAGTCTGGTTCCTCTCAAGGTTTCTTCCTATTACCATTGCTCACCAGGGACTATCTGACCATTTTGATTCATACACATTCACATTCCATACAACTTAAATAATTATTTTGATTGTGTAAAGCTGTTTTGAGACAATGTCAATTGTTAAAAGCGCTATACAAATAAAATTGAATGTTTTCCCCGTGCTTGGTGGGTTTCCTCTGGGTACTCCGGTTTCCTACCACAGTCCAAAGACATTGGATTAGGCTAATTGGAGTTCTCAAATTGACCATATTGTGTGAATGAGTGTGTGTGTGTCTGTGTGTGTGTGTGTGTGCTCTGCGATGGATTGGCACACTGTCCAGGGTCTACCCTGCCTCGTGCCCTGAGTCTCCTGGGATAGGCTCCAGGTCCCCGCGACCCTAAATAGTGGTATAGAAGATGAATGAATGAATGAAGATATGCCCTCTGAAATGTGTGGGAACATCAACATGCTGTTGAAGATTTAGGCAGTCCAGTAGTTGTAAAACTTAACTGCCAAATGGTAGGAGGGAGTGTCTACATGAAAATTAAAGTCACCGAGTATAATAATGTTGGCAGATGGATGAAGGAAATCATGCATCTCTGAGATAAACACTTTGGTGTTTGGAGTTTGGTTTAGGTGGTCCTTAAATAAGCAGCATTGTCAAGGGGAGAGGGGCTTTACACTTAAATGCAAGGCATTCAAATTAAGACAGTGTACTGTAGCCACAGTGAGTTGAGAGAGATCCAGTTGCTGTCGGTATAATACAGCTGAGCCATCACCACGTCCAGTACTGCGGGCTTTCTCCAGGTAGCTATAACCAGGGGGGCAAGCTTCATTTAGTGCTAAAAAACCCTCTGGCTGATGCCCTGTTTCTGTTATGCACAATTTGTGAGAGATTGTGAATTAAATAGTTCTATTTTGAGCATTGTACATGGTGTAGTAAATTTCTGTAATGGCCATAATACAGTGAGATCCACTCCGCGTTTTCTGTCCTGCTTGGTGATTAGTATTCTCTGAAAGTTTCCAGAGCTGTCCAACAGTAATCTTGCGGTGTTTCCCATTCTACAAACACGAAATATTGCAAAGACTTTGCAGTTATCATCATCAACTGTGCATAATATCATCCGAAGATTCAGAGAATCTGGAACAATCTCTGTGCGTATGGGTCAAGGGCGTAAAACCATACTGGATGCCCGTGATCTCCGCGCCCTTAAATGACACTGCACCACAAACAGGAATGCTACTGTAAAGGAAATCACAGAATGGGCTCAGGAATACTTCCAGAAACCATTGTCAGTGAACACAATCCACCGTGCCATCCGCCGTTGCCAGCTGAAACTCTACAGTGCAAAGAAGCCATTTCTAAGCAAGATCCACAAGCACAGGCGTTTTCATTGGGCCAGGGATCATTTAAAATGGAGTGTGGCAAAATGGAAGACTGTTCTGTGGTCAGATGAGTCACGATTTGAAGTTCTTGTTGGAAATGTGGGACGCCATGTCATCCGGACCAAAGAGGACAAGGACGACCCAAGTTGTTATCAATGCTCAGTTCAGAAGCCTGCATCTCTGATGGTATGGGGTTGCATGAGTGCGTGTGGCATGGGCAGCTTGCATGTCTGGAAAGGCACCATCAATGCAGAAAAATATATTCAGGTTCTAGAACAACATCTAGTCATCTCTTTCAGGGAAGACCCTGCATTTTTCAACAAGATAATGCCAGACCACATTCTGCATCAATCACAACATCATGGCTGCGTAGGAGAAGGATCCGGGTACTGAAATGGCCAGTCTGCAGTCCAGATCTTTCCCCTATAGAGAACATTTGGCACATAATAAAGAAGAAGGTGCGACAAAGAAGGCCCAAGACGATTGAACAGAATGGGAGAGCATTCCTATTTCTAAACCTGAGAAACTGGTCTCCTCGGTCCCCAGACGTCTGTTGAGTGTTGTAAGAAGAAGGGGAGATGCCACACAGTGGTGAAAATGGCCTTGTAAGGCCTGTATTAGACAAGAATGGGAGAGCATTCCTATTTCTAAACCTGAGAAACTGGTCTCCTCGGTCCCCAGACGTCTGTTGAGTGTTGTAAGAAGAAGGGGAGATGCCACACAGTGGTGAAAATGGCCTTGTCCCAACTTTTTGGGGATTTGTTGACACCATGACATTTTGATTCACCATATTTTTCCCTTAAAATTATACATTTTCTCAGTTTAAACTTTTGTTCCGTGATTTATGTTCTATTCTGAATAAAATATTGACATTTGCCATCTCCACATCATTGCATTCAGTTTTTATTCACAATTTGTTTAGTGCCCCAACTTTTTTGGTTTGTATTTCTATCAAAAACATCCTAACAGGGCATGTTACATCTTAACATAGGACCCCTTCTTTGATATCACCTTCACAATTCTTGCGTCCATTGAACTTGTGAGTTTTTGGATAGTTTCTGCTTGAATTTCTTTGCAGGATGTCAGAATAGCCTCCCAGAACTGCTGTTTTGATGCAAACCGCCTCCCACCCTGATAGATCTTTTGCTTGAGGATGCTCCATAGGTTTTCAATGGTTTGAGGTCAGGGGAGGATGGTGGCCACACCATGAGTTTCTCATCTTTTATTCCCATAGCAGCCAATGACACAGAGTTATTGTTTGCAGCATGAGATGGTGCATTGTCGTGCATGAAGATGATTTTGTTACGGAAGGCACGGTTCTTCTTTTTGTACCATGGAAGAAAGTGGTCAGTCAATATACTTTGCCGAGGTCATTTTCACACCTTCAGGGACCCTACAGGGGTTTACCAGCTCTCTCCCCATGATTCCGGCCCAAAACATGACTCCAGCATCTCCTTGTTGATGTCGCAGCCTAGTTGGGACGTGGTGGCCACCCACCAACCATCCACTACTCCATCCATCTGGACCATCCAGAGTTGCACGACACTCAGTAAACTAGGCTGTTTAAAAACTTGTCTTCATGTATGCCTGGGCCCACTGCAACCGTTTCTGCTTGTGAGCATTGATTAGGGGCCGAATAGTAGGTTTATGCACAACTGCAAGCCTTTAAAGGATCCTACACCTTGAGGTTCGCAGGACTCCAGAGGCATCAGCAGCTTCAAATATCTGTTTGCTGCTTTGTAATGGCATTTCAGCAGCTGCTCTCTTAATCCGATGAATTTGTCTTGCAGAAACCTTCCTCATTCTGCCTTTATCTGCACAAAATTGTCTGTGCGCTGAATCAGCCATAAATGTCTTCACAGTACGATGATCACGCTTAAGTTTTCATGAAATATCTAATGTTTTTATACCTTGTCCAAGGCATTGCAATATTTGACGCTTTTCGGCAGCAGAGATCCTTTTTCTTTACCATATTGCTTGAAACCTGTGGCCTGCTTAATAATGTGGAACAACCTTCTTCATAACTTTTCCTTTAATTGGGCTCATCTGGCAAACTAATTATCACACATGTCTGAGATTAATTTCAGTGACCCAAAGAGCCCTGAGACACAATACCATCCATGAGTTTAATTTAAAAACTAAACATTTACTGTTTATGACACTTACACCCAATTTGCATAATAATTTGGAATACGGTGTAATATGTAAATAATTTTAAGTTTAAAAATACTCACTATTTTAAAAATACTAAGTTTTAGCCATGGCAACACCTCTTCATCTTCATAGAGACCGAATTTAAAGTTCATGATTGGCTTTTTCTTCAGGCAACACATGAAAGTTGAACGTGTATGCGCCATTTAGGTTATTTCACCTGTCTGATTCGACCACAAACGATTAAAATGTTTTTTTTTTATCACTCTATAAACAATACTTTGCTATTTTTATAGATGTTAAGCATCGTGAGCAAGCCCGAGATCATATTAACGTTAATTATCACCAGCCGGCATGAATAGGCCGACTCACGAGTAACGCTCACTCCGTAGGCTCCCTGAATAGGCGGGAAAGGGATGGAGTTTTCGTGCCGGCAGGAAAAAAAAAAACTAAACAGATCTAACAGATGAGGACTCAGATTAATGTGCAAAAAATATATAATAAAACTATATAAGTCTACATAGCCTTTATAAGACTCTACCTTAAGCGCACTTAAAACATTTTATTTAGTTTTAAAATAAAACAATTTTAAAACATCATCACTCAGGATTCGAACCGGCACTTTGTAGATCTCTGGCTGAGCACTCTAACTGCTACACCAAGCAGGCACTTAGAGACAATGCACCCCAGAGACGTTAATAAGCCACATGACTTCTTTGAAAGCAAGCTCTAGATAAGTGACGAAGTAAGCCTGTTATAATAATAACTTGGTGTTATTTGATCTTATTGGTTTAGAAATTTATATTTAAATAAATAGTAAACTTGGCCGATTTCATTGTAATTTTGTTTGATGAGTGGGGCTTGAAAATTCTCTTGAAAAATATGGTCATTTATTTCAGTTAATAAATCTACTATAATTTTTTTTTACTCATTATTGTACAGTACACATCAATAGCTCTGGTTCAGATTTTTCATGTTTGTTGTGGAAATTACCATCACTGTTGTATTTACTGCGATGAATGAAAATGTCACTTTGCGCCACCTGGCGGCCATTTTACGAATGACTTTGAAATGCAACTGATTTATTTTGGCCGCTGTTGCCTTTAAACGGCGGTATGCGCGGCGGGATGGTTATTCCAATTGAGTAACCACTGTAAATGTAGACGATCTAGATGAACTGACTAGCAGCATGGGCACTGTTTTTACCAGTACATTAGACACTGTTGCTCCCATCAGATTAAAAAAAAGTCAGAGATAAAACACCTGCACCATGGTACAACAGTCATACTCACGCCCTAAAGAGAGCAACCCGTAACCTTGAGCAAAAATGGAGGAAAACTAAATTAGAAGTTTTTCGAATTGCGTATAAAGACAGTATGTGCAGCTATAGACAGGCTCTAAAAACTGCTAGGACTGAGCAGCTTAGCCAACTGATAGCAAGAAACCAAAACAATCCCAGGTTCTTATTTAGTACAGTGGCTCGCCTAACAAAACCTAAGATGCCCGCAGAGAGTATCCCATCACAGTTTAGAAGTGAAGACTTTATGGACTTCTTTAATGAAAAAAATCAATAGTGTGAGGACGAAAATAACGGAGGTTCAACCTCTAATAGTATCTCACGATCCAGTTCAGCCTATAGCTTCACATTTAGATTTTCACTGCTTTACAGGGATAGGACAGCAAGAGCTGTATAAACTTATTACCTCCGCTAAATCAACAACGTGCCAGTTAGACCCAATTCCAACCAGATTCTTAAAGGAAGTGATGCTTACGGTTGGAGAGCCACTTCTAAACATTATTAATTCTTAATTACATCTTGGTCACATCCCTAAAGCTTTCAAGTTGGCAGTTATTAAGCCGCTTCTTAAAAAATCTAATTTGGACACGAATGAAATAACAAAATATAGACCGATTTCAAACCTTCCGTTCATATCAAAAATATTAGAAAATGTAGTATCAGCTCAAATATCCACATTCTTGCAGGAAAATAACATGCTTGAAGAATTTCAGTCAGGTTTCAGGCCCCATCATAGAACAGAAACTGCACTAGTTAAAATTGCAAACGACTTGTTTTTAGCTTCAGACCAAGGCTGCATCTCATTGCTAGTCCTGCTCAATCTTAGTGCTGCATTCGACACTGTATATCATAATATTCTCATAGATCGCTTACAAAATCACATAGGTATTGAGGGACAGGCATTACAATGGTTTAGATCATACCTGTCTGATCGATACGATTTTGTAGATCTGAATGGAGAACCGTCTGGTGTAATGCCAGTGAAATATGGGGTCCCACAAGGGTTAGTTTTAGGACCTCTGCTGTTCTCAATATACATGCTTCCCTTGGGTAACATCATTAGAAGACATGGGATTAGTTTCCATTGTTATGCTGATGATACCCAATTATATATCTCAACCAAACCAGACGAAATATCTAAGTTGTCTGGACTAACTGAGTGTGTCCAGGACATTAAAGATTGGATCACCAAGAACTTTCTTTTACTAAATTCAGATAAGACTGAGATATTACTTATCGGCCCAAAAACCAGCACACAACAGCTTTCACAATTCAGCCTGAGTTTAGAAGGATGTACTGTTACTACCAGCTCGACAGTAAAAGACCTAGGCATAATATTAGACAGTAATTTGTCCTTTGAAAATCACATTTCAAATATCACAAAACCAGCCTTTTTCCATCTTAGAATTATTGCAAAACTGAGGAACATCTTATCTGTATCTGATGCAGAAAAGCTAGTTCATGCATTCATGACCTCCAGACTGGACTATTGTAATGCATTACTAGGTGGTTGTCCTGCATCCTCAATAAACAAGCTTCAGTTAGTCCAAAATGCAGCCACCAGGGTTCTCACTAGATCCAGAAAATATGATCACATAACCCCTATATTATCTACATGCTACATTATTATGTTACATGCATACAAAGCCTTAAATGGTTTAGCTCCCACATACCTAACCAGTCTTCTGATACGCTACAATCCACCACGCGCTTTAAGATCACAAAACTCCGGACTTCTGGTAGTTCCCGGAATTTCAAAATCTACAAAAGGGGGTAGCGCGTTTTCATATTTAGTTCCAAAGCTTTGGAATAGCCTTCCAGACAGTGTTCGGGGAGCAGACACGGTTTCCCAGTTCAAAAGTAGACTCAAGACGCATCTTTTTAATCTGGCATACAAGTAACTCATCCCATAACCTCATACTCTAGTACACCTATACTAAATTGCAAATACGCTAATTCTCCCCATCTGTTCTGTATCCCTCTACCCATGCCGAGGCATCGGGAGATTGTGCCAGCTCCAGTAGACAAAGGCCAGCCCTGCGAGGTTCCTGAGTCATCCAGAGAAGGACCAGCTCCAGTTGAATTCTGCTTCATGACGGTTTCGAGCTACACATGCTGCTCCTGTGCTTCCAGTGATCCAGACCTCATCTGCCCCCTGCACCTGTCCACTGGCTCATCCGTATGCTGAACTGGTCTTCATGTTAATTTAAATGATTTTCTGTCATATTGCATTTTCAACAATTTGACTGACATTTTTCACCTGCTAAGTTAGTTGTCTTATCAGTCTTTCAGCTGTTTTGGAGCAGTACAACGTGATATTTTAATTAGTCTGATGTTCATTTTACCTGTTAGTCACTTGTACAATAATTCAGCCACCTTATCATAAATTTTTTTTTATTTATTTATTTATTTATTATTTTATATATAATTATTCTATATATATAATTTTTTTTTTTTTTTTGTTAAATTTCTTTAATTTTTGTGAAGCTGCTTTGAGACAATGACCATTGTTAAAAGCGCTATATAAATAAAATTGAATTGAATTGAATTGAAAATCATCTGATGGTTTGTTTGTGAGCAGTGAAACATGCTTTAACCAGGCTATTTTCCACCTCTTCTCTCAATTTTTTAGTCCTTAATTTTTTTAAGGACTACTTCCCAAGTAAAAAAAAAAGTATGCTAAGTATATTAAATCCTAGCATGCCAAAGCATACTTAAATGTACTTGCAGCCAGACTAATGACTAGTATACTTGAAGTTTGCTATTTTGGAACAACTAATTTTGTACTAAGTGTATTTAAGTTGTAATTAAATAGTACAAAAGCACAATTTTAAGTGTATTAAGTATACTTTTGTGTGCTAAAGTGGAACAACTTTAAGTATACTTTAGTACACTTAAAGTATATGGCTCTGTGTGTACTAACGTACATACCTGACAGTAATTAATACAATTTAAGTATATATTTAATGTATTATAAGTAGATTACAGCTATTTTTTACTGTATTACAAATACATGATTAATGTACTATGAGTATATTCTTATTGCAGCAGTAGCATGCTGTTATACTTCTGGACAATTACAAATACTAAAAAAGTACACTTTGTGGTTAATACAAATATACTTTATTGTACCATACAGTACACACAACCTTCTATAATACTGTAGCGTTTTTCAACGCTAGCAGGGAACTTGGAGGATGAGTGAGTTTGGTGGCTACCCGATGTAATGACACACCTATTAAGCTATTAGCTAGAACTGGAGAACGGTAGCAGAATACAGCACATACACACGTAGAGATAACACACATGTACACATACTCACACTTGGCCGAAGCCACTAACCTAAACACACGTCCCGAACAGGGTGAACACAAAAAGAACACCTCCCGCAAGGCATGACGGTCACAAGCCGCCGCCCCGCCCACAATACTGTATTGCAAATGTGTTACCAGTACATTAAGTGTTTAGGATAATTTACAAATGCTAAATGTATTTTCTACACTATAACATGTTTTTGAAACACATTACATCAGTAATTATGAGGCAGATTTTATTCATGAGTTCAACAGATTTAATTTGCACAAGGTTACAAAAAAGCACTACTATAGTTTATTTGTGCTCAACAAAACATCAGGTTGTCTTACAAACACACAAACTAAAATATAAACTGGTCTGTGAACACAGACAGACATTAGTATTAGAATCTACAGGTACAGTATTAGTTTAAACCTGGTGTGTGAACACAGACAGACATTAGTATTAGAATCTACAGGTACAGTATTAGTTTAAACCCGGTGTGTGAACACAGACAGACATTAGTATTAGAATCTACAGGTACAGTATTAGTTTAAACCTGGTGTGTGAACACAGACAGACATTAGTATTAGAATCTACAGGTACAGTATTAGTTTAAACCTGGTGTGTTGTTTCTGTTACACAGAGACTGAAAACAGGCCGAGAGCTACAGAGCCATTATACCACAAGCAAAGTACAGAACACATTAACAACAACACATTAGACAATATAAACTATAGATTAAAGTATGTACTTAATTTAAAACCGTTAAATTTACCTTATGCCGATGAAAATAAAATAATAACGATACGAACTAACGCACGCGATGATGCAGCTTCAGCCGTTAATTCAAACGAGAAGTGGAGAACTGGGGAGCCAATCAGAGAACGGACAATCCGAATCTGCCCGCCTCCAGCTCTGATTGGCTGGTGGGACGCTGTCTAGTCTCCGGTTGGCTGGAAAAGTCGTAAAGTTTACCCCCCTGCTGCAGTTTGTGTGTCGCTTTAAGACAGTGAGCGGACAGAAGAGTGAGAGAGTAAAAACATAAATTATCTTGAACGGCAAAAGTGATTTTGAGCGCGCAGGAACGAGTTTGAGATCGCGCGCGCAAGGGAGAGATTCAGCATGCAAAAACGAGTCTAAAAGCGCGCGCACGAGAGAGTAGTGCACTCAATATAAGTACATTTACATTTAACTGATAATATACTGAGACTACCGTATATTAAAATTTGTATTCTAATATATACTTTCTGTACATTTGTACAATGATTATTTCGAGCATATTTTTAAAAAATATACCAAAAATATATTGAAAAACAAGTTTAAATAAGTATACTTTGGAAATTAGACCAACCTTTCACTTAAAGTATTATAATACAATAATTTTTAAGTATATTTAAAGTTTAATTCCAAAATTTGGTAAAAGCATGATGTTAGTATAATTTTTATATATTAACTGATGGTACAACTTTTTGTTAGTATATTTGCAGTGTATTATCGAGGATTTCAATATATTTGTAATACACTAAAGTGTATTTTTTTTTCACTGGGGTTGGTATTTAACTTTTACTTTAATGGTTTACAGAATGGTTAATTTTATGCACATTAAAAATATAAATAGGTAAATAGATGTACTTTTTGTTGGACAAGACTGCATTATCTAACTTCCTAATTACAGTATATCTTTTCTTTGTTAATCTATTTTTTTTTCTGTTAGGATGTAACAAATATGGGTTTGTACAGTAAAACACCAGTGTGAGTCCTCTACATTGATCAAGAAAAACCTCAGCTCAACCCATCCAGCGTGGACATCATATTGGAAGGAAGTGTAGTGATTCGCCCTAATGTTAACACCAATCCTCACTAGTTCACACAACTAGAATCAGGACATTAAGTAAAAAAAAGAACAAAAAGAAGAAGGAGAGAAAAGCAGATAGGTAAGCTAATATATAAAATAAAACTGTAATAATCAAGAGATTGCATATACAGTGGGATGTCTTAAGAAATAATGGGTTGAAACAACCCGGCATTTTTAGAATGAAACGCACAACGGTGAATAAAATCATACAACCTACAGTGTCTAAAAATAATAACTGCGGCAAATATTTAACTCAAATAATTAACAGATTAAAGAAATTAGAGAGTAAAAACTGTGAACAAGTAGTAGTCTGTATGATGAGTTTGTACTCTTTTTTGTGACGTTCTCCACCACAAACAAGTTCACTGAAATGAACTGTGGATCCTGTCTGTTTTCTTTTCAAAGTTCAAATGAGTGCGCTGGCACTGCTCAAATTTAAACCTTTCATTTAGATGTTTGCAACTATTTATTAGGTCGGTCCACAAGTGGAATGGATTTGACAGACATACATACTAAACAGTACGTGCTAAATTTGAGTCCTGTCCCACCCAGATGCATTAATCGGCGCAGAGGAGGCAAGGATGAGGAGAGACGAAAGTAGCAGAAGGAGAGGATCTCCCATCTCTTATCATGGGCAATGTGAGATCTCTGGACAATAAGATGGACGAGTTGACTGCTTTGTTAAGGACTGAAAACATCTGCGAGTGCAGTCTTATGTGTTTTACAGAGACTTGGTTACATAGTGATGTGCCTGACTCTAATATTACACTGGATGGCTTCAGCGCGATACGGAGCGACAGAACGAAGGGTGAGAGCAGTAAGAGGAATGGAATGGGGCTGGCTGTTTACATCAACAACGTGTGGTGTCATCCTCTCGGTCACCGCCAAACTCAAGACCCGGCATCCAGATGCCTTTCTTCTGATGTCCAGTGATTTCAACCATGCATCCCTGATGAAGACTCTCCCCACTTTCACCCACTATGTGGATTGCCACACCAGGGGGGATAGGACACTGGACTTGCTTTATGCTAATGTTAAAAGTGCTTACAGTGCTGCAGCTCTGCCCCCCTCTGGGGAAATCAGACCACAACCTGGTTCATCTCCAGCCAATATAAAAACCCCTGGTCCACAGGCAGCCTGCTACAGTGAGGAACGTCAGAAGGTGGTCAGAGGGAGCCACTAATACCCTGTAGGATTGTTTTGAGGCTACAGACTGGGATGTTCTCTGTGAACCATATAAAGAGGACATTGATGGTATGACAGACTGCATTACAGAGTACATAAACGTCTATGTACCTATGAGAAAGATTCGCTGTTTCCCCAACAATAAACCCTGGGTCACTAAGGACATTAAATCTTCCTTAAATTCAATTTCAGTTCAATTCAGTTTTATTTGTATAGCGCTTTTAACAATTGACATTGTCTCAAAACAGCTTTACACAATCAAAAGAATTATTTAAGTTTGTATGGAATGTGAATGTGTATGAATCAAAATGTTCAGATAGTCCCTGGTGAGCAAGCCCGAGGGCGACAGTGGCAAGGAAAAACTCCTTGAGATGGTATTAGGAAGAAACCTTGAGAGGAACCAGACTCAACAGGGAACCCATCCTCATCTGGGTGAAACAGATAGCAGGAAATGATCTGCATTTATACTGTGAAATAGTTGATGTTAATTGATGTTAATATGGAGTCCATGTAGTTATTGGAGACTCAGGTAGACTTGTAGGAAGTTCCAGTCCTGAACTATCGAACTGTCAAGTCCCCAGAGACAATCAGAGAAAGATATCATTTGCGTAATAATTTGGAACGCAGCGTAGTTATATAGCTTCACTCAGAGGTAAAAGCCAGCAAACACACAAACCCAAATGCTGTCGCCGTGAGGCACAGCAGTAAAAGGAGAATACCACTTGTCTACCATGTGTAAGTTGATGTAGCCCTTGATTGGGCTATACTGTATGTGCTACAGTAAATGCCATAAATTGAAATGAATAGATCCAAATACCAGTTTATACTCAGAACATATCTGTAGGCCTTTGTTAAACAATTAAAAATAAATGTAAAAAAAAAAGAAATCACCTTGCTTATATATCAGTATAAACACAGCTAGAGATTTGTACACTGCCGTGCTTTTATATTTTACGCCAGGTTATGTTCCTGAAGTGTCTTGGTCACCTTGTCTGCTGTTGAAGTCACTTACCCCACTGTAGTATCTGTTTTGAACTACTGTAGCTAGTAGAATTTTATGTGGTAAAGACAGACGAGTGGAGTGATAGACACACAGTGATACCCTCCTGGCGCAGTGTTGGGAATAATAAGCCTTTTTCAAACACCAAACTAACTGTTTTTAGTAACTAACTAAATTACTTTAAAACACAAGCTTGAATATTCCTTCCATCATTACACACTTTCTATTCCAAAATGAATTTATTTTTATGCGTTTTTATGCCTAAATTGGTAGAATGGAGATGGTTTGGATGATAGACTCTGAATATAGCTCTATACTTCCACTGAGGTTGATGATGATGATCTTACCCTTTCCCCTCCTCAATATGCGGCCTTGGTTTCTTTATATATTTCTGCTTCTTACATGGAGGAGCCCACTCCTACACACACAAAACATTATAAGCTTCTTCTTGACCGAATATACCACACACACACGCACGCGCACACACACACACACACACACACACACACACACACACACACACACACACACACACACACACACACACACAGACCTGCAGCGTGGGCCAGTTTGTGCTCATTCCTGGGCCATGGTTGTTCTTCCACCAGTGCAAATCATCCTGCTCATTGATGTACATGAGAGTGTGTAACAGGTCACTGTACACAGCCTTCACACTGAAACTCACAAAACACGCAGTGAGGTTGTGTGTCCTTTTGTCATGATTCTGGATCTTAATTGGTCAGAAGCTTCATGATTAGTTCTCTATAACAGTGTAGGTTTATATTAATGTGCTTGTTCTAATGTTATATTAGTAAAACACAGACACACAGACACACACACACACCTTTGATTGTTAGTGATGTCCAGATGTGTGTGTATGGACAGCAGAGTGTTTTTCAGAAAGCTGATCCTCTTTCTTTCCTGCTCCTGTGATTGGTCAAACACTGACTCCATGTCCTCCATGTAGCGGGGAGTGTAGCCAATCAGATCGTCCAGGACCTTCACATAGTGTTCCCGTGCCTATGTGTATAAACAACCATCATCATCATCATCATCATTATCCTGTGTGTCTATGTGCTTGTGTGTATGTGTGTGCGTGTATCACTTGATCTCTGTCTTGTCCTGCTGTCTTCTTGGCCTGTTGGATTTTGGCTAGTGTTTGTTCATTTTGGTTGATTTTGGTTTTGGCCCGAGATTCTTTATCCAATACATTCTGCTCCTTCTGACATGATTTGTTATAGGCCCTCTGCGCTTTCTCCAGCTACACACATTCATGCACACACACACACACAAACACACACACACACACACACACACACACACACTGCAGGCTGTTAGGAGCAGAAAATGCATACCATATGCACCATGTCCAACCCGAGTTACTCTGCTAGTAAAGTTCTGTCCCAAATTTAAATTGTTAATCATGATCACATGTATTAGTTTGGTCATATTTTTATTTATAATGACCTGAGTTCAAAATGGCCCAGGGTGCATAATGTATATCATCACTTGAGACACTTGAGAACTACAAGGTGTCTATTTGCTGATATTACTGGGACTTCATTCAGGAGTCCATGGACATGTGCCAAACTCTCCTATAATGTGCAAGTTGTGCTGGTGAATG
Source organism: Channallabes apus (assembly GCA_030522415.1). NCBI lineage: Eukaryota > Metazoa > Chordata > Actinopteri > Siluriformes > Clariidae > Channallabes > Channallabes apus. Next base: position 23,528,520 of record CM060104.1, read on the forward strand.
ATTGTGCGTACAGTTCCCACAGACAGAGACATCTATTCCTTAAGTAGGCGACAAATTATCCATGAATTTTCAAGGACCAGGCATTCCACTTGCTGAATGTTCATGGGAACGACAGCAATGAGCATCAAGCCATCTCAGACAGGATCATCATTAACATATGGCTTTCTTTAAAATTTTGCACCATTAAAATGTTTTTCCTGAGGCTAAGTATCAGCTAATCACGGTATGGTACTGTGCTCTGTAAATGTCAATTGCTTCTATGAGAAGTTAAACACAAGTCCTGGTTTGACTCCCCTCATAAAACACCCAGTGACAGTACGACATAAACTTATGTCAGCCACAGGAATATAATTCAGCACTAAGTATTGAGCGTTAGAGGAAAAATGCCAAAAACAACAACATAGCCAGATTTTGTCTCCGCCACACAGGGGTATAATCATTAAAACAGTGAAATTAAACTGCAAAAATGTTATGAAATAAGGAACAGCACAAAATCAACCTGCTCAGGAGCTCTGATATGCTGAGACCACATGCTAGACACAGCTAGAGTTTAAAGATTTCTCCAGTTTTCTCTGAAAACTGAATAACAGAAAATCCACATAAAATATGCATGTGTGTATGATCAGTGTCTCAGTGTATCAAACAATAAATTCCCATTTTACCTTCTTGAGTTTTTTTATCCAGGGCCTCTGAGCATGTGCAAATTCTCGCTTCAGGTTATATGACTCACGAAAACCACCAAACATCTTCTTCTGAAATGCCTCTTTCTGCCAGGAACGAATATGCTGTCCATCCTCTAAAACAAGGGACTGAGAAATAGATGTGTGCAGTGCAGACAAACGCTCAGCAGAGGAGAAAAAACACTGCCATGCCCTATGGAAGGAGCCATACATCGGCCCTAAAGTGAAACACAAAGATAGAGCAAAGGAGAGAGAAAGCATAGTTTGTATTATATAGTATAGTATGCATGTGCATACATTTAAAGTGGAAATTGATAGTTTACACGTTCCTGGTAAAATTTCAGGTTTTTGTAATGGAAAAAATTACCCGACATAAATTGTGATTGAATATTTCCCACCTTTAATGCAAATTTAACTAATTTGAAATTCTTTAAAGTACCATAAGTGTATTTAAGTATATTAAGTCAGCTCAGTCGATTCCAGTAATTATAATGTACAGACCTCCAGGGCCGTTTCTGAATTTCTTAGTGAATTTTCAGATTTCCTCTCAAACCTAGTCGTTTCTGTAGACAAAGTGTTAATTGCTGGAGATTTTAATATTCATTTTGAGAATCCAGAAGACCCTCTCAGAAGACCTCTGAGGGTCTGTCCATACTGGACTCAGTAGGAGTAGATCAGTGTGTAGTAGGACCCACTCATAAAGCAGGTCACTCTTTAGATTTAATAATATTCTTCGGATTAAGTATAAGGAATTTATTCATAATTCCACTGTCTGAAGTTATCTCAGATCACTATCTTGTCACAGTGATAATGTATGCACAGCACCGCGCTACCGTATTAAATGTACATTCACATATAATATATAACTGTACAAATAATTATTATCACAAATAATATATAATGTACATATGTGAATGTACATTCACATATAACATACAAAATAATGTGAGCTTCATAGAGAATTGGAAGAGCTTTGAGGGCAAAGCTGGCCTGTTAGGGCGGGACGGTGACCATCCCACTTGGGAAGGTGCTGCTCTCATTTCCTGTAGTATAGCTCATAGTCTCAGTAGAGGTCTAGTTAATCTGTGACAATCCAGAGCCCAGGCCAGGGAGCAGACAGACAGGCTAAACCAACCGTCTGCTAGCTGCATAGAGTCGTCACTCAGGGTTCACCTTATTGATACTGTATCTGTTCCCCGATTTAAGCAAAAATGTAGAAAGACTCAGAAAGTCAGTTTCAATAATCTAATTAAAATAAATTCCACAATATCCGATTATACTGAATGCGCAGCCGGCACCTCTGATCTGATATCTGATCTGATCTGATATCTGATCTGATATCTGATCTGAAGCTAGGACTGTTAAATATTAGAACTCTCGCATCAAAAGCGGTTATTGTTAATGAAATTATCACAGATCAGGCATTTGATATACTCTGTTTAACTGAAACATGGGTTAAACAGGACGCGTATGTAGCTCTAAATGAAGCTAGTCCTCCTGGGTACAGCTACATACACCAGCCTCGGTTAACTGGTAGAGGAGGAGGCGTCGCAGTTATTCATAATGATAATCTGTCTATCGTACAAAAACACGGACACAAATTTAACTAATTTGAAATTCTTTATAGTAACATTAGTGGACTTAAGTATATTGAATCAGCTCAGTCGATTCCAGTAATTATAATTTACAGACCTCCAGGGCCGTATTCTGAATTTCTTAGTGAATTTACAGATTTCATCTCAAATCTAGTCGTTTCTGTAGACAAAGTGTTAATTGCTGGAGATTTTAACATTCATTTTGAGAATCCAGAAGACCCTCTGAGAACAGCATTTATGTCCATACTGGACTCCGTAGGCGTAAATCAGTGTGTAGTAGGACCCACTCATAAAGCAGGTCACACTTTAGACTTAATAATATTTTTCGGATTAAGTATAAGAAATGTATTCACAATTCCACTGTCTGAAATGATCTCAGATCACTATCTTGTCTCCATTCAAGTGTGTCACAGTGATAATGTACGCACAGCACAGCGCTACCGTATTAAACGTACATTCACATCAACTACCACACAGAGTTTTATCAGTAATCTCCCAGAGTTGCCAACTTCGATTAGGTCACCGTTTGATCCGACAGAACTCGATCAGGCGACTGAATATTTAGAGTCGACATTTCGTTGTACCTTAGATAATGTAGCTCCAGCTACAGTAAAAGAAAAATTATTAGAGATAAGAAACTCGCTCCCTGGTATAACGATCACACGCGCACTTTAAAACAGACCGCTCAGAAATTAGAGCGTCAATGGCGTCAAATTAAATTGTTAGTATTTCAAATAGCATGGAAAGAGAGCGTCCTGAACTATAGGAAAGCTATTAGTGTACAGATGTCGCCTTTAAGACTGCGCGTGTTTTCCCGCGGGATGCCGCAATTTAGCGCGCGGCTTGCCGCGACTTGCCGGAGGCAACATTCGGGAATTTAAAATAAATGTGTTGTGCTTCACTGAATATCCGCCAGATGGCGCATAGAAGGACTTTATCTAAAAGCCGGTGGTCCGGGAAAGTCAGTTTCCCTATGTTTCCCTAGTGGCGCGCAGATTCAGATCATGACGTCACTCGCTACCTAACGCTGAGAAGGCGAACGAGGATTTTAACAGTTTTTCTCTCATTTTAAAGTGTTTTTATGAACTTTTTGAATTAAACAAATAACCTATGCATAATAATCGAGTGTCTTTTCGCTTTTTTTTTTTGTATATTTGAAGATAATTCATACGTTTTAAGCCGCTGCAAAAGGCTGGTTTGCTGGGCGAGTACTGACATCACGACTACTTTTATTACACCTACATTTGTTTATTTGTATATGTATGTTATTAATATTAATTTTTTAGAGATTGTGTGTGTGCGTGCACGGAGAGTTTGTGTTGATAAGTGTATGTGGATAAGTTGATAAGTGTATCAGAAAGCATTAAAATGTTCATTTGAATTAAAATGACACACACACGTCTGTATATACAGTATATCAATTACATATATATCAATTTCATTAGTTCGTTCATTCAATTTGAAGCTTCGGATGTTTTTTTTTTTTTTGGTTTGGTTAGATTAGTTCTGAACTCGCTTCCGTGAAACTATCGCTAAAACAATGTACTGAGCCCTCCTGAGGATATAAAGCTTTATTATTGTATTTGAATAAATAATCAGATCTACCACAGCACATAATAAACTATGGTGTGTCATAAGCGAAGCAAACACCACGATTGTGCCTCGTTTCGTTCGACGGGAACGTGGTTCACTTGGCCGCGGTGTATTATAAACCTGTGGAATGTTTCACTGTTTATGCTCACATAAGAGGAATAAAAGCGAGTGAAATGTGGAAATGATGTGTGGCAACTCAATGAGGACTAAACCAAAGATTTCGGTAACTCCACTGAGTGCAACATCTGCATAGTGACACTGAACATCTTCACTTTTCCGTTTACCTCTGAAAAAAAAGCTGTATTTTGTTTGTTTATATTTAGAGTTTTTATAACAGTAGAACAAGTACCCGCGCGACGCACACACACACACACACACACACACACACACACTCCCCTGAGCCGTCGGGAAACATCCAATCACCGTCGGTATACAAATGAGTCAAGACGTAGCCTAACGTGGTGTCGTGTCGGATTTCAGCGGTCACGGAGTGGGAAGACTTTGAAGAAGATGCAGTGACAGTAAATAGCTGAACAACTTCACTTTTCCGTTTACCTCTGAGGAAAAAAAGCTGTATTTTGTTTGTTTATATTTAGAATTTTTATAGTAGTATAAGAGAAAGTTACAGTTTGGTCTGTACTGTAGTTCGCACCCTTGTAGAGAATAAATAAATGAATAACACCTTCATATCCCCTCTCAAGAGTGTCATAGTCCATTGTTAGTTTTAATGATCTGGCTGAAACTAATTATCACTACATAAGTACCCTAACACCATTGATCATGAGTCTCAGCTGAACCTAATTCTATACTTGTAACAGAAAATGTAGATGCAGATTCCAAATGTGTATTTATTAGATAGATAGATAGATAGATAGATGTGTGTGTGTGTGTGTGTGTGTGTGTGTGTGTGTGTGTGTGTGTGTGTGTGTGTGTGTGTAGGCTCTACGCAGGGGCAAGAGAGGGCAGCGCACCCTTAAATGTCTGCACATGTTAATAAATTCCTAAAATGTATATATTACAAGTTGATAAACTGATTTGCAGTAGCGGAAAAATCCGCTGAAAATAGGACAGGCTGCAGCGCACGCGCACACACACACATACACACGCGCGCGCAGACACACACACACACACACACACAGACACACCTCCCTTGAGCCCTGCGTCTGTCGGATTTCAGCTGTCACGGGGTGGAAAGACTTTGAAGCAGTTTATATATGAATCTAAGCTTCAACTTATCAGCATTGTAAATATATAATACTTTTCAAATAAAATCGTTATTACTTTGACCCTGAAGTTTAGTTTAGCACACACAAAAAACAGAAAAGTCATTTCTGGTAAATCAACGGAATGTGTAGTTTATTTACAGTAATTCATTAAAAAATTAATATACATTGTACAGTACACGGTAAAGATTACAAAATGAAAAAACAAACAATGTCTACTTTATAAACAGCTTAGTATGTGCGTCGAGATGCTGAAATCCCTTGCATGTTTTTGCTTCCAAGTGGAGAGATATTTGACCGATAGCCTAGAACAAAAGATCTATAGGTGTGATCACAACCCCCTCCGACCGACCGTGCCATCAATCACTGACCACCTCAGAAGTTCCCTCCAATGTATGGCTGCAATACTTGTTTTGCAAGTATTTTTAACACCATTCAAAGGCTTACAAGTTCCATTCAACATATAATGATGTCTGCAAATGTTAATATATTCCTAAAATTTATATATTACAAGTTGATAAACTGATCTGCGGTAGCGGAAAAATCAGCTGAAAAAAGGACAGGCTACAGCGCACGCGCACACACACACAGACACACACAGACACACCTCCCTTGAGCCCTCGGTAAACATCCAAGCACTGAGGCACGCAAATCCCCTGACCACAATAAGGTGGCAATCCCTCAGGGGGGAAGATGAAAAATACAAATTAAATAAATAAAACAAAATAAAATATCCTTAATCCAGATTTTATCAATCAACGACATAATATTGATCTTAGCTGGATGGTCTAATTCTCAAAACCGTTTAACCTAAAGAAAAACTTAACACACTATAACTAGAATATTTACAAAACTGAAAGGTTGTCTTATGTATAATAAAAAAACCTCATAACTCAAAAAGATCATATTATGTTTTTATATATATTTTTTTAGATTTTTTTTAATAGTAACTGAACAGCTCTCTTCTCTCCAATCCACTCCTAAACCACAGTCTCCTATTTCTCTGTGCGTGCTCTGGAGCCTGTGAATGAATACACGCAGCGGAGGTTTTGTAAACTGTAGAGATACAATAATTTTACTGCTGGAAAATCAGCATTTTATCTAATTTGAAATATAAACCTAATATTATCTGTTACTTAATATATTTTCTTTAAAAACAGTGGTTTTTTATATCATAAATATAATAATCCATAATTATGTGGGTATCCATATTAGATGGCTTTTAGTGAAATAAAACCGTAACTTACTTTAAAACTAAACATGGTCCCTAAAACGGAGCTCTGGACACAGAGCTACAGACCCCACTGTAACCCCCTTACCCAGTTAGCTAGCAGTTAATGACCACCACTACTTGTGCAGTTCATAAAAGGACAGGTAATGTTTGTCGCGCTGTTGCACAAACAGCACGCTCATTTATTTAAGAGAGAGTTTATGAGAGTTTATGAGTGTGCTGCTTTGATGTGCTGGGTATGGTGGGGCGTCGACGGCTGATCAGTGTAAAGTAGCGTACTTTACACACACTGATCAGCAGTTGACGCCCCGCCGTACCCAGCAGATCAAAGGGGCAGTTATGGGCTATGACACGTTGAAGGAGAACTTAATAGTTCTCAAAAATAGTGTAAATGTCTGCAACAATCACTAACCATTAAAATGTTTTTTTTTGTAATTAAACACGAAAATATTAATTATATTTCCATATATACACACACACACACACACACACACACACAAGGGCGTAGGTTTGCTACCTATGACTCCAACTAATACCCCATCCCCCAATCCCCTTTTCCACCCACCAACCCCCAACCCCCTGCCCCATCCACCTACCAACCTCCCACCCCAACTATGTCCACTGAATACATGTTTTTCTTAATATGGTGCAAAATCACTTTACATTAATACTAGCAATGCTTCGATTGATATTAATCCACTCGAAATGCAATTCATTAAGTTAAATTAAGGAATAGTGTAAAGTTAAAGGAATGTTTCATAACTGACAAAAAGATAGTCTTTAATAAAATAAAAACTATTCTTTATTGAGCCCTAGTGCAAATGAAACATCTCAATCATCTGTATATATATAAAAGTAGATTACATCTAAACATGAACTACTAGGTAGAGTACCATGAATCACAACAGCTCAATGCCTATTGCTCCTATATGAAGGAGACAAAAACATGCCTTCGCCTCTCGTTAACAAAAATAAACTGCTGGCATATTTGTTTGACATCAATATTGTCCAGGCTGTTCTTTTTTTCTTCTGATAAACACTAAGGATGATATTTTGTAGAATGCTGAAAACGTGTAATCATTGATTTACATAGTATTTGTTTTTCCTGCTACGGAAGTCAATGTTTTCAGCTTTTTTCCCCAATATCTTATTTTGTATTCAACAAAATAAAGAAAATCATTAAAGTTTGGAACCACTTAAGGAGTAAATAGTGAGTAAAGTTTTTTTGGGGGTGAACAATGGCTTTGACCCTAACTCTTCCCCTCTGACTGCACTAGGACCGGACAGCATTGCCACCTGATGAAATAGAGTGACAAAAAAGTGAAATGTCAGTTCAAAACTTTTGCCAAAAACACTAATGAATCACTTACATCCTCAGCCTATCACTCCTCATAATGCTAAATATTAGTATAATCAACATGTATAATACACGCACACATATTATATGTTATATACTGTATAATCAACATTCAGATTGACCTCCTGTGACCTCGCCTCTTCACCTGAACTACAACATGGCTGATCTGCTTCTGTCCCCTAATTGAAAAACATTGAGGGATTCCTTATGAGCATGGACAGAGAATGCCTCAGCCTATTATTGGTAACAATGTTAAATCTCAGGACAACTACAGTGGCTTGCAAAAGTATTCACCCCCCGTGAACTTTTCCACATTTTGTCACATTACAGCCACAAACATGAATCAATTTTATTGGAATTCCACGTGAAAATCATACATGATTTCAAACATTTTTTTTTTTTACAAATAAATAACTGAAAAGTGGGGTGTATGTAATTATTCAGCCCCCTTTGGTCTGAGTGCAGTCAGTTGGCCATAGACATTGCCTGATGAGTGCTAATGACTAGAGAGCACCTGTGTGTAATCTACACTCTCTCCATCGCTGTCTGATATACAGCACAGGTGTTTAGGTTCTGTTACCTGACAAAACAGGATAAACACATGCCATTTAAACAGCAATCATTTTATTTCACTTTTTCTGAGTCTTAGTGTGCAAACCTCGAATCAAATCATTAATGTTCGCCAAGTAAGTGAATGCATTTTAAAAACTATTTTTCTGAAGTGGATTGTCTATTGGTGTCAACAAAATTCTAGCCATATGGCAATATTAGTATATTAGTTTATCAATTTCTTTCACAATACTGATTTCTGACAAACAGTCATTAGATTAGGAGACTGACAGGGATCATATTTATACTTTTACATTTAGCTGTTTAATCTGCTGTTAGTTTTACGTCCGTATTCACAGACTATAACCTGGCCTGCTGTACTGAATATGAGTCCACTGCATTTGGCGCTGCTTGTGTCTGAACGCAGCCAATCGTCTATCACATGATGGCAGGGAAAGGCACAGCCAATCAAAATGTTCATATGTGTTTTGGGGGCGGGAGGACTCAAGGAGAGAACGTGATTTATCCCTTTCTGCATGTCTAGGTTAATGTTGACAGAACGATTTAAAAAAAAGTGGATTAAATTATTGGTGGGGACATTTCAATGGTCGGAGGATATTGGTGGGGACACATCCCCTCTGTCCACCCTAAATCTACGCCCCTGTATATATATAATTTAAAACTATTTATTCATTTGTCTTTTATTTACTTACTTACTAGCGAATGCTTTTTTAGGGCTCTAAAAACTACGGCAGTATGAGTGACAATGGAATAGGACGTGTGAGTTCCACCGGTCACACACACACACACACACACAATAAATATATATATATATATAATTAAATTCTTAAAACATCGTGTTCACCCATGCACTGAAAAAAAGAACTTGTAAGATTTACTTGATAAAATCCTCATAACAATTTGGACACAGATTTTAAGTAAATTTTATTGCTCCAATATTAAGGCTGAATCCCATTTCTACCCCTTCCCCCTACCCTTCCATTTGACGCGTTCACATGCAGGGGTAGTGATGTCTCATTTCTCTTTTGGTTGGAGGTGTAGGGGGAGGGGGGAAGGGCCAGATAGCCCTCCAAACGAAGATTTTTCAGGACCTCACTTCAAACGAAGGGCTAAGCGAAGTTTTCAACATGGCTGCTCACTCGAGCAAGCAGACCCATAAATGTTGTCATTTTTGCCATTAATAAAGATTTTTATGACAAGTTTTCATTATATGTATATTACCTTTAGTCTTGTGTTTATGGTGATGTTCTGTAAAGAAACGTTTGCAAAAAAAATCGCTAAAGTTTGCTAGCGGATAGCACATATTGCACAATATTACAAATATATATTTTTATGTCACATACACTTTACTGCATGCTGCAAACAAATATGAAAGTTCAGTAGCACGGCATTTTGCCGAGCATTTGATAACGCATTGTTTGTTTTGCTTACGGCCATACACTATTGTTTTGCTTACACTATTCTTACTTATTGCAACGTGACCACAGTTTTGTAATTTATATTCTGTATATGGACGGCTGAGGAAACCCGAAGACTCATCCGTGTTCGTGGTGAAAATGAGCAACTTTTTTAAAAATCGAAATACGGCGCAAAAAACCTTTGGGAGTGAGTAATCTCTCTTATTGGAATGTGTGATAAACAACGGCGCATGTCCTCTGACGTAACATTAGGAACCAGCGACAACGTATGATGACGTATAACAGTGTTGTCCCATTTCTTAGGGGAAATATTTATACCCTTCCCCTTTCCACTTCGTTTCAAGGGACAAGGGGAAGAAAATAGAATTGTGATTCAGCCTAAGTAAAACTCACCCGTAATTGTCGGGTAAAATTTACTTAATTAAATTAACAATAAAAGAAATCAAGTAAAAGTTACATAATTGTATTTAATGCACAAATTAGATTTATTTAAAATAATCAAGTAAAGTTAATTCATTATTGTATCAACAGGAACCTTAATTTTATGAAATTACTATAATTTTGTTTTGTGAGATTTTCCCTTAACTTGGTTTTATCAATTTATATTACTCCCTATAATAATGTAAACATTGATAATTTATGTTTTGGAAAGAAACTTAAGTAATTATTTCATCTATATCTTTCATAAATCACACAACTAAAATATAATTAAACAGTTTATTCACCAACATTACCAAATATTTGTGACATCTGTCTAGATCCAAGTTGTCTTTTTAATAAAAGTGCATTCAGCTAAATTTTGCATCCATAGAAAAAAACTGCACGGCACCAGGGCCTGAAATACTTGTTTTAAACAAAATTGTGTAAAATAATAAATAAATAAAATACAGCATTCATTTAGAAATAAAATACAGCAGAAAATATATTAAACAAACTGTAGAATAAACGTTAAAACGTAATAGCCCTCGGAAGCAGTGAAGTTGCAACATTCAAATCAGCACTCTGGACTAGTGCACTTAAAAGTATGCCATTGAAACCATAACGCATTAAAACATTAAGCTGAACATGTAAACACAACATGTAAAGACTTGTAGTCAAGCCAAATCAAATGTTGTAAGATAACTTCATCTTTAAAGCTTGCACTTTTGGTGATAGCTTAATCCCATCAAGTTCTAGAAGAACTTTCTGAAAATAGCTCAAATGTGTAGCGCAGTGCTCGGAGCTATTGCCACATTCTTGCAAAATTTCCTCTCCTTCAAGGATTATGGATACACCAACCGGTTCTTCCCCTTCAACAGCACAGACGACAAGGATTTTAAGAAGGTGCATACTGGCATCACTTCGTCTGTCCCCCTGCATAAAATGTACAAGAAAATAAATAATTTATTTTGAGAAACAAAAAAAAATCTGAATTGCTTCAACCTGTGCTGACTTCATTTAACAGAGAAATTTTTTTTTAAATAATTGATAATAAAAAATGACCATCACTTCATATACTTCAGATTGTTAAACTTGGGTTAGATTGCTTTAGCAATAATCTTGCATTACTAAAACATTGTAAAACATGGCATGAGATGGCTACACTCCATAGATTACTCTGCACCTTTCCAGTGTCAGGAAATCCTATGATGAATGCTGAGTTTGTATTTAAAGGGTTAGTCCAAACATGAAAATTCATTCAATAATTACTCAGATTTATATATTCATTTGCATTTATATGCTTCTGTCCAATGCAACAAACACTGTATTCAAGGTATTAATAAATTGTATAATTAATAAGAAAACAATGCTTTACCAGGCAATCATCAAAGAGATCCTCTTCAGATTCACGTCTCATCTTTACGCTTTGTTTCTGTGAAAATATTTACATTGTATCATTACATAATCTTTTATTCGTACAACTACATTTAGGCATTTCTTCATCTTTTGTAAGTTTGCCTTTATCCAAAGCAAATTACAAAAGAGGAAGGCATCAAGCATGTCAAGCAGTGCTACTAACACAAAGTTTCTGACACCGTTAGAAAAATACAAGATAGATCAGCGAGGGATTAAGGAAAAAGTGAGAAGCAAGAATCATGTGTGGAAAGATTAAGCATGCAGGGTCACAGGATGACTCGACTTATATTTATTGTCTGCAATGCGATTTAGACAAATTAGAGCTGCTGTCAATACTGTATGAACATATGTACAGGTTCTTTACTCGCAACTCATTAATAAAGTAAAAAAAACGTTGATTGCTAGTGCTCTTTTACCATTTAATGCTTTAACACACACGACTCAGTTTGTTCAGAAATGGCATCTAACTGGCGAGCCTTTGTCTGAACACGCCGTTTTCACTCGGGGTGGGGGTAAGAAACACACATCTCGGTGTATTAATCCGCGCGCTCGGTTCGTCATTATTTTATTTATTTATTTATTTATTTACCACAGGACCCCTGGGGGGCTCCGTAGATTCAGGTTTTTACACGAAAACGGTGTTTTGTGAATCTCCACACTATTAAAAACTGAAATTGCTAATTGTACGTCCTGAGATTAAGATGAACATTAATTGGGAGTCATGAAAGCGAGAATCACATCCAAAAAAGAAAGCTAAACTTACCTCGAACACGACAAACTCCAGCTGCACCCACGCCGTGTTGCACCTCCGTGATGATCCACAACCGACTGATACACAGCGCGGGCACAGCGTCTCCAAACACGCATGCGCAGTTTAATTTGCACACATTTTCGGCTTCAGTAGACACACAATACTTCAGACTGAAACACGACTGCCCCCTACAGGTAATGAAGGGCATGTTCACAGCTTCCCGCACGCAGCCGCGCAAAGCCGCGGCAAGTCACAGGATCCCTTTTCTCGAAACGAACGCAACTACTGCGCACCGTAAGTGCCTTCCAACGACAGGCAAATCATCGTCGGTCATCAGCCCCAGATATCGTGTCGGCCAAAGGATCACGCTGTCTGCACGTGACCTCCCCCTCAAGACCTCAAATCCTCCAGGGGAAAATCCTCCGCCATGCCACTTGTACGGTCTAGCTTTCTGTCATGATTCCCTGTTTGTCTGCGTCTGGTATGTATGCGTGGCATGAACGCGGAGGAGGCGAGCTGACGGTTCATTAAAGTCCTTTTATTGAGCATTAAAGGCAACAAAACACCAAACACAAACGGAACTTAACTACAACTAAAGCTAGACGCCTGACTGTTATTCAGTCAGGCTATTTATCATGAAACATAAATCAAACCATAATTAGTCTTCCCTCGGTTCAGGTGAGCTTCTTACGTCACCTGACCGAGGTGCATACTGGGAACTGAAGTCAAATATCAAACACAAATAAACTACAAATCAAAACCAAAAACGGGCGTTAGGCGCCCTCTAGGGGTTAACCGTCACAGTATTAGAATCTACAGGTACAGTATTAGTTTAAACCTGGTGTGTGAACACAGACAGACATTAGTATTAGAATCTACAGGTACAGTATTAGTTTAAACCCGGTGTGTGAACACAGACAGACATTAGTATTAGAATCTACAGGTACAGTATTAGTTTAAACCTGGTGTGTTGATTCTGTTACACAGAGACTGAAAACAGGCCGAGAGCTACAGAGCCATTATACCACAAGCAAAGTACAGAACAGATTAACAACAACACATTACACAATACAAACTATAGATTAAAGTATGTACTTAATTTAAAACCGTTAAATTTACCTTATGCCGATGAAAATAAAATAATAACGATACGAACTAACGCACGCGATGATGCACCTTCAGCCGTTAATTCAAACTAGAAGTGGAGAAATGGGGAGCCAATCAGAGAACGGACAGTCCGAATCTGCCCGCCTCTAGCTCTGATTGGCTGGTGGGGCGCTGTCTAGTCTCCGGTTGGCTGGAATAGTTGCAGAGTTTACAACGCTGCTGCAGTTTGTGTGTAGCTTTATGACAGTGAGCGGACAGAAGAGTGAGAGAGTAAAAACATAAATTATCTTGAACGGCAAAAGTGATTTTGAGCGCACAGGAACGAGTTTGAGATTGCGTGCGCGAGGGAGAGATTCAGCGTGCAAAAACGAGTCTAAAAGCATGCGCACGCACGAGAGAGTAGTGCACTCAATATTAGTACATTTACATTTAACTGATAATATACTGAGACTACGGTATATTAAAATTTGTATTCTAATATATATTTTCTGTACATTTGTACAATGATTATTTCGAGCATATTTAAAAAAATATATACCAAAAATATATTGAAAAACAAGTTTAAATAAGTATACTTTGGAAATTAGACCAGCCTTTCACTTAAAGTATATTTTCCAATAATATATCTTTCTCTTTAAGTATATTTAAAGTTTAATTCCAAAATTTGGTAAAAGCATGATGTTAGTATACTTTTTATATATTAACTGATGGTACAACTTTTTGTTAGTATATTAGCAGTGTATTATCGAGGATTTCAATATATTTGTAATACACTAAAGTGCATTTTTTTTTTCACTGGGGCATTCTTTTCCTACTCGTACAGCTGCTCTTACTGTTCATATATTCTTCATATATTTTCTATTTTCTATATTGTGTATTGTTGTACAGTTATTTTATCTTAACTTTAATTTTTATATTTTTATTTTATTCTTTCCTAGTTAAATTTATCCTCAATTTTATTTTTTCATATTTATTTCCTATTTCAATTCATTGTCTTTTATTTTAAGGTCACGAGCAGTCTAAGCATTTCACTGCATATCGTACTGTGTATGACTGTGTATGTGACCGAACAATGTATGTGACCGAACAATGTAATTGATGCAGATGTTAACCTGGCCATGTCAGATCGGAACCTAGAATACTTTACTCCCCTTGAAGAGAATGAACTAATTTCACTCATCTCTTCTGCAAATTCATCAACCTCTATACTAGATCCTATACTGACACATTTTCTTAAATGGATAGTACCAGCAATAACAGAACCCCTGTTGAGAATAATTAATTCCTCACTCAGCATTTGATATGTTCCAAAATCTTTTAAATTAGCAGTTATCAAACCAATAATTAAGAAACCTGACCTCGACCCCTGTCAGCTGTCCAATTACAGGCCAATATCAAACCTCCCCTTTATCTCTAAGATTCTGTAGAAGACAGTAGCGGAGCAACTATGATCATATCTACATAGAAATGGCATACATGAACTGTATCAGTCAGGATTTAGGCCTCATCACAGCACAGAAACAGCACTCGTTAAAGTAGTAAATGACCTCCTATTGGCCTCTGATCAGGGTTGTGTAACCATGCTTGTATTACTCGACCTCAATGCAGCTTCTGACACCATTGATCATGCTATTCTTCTTCACAGATTAGAAAATGTAGTAGGAATTAAGGGTACAGCCCTCTCCTGGCTCAGATCCTATTTGACCGATCGTTATCAGTATGTAGACTTAAATGGTGATTATTCTGCATGTTCTCTAGTGGAGTTTGGCGTTCCGCAGGGTTCAGTTTTAGGCCCACAGCTTTTTTCCCTTTACATGCTTCCTCTGGGCAACATAATCTGTAAGCATGGTATTAGTTTTCATTGTTATGCTGACGACACAGTTATATGTATCAGCAAAACCTGATGAGAAAAAACAACTAAAGTTGAGCAATGTGTGCAGGATATAAGAGATTGGATGCTAATTAACTTCCTTCTGCTTAATCCTGATAAGACAGAAGTTCTAGTCATAGGACCGCATACAGCTAGGAGTATAATTTTAGATCACATCGTAACTTTAGATGGCCTTTCTGTTCCATCAAGTGCAACAATAAAAGACCTCAGTGTGATTATAGATTCCAGCCTTTCATTTGAAGCTCATGTAGATAGTATTACCAGGATAGCATTCTTTCACCTCAGAAATATTGCCAAGATAAGAAATATATTGTCGCTAAATGATGCAGAAAAACTAGTTCATGCTTTTATCACCTCTATGTTGGACTATTGCAATGCCTTACTGTCTGGTTGTTCAGCTAGGTGCATAAACAAGCTTCAGTTAGTCCAGAATGCAGCAGCGAGAGTCCTCACTAGAACCAGAAGATATGAGCACATCACCCCTATCTTATCGTCACTGCATTGGCTCCCTGTGAAATTTCTCATTGATTTTAAAATACTACTCTTGACATATAAAGCATTAAATGGTCTCGCACCACAGTATCTGAGCGATCTGCTAATGTCTTACGATCCGCCCCGCCTACTTCGATCAAAGGATGCAGGCTGCTTGTGAGTACTGCGTATTAGGAAAACTTTTTCTTACAAAGTCCCAAAATTGTGGAATAGTTTTCCAAATAGTGTTCGGGACTCAAACACAGTCTCAATGTTTAAGTCTAGGCTAAAAACCTGTTTATTTAGCCAAGCATTTTTATACATAGATTTGCCTTATGTAAAGGAGCAGATCTGGGGGACTCGTGGACGTAGAGTATTACGGTGAACTGATATGTTTAGATGCTGTCTTCCCCATTCTCATTGATCACTCAGGTTTGTTGACGGTGAGGTGATTGTTTGCTTTACATCTCAGATTTGTGTTTCCTTCTGGCTCTCCCTTTTAGTTATGCTGTCATAGTTAGTCCTGCTGGAGTCTCTGCTTGCATTCCACAGTAAATATACATTCACATTATACATTATGTGACTGTGGCCATACCTAACTGCCATCTCTCCTCTTCTGCTCTTTCTCCCCCTCTTTCTCTTCCCTCTCTCCGCCTATCTCCCCCTTTCACTCTTTCTCTCACTGTGTTGAGCTACACATGTCATTCCTGAGCTGCCAGTGATCCAGACTCCCTCTGCCCTCCGGACCTGTCTGACGTGGTGATTGAAGACATAACAACAGAACTTTTATTATTCAGAGCACGATATACAATATAATGAGACCAATGACAGATGGACATATCAGTGGCAGTGGACACATCGTGCTCTGAATAATGAATATTCTGTTATGTCTTCAATCATTGTAATTTGACTTTTTTTTTGTTTGCTGTTTTTTCTATAGTATGCTGAGCAAAATAAAAAAAAATTATTAAAATAAAACAGCATCACCTGGGGATCGAACTAGCGATCTCCGCATGAAAGGGCGGGGACTTAACCGCTGCGCCACTCTGACACTTACAGACATCATACCCCAGTCACATTAATAAGCCACTCGACTTCTTTGAACGAAAGCTCTAGATAAGTGACGAAGTAAGCCTGTTATAATAATTGTACGTGTATTTTATCTGTTTTGAACTTGGTGTTATTTGATCTTATTGGTTTAGAAATTTATATTTCAATAAATAGTAAACTTGGCTGATTTCGTTATAATTTTGTTGACAAGTAGGACTTGAAAATTCTCCCACCCCCTTAAGTGGGGAATGACAGAAAATGTTTGAGAACCACTGCTGTGTCCTGTGTGTGCTTTACAATGCCAGACAACAGTCAAATGCAAATTATTCACCCTCCCCAGGTGTGAATCAGCTGTTCTCACCTATACATTCAGAGAAACTGAAATGGACCTCTCACCACTTCCCCAATCTGAGGCTCTTATGGAGACTTTCAGTAATTAAAATTTGTGTAATTTAAATTTTCTGGATTCTAGATTCTAAAGTTGACATTGTTACCTTTTTTAATCCTTGGAATGGAAGAAATTGAGATTTTCCTTATGATAGCATAAATTGCATTGTTTTTAATCTGTAAAACAATATTCCTTGGTATTTTTATTTTAAAAAATCATCGTGCCTGGTACGATTTTTTTTTTATCTTGCACTGTTTTACCCTGAATGTCCATCTTTTTTCAGTTTTTATTTTGTACTGTTCCTGTTGCAGTTTTACCCTGCATGTATGTTTTTGCACCATTTATGTTCTACACTTTTTTTTGTTTGCACCATTTTACCCAGAATGTTGTTTGCACTTTTTACTTTTGAGTTTATTTTCAAGGATTCAAGGATTCTTTATTGTCATACCAGCACACTTCCATGTTATGGTACAAAATTAGTACCCAGGTCCCGTTTAAGCCACATAGATAACAGGGTGATAAATATGAGGATGTGTATGTGTATATACATTAATATAAATAATAGCAGTTGGATATATTATGCGAGAAATAAAATGTAAGCTATACATAGTGTATTGCACATTAACAGAAACTATATTTTACACTTTGTTCATTGGGCTTATAGAGTTAAAAATGCATTGCACATTTATATATTGCACAAAAAATATATTGAGATATATAGTAATTAAATACTATCTATTGTTAGCAGCTTGTGATTGTGTATGATTGTGTTTGATGGGAGACGATCTACAGAGCACGACTAGAGTTCAGCAGTCTAATAGCTTCAGGGTAGAAGCTGTTTTTGAGCCTGGTGGTCTTGCACTGAAGGCTCCTCAGTCTTCTGCCTGAGGGAAGAGGTTGAAATAGACTGTGTGCAGGGTGAATGGAGTCCTTAATAATGTGGAGGGCTCTTCCTCTGCATCTTGCAGTGTATAGTTCAGTGATAGAGGGGAGCCTGCTCCCCACTGTCCTCTGTGCAGCCTTAACTACTCTCTGCAGTGCTTTCCTCTCAGCTGCAGTGCTGTTGCCATGCCACACAGTGATGTAGGAGCTGACGATGCTTTCTACCGCTCCTCGATAGAAACTCTTCAGAACCAGGCTCCCTAGCCCAGCTCGTTTTAGCTTCCTGAGGAAGTAGAGGCGCTGGTGGGCCTTTTTAATCAGGCCCGAGGTGTTAACCCTCCAAGTTAAGTCCTTAGCTATGTGGACACCCAGATACTTGAAGCTGGGGACCACTTCCACAGCAGCTCCATCAATGTGTAGTGGGAGAGGAGTTCGCTTGTCCTTCCTGAAGTCCACCACCATCTCTTTGGTCTTTTTTACATTGATGCAGAGGTTGTTATCCCTACACCACTGTACCAGTTGTTCCACCTCCTCTCTGTAATAGGATTCATCATTGTTAGTAATGCATCCCGCTACTGCTGTGTCATCTGCGAATTTGACTATATGGCAGCTGGAGTGTCTCGCTATGCAGTCATATGTCAATAGAGTGAACAGGAGGGGGCTCAGCACACAACCTTGAGGCGAGCCTGTGCTGAGAGTAATGGAGGAGGAGATGGGATTGTGGATCCTGACAGTTTGAGGTCTGTTGGTCAGGAAGTCGAGGACCCAGTTCCCCACTGTAGGGCTTAATCCAAGAGAGGAGAGCTTAAGTACTAGTGTCTGTGGAGAGATGGTGTTAAATGCAGAGGAAAAATCCAGGAAAAGCAGGCAGACATAGGAGTTCTTATTCTCCAGGTGTTTAAGGGCTGTGTAGATTACTGACGAGATGGCGTCGTCTGCGGAGCGATTTGACTTGTATGCGTACTGATGGGGGTCCACAGTGGTGTCGATGGAGGCTTTGATGTGGGTCATGACCAGCCTCTCAAAGCACTTCATGACTACCGGGGTTAAAGCTATGGGTCGGTAGTCATTCAAACAAGTCACTGTAGAGCACTTAGGGACAGGAACAATGGTGGCAGTCTTCAGGCAGGTGGGAACAGATGCAGTTGACAGAGAGGTGTTAAATATGTCAGTTAACACTTCTGACAGCTCATGACCACAGTCCTTAAGTACCCTTCCTGGTATGTTATCAGGGCCTGCAGCTTTACGGGGGTTAATTCTTTTTAGAATCCTCTCCATGTCGGCTGTAGTTACTCTAAGGGGTGTGTCATCAGGAAGTGTTTGGAGCTTAGTACAGGATGGAGGGTTGTTGTGTTCCTCAAAGCGAGCATAGAATGAGTTAAGTGTATCTGGCAGGTCATTGTGCATTATTGGTGTTGTAGTCAGTGATGTATTTAATGCCATTCCACATACTCCACGGATCGTTGGATGTAAGGTGACCCTGGATTTTCTGGGCGTATGTGGCTTTAGCCCTCCCAACGCCTGCCATCAGTTGTTTCCTCGCCATCTTTAATGCTGATGCATCACCTGCCCTAAATGCAGCATCCCTGGTTTTCAGCAGAGCCTTTACTTCAGCATTCAGCCAGGGCTTCTGGTTAGAGAAGCAGGTAATTGTCTTGGTGGTGGTTACATCATCAGCACATTTGGATATGAAGCCGAGGACGGAAGACGTGTATTCATCCAGGTCCAGCTTATCCCCGTAAGTGGCTGCTTCTTTGAAGATCTGCCAGTCAGTACACTGAAAGCAGTCCTGGAGAACAATAGCTGCATCACTGGGCCATACAGTGATTGTTTTCTTTGTGTGTGTTTTCCTCCTCAGCAGGGGGCGATATGCTGGAGCCAGCAGAATGGATATGTGATCAGAAGGGCCAAGATGGGGGCGGGGGAGAGCTCCGTATGCACCGCGGATGTTTGTACAGTATATACACAGTATTTTCACCCCATGTTGGAATTTTCACTTGCTGGTGAAATTTGGGCAGAATGTCCGTCAGTTTCACGTGATTAAAGTCCTCCGCAACCACGTAAAATGCCTCTGGGTGTTTAGTCTGCAGCGAGCTGATGGAATCGTGAAGCTCCTGCAATTCTACGTTAGCATTAGCACCCGGCGGGATGTAAACAATGGTGACGTACACAACATTAAACTCCCGTGGTATGTAGATTGGCCGACACTTTGTTGTCATGAACTCTATTGCCTCGGAGCAGTGAGTTTTAACCAAACTACTGCTTGCACACCAACCTTCATTCACATACACACAGAGTCCACCTCCTCTTTTTTGAACTGTTCCTGGAATTTTTGCAAGTGAATCTTAAGTTATTCTAAATAAACCACAAACAAATATGTTTCTGTCCTCAAATAATTTTATTGTAACACTTTCCTCTGTCCCATACCTGACTAAAAGGGGTAATTATACAGCTCATTATGCAGGTCTTTGTCTTCTCTGGTGTAAATATCAGCATTATTCATGATCATTCACAGCTCCTCACATACGGCCTTTCTAAGCAAGATGTATCTTAGAAAATTTTAATGAATGTATTGTTTTCTGTAAATGAGTGAGAGAGATGATTGTCACATAATTTTTAAGTAAAACCTCTACACTACAAGATCCAGGTCACAAAATTCTTGTACACAAACGTCATGAATGTGTTTTGTGGTTTTATTTCAGTGACTTATTTTTTTGTTATTTTCAAAAATCATGCATGACTGTTTTTTTCTCCAATATACAAACTTGTACATACATTTTAAAGGTAAAGAGCAGGTTAATTAGTTTTATTTTTACTTTTCCTATGGGAATATTTGCTTTGGTTTACGAGTGTTTTGGAATACGAGCCGCTTCCAGAACAAATTAAGCTCGTAATCTAAGGCGCCACTGTACTTAGATTTCTGACCTGCTAACCTACACCAGTATAAGGTGAAAAAGGCCAAATAAGTAATCAAAATCTACCTCTAAAGTTTGGACTACGCAACATTAGATCCCTTGTGCCTAAAGCACTTATTGTTAATGAAATGATCTCAGATTATTGCCTCTGCCTCACAGAAACCTGGCTTAAACCAAATGAATATATCGGTCTGAATGAGTCTACTCCGTCAGGATATTTCTATAAGCACGAGCCCCGTCTAACTGGTCGCGGTGGTGGTGTCGCCACTATCTACAATGATGTACTCACTGTTTGTCAGAAAATAAGGCCCAGGTTTAACTCATTTGATGTGCTCATCATTAATGTTGCACTCAATGAAATACGTAATAAACCCTTGCTATATTTTACCCTGGCCACCGTGTACAGACCCCCGGGGCCATATCCCGATTTTCTTAAAGAATTTGGACATCTGCTATCAGACCTATTGGTTAACTCTGACAAAGTGTTGATAGTAGGAGACTTTAACATTCATGTAGATTATGCTAACAACGCTTTAGCACTCGCATTTATGGATTTGCAAAATTCCTTTGGGGTTAAACAAAATATAATTGGAGCACCTCACCGCTTTAATCATACACTAGATTTAATTATATCCCATGGTATAGATGTCTCTAATATAGAGATCTTACCTCAAAGTGATGATATCACAGATCATCACCTCCTAATATGTACTCTACCGGTAGAACAGATTAGCTGTGTCTCCCCACGTTATCAATTTGTTAGAAATATGAATCCGACTACTAAAGACAGATTCACAAGTAATCTGCCGGATCTGTCCCAATTTCTTAATAAACCCCTAAATGCAGATGATCTAGATGAAGTGACTAGCAGCATGGGCAATATTTTTACCAGTACTTTAGACACTGTTGCTCCCATCAGATTAAAAAAAGTCACAGATAAAACACTTGCACCGTGGTACAACAGTCATACTCGCGCCCTAAAGAGAGCAACCCGTAACCTTGAGCGAAAATGGAGGAAAACTAAATTAGAAGTTTTTCAAATTGCGTATAAAGACAGTATGTCTTAGCCAATTGATAGCAAGAAACCAAAACAATCCCAGGTTCTTATTTAGTACAGGTGCTCACCTAACCCTGATCAGGGTTGTGTAACTATGCTTGTATTACTCGACCTCAGTGCAGCTTTTGACACTATTGATCATGCTATTCTTTTTCACAGATTAGAAAATGTAGTAGGAATTAAGGGTACAGCCCTCACCAGGCTTAGATCCTATTTGACTGATCGTTATCAGTATGTAGACTTAAATGGTGATTATTCTGCATGTTCTCTAGTGGAGTTTGGCGTTCCGCAGGGTTCAGTTTTAGGCCCACTGCTTTTTTCCCTTTACATGCTTCCTCTGGGCAACATAATCCGTAAGCATGGTATTAGTTTTCATTGTTATGCTGACGACACACAGCTATACGTCTCAACAAAACCTGATGAGAAAAACCATCTTACTAAAGTTGAGCAATGTGTGCAGGACATAAGAAATTGTATGCTAATTAACTTCCTTCTGCTTAATCCGGATAAGACAGAAGTTCTAGTCATAGGACCGCATACAGCTAGAAGTAAAATCTTAGATCACACCGTAACTTTAGATGGCCTTTCTGTTCCGTCAAGTGCAACAGTAAAAGACCTCGGCGTGATTATAGATTCCAGCCTTTCATGTGAAGCTCATGTAGATAATATCGCCAGGATAGCATTCTTTCACCTCAGAAATATCGCCAAAATAAGAAATATATTGTCGCTAAACGATACAGAAAAACTAGTTCATGCTTTTATCACTTCTAGGTTGGACTATTGTAATGCCTTACTGTCTGGTTGTTCAGTTAGGTGCATAAACAAGCTTCAGCTAGTCCAGAATGCAGCAGCGAGAGTCCTCACTAGAACCAGAAGATATGAGCACATCACCCCTATCCTATCTTCACTGCATTGGCTCCCTGTGAAATTTCGCATTGATTTTAAAATACTACTCTTGACATATAAGGCATTAAATGGTCTCGCCCCGCAGTATCTGAGCGAACTGCTAGTGTCTTACGATCCGCCACGCCTACTTCGGTCAAAGGATGCAGGCTGCTTATCAGTACCGCGTATTATGAAAACTACAGCTGGGGGCAGAACTTTTTCTTACAAAGCCCCAAAATTATGGAATAGTCTTCCAAATAGTGTTCGGGACTCAGACACAGTCTCAGTGTTTAAGTCTAGGCTCAAAACCTATTTATTTAGCCAAGCATTTTTATAAATAGATTTGCCATAAGGTAAAGGAGCAGATCTGGGGGACTCATGGACGTAGAGTATTATGGTGAACTGGTATGTTTAGATGCTGTCTTCCTCAGTCTCATTTGATCACTCAGGTTTGTTGACGGTGAGGTGATTGTTTGCTTTACATCTCAGGGAGCCCTCATGTTTGTGTTTCCTTCCTTCTGCTCTCCCTTTTAGTTATGCTGTCATAGTTAGTCCTGCCGGAGTCCCTGCTTGCACTCTACAGTAAATATACATTCACATTAGACATTGTGACTGTGACCATACCTAATTGCAATCTCTCCTCCTCTTCTCTTCCTCCCCCTCTTTCTCTTTCCTCTCTCCGCCTGTCTCCCCCTTTCACTCTTTCTCTCTCTCTCTCTCTGTCGAGCTACACATGTGGTTCCTGAGCTGCCAGTGATCCAGACTCCCTCTGCCCTCCGGACCTGTCTGATCCATCCTGGTGCCCTGTTTCTGGTTGGAGGTCTCATCGCATGGATGCCCCGTGTGTCTCTTTAGGATGCGCCTGGTGTCTGGGGATGATTCTATCTACTTAGAAGACGGTTCTGGCCTCGACTGGTGTTGTCAGCTGTTTCTCTGAGGACTTGACAATTCGATAGTTCAGGACTGGAACTTTCTACAAGTCTATCTGAGTCTCGAATAACTACTGTACTGGACTCCATTTTACATCAACTATTATAACATCAATTAACATCAACTATTATAGCTGAACCTAACACTTAACACTGTATAAATGCAGATCATTTCCTGCTATCTGTTTCACCCAGATGAGGATGGGTTCCCTGTCGAGTCTGGTTCCTCTCAAGGTTTCTTCCTATTACCATCTCAGGGAGTTTTTCCTTGCCTCGGGCTTGCTCACCAGGGAATATCTGAACATTTTGATTCATACACATTCACATTCCATACAACTTAAATAATTCTTTTGATTGTGTAAAGCTGTTTTGAGACAATGTCAATTGTTAAAAACGCTATACAAATAAAACTGAATTGAATTGAATTAACTAAACCTAAGAAGCCCGCAGAGAGTATCCCATCACAGTTTAGAAGTGAAGACTTTATGGACTTCTTTAATGAAAAAATCAATAGTATCAGGAAGAAAATAACGGAGGTTCAACCTCTAATAGTATCCCATGATCCAGTTCAGCCTATAGCTTCACATTCACATTTAGATTTTCAGTGCTTTACAAGTATAGGACAGGAAGAACTGTATAAACTTATTACCTCAGCTAAATCAACAACGTGCCTGTTAGACCCAATCCCAACCAGATTCTTAACCCTCTGAGGTCCGCGAACGCATATATGCGTTTTGAGGCATTTTCCCCTGATCACGCCAATAAGAACTTAAATTATACTTTCAGTTTTGATCGTACAGACAAGATCTATATATTAATCGAATCTGTAAAGTGTCTACTTTTTTTTGCATGCACACATGTTAAAAATAAAACTTTGTGCATTAATAAAATAAATAAAATAAACCGGGTGCGCTTTCAGCCGTCTCAGTCTCCGCGAAAATCTTTTTGAAACACATCACTAAAATGAACTGAAACTCCGCCAATACTGCACACACAGACATGAGAAATATATCTTTAGAAAGCTTAAAGGGTCTACTTTTAAATGATGTAAGTCACAGTGAAAACAAATAATCTGTTTTTATGTAATCCGTATGAAAGTAAGGAGTGGTACAGATTCTCCTGTATCAGCTCATTACAGCTAATGCGCTCCTGCCTCCCTGCGCGCGCTGTTCATATGGAAATGAACTGAGGTGAGGCAGGTAATCATCTTCCCCCCCCCCCCCCATGGCATAAAACAACAAGCTTCAGCATACACTTACTTACTGTTTCTGCGCGTTTGAATGATGTCACGCTACACGGGTGAAGAAGCGCTTCAGATGGATCTGGACAGCGATGAAGAATTTACTTTCTCATCAGAGGAAGAGCAAGACTCAGACGAGGAATGGCTTTATTTAGAACAACGTCTGGACTCAACGGAGGATGTAATTCCTGACGAGTAAGTCTTTTATTCTCACCATCACTGCTCTATATTTTATATGTACATTTGGAAAATACTAAATACCAGCAACAGTAAAATTGGTTAAAATATGAAACATGCTTACAAGCCCGCAATAAAATCTGATTACGATCTGTCTAAAGTTTTATTTATTTATTTATATATACACAAGTGTTTTGTATTGTTTAGACCGTGTTTCAAATGGTCAAATTGTTCACCAGCTGTTGTTTTACGAATGATTGTATGCGCGTCCATTCTTCAAGTTTCAATTTTGGTTTTTGTTTAGGACTGTGGCTGCATCACCGGCGCTGTGCACAAGAAAGTCACGTGAGTGTCGTTCAGTTTCGAGTTCACTGGAGAACCACAAGTAAGTGCACATTCAGTATATCATAGATGTTAGTTACATATAACCATATTATATAAATATATAATACAATATATTCATCATAGTAAACTGTAGTGTATTGTAGAAAAATGTAGTACAGTATTGGTAAAGTCATTTGTTCTGGTAATTACAAAGAGCTGTTGTTGTTTTCTATATTATAATATATATATATATATATATATATACACACACATAAATTTATATATTCTTGTTAGCCATATTTTCTGTGACTTTATAGTATTATAGTGACTGCAGTAATGCTGTTAAAAAGTCAACTTTTATTGTTCCTAAAAACTGTTTAACTGAACTCGCAAATGAATCTCAAGATTTTTTTGTGTGTGTCAAATACATTCTCAAATAACCTAAAGACTGAAAATATATAAACTTATTTTATCCTCAGAATCTTTCTTGTAACTCTCCTCTCTCAGTCACATACCTGTCTGATGGCTCATTATGCAGATCAGTATGCAGGCCTTTGTCTTCTCAGGTGTGAATCACTGCATTAGTAATGATAGATCACGCCTTCTCAGATACACCCTTTATACTCAAAAAGTGACTTAAAAAGTGTTAATCACTATATTGTTTTCTGTGACCAAGTAAACAAGATCATTTTCACATCATTTTGAAGCAAAAACACTAGTCCACCAGCCCTTGTGAAACAATGTCTTGTGAACAAATTGTTTGTATGAGTTTCATGGCCTTATTTCAGTTACTTTTTTTTCACAAAACCTACTAACCACGCATAATATTTTTTCCCTAAAAAATGCAAACACATACATTAATTTTGATCACGTATTATTGTAGAACAGTTTGTACTGATTACAAGAAAAATACAGGTTGGTCAATAATATATTATAAGTAGCTGAACAAAGCACAAATATCAGAGCATGTCCAGACATCTCAAGGGCCCCAAAATCACCTCGGACCTCAGATGGTTAAAGGAAGTGATGCTTACGGTTGGAGAGCCACTTCTAAACATTATTAATTCTTCATTACATCTTGGTCATGTCCCTAAACCTTTCAAGTTGGCAGTTATTAAGGTGCTTCTTAAAAAATCTAATTTGGACGCGAATGAAATAACAAATTACAGACCGATTTCAAACCTTCCGTTCATATAAAAAAATATTAGAAAAAGTAGTATCAGCTCAAATATAGACATTCTTGCAGGAAAACAACATCCTTGAAGAATTTCAGTCAGGTTTCAGGCCCCATCATAGTACAGAAACTGCACTAGTTAAGATTGCAAACAACTTGTTTTTAGCTTCAGACCAAGGCTGCATTTCAATACTAGTCTTACTTGATCGTAGTGCTGCATTCGACACTGTATATCATGATATTCTAATAGATCGCTTACAAAATCAAATAGGTATTCAGGGACAGGCATTAAAATGGTTTAGATCATACCTGTCTGATCGATACCATTTTGTAGATCTGAATGGAGAACCATCTGATGTAATGCCAGTGAAATATGGGGTCCCACAAGGGTCAGTTTTAGGTAACATCATTAGAAGACATGGGATTAGTTTCCATTGTTATGCTGATGATAACCAATTATATATCTCAACCAAACCAGACGAAATATCTACAGTGGTGTGAAAAACTATTTGCCCCCCTCCTGATTTCTTATTCTTTTGCATGTTTGTCACACAAAATGTTTCTGATCATCAAACACATTTAACTATTAGTCAAAGATAACACAAGTAAACACAAAATGCAGTTTTTAAATGAGGGGTTTTATTATTTAGGGAGAAAAAAAATCCAAACCTACATGGCGCTGTGTGAAAAAGTAATTGCCCCCTGAACCTAATAACTGGTTGGGCCACCCTTAGCAGCAATAACTGCAATCAAGCGTTTGCGATAACTTGCAACGAGTCTTTTACAGCGCTCTGGAGGAATTTTGGCCCACTCATCTTTGCAGAATTGTTGTAATTCAGCTTTATTTGAGGGTTTTCTAGCATGAACCGCCTTTTTATGGTCATGCTACAACATCTCAATAGGATTCAGGTCAGGACTTTGACTAGGCCACTCCAAAGTCTTCATTTTGTTTTTCTTCAGCCATTCAGAGGTGGATTTGCTGGTGTGTTTTGGGTCATTGTCCTGCTGCAGCACCCAAGATCGCTTCAGCTTGAGTTGACGAACAGATGGCCGGACATTCTCCTTCAGGATTTTTTGGTAGACAGTAGAATTCATGGTTCCATCTATCACAGCAAGCCTTCCAGGTCCTGAAGCAGCAAAACAACCCCAGACCATCACACTACCACCACCATATTTTACTGTTGGTATGATGTTCTTTTTCTGAAATGCTGTGTTACTTTTACGCCAGATGTAACGGGACACGCACCTTCCAAAAAGTTCAACTTTTGTCTAGTCGGTCCACAAGGTATTTTCCCAAAAGTCTTGGCAATCATTGAGATGTTTTTTAGCAAAATTGAGACGAGCCTTAATTTTCTTTTTGCTTAAAAGTGGTTTGCGCCTTGGAAATCTGCCATGCAGGCCGTTTTTGCCCAGTCTCTTTCTTATGGTGGAGTCGTGAACACTGACCTTAATTGAGGCAAGTGAGGCCTGCAGTTCTTTAGATGTTGTCCTGGGGTCTTTTGTGGCCTCTCGGATGAGTTGTCTCTGCGATCTTGGGGTAATTTTGGTCGGCCAGCCACTCCTGGGAAGGTTCACCACTGTTCCATGTTTTTGCCATTTGTGGATAGTGGCTCTCACTGTGGTTCGCTGGAGTCCCAAAGCTTTAGAAATGGCTTTATAACCTTTACCAGACTGATAGATCTCAATTACTTTTGTTCTCATTTGTTCCTGAATTTCTTTGGATCTTGGCATGATGTCTAGCTTTTGAGGTGCTTTTGGTCTACTTCTCTGTGTCAGGTAGCTCCTATTTAAGTGATTTCTTGATTGAAACAGGTGTGGCAGGAATCAGGCCTGGGGGTGACTACAGAAATTGAACTCAGGTGTGATAAACCACAGTTAAGTTATTTTTTAACAAGGGGAGCAATCACTTTTTCACACAGGGCCATGTAGATTTGGAGTTTTTTTTCTCCCTTAATAACGTAAACCTTCATTTAAAAACTGCATTTTGTGTTCAATTATGTTATCTTTGACTAATAGTTAACGGTTTTTGATGAGCAGAAACATTTAAGTGTGACAAACATGCAAAAGAATAAGAAATCAGGAAGGGGGCAAATAGTTTTTCACACCACTGTAAGTTGTCTGGATTAACTGAGTGTGTCCAGGACATAAAAGATTGGAAGACCAATAGCTTTCTTTTAATAAATTCAGATAAGACAGATATTACTTATTGGCCCAAAAACCAGCACACAACAGCTTTCACAATTCAGCCTGCGGTTAGAAGGATGTACTGTTACTACCAGCTCGAAAGTGAAAAACCAGGATGTAATATTAGACAGTAACTTGTCCTTTGAAAATCACATTTCAAATATCACAAAAACAGCCTTTTTCCATCTTAGAAATATTGCAAAACTGAGGAGCATCTTATCTGTATCTGATGCAGAAAAACTAGTTCATGCATTCATGACCTCCAGACTGGACTATTGTAATGCATTACTAGGTGGTTGTCCTGCATCCTCAATAAACAAGCTTCAGTTAGTCCAAAATGCAACCGCCAGGGTTCTTACTAGATCCAGAAAATATGATCACATAACCCCTATATTATCATCCTTGCACTGGCTACCTGTTCAGTCTAGAATAAATTACAAAATAGTGTTACTTACGGTGGGAGCCACGTCAAACAGCGCCTGGAGCATGATGGATTCATGGCAGGTCCATGAAGGGTTAATGCACGCTTCGTGCATGGAATGTGATCCCCTGCGATGACGCAGTTAACAATGCCCCGCCCCATAAACGCCCCCATGAGCTTTCTAAAAAGATGGTTGCAATGCCGTATAATTCCGCCAGATGGAGCATTGACTGACACAGTTAACTGCAGTGTCCAGGAAACCCAATACCGTATCTTTAATATACAGACAGTTTTTGTATTGTCAACATAGTTTCATAAATAGATGACGTGGTAAAACCGATTAATAAAACAGATTTGTTAAATCACTCAATACACAACCCATGATGATTATGCTATTTATTATTTAATAATGAATTAATAAAATTAGTTAGTGAAATATTTTTTAAGACATCCTGAAATGATCCTTAAAGACACGATAACGTCTGTAATTGGTCTATACCGATCATTGTAGGTATGAAATAAAAACGCAGGCTATGTACAGTATTTTATTTTACGGTGTATTTTACCTCCTTCCATTTAATATACTGGTAGATAATATTTTGCTGCAAAGTAAAGCTCAAAATGTAACGTCTGCTTGGGATTGTTTTCGTTATATTTTTGATGATGTTTTTTTTTCACTGATAGTCTACAAGTGGCATAAGTAAGGCAATTAATGCCGCATGCAACCTGGAACAAATATCTGCCCATATGGATCAGTATTTCTTTATCCATTTAATCATGCATGATGCTCCCCCGTCAAAAAATCTGATGGGGCATTAATCACTTATCATAACTGTGAATGGATGCGGCAGCAGAGACACATTAAATCCCCATAAACACTTGGAAACAATAGTAAAAAAAAGTTCCAGAGGGTTAGCGCATGTTATACTAATGTATTTTTACTGATTTTTTACTGCTCATATTTCGTTTGGTTTTACGCAATTTCATGTGTTGTGTGTGTGTGTGTGTGTGTGTGTGTGTGCGCGCGAGAGAGAGAGAGGATACTCTGACAAGAGCAACTTCCGTGTGGCTCCCGTGGCGCAATCGGTTAGCGCGTGCTACTTAGAAAGCGGTCCAGGTGAAGCAATGCCGAGTTCGAGCCTCACCTAAAGCACCCAAAGTATTTTACTGCATATCGTGCTGTGTATGTGACAAATCAAATTTTTATTTGAAAGTAAAGCTTAAAATGTAACTTCTGCTTGGGTTTGTTTTCGTTATATATTTTTGATGTTTTCGCTGAAAGTCAAATTGGCATAACAAATTGATTAATGGCGCATAATATCTGGAACAAATATCTGTCCATACGGATCATTCATTCATTCATTTTCTATACCGCTTAATCCTGTGTTCAGGGTCGCGGGGGACCTGGAGCCTATCCCAGGAGACTTCGGGCACTAGGCGGGGTACACCCTGGATAGGGTGCCAATCCATCGCAGGGCACACACACATACAGTGGGAGCCACGCCAAATAGCCGCGACAGTGTGGCTGAAGTGTGAATGGCGTGTGAATGGCCTTTGCACGCCGTAATCCCCCCTCCCTTTTCTGGCTGAAAGGCGTGTCAAGATTTCACAGTAAACACGCCCATTCAAGCCCAATTTATTCATTTACCTGGTGCCACCACTAGATGGCGCTTTGTTCTCAAGAACACGTTAAAACAAGCCAGCTGCGCTGAGTTGCAATCACGTGATTTTAACAACCCGCCTCCACCCCCGCCGAACTGACCCTACTAAACTACAGAGATGAAGATGGCGGCTTAACGGACTATTCGTGGTAAGTGATGTTTTATTTTATAAAATGTGTTTGGGGTAGTTTACAGTTTATTTCCCAGTTTAGTTTTTTATTGGCTGTTTTAAATATCACTGGCAGCACCAGCAGCGGTCAGATGTGACTTTAGAGAACTTAATGATCTGTTTACCAAGTCTGGAGTTAATATTACAGCTTACTGTCAGTGTCACACACTTACAATGTCACTCCACTTTAAATCAAAAACATGCTCAAGCTTCGACAATACTATTAATGTCCTTATTACAAGAGCTGCACTACCCGATGAAGAGTGTTTGTGTTCTCTGTAAATACTGAGAGAATCTCACCGCGTGTTGTCTGGATAAATTCAGCGCTTATTTATTCTCTGGTTAAGAGTTAATCTGCAGGTTATTTCTGTGACTGTAATATAATGTGATGCAGTTGATAAGGGACACAGACTGAGGGGAGCTGTACAGGAGATAGTAACGCTCATAACCCGGTTTATATTTTACACACTTTGTCCGGGACTTTCCGCGGTAGCGCGAGCGCTTAGTTAAAGAGCTGAATAACAACACTGAAGTGTTTATCAGTTAGGAGGAGGAGGGGGGAGGTGTGTGTGTGTGAGGGGCTTCAGTAAGTTATAGTTTGGCTTCAGGGATGAACTAATGCTCATATACGAGTGTTATATCGCTTAACTTATTTGTATGAGAAGCGCATTAAGTAAATTCTCGCTTAATTTAATGCAGACGATAATACAGACAGTCACTGGTTAACACTAACACTGTTCCCTGGTTAACACTAACACTGTTCACTGGTTAACATTAGCACAGACAGTTTATTTACATTCCAGAATCCCCAAAACAGTATTTTACACACTCTGTGGTAAATAGGTTTATTAATATATTTTATTTTTATTAGAACTATATGTTCTGTGAAGTTTATTTGTCTTTGTCTTGACTAAATTCTCCTGTTGTCTTTAAGCAGAGCTCCGCTGTGGAGGATTGGGGGGTCAGACGGCTGACGGCTGGACTTTTGGAGCTACAGGACTGGAGGAGCCTGAACAAGCTGTTGAGGGAGCTGTAGGAGGGATGACGTCACAGTCCGACAGCTTTAGAATGATGTTTGATCAGGTCTACTGTATATTCTGAACATAGAACTGCAAAATGTCCGATACAGTACTTTGGGGGAAACAAAGACTTAAACTGTTCCATGTTTAATAGTTTTGATATTTGAAAAATTAATATTTTAATGTAAAAGGACTATAGATAGAGACTTATAAGCAGCTGGTGTATCCGGGTAGTTTAATGAACTTTAAGCAAAAAGACAACATGTATTCATCTGTTTTATATAAATTACTGTTTTAACTTTGACTAGTTTTGGAAGAATAAATTGAATTGTTAAAGTCATGTTTTGTGTGTTTTAATTTTGGGGGATTGTTTGGGTATTTAAAAATTGTTTAGTTGAACCAACAACTTCAATGGGCAAAAAATGGGACACAACTTTGTTTTAAATAGTCAAAGAGTTGGGCTGAAAATAATAATAATAATAATTATTGATCATAGAAACAAATGAAACCAGTTAAACACTTGATTATATGTATTTGTGATTGTGACCCATAATAATTTTTTCTCAGTATAAATAAATGTTTTGGGTTTTAAGAACTCCAAAAGAGCAACGACAAACTTGGTATTCTCCATTGAGGTTTCTCACCTTCCACTCCTGAGTAGGACATGGTGTTAATTGCTCTGTGTGTGTGTGTTTTTGGCGGGGGGATGGGTGTGTGTGTGTTTTCGGCTGTTCAGCAGTTCTAAACACAAGCACAGTTTTTGTCCTTAACTAAAATACTTCAATACGTTAATAATGAATTTATTTTGTTGAATAAGGTAATAAGCGATGTTTAAACCAAACCAGTAAGTTAAGTAAGTGTTCCATACATTAAAGTACTGTGTATAACCAAGTGCCCTAGCAAACACAGTTACAGTACAGTTTACAGTACAAACAGAGTGTGTGCGCTGGGGGGATTGGAAGGTGAGTGAGAATACTCATTTACAAGACAAAAGACGGTCAGAGGCAGCGCCGTTCTAGACCAGACAACACGGGGTGGGGGGAGGGGGGCATCATGTTCGAGCACTGTTTTTACCTGGCCTTACTGTATAGTAACAGTATTGTATTTGCTGAATTGTGTTGAGGCATGCAAACCCCCAGACCACAATAAGGTGGCAATCCCTCAGGGGGAAACTAAAAAATATAACATTACATTTATCTAAGCTGGATGGTCAAATTCTCAAAAACGTTTAACCTAAAGTGAGACTTAACACACTATAACTAAAATATTTACAAAACTGAAAGGTTGTCTTATGAATAATAAAAAATACAAACTAAATTAAAACAGATGGGCTGTTGAACAGATCATAATATGTTTTATGTTTTCTGATTATAAATGATATATGGGTTGATTTTAGAAAGGCTAAATGAAATAGCTAGTTTTGGTCATGTCAGTCCAGTAACTATACTATGTAAAAGTAATTATAATATGAATTAATTAAGGGCAGGACCTAACCTAATGTTAATAATTTACACCATGATAACATTAGTATTCATGTTTTTGTATATATTTTTAAATGTTCAAATGAACGTTTCAGAGTATATAATTTGTCGTGTCATCTGTGATTGAGACCCATGAGTTAAATTGAAATATTTTTTATAGGTAGTAAGCCAGGTTTTAGTAACCTTGGATAAATCAGCATGAAAGCCCTCTCTCGCGCACGCGCTCTCACGCTGTCTCTCGCACTCACACACACACACACACACACTGTACACACACACACACACAAATAATACATGAAATCGCGTAAAACCAAATGAAACTAGGGTAAAAAATATGAGCAGTAAAATACAGTAGTATCCTGTAGGTGATTCCTGTCCTGTGATAACAGGCACTAACACTCTAGAACTGTTTACTTCTGTTAGTTTTGTTTTCAAGTGTGAATGTTTATGGGGATTAAATCTGTCTCTGCTGCCGCATCTATACACCGTTGTGAAAAGTGACTGATGCCCCATCAGATCTTTGATGTGGGACGTTATGCTGGTTAAATGACTAAAGACACACTGATCTGTATGGACAGATATTTGTTCCAGATATTATGCGCCATTAATCAATTTGTTATGCCAATTTGACTTTCAGCGAAAACATCTAAAATATAACGAAAACAAACCCAAGCAGAAGTTAAATTTTAAGTTTTACTTTCAAATTAAAATTTGATTTGTCACATACACAGCGCGATATGCAGTAAAATGCTTTGGGTGCTTTAGGTGAGACTCGAACTCAGCATTGCTTCACCTGGACCGCTTTATAAGTGTCACGCGCTAACCGATTGCGCCACGGGAGCCACACAGAAGTTGGTCTTGTCAGAGTATCCTCTCTCTCGTGCACACACACACACACACACACACACATGAAATTGCGTAAAACCCAACGAAATATAAGCAGTAAAAAAAATCAGTAAAAATACATTAGTATAACAGGCGCTAACCCTCTGGAACTTTTTTTTACTATTGTTTCCAAGTGTTTATGGGGATTTAATGTGTCTCTGCTGCCGCATCCATTCACAGTTGTGATAAGTGATTAATGCCCCATCAGATTTTTTGACTGGGGAACATTATGCATGATTAAATGACTAAAGAAATACTGATCCATATGGGCAGATATTTATTCCAGGTTGCATGCGCCATTAATTGCCTCTTATGCCACTTGTAGACTATCAGTGAAAAAATCAGCGAAAACATCATCAAAAATATAACGAAAACAAACCCAAGCAGACGTTACATTTTGAGCTTTACTTTGCAGCAAAATATTATCTATCAGTATATTAAATGGAACTAGGTAAAATACACATTAATGTAAAATACTGTACATAGCCTGCGTTTTTATTCCGTACCTACAATGATCGGTATAGACAAATTACAGCCGCTACCGTGTCTTTAAGGATCATTTCAGGATGTCTTAAAAAATATTTCACTAACTAATTTTATTAATTCATTATTAAATAATAAATAGCATAATCATCATGGGTTGTGTATTGAGTGATTTAACAAACCTGTTTTATTAATCGGTTTGTTGTTGTTGTTTTTTCATCTATTTATGAAACTATGTTGACAATGCAAGAACTGTCTGTATATTAAAGATACGGTATTGGGCTTCCTGGACACTGCAGTTAACTGTGCCAGTCAATGCTCCATCTGGCGGAATTATACGGCATTGCAACCATCTTTTTAGAAAGCGCATGGGGGAGTTTATGGGGCGGGGCATCGTTAACTGCGTCATCGCGGGGGATCACATTCCATGCACGAAGCCTGCATTAACCCTTCATGGAACTGCCACGGAGCCGTCATGCTCCAGGCGGCTGTTTGACGTGGCTCCCACTGTACACACACTCACACACCCAATCCATACGGATCAGTATTTCTTTAGTCATTTAACCAGCATAAGGTCCTACATCAAAGATCTGATGGGGCATAAATCACTTATCACAACTGTGTATAGATGCAGCAGCAGAGACAGATTTAATCCCCATAAACATTCACACTTGAAAACAAAACTAACAGAAGTAAACAGTTCTAGAGTGTTAATGCCTGTTATCACAGGACAGGAATCACCTACAGGATACTACTGTATTTTTACTGCTCATATTTTTTTACCCTAGTTTCATTTGGTTTTACGCGATTTCATGTGTTATTTGTGTGTGTCTGTGTGTGTGTGTGTGTGTGTGTGTGTGTGTGTGTGTGAGTGCGAGAGATAGCGTGAGAGCGCGTGCGCGAGAGAGGGCTTACATGGTGATTTGTCCAAGGTTACTAAAACCTGGCTTACTACCTATAAACATTATTTCAATTTAACTCATGGGTCTCAATCACAGATTACATGACAAATTATATACTCTGAAACGTTCATTTGAACATTTAAAAATATATACAAAAACATAAATACTAATGTTATCATGGTGTAAATTATTAACATTAGGTTAGGTCCTGCCCTTAATTAATTCATATTATAATTACTTTTACATAGTATAGTTACTGGACTGACATGACCAAAACTAGCTATTTCATTTAGCCTTTCTAAAATCAACCCATCTATCATTTATAATCAGAAAACATAAAACATATTATGATCTGTTCAATAGCCCATCTGTTTTAATTTAGTTTGTATTTTTTATTATTCATAAGACAACCTTTCAGTTTTGTAAATATTTTAGTTATAGTGTGTTAAGTCTTACTTTAGGTTAAACGTTTTTGCGAATTTGACCATCCAGCTTAGATAAATGTTATGTCATTGATTGATAAAATCTGGATTAAGGATATTTTATTTTATTTCTTTAATTTTTGTTTTTTTTTTCCCCCCTGAGGGATTGCCACCTTATTGTGGTCAGGGGGTTTGCGTGCCTCAACACAATTCAGCAAGGACAATACTGTTACTATAAGCCCAGGGAAAAACAGTGCTCGAACATGATGCCCCCTTCACATTTCTGACTGCGCCCCTCCCCCCCTGCCTCTGACCGTCTTTTGTCTTGTAAATGAGTATTCTCAGTCACCTTCCAATCCCCCCCAGCGCACACACACTTGTGTGTGTGTGTGTGTGTGTGTGTATATATATATATATATATATATATATATATATATATGCGCGCGCTCTTCAGCATTTCTCCGTTGGCTTTAACATGCACACCCATCCCCCCGCCAAAAACACACACACACACACAGAGCAATTAACACCATGTCATACTCAGGAGTGGAAGGTGAGAAACCTCAATGGAGAATACCAAGTTTGTCGTTGCTCTTTTGGAGTTCTTAAAACCCAAAACATTTATTTATACTGAGAAAAAATTATTATGGGTCACATAATAAGTGTTTAACTGGTTTCATTTGTTTCTATGACCAATAATTATTATTATGATTTTCAGCCCAACTCTTTGACTATTTAAAACAAAGTTGTGTCCCATTTTTTGCCCATTGAAGTTGTTGGTTCAACTAAACAATTTTTAAATACCCAAACAATCCCCCAAAATTAAAACACGCAAACATGACTTTAACAATTCAATTTATTCTTCCAAAACTAGTCAAAGTTAAAACAGTAATTTATATAAAACAGGTGAATACATGTTGTCTTTTTGCTTAAAGTTCATTAAACTACCCGGATACACCAGCTGCTTATAAGTCTCTATCTATAGTCATTTTATATTAAAATATAAATTTTTCAAATATCAAAACTATTAAACATGGAACAGTTGAAGTCTTTGTTTCCCCCCAAAGTACTGTATCAGACATTTAGCAGTTCTATGGTCAGAATATACAGTAGACCTGATCAAACATCATTCTAAAGCTGTCGGACTGTGATGTGATCCCTCCTACAGCTCCCTCAACAGCTTGTTCAGGCTCTTCCAGTCCTGTAGCTCCAAATGTCCAGCCGTCAGCCATCTGACCCCCCAATCC
Organism: Channallabes apus; assembly: GCA_030522415.1. Taxonomy (NCBI): domain Eukaryota; kingdom Metazoa; phylum Chordata; class Actinopteri; order Siluriformes; family Clariidae; genus Channallabes; species Channallabes apus. The sequence continues at coordinate 23,566,138 of CM060104.1, forward strand.
TCCACAGCGGGGCTCTGCTTAAAGACAACAGGAGAATTTAGTGAAGACAAAGACAAACTTCACAGAACATATAGTTCTAATAAAAATAAAATATATTAATAAACCTATTTACCACAGAGTGTGTAAAATACTGTTTTGGGAATTCTGGAATGTAAATAATCTGCCTGTGCTAATGTTAACCATTGAACAGTGTTAGTGTTAACCAGTGACTGTCTGTATTATCGTCTGAATTAAATTAACCGAGAATTTACTTAATGCGCTTCTCATACAAATAAGTTAAGCGATATAACACTCGTATATGAGCATTAGTTCATCCCTGAAGCCAAACTATAACTTACTGAAGCCCCTCATACCCTCCCCCCCCCCACACCTCCCCACCACGCGCACACACACACACACACACACACCTCCCCCCTCCTCCTCCTCAACTGATGAACACTTCAGTGTTGTTATTCAGCTCGTTAACTAAGCGCTCGCGCTACCGCGGAAAGTCCCGGCCAAAGTGTATAAAAGATAAACCCAGTTATGAGCATTACTAGCTCCTGTACAGCTACCCTCAGTCTGTGTCCCTCATCAACTGCATCACATTATATTACAGTCACAGAAATAACCTGCAGATTAACTCTTAACCAGAGAATAAATAACCGCTGAATTTATCCAGACAACACGCGGTGAGATTCTCTCAGTATTTACAGAGAACACAAACACTCTTCATCGGGTAGTGCAGCTCTTGTAATAGGGACATTAATAGTATTGTTGAAGCTTGAGCATGTTTTTGAGTTAAAGTGGAGTGACATTGTGAGTCTGTGACACTGACAGTAAGCTGTAATGTTAACTCCAGACTTGGTAAACAGAACATTAAGTTCTCTAAAGTCACATCTGACCGCTGCTGGTGCTGCCAGTGATATTTAAAACGGCCAATAAAAAAACTAAACTGGGAAATAAACTGTAAACTACCCCAAACACATTTTATAAAATAAAACATCACTTACCACGAATAGTCCGTTAAGCCGCCATCTTCATCTCTGTAGTTTGGTAGTGTCAGTTTGGAGGGGGTGGAGGCGGGTTGTTAAAATCACGTGATTGCAACTCAGCGCAGCTGGCTTGTTTTAACGTGTTCTTGAGAACGAAGCGCCATCTAGTGGTGGCACCAGGTAAATGAATAAATAGGGCTTGAATGGGTGTGTTTACTGTGAAATCTTGACACGCCTTTCTGGCAGAAAAGGGAGGGGGGATTACGGCGTGCAAAGGCCATTCACACGCCATTCACACTTCAGCCACACGGTCACGGCTATTTGGCGTGGCTCCCACTGTACATACAATGCCTTAAATGGTTTAGCTCCCACATACCTAACCAGTCTTCTGATACGCTACAATCCACCACGTGCTTTAAGATCACAAACCTCCGGACTTCTGGTAGTTCCCAGATTTCATCTCCCCTCTGCACCTCATCTATCCACTGGATCATCCCTATGCTGAACAGGTCTTCATGTTAATTTAAATGATTTTCTGTCATATTGCACTTCCACCTGCACAACACACATGATGTTATCATTTCTATCTGTTATCAACCAAATGAGGATGGGTTCCCTGTTGAGTCTGGTTCCTCTCAACGTTTCTTCCTAATCCCATATCAGGGAGTTTTTCCTTGCCACCGTCGCCGTCACCCTTGGCTTGCTCATCAGAGACATTTCATTCATCATTCATTCATCTCATTATTACCTGTACACATTTTTCTCACACATACACACTTCTAAATATTTTCTTTTCTAACAAAATCTTTTAAATTTTTTGTGAAGCTGCTTTGAGACAATGACCATTGTTAAAAGCGCTATATAAATAAAATTGAATAGAACTGAATTGAATTATTACTGTCTAATGTGCAGTCTCGGGAGAACAAGCTTTGCGAACATCGGGCACAAATTTAATTCCAGCGAGAGACGCGGGACTGCTGCGTGATCTGAAACCTGGGTGTTGGACAAGATGCCGACAAGATCCGCGATTCAGCTACCAGGATTCTCTGTGCACCCCACAGACAGGTCGCGGGAGCTAACTGGAAAGAGCAAAGGTGGCGGCGTGTGCTTCATGATCAACAACTCCTGGTGTGATTATGCAAACGCGCACCCAATGAAGTCCTCTTGCTCACCGGACCTAGAGTTTCTGATGATTATGTGTTGGCCATTCTGGCTACCGAGGGAATTTTCAGTAGTCATCATTACGGCTGTTTATATTCCCCCACAAGCAGACACTGACCAAGCACACGGGGAACTGTACAGCGCGATCAGCAGTCAGGAAACCGCACACCCAGAGGCGCCGTTTATCATGACTGGAGACTTTAACAAAGCCAACTTGAGGAAAGTTTTTACCAAAACTCCATCAACACATTCAGTTCAACACACGAGGAGAGTGGCTGCTCGACCACCACTACACTTCCTTCCAGAATGCGTACAAAGCCCTCCCCCGCGCCCCATTCGGCTAATCATATCATCACTCCATTCTGCTTCTGCCTGCCTATAGGCAGAAGCAGAAACAGGAAGCTCCAACACTAAGGGCGGTGCACTGTTGGTCAGACCAATCAGATTCCATGTTACAGGACTGTTTTGATCACGTGGACTAAATGTTTCGAATGGCTGCAGACAACATTGAATACGCAGACTCAGTCTGCGGATTTATCAGGAAATGTGTAGATGATGTTGTACCATCCGAAACAGTGAAAATTTATCCAAACCAGAAACCAAGGATGAACAGTGATGTTCGCATGGAATTCTGCCTTCGCATCCGCTAACACATAAAAATATTAACACGCCACCTACCAACTCCGGAAGACTATTAAGTCTGTGAAACGTGAGTTCAGGGACACGGTGGAACAACAATTTGATGATCCTAGAAGAATGTGGCAGGAACTGAATATAATCGCAGACTTCAGAGGGAAAACCAGCACACGCAGACTACGGCTTCTCTGTGTGAGGATCTAAACCTATTTTACGCTAGATTCGACACAGCGAACAACACGAGACTGGACAGCGAACGCATCATGTAGGTCAGGGCTACTGGTCGTGTGGCGACCAGTAGCCCTGACCCCCATCGTGAGCAAATGCTTTGAGAGGCTGGTCAGAAACTTCATCTGCTCTGCGCTGCCGAACTCACTGGACCTGCTTCAATTCACATACTGCCACAACAGGTCCACTGATGACACCATAGCCCTGACAATACATACTGCCCTCACACACCTGGAGAAGAAAGACACATGCAGTGGTGTGAAAAACTATTTGTCCCCCACCTGATTTCTTATTCTTTTGCATGTTTGTCACACAAAATGTTTCTGATCATCAAACACATTTAACTATTAGTCAAAGACAAAATGCAGTTTTTAAATGAGGGGTTTTATTATTTAGGGAGAAAAAAAATCCAAACCTACATGGCCCTGTGTGAAAAAGTAATTGCCCCCTGAACGTAATAACTGGTTAGACAGCGCTCTGGAGAAATTTTGGCCCACTCATCTTTGCAGAATTGTTGGAATTCAGCTTTATTTGAGGGTTTTCTAGCATGAACCGCCTTTTTAAGGTCATGCAACAACATTTCAATAGGATTCAGGGCAGGGCTTTGACTAGGCCACTCCAAATTCTTCATTTTGTTTTTCTTCTGCCATTCAGAGGTGGATTTGCTGGTGTGTTTTGCGTCATCGTCCTTCTGCAGCACCCAAGATCGCTTCAGCTTGAGTTGACGAACAGATGGCCGGACATTCTCCTTCAGGATTTTTTGGTAGACAGTAGAATTCATGGTTCCATCTATCACAGCAAGCCTTCCAGGTCCTGAAGCAGCAAAACAACCCCAGACCATCACACTACCACCACCATATTTTACAGTTGGTATGATGTTCTTTTTCTGAAATGCTGTGTTACTTTTACACCAGATGTAACAGGACACGCACCTTCCAAAAAGTTCAACTTTTGTCTCGTCGGTCCACAAGGTATTTTCCCAAAAGTCTTGGCAATCATTGAGATGTTTTTTTAGCTAAATTGAGACGAGCCTTAATGTTCTTTTTGCTTAAAAGTGGTTTGCGCCTTGGAAATCTGCCATGCAGGCCGTTTTTGCCCAGTCTCTTTCTTATGGTGGAGTCGTGAACACTGACCTTAATTGAGGCAGGTGAGGCCTGCAGTTCTTTAGATGTTTTCCTGGGGTCTTTTGTGGCCTCTCGGATGAGTTGTCTCTGCGCTCTTGGGGTAATTTTGGTCGGCCGGCCACTCCTGGGAAGGTTCACCACTGTTCCATGTTTTTGCCATTTGTGGATAATGGCTCTCACTGTGGTTCGCTGGAGTCCCAAAGCTTTAGAAATGGCTTTATAACCTTTACCAGACTGATAGATCTCAATTACTTTTGTTCTCATTTGTTCCTGAATTTCTTTGGATCTTGGCATGATGTCTAGCTTTTGAGGTGCTTTTGGTCTACTTCTCTGTGTCAGGTAGCTCCTATTTAAGTGATTTCTTGATTGAAACAGGTGTGGCAGTAATCAGGCCTGGGGGTGACTACAGAAATTGAACTCAGGTGTGATAAACCATAGTTAAGTTATTTTTTAACAAGGGGGGCAATCACTTTTTCACACAGGGCCATGTAGATTTGGAGTTTTTTTTCTCCCTTAATAACGTAAACCTTCATTTAAAAACTGCATTTTGTGTTCCATTATGTTATCTTTGACTAATAGTTAACGGTTTTTGGTGAGCAGAAACATTTAAGTGTGACAAACATGCAAAAGAACAAGAAATCAGGAAGGGGGCAAATAGTTTTTCACACCACTTTTATATATTTTAGATTCATTACATACAAACTGAAGTAGTTCAAGCCTTTCATTGTTTTAATATTGATGATTGTGGCATACATCTCATGAAAACCCAAAATCCCTATCTCAAAAAATTAGCATATCATGAAAAGGTTCTCTAAACGAGCTATTAACCTAATCATCAGAATCAACTAATTAACTCTAAACACCTGCAAAACATTCGTGAGTGTCACGTTTCCTCCGTTGTCTGTGTGTGCGCGGCATGAATGCAGAGGCGAGCTGACGGTTCAGTAAAGGCTTTTATTTTAATTGTTAAACTTTAACCAACAACACAAACATAACTACAACAAAAGCTAGACAGGCTATTTATAACAAACTAAACATAATCAAACACAATTATCTTCCCTCGGTTCAGGTGAGCTTCTACGTCACCTGACTGAGGTGCAAACTGGGAACTGAAGTACACACAAAACTACAACTCAAAAACAAACGGTCATTCTGACGCCCTCTAGGGGTTAACCCTTACACTGAGGCTTTTAAAAACTCCCAACCTGGTTCATTACTCAAAACCGCAATCATGGATAAGACTGCCGACCTGACTGCTGTCCAGAAGGCCATCATTGACACCCTCAAGCAAGAGGGTAAGACACTGAAAGAGATTTCTGAACGCATAGGCGGTTCCCAGAGTGCTGTGTCAAGGCACCTCAGTGGGAAGTCTGTGGGAAGGAAAAAGTGTGGCAGAAAACGCTGCACAACTAGAAGAGGTGACCGGGCCCTGAGGAAGATTGTGGAGAAGGACAGATTCCAGACCTTGGGGGACCTGTGGAAGCCGTGGACTGAGTCTGGAGTAGAAACATCCAGAGCCACCGTGTACAGGCGTGTGCAGGAAATGGGCTACAGGTGCCGCATTTCCCAGGTCAAGCCACTTTTGAACCAGAAACAGTGGCAGAAGCGCCTGACCTGGGCTACAGAGAAGCAGCACTGGACTGTTGCTCAGTGGTCCAAAGTACTTTTTTCGGATGAAAGCAAATTTTGCACATCATTCGGAAATCAAGGTGCCAGAGTCTGGAGGAAGACTGGGGAGAGGGAAATGCCAAAATGCCTGAAGTCCAGTGTCAAGTACCCACAGTCAGATGATGTGTCTGGTGTCTGGGGATGATTCTATCTACTTAGAAGATGGTTCTGGCCTCGACTGGTGTTAGCAGCTGTTTCTCTGAGGATTTGACAATTCGATAGTTCAGGACTGGAACTTTCTACAAGTCTATCTGAGTCTCCAGTAACTACCTGGACTCCATTTTAACATCAATTAACATCAACTATTATAGCTGAACTGCCAGCCACCTAACATACTGTATAAATGCAGATCATTTCCTGCTATCTGTTTCACCCAGATGAGGATGGGTTCCTGGTTGAGTCTGGTTCCTCTCAAGGTTTCTTCCTATTACCATCTCAGGGAGTTTTTCCTTGCCACTGTCGCCCTCGGCTTGCTCACCAGGGACTATCTGACCATTTTGATTCATACACATTCATATTCCATACAACTTAAATAATTCTTTTGATTGTGTAAAGCTGTTTTGAGACAATGTCAATTGTTAAAAGTGCTATACAAATAAAATTTAATTGAATTGATGGTCTGGGGTGCCATGTCAGCTGCTGGTGTTGGTCCACTGTGTTTTATCAAGGGCAGGGTCAATGTAGCTAGCTATCAAGAGATGTTGGAGCACTTCATGCTTCCATCTGCTGAAAAGCTTTATGGAGATGAAGATTCCATTTTTCAGCACGACCTGACACCTGCTCACAGTGCCAAAACCACTGGTAAATGGTTTACTGACCATGGTATTACTGTGCTCAATTGGCCTGCCAACTCTCCTGACCTGAACCCCATAGAGAATCTGTGGGATATTGTGAAGAGAAAGTTGAGAGACACAAGACACAAGAATCTGCAAAAGGATTCCAGACCAAGTATTGAGTGCATAACTGAACATAATTATTTGAAGGTTTCTCCCTCTACAGTGCATAACATAGTGAAAAGAATCTGGAGAAATTACTGTGTGCAAAGGCCAAGGGCGCAAACCTAAACTCAATGGCTGTGATCTCTGAGCCCTCAGACGGCACTGCAGTAAACCCATCATTCATCAATAAATGATATACAGTGGGAGCCACGCCAAATAGCCGCGACCGTGCAAACGACGTGCAAACGTCGTGTGACTGCCCTTTGCACGCTGTAATCCCCCCTCCCTTTTCTGCCAGAAAGGCGTGTCAAGATTTCACAGTAAACATGCCCATTCAAGCCCTATTTATTCATTTACCTGGTGCCACCACTAGATGGCACTTCGTTCTCAAGAACACGTTAAAACAAGACAGCTGTGCTGAGTTGCAATCACGTGATTTTAACAACCCGCCCCCACCCCCGCCGAACTGATGCTACCAAACTACAGAGACGAAGATGGCGGCTTAATGGACTATTCGTTGTAAGTGATGTTTTATTTTATAAAATGTGTTTGGGGTACTTTACAGTTTATTTCCCAGTTTAGTTTTTTATTTGCCGTTTTAAATATCACTGGCAGCACCAACAGCGGGCAGATGTGACTTTAGATAATTTAATGTTCTGTTTACCAAGTCTGGAGTTAAGATTACAGCTTACTGTCAGTGTCACAAACTCACAATGTCAGTCCTCTTTAACTCAAAAAGATGCTAAAGCTTCGAAAATACTACTGATGTCCCTATTACAAGAGCTGCACTACCCGATGAAGAGTGTTTGTGTTCTCTGTAAATACTGAGAGAATCTCATCGCGTGTTTTCTGGATAAATTCAGCGTTTCTTTATTCTTTGGTTAAGAGTTAATCTGCAGGTTATTTCTGTGACTGGAATATAACGTGATGCAGTTCATGAGGGACACAGACTGAGGGTAGCTGTACAGGAGCTAGTAACGCTCATAACCGGGTTTATATTTTATCCACTTTGGCCGTGACTTTCCGCGGTAGGGCGAGCGCTTAGTTAAAGAGCCGGATAAAAACACTGAAGTCTTTATCAGTTAAGGAGGAGGGGGAGAGTGAAGGTGTGTGTGGGGGGGAGGTATGAGCGGCTTCAGTAAGTTATAGTTTGGCTTCAGGGATGAACTAATGCTCATATACGAGTGTTATATCGCTTAACTTATTTGTATGGAAAGCGCATTAAGTAAATTCTCGGTTAATTTAATGCAGACGATAATACAGACAGACCGTGATTAACACTAACACTATTCACTGGTTAAAATTAGCACAGGCAGTTCATTTACATTCCAGAATTCCCAAAACAGTATTTTACACACTCTGTGGTAAATAGGTTTATTAACATATTTTAATTTTATTAGAACTATATGTTCTGTAAAGTTTATTTATCTTTGTCTTCACTAAATTCTCCTGTTGTCTTTAATCAGAGCCCCGCTGTGGAGGATTGGGGGGTCAGACGGCTGACGGCTGGACTTTTGGAGCTACAGTACTGGAGGAGCCTGAACAAGCTGTTGAGGGAGCTGAAGGAGGGATGACGTCACAGTCCGAAAGCTTTAGAATGATGTTTGGTCAGTTCTACTGTATATTCTGAACATAGAACTGCAAAATGTCTGATACAGTACTTTGTGGGAAACAAAGACTTAAACTGTTCCATGTTTAATAGCCTTCCAGACAGTGTTCGGGGAGCAGACATGGTTTCTCAGTTCAAAAGTAGACTCAAGATGCATCTTTTTAATCTGGCATACACATAACTCATCCCATAATCTCATACTCCAGTACACCTATCCCGAATGGCAACTACGCTAATTCTCCCCATCTGTTCTGTATTTCTCTACCCATCCCGAGGCATCAGGAGATTTTGCCAGCTTCAGTAGACAAAGGCCGACCCTGCGAGGTTCCTGAGGCATCCAGAGAAGGACCAGCTCCAGCTGGATTCAGCTTTATGATGGTTGGAGCTACACATGCTGCTCCTGTGCTTCCAGTGATCCAGACCTCATCTGCCCTCTGCACCTACCGACTCGTCCCTATGCTGAACTGGTCTTCATGTCAATTTAAATAATTTCTGTCATATTGAATTTTCACCTGCACAACACACAAGATGTTATATCATTTCTATCGGTTATCGCCCAAATGAGGATGGGTTCCCTGTTGAGTCTGGTTCCTCTCAAGGTTTCTTCCTAATGCCATCTCAGGGAGTTTTTCCTTGCCACCGTCGCCGTCACCCTTGGCTTGCTCATCAGAGAAATTTCATTAATTCGTCTCATTATTATCTGCACATTTTTCTCACACATACACACTTCCAATTATTTTCTTTTCTATAATTTTTTTTTTTTTTGCTAAATTTCCTTCATTTTTGTGAAGCTTCTTTGAGACAATGACCATTGTTAAAAGCGCTATATAAATAAAATTGAATTGAATCGAATTAATAGTTCTGATATTTTAAAGACTTATAAGCAGCTGGTGTATCCGGGTAGTTTAATGAACTTTAAGCAAAAAGACAACATGTATTCACCTGTTTTGTACAAATTACTGTTTTAACTTTGACAAGTTTTGGAAGAATAAATTGAATTGTTAAAGTCATGTTTGCGTGTTTGAATTTTGGGGGACTGTTTGGGTATTTAAAAAACGTTTAGTTGAACCAACAACTTCAATGGGCAAAAAATGGGACACAACTTTGTTTTAAATAGTCAAAGAGTTTGGCTGAAAATCATAATAATAATAATTATTGGTCATAGAAACAAATGAAAACAGTTAAATACTTGATCATATGTATATGTATTTGTGTTTGTGATTATGTGACCCATAATTTTTTCTCAGTATAAATAAATGTTTTGGGTTTTAAGAACTCCAAAAGAGCAACGACAAACTTAGGAGTGGAAGGTGAGAAACCTCAATGGAGAATACTGAGTATGGTGTTAATTGCTCTGTGTGTGTGTTTTTGGCGGGGGGATGGGTGTGCGTGTTAAAGCCAACGGAGAAATGCAGGAGTGCATGCGCGCACACATACACACACACACACACCTCTCCATTCATCCATCATTGATTAAACCTATGAACACGGCTGTTCAGCAGTTCTAAACACAAGCGCAGGGTCTATAGTTAATAATTAATTTATTTTGCTGAATAAGGTAATAAGCGATATTTAAACCAAACCAGTAAGTTAAGTAAATGTTCCATACATTAAAGTACTGTGTGTAACCAATTGCCCTAGCAAACACAGTTACAGTTTACAGTACAAACAAACAAAGAGTGTGCGCTGGGGGGATTGGAAGGTGACTGAGAATACTCATTTACAAGACAAAAGATGGTCAGAGGCAGGGCTGTTCTAGACCAGACCATATGGGGGGGGGCAGTCAGAAATTTGAAGGGGGCATCATGTTCGAGCACTGTTTTTTCCCTGGGCTTATAGTAACAGTATTGTCCTTGCTGAATTTTGTTGAGGCACGCAAACCCCCTGACCACAATAAGGTGGCAATCCCTCAGGGGGGGAACTAAAAAATAAAAATTAAATAAATAAAATAAAATATCCTTAATCCAGATTTTATCAATCAATGACATAACATTTATCTAAGCTGGATGGTCAAATTCGCAAAAAACGTTTAACCTAAAGTAAGACTTAACACACTATAACTAAAATATTTACAAAACTGAAAGGTTGTCTTATGAATAATAAAAAATACAAACTAAATTAAAACAGATGGGCTATTGAACAGATCATAATATGTTTTATGTTTTCTGATTATAAATGATAGATGGGTTGATTTTAGAAAGGCTAAATGAAATAGCTAGTTTTGGTCATGTCAGTCCAGTAACTATACTATGTAAAAGTAATTATAATATGAATTAATTAAGGGCAGGACCTAATCTTTTATACTGTCTGTGTGTGTGTGTATATATAAATATCCCATCTGTTTTAATTTAGTTTGTGTGAGTATATATATATATATATATATATATATATATATATATACAATTAAAAATTCAGTTTATGTCAATTGACATTGTCTCAAAACAGCTTTACACAATCAAAAGAATTATAAAACACAAACAATAGACACAAGATAGAGATAGATAATATATAATATAGAGAAAAGATATATGTAAATATATAATTATTTAAAACAATACAGTGGTGTGAAAAACTATTTGCCCCCTCCTGATTTCTTATTCTTTTGCATGTTTGTCACACAAAATGTTTCTGATCATCAAACACATTTAACTATTAGTCAAAGATAACACAAGTAAACACAAAATGCAGTTTTTAAATGAGGGGTTTTATTATTTAGGGAGAAAAAAAATCCAAACCTACATGACCCTGTGTGAAAAAGTAATTGCCCCCTGAACCTAATAACTGGTTGGGCCACCCTTAGCAGCAATAACTGCAATCAAGCGTTTGCGATAACTTGCAACGAGTCTTTTACAGCGCTCTGGAGGAATTTTGGCCCACTCATCTTTGCAGAATTGTTGTAATTCAGCTTTATTTGAGGGTTTTCTAGCATGAACCGCCTTTTTAAGGTCATGCCACAACATCTCAATAGGATTCAGGTCAGGACTTTGACTAGGCCACTCCAAAGTCTTCATTTTGTTTTTCTTCAGCCATTCAGAGGTGGATTTGCTGGTGTGTTTTGGGTCATTGTCCTGCTGCAGCACCCAAGATCGCTTCAGCTTGAGTTGAGGAACAGATGGCCGGACATTCTCCTTCAGGATTTTTTGGTAGACAGTAAAATTCATGGTTCCATCTATCACAGCAAGCCTTCCAGGTCCTGAAGCAGCAAAACAACCCCAGACCAAAGTCTTGGCAATCATTGAGATGTTTTTTAGCAAAATTGAGACGAGCCTTAATGTTCTTTTTGCTTAAAAGTGGTTTGCGCCTTGGAAATCTGCCATGCAGGCCGTTTTTGCCCAGTCTCTTTCTTATGGTGGAGTCATGAACACTGACCTTAATTGAGGCAAGTGAGGCCTGCAGTTCTTTAGATGTTGTCCTGGGGTCTCTTGTGGCCCTTTTGTGGGATGAGTCGTCTCTGCGCTCTTGGGGTAATTTTGGTCGGCCGGCCACTCCTGGGAAGGTTCACCACTGTTACATGTTTTTGCCATTTGTGGATAATGGCTCTCACTGCGGTTTGCTGGAGTCCCAAAGCTTTAGAAATGGCTTTATAACCTTTACCAGACTGATAGATCTCAATTACGTTTGTTCTCATTTGTTCCTGAATTTCTTTGGATCTTGGCATGATGTCTAGCTTTTGAGGTGCTTTTGGTCTACTTCTCTGTGTCAGGTAGCTCCTATTTAAGTGATTTCTTGATTGAAACAGGTGTGGCAGTAATCAGGCCTGGGGGTGACTACAGAAATTGAACTCAAATGTGATAAACCACAGTTAAGTTATTTTTTAACAAGGGGGGCAATCACTTTTTCACACAGGGCCATGTAGATTTGGAGTTTTTTTTCTCCCTTAATAACGTAAACCTTCATTTAAAAACTGCATTTTGTGTTCAATTATGTTATCTTTGACTAATAGTTAACGGTTTTTGATGAGCAGAAACATTTAAGTGTGACAAACATGCAAAAGAATAAGAAATCCGGAAGGGGGCAAATAGTTTTTCACACCACTGTATATATGTATTATTAACATATATATGTTAATAATTTACACCATGATAACATTAGTATTTATGTTTTTGTATGTTTCATCTTCAAATGAACATTTCAGAGTATATAATTTGTCATGTCATCTGTGATTGAGACCCATGAGTTAAATTGAAATAATTTTTATAGGTAGTAAGCCAGGTTTTAGTAACCTTGGACAAATCACCATGTAAGCCCCTCATCAAAAATATAACGTAAACAAACCAAAGCAGAAGTAAAATTTTAAGCTTTACTTTCAAATTCAAATTTAATTTGTTACATACACAGCACAATATGCAGTAAAATGCTTTCGGTTCTTTAGGTGAGGCTCGAACTCGGCATTCCTTCACCTCGTCTGCTTTATAAGTACCACGCGCTAGCCGATTGCGCCACTGGACCCACACGGAAGTTGCTCTTGTCAGAGTATCCTCTCTCACACACACACATGAAATTGCGTAAAACCAGGCGCTAACCCTCTGGAACTTTTTTACTATTGTTTCCAAGTGTTTATGGGGATTTAATCTGTCTCTGCTGCCGCATCCATTCACAGTTGTGATAAGTGGTTTACTGCCCCATCAGATCTTTTGACGGGGGAACATTATGCATGATTAAGACTAGAAGCGCCGAGCAGCGGTCATCTGACCCCAAGGGGGAAAAAAAAAATACAAACTTCACACTCGATCAAAATCCAGGACCCTCCTTTCATGACTTTTCCTAGATCTGTGAGCTTAATCACCCAGCATGCTTAAATTTTTTTTAATTGCAGCTGTAAAAGCCAGTATAAAGCTATTTTGCTCTTATTTACGTGAAATCGTTGACAGCTGCTCGGCGGCGTGACGTTTCCTGCATTTTCCAACGTGCGATTCTCATTTCTCTCAGCAGATGGCGCAGGGGATCGCGCATACTATCTATGCGTCATTCAGTGCGTCTATCTCATGTTTCATTCATTCCATATATGCAGTTTATATATATCAATTTTATCAAAATATAATCAATTATATCAATTTCACGGAAGCATATGCTTCGCCATATGACAATTCGCCATTCATTCCCGCATTGATAATCAGCGATATTTTATAAGGAGATTTAGGGATTTAGCTCTACTTAAATTTCTGAAACTTCGGATGTTTTTTTTTTTTGGTTAGATTAGTTCTGAACTCGCTTCCGTGAAACTATCACTAAAACAATTTAATGAGCCCTCCTGAGGATATAAAGCTTTATTATTGTGTTTGAATAAATATTCAGATCTACCACTGCAGGTAATAAACTATGCTATGTCATAACCGAAGCAAACACCACGATTGTGCCTCATTTCGTTCGACGGGAACGTGGTTCACTTGGCCGCGGTGTATTATAAACCTGTGGAATGTTTCACTGTTTATGCTCACATAAGAGTAATAAAAGCGAGTGAAATGTGGAAATGATGTGTGGCAACTCAATGAGAAGTAAACCAAAGATTTCGGTAACTCCACTGAGTGTAACATCTGCATAGTGACACTGAACATCTTCACTTTTCCGTTTGCCTCTGAAAAAAAAGCTGTATTTTGTTTGTTTATATTTAGAATTTTTATAACAGTAGAAGAAGTACGCGCGCGCACGCACACACATAGACACACACACACAGAGACACAGACACACACACACAGACACACACTCCCCTGAGCCCTCGGGAAACATCCAATCACCGTCGGTATACAAATGAGTCAAGACGCAGCCTAACGTGGTGTCGTGTCGGATTTCAGCGGTCACGGAGCAGGAAGACTTTGAAGAAGCTGCAGTGACAGTAAACAGCTGAACAACTTCACTTTTCCGTTTACCTCTGAGGAAAAAAAGCTGTATTTTGTTTGTTTATATTTAGGATGTTTATAGTAGTAAGAGAGAGTTATAGTTTGGTCTGTACTGTAGTTCGCACCCTTGTAGAGAATAAATAAATGAATAACACCTTCATATCCCCTCTCAAGAGAGCGCCATAGAGAGTGCGCACGCGCACACACACACACACACATACATACATACATACATACATACATACATACATACATACACACACACACACACACACACACACACACACACACAGACACACCTCCCTTGAGCCCTGCGTCTGTCGGATTTCAGCAGTCACGGGGTGGAAAGACTTTGAAGCAGTTTATATATGAAGCTAAGCTTGAACTTATCAGCATTGTAAATATATAATACATTTCAAATAAAATCGCTATTACTTGACCCTGAAATTTAGTTTAGCACACACAAAAAACTGAAAAGTCATTTCTGGTAAATCAACGGCATGTGTAGTTTATTTACAGTAATTCATTAAAAATTTACAGTAATTTATTAAAAAAATAACACCATTCAAATGCTTACAATTCGTCTAGATTTCTAGCAGATGCCATACGTTTAGTTCTCTGAAAATCTGCCGACTTGATTTTCATTTGCTTACGAACACAAGTTCCATTCAACATAAAATGATGTCTGCATATATATTACAAGTTGATGAACTGATCTGCGGTAGCGGAAAAATCCGCTGCAGCGCACGCGCACACACACACACACACACACACACACACACACACACACACACACACACACCTCCCTTGAGCCCTTCGTCAGTCGGATAGATAGATAGATAGATGTGTGTGTGTGTATATAATCAAACACATAAATACAAAGTACGTTTCAAATAAAATCACTATTACTTGACCCTGAAGTTTAGTTTAGCACAAACACACAAAAAAACAGAAAAGTCATTTCTGGTAAATCAATTGCATATGTAGTTTATTTACAGTAATTCATTAAAAAATGAATATACATTGTACAGTACACGGTAAACACGGGAAAGATTACAAAAAACAGTGTCTACTTTATAAACAGCTTAGTATGTGCATCGAGATGCTGAAATCCCTTGCATGTTGCCGCTCCATTTTGTGCTTCCAAGTGGAGAGATATTTGACCGATAGCCTAGAACAAAAGATCTATAGGTGTGATCACAACCCCCTCCGACCGACCGTGCCATCAATCACTGACCACCTCAGAAGTTCCCTCCAATGTATGGCTGCAATACTTGTTTTGCAAGTATTTTTAACACCATTCAAATGCTTACAATTCGTCTAGATTTCTAGCAGATGCCATACGTTTTGTTCCCTGAACATCTGCCGACTTCATTTTCATTTGCTTACGAACACAAGTTCCATTCAACATTGTGAATTTTGCCCATGATGCTTGCAAAATTTGACTATATTCATTTATAGGCTAAATGAATTGTAAGCCTTTGAATGGTGATAACAATACTTCCACTTGGAAGCAAAAAAATGGAGCGGTGGAGACACTGTTTGTTTTTTCATTTTGTAATCTTTCCGTGTTTACCGTGTACTGTACAATGTATATTCATTTTTTAATGAATTACTGTAAATAAACTACATATGCAGTTGATTTACCAGAAATGACTTTTCTGTTTTTTTTGTGTGTTTGTGCTAAACTAAACTTCAGGGTCAAGTAATAGTGATTTTATTTGAAACGTACTTTGTATTTATGTGTTTGATTATATACACACACACACATCTATCTATCTATCCGACTGACGAAGGGCTCAAGGGAGGTGTGTGTGTGTGTGTGTGTGTGTGTGTGTGTGTGTGTGTGTGTGTGTGTGTGTGTGTGCGCGTGCGCTGCAGCGGATTTTTCCGCTACCGCAGATCAGTTCATCAACTTGTAATATATACATTTTAGGAATATATTAACATGTGCAGACATCATTTTATGTTGAATGGAACTTGTGTTCGTAAGCAAATGAAAATCAAGTCGGCAGATGTTCAGGGAACTAAACGTATGGCATCTGCTAGAAATCTAGACGAATTGTAAGCATTTGAATGGTGTTAAAAATACTTGCAAAACAAGTATTGTAGCCATACTTTGGAGGGAACTTCTGAGGTGGTCAGTGATTGATGGCACGGTCGGTCGGAGGGGGTTGTGATCACACCTATAGATCTTTTGTTCTGGGCTATCGGTCAAATATCTCTCCACTTGGAAGCACAAAATGGAGCGGCAACATGAAAGGGATTTCAGCATCTCGACGCACATACTAAGCTGTTTATAAAGTAGACACTGTTTGTTTTTTGTAATCTTTCCCGTGTTTACCGTGTACTGTACAATGTATATTCATTTTTTAATGAATTACAGTAAATAAACTACACATGCTGGTACATGTTGATTTAGCTACCATGAAATTACTTTTCTGTTTTTTTGTGTGTGCTAAACTAAACTTCAGGGTCAAGTAATAGCGATTTTATTTGAAACGTATTTTGTATTTATGTGTTTCCGCTACCGCAGATCAGTTTATCAACTTGTAATATATACATTTTAGGAATATATTAACATGTGCATACATTCATTTGAGGGTGCGCTTCCCTCTCTTGCCCCTGCGTAGAGCCTACACACACACATCTATCTATCTATCTATCTATCTATCTATCTATCTATCTATCTATCTATCTATCTATTATATAAATACACATTTGGAATCTGCATCTACATTTTCTGTTACAAGTATAGAATTAGGTTCAGCTGAGACTCATGATCAATGGTGTTACGGTACTTATGTAGTGATAATTAGTTTCAGCCAAATCATTAAAACTAACAATGGACTATGGCACTCTCTTGAGAGGGGATATGAAGGTGTTATTCATTTATTTATTCTCTACAAGGGTGCAAACTACAGTACAGACCAAACTATAACTCTCTCTTACTACTATAAAAATCCTAAATATAAACAAACAAAATACAGCTTTTTTTCTCAGAGTATTTTCTCAAATACTCATTTGTATACCGACGGTGATTGGATGTTTCCCGAGGGCTCAGGGGAGTGTGTGTGTCTGTGTGTGTCTATGTGTGTGCGTGCGCGCGCGTACTTCTTCTACTGTTATAAAAATTCTAAATATAAACAAACACAATACAGATTTTCTTTCAGAGGTAAACGGAAAAGTGAAGATGTTCAGTTTCACTATGCAGATGTTACACTCAGTGGAGTTACCGAAATCTTTGGTTTAGTTCTCATTGAGTTGCCACACATCATTTCCACATTTCACTCGCTTTTATTACTCTTATGTGAGCATAAACAGTGAAACATTCCACAGGTTTATAATACACCGCGGCCAAGTGAACCACGTTCCCGTCGAACGAAACGAGGCACAATCGTGGTGTTTGCTTCGGTTATGACATAGCATAGTTTATTATCTGCTGTGGTAGATCTGAAGATTTATTCAAACACAATAATAAAGCTTTATATCCTCAGGAGGGCTCATTACATTGTTTTAGTGATAGTTTCACGGAAGCGAGTTCAGAACTAATCTAACCAAAAAAAAAACATCCGAAGTTTCAGAAGCTTCAAATAAAATGAACGAACTAATGGATTTTCTCAAAACGATATAAAATTAAGTACAGCTTTCCTTTTTGTTATAATATGAAGCCCCTAAATGGACAAAGGAGGAGAAAAAACGGCAGAAAAAAGTAATGCCAAAAACTTTGGGTAATAATGCAAAATATGACTTGTTTTTTTTCTTCTGCCATTTGTTTCTCTTCCGTTGTCCCCTTAAAGATTCTGTGGTAGGTTTTCTCAGTTGAATATGAAAAAAAATACCGCTGATTATCCACGTGGGAATGAATGGTGCATTGTCCAAGTGCAAGTTTATCTTGGAGCTAAACTATTTGCTTTGAGTGAAGGCGCCATCTAGCGATCATTGTGTGTCAGCAACAGCTTCCCATTCAAAACAATAGGCGGTCAAGCGACCGCTGAACCGCGTTATAAGTAGGTGACACTGGCGCGGCGCTTCTAGTGTTAAATGACTAAAGAAATACTGATCCATATGGGCAGATATTTGTTCCAGGTTGCATGCGCCATTAATTGCCTTTCTTATGCCACTTGTTGACTTTCAGTGAAAAAAAAAACATCATCAAAAATATAACGAAAACAAACCCAAGCAGACGTTACATTTTGAGCTTTACTTTGCAGCAAAATATTATCTATCAGTATATTAAATGGAACTAGGTAAAATACACCGTAATATAAAATACTGTACATAGCCCGCGTTTTTATTCCGTACCTACAATGATCGGTATAGACAAATTACAGACGCTACCGTGTCTTTAAGGATTATTTCAGGATGTCCTAAAAATATTTCACTAACTAGTTTTATTAATTCATTATTAAATAATAAATAGCATAATCATCATGGGTTGTGTATTGAGTGATTTAACAAATCTGTTTTATTTATCGGTTTGTTGTTGTTTTTTACCACGTCATCTATTTATGAAACTATGTTGACAATACAAGAACTGTCTGTATATTAAAGATACGGTATTGGGCTTCCTGGACACTGCAGTTAACTGTGCCAGTCAATGCTCCATCTGGCGGAATTATACGGCATTGCACCCATCTTTTTAGAAAGCGCATGGGGGCATTTATGGGGCAGGGCATCGTTAACTGCATCATTGCGTGGGGATCACACTCCGTGCACGGATCGTGCATTAACCCTTCATGGTCCTGCCATGGATCCATCATGCTCCAAGCAGCTGTTTGACGTGGCTCCCACTGCATGGGTTCAGGACTACTTCAGGAAGTCACTCTCAAGCACTACAGTATGTAGCCAGCTAAAACTGTACTGTGCCAAAAGGAAACCCTACATAAATAGTGTCCAGAAGCTGCGTCAACTTCTCTGGGCTTGGAGGCATCTGGGATGGTCCATTGTGCAGTGGAAACGGGCATAGTGGTCAGACGAATTGGTTTTTCACATCTTTTTTGGAAGAATTGGACGCCGTGTGCTGCGGACCAAAGAGGAAAAGGAGCATCCAGGTGTTACCAGGTACCAAGTCCAAAAGCCAGGGTCTGTCATGGTATGGGGTTGTGTCAGTGCCTTCGACAAAGGTAACGTGCACTTCTGAGATGGCACCATCAATGCTGAGAAGTATGTGAAGTAGTTTTGGAGGAACAAATGCTGCCTTTAAGTCGACGTTTTTTCCAGGGACGCCCATGCTTATTTCAGCAAGACAATGGCATACCACATACTGCGCGCATAACAAAGGCATGGCTGCGTAGGAAGAGGGTGCGGGTGCTTGACAGGCCTGTCTGCAGCCCTGATTTGTCTCCTATACAGAATGTTTGTCGCATTTTGAAATGAAAAATTGCGTCAACGAAGACCCCATACTGTTGCGCACCTAAAACGTTGTTTGCAGGAAGAATGGGACAAACTAACACCTGCAACACTTAGTCACTTGATTTCTTCAATGCCTACACATGTTTTAAGTGTTGTGAAAAGACAGGGGAACTGTACAAAGTGGTAAATGCTGTATTGTCCCAGCCTTTTTTGAAATGTGTTGCAAGCCTGAATGGATATTTATTTACAAATCAAATGATGTTGACAGAAAAATACATGAATTATTTTGTGTTCATACTGTCTGCAATTAAATAAAATTTGAGGAAAATGTATAACTTGCTTTTTTCTTTTTTTATTCACATTTTCCACCCTGTCCCAACTTTTTCTGATGTGGGGTTGTGTGTGTGTGTGTATATATATAATGCGTGTGTGTGTGTGTGTGTGTGTGTGTGTGTGTGTGTATATGTATGTGTGTACATGTGTATATTGTATATACATATGTATACTTGTTTCACATTCATCCTTACAATTTTTATATATATTCATATGCATATTTATTTTCATGCATGTTTATTCTTATAATTGTATACCACTATTGCTTGTGTACCTATGTACTGTACCAGTGTATCCAGAAACGTGATGTGACAATAAAAGTGATTTGATTTGAAGCTTACTAATTTAATATCTATTAATAAACTAATAATCTACTTGCTCAATGTGAACAAACACCTGCACCAATAGATATTAATTGGAAAAGCTATACTAAATATATTTACTGGGATTATTTTTTATTATATTTATGTTATACATATTTTTTTATTAGAATATTTACATTGAAATAACAGCGTTGAAGTGGTATAAGTGAATTTTAACACGCTGGAGTCGTTTTAAGACAAAACTCCATCTTTATCTGATCTACTTTTTCCATTTCTCATCTGTGATTCTCTCTCCGATTACCAAACAGGGAGTGTATTTGTCTGACCACCAAAGAAGGACAACTTAGTGTAAACAAGGCGTCAGATACTCAACCTTACAGAATGTCATTTCTTTGTATTAATAAGTTAGACAGAGAGTTCTGCTGTACAGAAAGACAGACCAACCTAAAATAATATCACTGATTACATTAAAGCTCATCAGATTATTTTTAGATCCAACCTTTTAACTGTTTCTACAAACTCTTTAACCGTCAATGTCAGGTAGTAAATGATGTTAGTATTACAACGTTGTAAATAAATATATAATTTCTTAAACCTTTTCGAAATCTAGACAAATTTACTAATAAGTGCCTGTGAGTGAGCTGTTACTATGGAAACCATAACATATCAGAGCAAGTGCATTAATATAAAAGCTGCACTATTGCCTCAGCAGCTTTTTTATAGGGAATTGATCAAAACACCTGATACATCAGAGCACAGAGCTCAAAAGGAACAAAGTGCAATCAAAAGTGTGTCGTTTGTATACTGTGTAAGAGTGCTCTTACTGGAGTCAGATATTTTTTTCCACTTGTTGCTCCACTCAGTAAGTTGTTGAGCATAAAGTTTCTCCACTCGAGCTCGGTCTTTGAAACAGTCCACAATGACATCACATACCTGGTACGAGTCTTTAGTCCTGTGTACTGTATGGGCATAGTTACCCGGCTGAAACACACACACACACACACACACACACATTTTTACCAAACACATGATTATTCCTTTTTTCAGTTATAAACACACTTTCACACATTTTAATAAACTATCATTTATTAAATTGTTTTTTAATGATTGATTATTAATTAATTAATTAATTATGAATTATATATTAAGTAAAAAAAGCGCATATACTCACACAAACACATACACAGCACACACACACAGGAGAGAGAGAGAGAGAGAGAGAGAGAGTAAAATCTATTTTCTCACCATCCAGAAGCTCAATATATTTTCATCCTGCTTCTCGGCCATGGCTACTGCTTCACACACCTGAAGCAAGTGTATTAGAGTTAAAGCACGAAGGAACAAGTGTGTGTGTATGTGTACAGTATGTGTGTGTGCACGCGCGAGCATGTGTGAGCTGAAGGAATAGAATCCCCTCCCAAACATTCCACTATACAGCAGAGGCATCCCAAAATAAACAGCACATGAAAGGTCAACACACACACACACACACACACACACACACACACACACACACGGACAGACAGACACAAGCATGCATCTGCTATACAGTACTGTATCAGACACCACTTTATATATAACTCTCTCTCACACACACACACACACACACACGCACACACGCACACACACACACACGTCACCTCAAATTAGCTCCTTTAAAACATGATCACACTCATACCATTGGTTATCTACCATGTACTGGACAGTAAAAAAAAGACACACACACACACGCACAGACTGTTCATTCTAAAAATGCCTTTTGGACACTATTTAGGCTCACCATTGCTAGGCGAGTGAAATGGGCCTCATCAGCCCAGTGGTGGCACTACAGTGCAGGGTTTCACATATTGGTCTAGATTTCACATATCTGTCAATTTCTGGCAAAACCTGGTTTTGCAATCTAGTTCTAAAACTTTTGATGTCAAACTATGTGAACCTCTAAAATTACACTATGTATTAAACTGGGTAAAAAATATATATTAATATTTTCCACTTGCTTAACCCTCAAAAAAAGTAGAAAAATGGTTAATAATCCTCTCAAACTTTCCTTTTGTGTGAGTAGTATTTTTAAAAGTTGTTTTAAATTGTTTATTTAGAAAGGATGTGCATTTGGTATATAAACTTAGTTCTAGAATAAACTGATAAACAAGTGAAAATACATGTAAATGAAAAGGTTAAATGTCAAGAAATAATCAAAAGCAGGTTTTTAAGATCCATACACTACCAGATAAAATCATTTGCAAACAAACATTCTAACTCCATGGTGCTTCCTGATTTTTAAAAATAATTTTCTACACTGTAAAATTATGATGTCGCCACGTACCAATGAGACGTGGCGACATAGCTTACAGCAGGTTATGGTCGCTGAACCGCTGGATGTCCAGGTGGTGCTCCGAAAACAATGTGGGCTTCATAGACAATTGGAAGACCTTTGAGGGCAAAGCTGGCCTGTTAGGGCTGGACGGTGTCCATCCCACTCGGGAAGGTGTGTAGAATAAGTTTGTTTAGATTTTATGTGATTTACTTATACTTTAATTACTCTTAAGAAATAGAAGGTATCCCAGTTGGAAATAATCAGGGGTATGCGTGCGAAGCTAGACATGTCTGGAAAATATGCTTGCACAAGGAATTTGATATATACATTGAGTCCCCAAGAACGGATAGGCCTAACAAGGTCCAGATGTTTGGAATGACATCATTGCCTATAGAATGTATCCCTTTGTCTGGGATGCCTATATAATGGGGGGAATGCTAGCGATCGGTGTGACTCTGGCAGCCTCGCCCGGCCGGTATTGCATGATAAATAAAGGCCGTTATCTTCTGAAACCAAAGCCTGAGTCTTCAATTAATTTCCACGACATCTTGGCGCTGCGAGCAAGGGTGGAGAAGGGGCAAAGGTGTGGCTGATCACCGTGGGCATCCTGGGCGAGCAGCACAAACAGGTGGCCACCTAAAAAAGGTAAGCAACTTTTGCTTATATACTTAGTTTGTGTTGTTTGCTGGGAAACCCCATGGTGGTAAGGACACTGATAAAGACCTCTCCAACTCAAGTAATTTAAAATGGGCTTTGTTTTCAGAAAAGAATGCATGCATCAAACTTACTAACTGTTGTACTGATAGTAAATTGATAAAATAAGCATTGCATTGGTCTGGGTGTTGTCAAGTGGGCATTGATTGATGGCAACAGTAGCAGACGGTATGAGGAAGCGCATTTGAGTGTCTATTTGTTTTGTTAAGTGGGCTTTGATAGATGACAGGACAGGAAAAAGGTAGATAATCTCTGTATTAATTTGTACTCATTGTCAAGTGGGCCTTGATTGGATGGCATGGGTGGTACAGCAAATTAATAAGGAATTGCGCTTAATTAGTTATATTGCTTGTGTAAGGTTACCCAGCAATTAATAAGAAATACCCGTTGTATGAGGAACGTACTGTTGTATGTCATAAGCAATTTTTGTAGCCACCGTAAATGTTATATGGTATGAGTTGGGTGGTGTGATAATTAATTAATATCTCTTCGTATGTGGAATGTACAACTGTACATCATAAGAAATCACCCCTTATGTTTTATTGATATGAGTTACAGGGGTAATCAATTAATATCTCTTCGTATGGGGAGCACGATTTGTGCCATTAAGTTGATTTAAGTTGAACGCAATTGCAATTGTTTGTGTCTAAGTGATGTTTTGTGTCTATTTGTTTCTGTCTGAGTGTGTCAGAGCTCTGTGTTTGCCTAGTGTGTGTGTGTGAGAGAGAGAAAGAGAGAATTGGTTGAATGAGAACCATAAGCTCTGTGTGCTTGAGCAGGCTGGACCTCCCGAGGGAATTGTGTGTGCAACCCTCAGAGGGGGGGCAGTTTGCTGCTAGACCAGAGACGTGTGTCTGAATGAGCCCTATTTAAGTAATAGCTAGCCTAATAATTAAATACATAAATAATAATCAATAAAGGGACACGTGTGAGTGGATGAAATGAGCCCTCATTAGCAAGGGGGACAAGTATGAAGAGAATAAGCCCAATTTTCTAGGAAAATTGGGATGAAGTCTGAATGCTATGCCTATGAATAAAGAAATAAATAAATAGTGTCGAGTGGTGTATGTGGTTGGATTCTATAAATGGTATTAATCGGTAATTGATGAAAGTGTTCACTGTGTAATAAAAATACTGTGCTTTTTGGCAAATGTTAATTTGAAAATAGTGAAGTGGTGTAGATTAAGGAGTGACTATCATTGATGAGCCTTGGTAAGTGGAGGTGGATACTTCTGTGATTCTAAAAGAGTGTATATTGTTGTAAGTAAATTTAGCCATTAAGTAAGTACACAGGCATAAAATAAAAAATAAATAAATAAATAAATAAATATCTAAGTGGTGACATAGGCTACAGCATGATGGCAGCCTCTCCGGTGGAGACTTTAGTGCTAAAGCATCCGTTGTGTGCAGAACTCATAAATAAGATCTCAAGTAAATGGCAAAAGAGAACTAAAGATATGATTACAAAATGGCCAAAGGAGGGGACATTTGATCTAGCACTGTGTTCTGAGATGGACACCTTGATAAAAAATTACAAAGCGGCAGCAAGAGAGAAAAAGCGTGTTCAGAGAGAGTTAAAAAGACAGCAGGAGAGAGAAGTCCTAGCTTTGTTTAAGCAAGAAGGGGAGGAATTGATAAGACAGAAAAAGCAAGTAAGGAAAAAGTCTAAAAAGTCAGGAAGTGAGGCCCGTAGTAGCGACATAGAAGCTGTGGTTACACCACCTCCGTATGTACAAACTGAGGGTCATTTTCCGATGCTTAAGGGCATGGTGGGAGTTTCTGGTGAGATGAAATTGGAAGGTCCTGTAGAATTAGAAGAAGATTATGAAGAGTCGGGTGTGAAGTTGAGAAAGAGGCAAGATAGGAAAGAGCATAGAGAGAAAAACACACCATTAGATTGTTACAAGGAGGTAAGGGCAGATCTACAGAGAGTGAAAAGGGTGTATGGGAAGGAAGATACGATAGAGGAACAGGAAAAGATGCAGGCAAGTGGAGGGAAGATAGACAGGAGTGTTAAAACACCAGTAAGAAGTCAGATAGGTACAACATTGGGGACTGGGCATAGACCATTGTGCAGTGAGAAAGATGAAGAGGAGGAGGAGGAGGATCTGTCATTTAACATGGGCAGTTGGAAACAGGGAAGGAACACGGGTAAACTTAGACACCTAGCTCCACAATTCCCAATTTTAATTAAAGGCGCTCGGGGACAATACATTCCATGGGCAACGCAAGATCTCGAGGGGCTTGTCAACCGGCTGCCAAGCATCCTGGAAGGTGCGAGTAAATGGATACGATGTTTAGAGGAAGAAACATCTGGCAAACTCTTGTCGGTGGGAGACATTAAAGCTTTACTGGCAAGGATTGTGGGGGTAGGGAAATTGTAGGGAAAAGTTCTCCATTCTTCTGACCTGAGTGAGGCTGTGGATACATATCATATGGATGGAACTGTTTTTGATGCTTATCGTCCGTCTGTGTGGCATGCCTTGCGTGCAGAGTATCCCACGAGGGTTGACCCAAAAGCATTAAAAGGTGAACAGTTAGAAGACACAGAGAATCCAACGCTGTACATTCAGAAGCAGTTAAAGAAATGGAAGCAAGAGACTGAAAGTGATCCTGAGGGAGATGCACTGTTGTCTACGCTGTTCAGACAAACCATAGTAAATGCTATGCCTCAACCAGTGAAAAGTAAACTGGAAGATGTGGTCGGCTTAACTTCTAAATCACACAAAGAGTTCTGTGATCACGTCTCACATGCTGTTGAACAGTATAGGAAAAATGAGCAGAAGTTGAAAGCCCAAGAAAAAGAGTTGCAAAGGAAATTGACTCAATTACAGCTTGAAGAACTAACAAAGAGGAACAAGAAAAAGGTCCAAGCTACCCTAAGAACAGATGAAGCCGAGGAATTGTCTGTGAGGGCCCTAAGTAATCCAACACCCACAGTCCAGCAGGCTGCATCCACTGCGATGATGTCACCAGCTGCAGTTTCTCCAAACTCAAACCAGATGCCTGCGCCTGTCGTTAACGTTTTCACACAAAGGCCAGTCCAGAGGGAGTGGAGAGCCAGTCAACAACCTAGAGGACAAAGAAATCCTCAGTCGAACTTCCCCCCAGGCGTGTGCTGGGGGTGTGGACAAGCTGGACACAACCGGTCAAATTGCCTCTCACATCCATGGCGTCAGAACCCAAGGGGTGCGGCGGTGGGCGGGTGGCAGCAGCCTCCTCGAGATAGAGTTGAACCCATTAATCCGTGGGCCCCTAGTCAGGGGTGTTAGAGGTGCCCAGAGAATCCTACCGGGGAGAACCAATTGCCTATTTTGACAACTAGTGCAGAACAAGAACCCATGTTACATATTGAGGTTGACGGTAAAAGTACACCCATGTTAGTTGATACAGGAGCGGTTTATACATGCTTAAATTTAAGTCATGCCTCTCATCTCCCCATGTCTGGAAAATTTGCCAAGACAGTAGGATTCTCGGGTAAAAAGCAGTTGATCCCTATGACCGCTCCAGTCCGTCTACAAACAAACAATAAAAGTGTGACTATACCTGTATTAGTCTCAAGTCAGACACCGGTTAATTTATTAGGAAGAGATGCATTATGTAAATTAGGACTGCAAATATGGTGTTCTCCAGAAGGGGTGTACGTCGACTTGACAGGTATTAAAAATCAAATGGTAATGTCTGAGCCACATGCAAATGTGTATTGGATAGGACAGCTGGAAAAAGATGTCAGTCAAATAATTCATAAGTGGGGAAAATTCATTAAAGCACAGATTCCTGAAGCACAGCTACCCTGTTCGGCTTTTCACTGTACAATGATGTATGACAAATCTAAGGATACTGAATTAGAACGGAAATGGCAGGAAGAGACAAAAGGGAACAAGGTTGAATTAATTACACAACACATCATCATAGGTAGGCAAGGAGCAGCTATCAGTGTAGATGAGTGTGATTTTGTAAAGACGTGGTTTAATGTAACTGATTCTGTTCCTCATGTGACATTGTATGTAGGACAAAACAGCAGTTCAAAGGACTTAGGACCAATGATGAAGGAAGCTACAGAAGTCCAGTGGGAGTCAACCATTAACCCGTTGATTTTTCATTCTGCAGATAAGAACTACATCAAGGTCTTGTGTGGTAATAGTTTAATTGGTACTCCTCAGGAAGTTGTGGTTAGCAGCAAGTCACAGACACAAATGGCATCAGCATCAGAGGTAGTTGAGACGGCTGAAGATGAGTTGTATAGGCAAATGGAAAGTCAAGTCCCATCTGAATTATGGTCACGGCATGATACAGATGTAGGCCTAATTAAATCAGCCAGCCCAATTCATGTACAGCTTAAACCAAATGTAAAACTGCCCAGAGTAAGACAATATCCTTTGCGACCTGAGGCAGAAGCTGGAATAAAAAACACAATTGAAGGTCTTGTTAAAGCATCTGTGCTGGAAGAGACAACGAGTTGTTGTAATACTCCAATTTTCCCGGTGATAAAGCCAGGTACAAATAAATGGCGTCTTGTGCATGATTTGCGTGCAATTAATAATATAACAGAGGATTATCCAGCAGATGTTCCAAATCCACACACACTGCTAACCAATGTCCCTCCCGAAGCCAGATATTTCACTGTAATAGATCTTTGTTCTGCCTTTTTCAGTATTCCAGTGGCGGAAGAGAGTAGGTACTTGTTTGCGTTTACATATGCTGGTAAACAATATACGTACCGACGCATGGCACAAGGATATCGTCATGCCCCACATATATTTAATCAGGTATTGAAAGCTGATTTGGCAGATTTAATGATAGAAAGTAATCTAGTGCAATATATGGATGACTGTTTAATATGCTCGTCATCATTAGATGCATGCCACAGGGATTCCATTAAGGTACTCAGCAAGCTAGGGCAGGGAGGTCATAAAGTGTCTAAAGCTAAACTGCAATACTGCAAGCCTCAAGTTGAATATTTAGGCCGGCTAATTTCACATGGTACAATAGCCGTAGCGCCTACTCAATTAGAAGGCATAAGTAAAGCACCGTTACCACAAACAGTTAAACAGTTGATGACTTTCCTAGGCCTAACAGGTTTCAGTGCTGACTGGATTGAGGAATATGCTGTAAAAACTGCTCCAATGAGGGAGATAATGAGAGAAGAAAGACTGCAAAATTTAAGTGCTCCATTAAAATGGAACACAGATGCACGGTTAGCATTTGAGTCCATCAAGAAAGAAATGCAAACAGCTCCTACATTAGGTATACCGGATTATACCAAACCGTTTCATCTATATGTGGCTAACCGAGCTGATGGATATGCCTCAGCTGTGTTGATGCAGGAAACCTGCAGTGGAAGAAGAAAACAGCCCTTAGCTTACTACAGCACTAAGCTAGATAATGTAGCACAAGGCTACCCACCTTGCTACCAACAGGGGCTAGCAGCTGTACATTATGCATATGACAAAGCATCCACATTGACTATGGGTTACCCGGTAACCATCTACACGCATCATAAAGTGGTAGAATTAATAGAACAGGGAAAATTTGTTCTTACTCAAGCACGTATTCTAGCATATTCTTCACTGCTCACATATCCCGACATTACCATAAAGAGATGTGACACAGTTAACCCAGCTGAATTGGTTCCTTTAGCGTACGAAGGAGTGCCTCATGATTGTGTGGCGAATTCACTGGCATTTACTCGGTTACGACCTGATCTTGAATCTAAGCCTATAGCTGAAGTGGAAGTGACTTATTTTGTTGATGGATCTAGCTTTAGAGATCATGTAGGTAGTCACACAGGGTATTCAGTAGTGATGAAGGATGGAGAAGATTTTAAACCTATCCTATCTCAGCATTGTTCACAACCATGTTCTGCTCAGTTAGCTGAGTTGAAATCGCTCACCGCTGCTTGTCAATTAGCCAAAGGGCTAGTGGCAAATATTTTTACAGATTCAGCTTATTCGCATGGTGTATGTCATCTGTTTGGAGCAGTATGGAAGCAAAGAGGGTTTAAAAGGAGTGACGGAACGCCCATTCAACATGCTGAGCAAATAGGTAAACTAATGTCTGCTATGATGCTACCAAAACGATTGGCTATCATTAAATGTCAGGCCCATAAAAAGGGGAATGATTATGTTACTAAGGGTAACAACATAGCAGACTTAGAAGCAAAGCGTGCATCGAAGTGTCAACTAGCTGTGCAAGCGCCCGTGGTCCTTATAGAACCGCAGCCACAGTTGGAGGATATTATTCGGATTCAAAATCAAGCAGGTCCATACGAACACTCTATGTGGCTCCAGAGGGGAGCTCAGAAAGATGCACAAGGTATTTGGCGTTCACATGAGGGTTTGATCATAGCACCCACAGCTTTGTTGAACATTTTGATTTCAGATGCTCATGGATTCGACCATTGTGCTAGAGGAGAAGTGGTGAGAAAAATCAAGCAACAAGGGTATTGGACTCCATATCTGCATGCTATGGTTGATGAGTTCCTAGCTTCATGTGAGATATGTGCTAAACATAACGTCAGAAAGGGAACAGCGACACCTATTGGCCATATACCGGTACCTGAAGGACCTTTTAAGCATTTGGTTATGGATTATGTGGACATGATAAAGTATGCTCGAGGCAAAAGATATATGCTTGTGATAATTGACAGATTTAGTAGATGGGTAGAAGCAATACCATCTGCAGATGAAGGGTCAGGAACAGTTGTCAAATTCCTCACAAGGGAAGTGATACCTAGGTTTGGAATTCCGTCAGAAATCAGTTCAGACAATGGATCAGCGTTCATTCAGAAAACTGTAAAGCAAGTACTACAACAGTTAAGAATAAAGCAAAGATTTGGGTGTGTCTATCATCCACAGTCCCAGGGTATAGTGGAGAGAATAAACGGCACCCTCAAAGCCAAGCTTAATAAGATTTGTGCTAGTACAAAACTTAACTGGGTTGATGCTTTACCGCTTGCACTAATGAGCTATCGCATGCAAACTAACAGAAACACTCACTTAACCCCGCATGAAATGCTTACGGGTCGACCCATGCCTGTGCCATTCTGTAGAGGGCCATATAAAGGGCCACCGCTAGAACAATTGCAACTGGAACTCAGATCATATATGAAGAAACTAACTGCCATACATAAAGCAATCTTTGTGCAGGAAAAGAACAAGGAGACGGAGGAAGAGAAAGACGCTCCGTGTCCCATCACTCCAGGAGACCAGGTCTATCTGCGAGTGTTCAGGCGAAAGTGGCATGAGCCGAGGAGAGAAGGTCCTTACAATGTTGTAGCAGCCACTCCTACAGCAGTCCAAGTGGAAGGCAAAACCACCTGGTATCATTTAAACCATTGCACGAGAGTCCCTAAAGTAAGTAAGGGAACAGGTGCAGAAGAAGAGGACCCACCCAACGACAGTGAAAACCCACAGGGTCTTGAAATCTGTGTGAAAGGGGTGGAGGAAATAAAGCAGAAAAATGGGGAAGATAAAGTGGATAGCAAACCTAATGATCATTATCTTTCAGGTATTACACCAAGCCGTGGTCAGCTCACCTGTACACAGCTCCAATCAGACTTCCCAAGAATTAAGTTTACAACAGTTGACTAGGCCTAACAAGATAACAGTGTCCCTCCATACACAAAATATAACTTCTCAAACTTTCATTAAGAGACAAAATGACCTAAAACTAGCACCCATAAAGCCTCAATTAAATGTTGGTCAAAAAGTTCTTAGTAATAAAACTGTTGGCAGGAAAATAAAAGAAAAACTCTTAAACATAGCTCAAGGTAATGAGTGGTATAAATGGGCTGCCTACACAGCCAAGGAAAACAAAATAACTAGTTGTTTAATTTGCACTCCATCCCCATTAAGGAAGGTTATAGTAGTACCTAATCCATATGACTTTAGACATTGTGCAGAGTTTACTCAAAATTTTTGTCATCTGCATGTCTTCCGACGTCCACTGTGTCCAGCAGAATGTTTGGCAATATTAAGTAGTCCAGATTACTTCAATAACTACCATACACCTGAATGGGGAGAATGGTGTCAGCAGTTGGATATAAGAATTGAAGAACAAAAGATAGAATTCCCCTCTGAGTATGAAATAGATTATACACTTGAGTATGAATGTTTCAATAAAACAGTAGGAAATCATAGTGTGGGGGAATTTCAGGGTAATTGTATGATAATGTGGCACTTGGACACTGACTCTTTTACACGAACGGACGTTCATAAGAAAACAATACTTCATGCAACAGTCACAATGCAAGGGAATATCACTATAACACATAGCTGCATGAACCAAACATTATTGTTTCCACTAAAGTTCCGGTATAATGACCAATCAGTACCAGTAGCTGATTTTTTCTGGCTTTGTGGGGGAACACTATTGAGGGCAACATTACCAAAACGTTGGAAAGGTATCTGTGCTAGAGTCCGGATGATCCAGGAAATGTCAATAGCGGGTTGGGACATAGAACAGCCGGTGATGGGTAACTCAGAAGCCAATCATAGAGTGAAGAGGGCTTACCAACCTGATCCCAACGTGTATATAGACTCAGTAGGACAACCCAGAGGTATACCTAATGAATTTAAAGCCAGAGATGAGGTAAAATCTGGATTTGAGTCAATTTTTATATGGATAACACCTAACAAAAATGCTGAATGGATTAATTATATTTTCTATAATCAACAGAGATTTATTAATTACACAGAAGATGCTTTGGCTGCATTAGGAGAGCAATTAGTGGCTACTAGTACAATGACCTGGCAAAATAGACAAGCACTAAACTGGTTATTGGCTGAGAAAGGAGGTGTGTGCATTCTGTTTGGTGATCAATGTTGTACTTATATTCCTAACAATACAGCGCCTGATGGGACTTTTACCAAAGCCATGAATCAACTTAAAAATCTGAGACGGGAAGTAACTGAAAATGCTGGAAGGGATAATAAAATATGGGACTGGCTAGATCTGAAACTGGGAGCTTGGGGAGCATGGTTTGCTAAATTTGGTATGTTCTTGGGATTTGCTATATTAATAGGAGGATTGTTGTTTTGTTGTGTACTTCCTATATTAAAGTCCTTGGTCATAAAAGCTACAGTTCAACAAATGGAGGTGTTAAAGTGGCAAGATGAGAAAATACCCCTAACCTATGATAAAGACATTTACAGCTCAGACTGTGATTCCCAAGAATCAGGAGGAGATTCAGGCACCTCGGACGAGGACGAAGAAGATGATTAATGATGAGCCATGCCTTGGGTGAAAGCACTGGCCTAGCCTCTCCCCAAAGGCGACCCTCTACGATACGCAAAGTATCTGGGTTGAAGTTCTTACATTATGACCCGGCTGTTCAACATTATATATGCTTTAACCATTGTACTGTATTATGCATGCTTCATTTTAGACTGTATAAGATGTCCAGGTTATTTAGGTTAGTGTAATCCTAGAAAAATCATTATATTAATTACATATTCATGTTATGTTATTGTGTAATTGTATGTTCCATTGTAGGTTATATGATTATCTAATTGATGTAATCCTAGAAAATCACAGTATTAAGTACATGTTCATGTCATGTCATTGAGTAATGGGACGTACGATGTCATGGAGATCGAGTCTTTTACTCCTATTCCTAGTCAAGTGTGGAAGGAGAGGTTTGGCCGATTCTCCACTAGAGGGCGAATCCATGGGTCGGTCATTGATAAAAGTCCAGTGATTTAATTGAATCACTAGATTAGTGTAAGAAGGGCTGGCACATGGATTTGCACTCCAGATAACATTTATTATGGGACTTGTCAGCCCCAGAGGGGGGATGTGTAGAATAAGTTTGTTTAGATTTTATGTGATTTACTTATACTTTAATTACTCTTAAGAAATAGAAGGTATCCCAGTTGGAAATAATCAGGGGTATGCGTGCGAAGCTAGACATGTCTGGAAAATATGCTTGCACAAGGAATTTGATATATACATTGAGTCCCCAAGAACGGATAGGCCTAACAAGGTCCAGATGTTTGGAATGACATCATTGCCTATAGAATGTATCCCTTTGTCTGGGATGCCTATATAATGGGGGGAATGCTAGCGATCGGTGTGACTCTGGCAGCCTCGCCCGGCCGGTATTGCATGATAAATAAAGGCCGTTATCTTCTGAAACCAAAGCCTGAGTCTTCAATTAATTTCCACGACAGGTGCTGCTCTCATTTCCTGTAGTATAGCTCATAGTCTCAGAAGAGGTCTAGTTAATGTCACACACACCCGTGCTGCGACCGACACTAGGACCCGGAAGTAAGTTGGTCGCAAACCAGGAAGTATAAGAGGAGTAAACAAGCCATAGCTCTTCACTCTGTCATTGAGTTTGCCCATGTTCGTTCAGGTCGTTTCTCTGCTAAACCGTGAGTACTCACTTTATTGGGTTATCTTTCTGATTCGAGTGTGTGTTTATAGGACGCGGGTTAAATTTGTGTTTTTCCCTTGCTCCGAGTCCTTAGACTAAATCGCGTGGTTATCCTGCCTACTCGCTTGCTTCCCCGTTTGGGTTTACCATCCACGCTACATTGGGCTAACCGCTAAGGCTACGTCTTCAGGTCCACGCAGGTTAGTTCTGACAGAATGACAGAGTCCGTCGCGGTGAACCCAGCGGATCATGCGCACCTCTGCGATGTGGTGGATCGGCATGCCGCGCTCATCGATAGACTAACCGGAGAGCTCGCTCACGTCGTGGAGGCCGCAGCGCCGCATTACCCCTCCCCCCCTTCTGATGTTTTTCTTTCTTTACCTGAGAAATGGAACGGCACGGACGGGAAGTGTAGTGTGTTTTTAACAGCACTGGATCTGGTGTTTGAGTTTAATTCCACCAAATACTCCACCGATCGGCTACGCATTGCTCTCCTCGTTTCGTTGCTATCAGGGCAGGCAGCAGAGTGGGCCACGGCAGTTCTTCGAGCCAATACGGACCTCGCCTATTCATATAAAGAATTCACCCGCCAACTCAAACTCACTTTTGAACACCCTGCGGGCGAGGTGGAGACCGACACAAAACTTTATCACCTACGGCAGGGAGGATTGTCCGTGAGCCGATACACGGCGGAGTTTCATACCCTCGCCGTGCAAACCTCCTGGGGAGACGCCACGCTCCGGACGTCCTACTTCGAGGGACTGGCCTCGCGAATAAAGGACGAACTCGTTGGACGGGAGATTCCATCCACTCTGGAAGTGTTAATCCAGCTCTCGCTCCGCATCGACCAACGCCTCCTCTCCCATCCCAAGCCAGCCCCGAGGACCCTGCCACCTACTTCCACCTTTCCCGACATACCGTCACACCCTCCTGTTGTCTTCACCACTTCGACCACTGGACATGTCGGTTCTCCACCTCCTGCCGTGGTTAACACTGGAGCTGGGGAACCCATGCAATTAGGGCGCGCCTCTCTGACCACTGCAGAACGAGAACGACGCTTCAGAGAAGGGCTGTGTGCATATTGTGGGTCGGCAGAACATCATCGGGCCATATGTCCACGTCGCCAGGGAAACGCTCGAGCCATCTCCACCTCCACCTCTCCTCCATTACTCCTAGCGTCTCTCGTCTCACGGTCCAGATACACCTCCAGTTTGGCCACAAACGGGTCAGAAGTACTGCGTTCATCGATTCCGGTGCCGCAGGCAACTTCATTGACGCTTCTTATGCCAAAAAACTGGGAGTGGAATTTGAGGCGTTATCCCAGCCTGTTCGCATCACATTTAGATTAGATTAGATTCAACTTTATTGTCATTACACATGTACAAGTACAAGGCAACGAAATGCAGTTTAGGTCTAACCAGAAGTGCAATTAGCAGAAAGTGCAGGATAAAGGTATGCATTTAAAAAAGGGATATGTGCAGGTAGAAGCTATGGGTAACGATTAAAGAAAGATATTATGTGAGTATAATATACAGATTACTAGTAACTATAGTTATAAATTTACAATGGATGAACCGTATGTACAGGTTGCTATTAACTGTAGGCAGGAATTTGCAAATAGATATATACATAATGTACAGGATATTATATGATCATAGTATACAGATTGCAAGTGACTATAATTATAAATTTACAGTGTATGAACAATATATACAAGTTGCTGTTGACTGTAGTTGGGAATTTTCAAATAGATAGGAGCATAATTCAATTCAATTCAATTCAATTTTATTTATATAGCGCTTTTAACAATGGTCATTGTCTCAAAGCAGCTTCACAAAAATTAAAGAAATTTAACAAAAAAAAAAAAAAAAAAAAATTATATATTATATATATATATATATATATATATATATATATATATAGAATAATTATATAAAGTAATAAATAAATAAATACAATTATAATAGAAAATAAATAAATAAAAACAAATAATAATAATAATTATAGAAAAGAAAATAATTGGAAGTGTGGATGTGTGAGAAAAATGTGCAGATAATAATGAGACGAATGAATGAAATTTCTCTGATGAGCAAGCCAAGGGTGACGGCGACGGTGGCAAGGAAAAACTCCCTGAGATGGCATTAGGAAGAAACCTTGAGAGGAACCAGACTCAACAGGGAACCCATCCTCATTTGGGCGATAACAGATAGAAATGATATAACATCTTGTGTGTTGTGCAGGTGAAAATTCAATATGACAGAAATTATTTAAATTGTCATGAAGACCAGTTCAGCATAGAGACGAGTCAGTAGGTGTAGAGGGCAGATGAGGTCTGGATCACTGGAAGCACAGGAGCAGCATGTGTAGCTCCAACCATCATAAAGCTGAATCCAGTTGGAGCTGGTCCTTCTCTGGATGCCTCAGGAACCTCGCAGGGTCAGCCTTTGTCTACTGAAGCTGGCAAAATCTCCCGATGCCTCGGGATGGGTAGAGAAATACAGAACAGATGGGGAGAATTAGCGTAGTTGCCATTCGGTATAGGTGTACTGGAGTATGAGTACTGGGATGAGTTACAGTGGTGTGAAAAACTATTTGCCCCCTTCCTGATTTCTTATTCTTTTGCATGTTTGTCACACTTAAATGTTTCTGCTCATCAAAAACCGTTAACTATTAGTCAAAGATAACATAATTGAACACAAAATGCAGTTTTTAAATGAAGTTTTACGTTATTAAGAGAGAAAAAAACTCAAAATCTACATGGACCTGTGTGAAAAAGTGATTGCCCCCCTTGTTAAAAAATAACTTAACTGTGGTTTATCACACCTGAGTTAAATTTCTGTAGTCAACCCCAGGCCTGATTACTGCCACACCTGTTTCAATCAAGAAATCACTTAAATAGGAGCTACCTGACACAGAGAAGTAGACCAAAAGCACCTCAAAAGCTAGACATCATGCCAAGATCCAAAGAAATTCAGGAACAAATGAGAACAAAAGTAATTGAGATCTATCAGTCTGGTAAAGGTTATAAAGCCATTTCTAAAGCTTTAGGACTCCAGCGAACCACAGTGAGAGCCATTATCCACAAATGGCAAAAACATGGAACAGTGGTGAACCTTCCCAGGAGTGGCCGGCCGACCAAAATTACCCCAAGAGCGCAGAGACAACTCATCCGAGAGGCCACAAAAGACCCCAGGACAACATCTAAAGAACTGCAGGCCTCACTTGCCTCAATTAAGGTCAGTGTTCACGACTCCACCATAAGAAAGAGACTGGGCAAAAACGGCCTGCATGGCAGATTTCCAAGGCGCAAACCACTTTTAAGCAAAAAGAACATTATGGCTCGTCTCAATTTCGCTAAAAAACATCTCAATGATTGCCAAGACTTTTGGGAAAATACCTTGTGGACCCACAAGACAAAAGTTGAACTTTTGGAAGGTGTGTGTCCTGTTACATCTGGCGTAAAAGTAACACAGCATTTCAGAAAAAGAACATCATACCAACAGTAAAATATGGTGGTGGTAGTGTGATGGTCTGGGGTTGTTTTGCTCCTTCAGGACCTGGAAGGCTTGCTGTGATAGATGGAACCATGAATTCTACTGTCTACCAAAAAATCCTGAAGGACAATGTCCGGCCATCTGTTCGTCAACTCAAGCTGAAGCGATCTTGGGTGCTGCAGCAGGACAATGACCCAAAACACACCAGCAAATCCACCTCTGAATGACTGAAGAAAAACAAAATGAAGACTTTGGAGTGGCCTAGTCAAAGTCCTGACCTGAATCCTATTGAGATGTTGTGGCATGACGTTAAAAAGGCGGTTCATGCTAGAAAACCCTCCAAAAAAGCTGAATTACAACAATTCTGCAAAGATGAGTGGGCCAAAATTCCTCCAGAGCGCTGTAAAAGACTCGTTGCAAGTTATCGCAAACGCTTGATTGCAGTTATTGCTGCTAAGGGTGGCCCAACCAGTTATTAGGTTCAGGGGGCAATTACTTTTTCACACAGGCCATGTAGGTTTGGATTTTTTTTCTCCCTAAATAATAAAACCCCTCATTTAAAAACTGCATTTTGTGTTTACTTGTGTTATCTTTGACTAATAGTTAAATGTGTTTGATGATCAGAAACGTTTTGTGTGACAAACATGCAAAAGAATAAGAAATCAGGAGGGGGGCAAATAGTTTTTCACACCACTGTATGTGTATGCCAGATTAAAAAGATGCGTCTTGAGTCTACTTTTGAACTGAGAAACCGTGTCTGCTCCCCGAACACTGTCTGGAAGGCTATTCCAAAGCTTTGGAGCTAAATATGAAAAAGCCCTACCCCCTTTTGTAGATTTTGAAATTCTGGGAACTACCAGAAGTCCGGAGTTTTGTGATCTTAAGGCGCGTGGTGGATTGTAGCGTATCAGAAGACTGGTTAGGTATGTGGGAGCTAAACCATTTAAAGCCTTGTATGTAAGTAATACTATTTTGTAATTTATTCTAAACTGAACAGGTAGCCAGTGCAGGGATGATAATATTGGGGTTATATGATCATATTTTCTGGATCTAGTGAGAACCCTGGCAGCTGCATTTTGGATTAACTGAAGCTTGTTTATTGAGGATGCAGGACAACCACCTAGTAATGCATTACAATAGTCCAGTCTGGAGGTCATAAATGCATGAACTAGTTTTTCTGCATCAGATACGGATAAGATGTTCCTAAGTTTAGCAATATTTCGAAGATGGAAAAAGGCTGTTTTTGTGATATTTGAAATGTGATTTTCAAAAGACAAGTTACTGTCTAATATTACTCCCAGATCTTTTACTGCTGAGCTGGTAATAACAGTACATCCTTCTAAGCGCAAGCTGAATTGTGAAAGCTGTTGTGTGCTGGTTTTTGGGCCAATAAGTAATATCTCTGTCTCATCTGAATTTAATAAAAGAAAGTTATTGGTCATCCAATCTTTTATGTCCTGGACACACTCAGTTAATCTAGACAACTTAGGTATTTCGTCTGGTTTAGTTGAGATATATAATTGGGTATCATCAGCATAACAATGGAAACTAATCCCATGTCTTCTAATGATGTTACCCAAGGGAAGCATGTATATTGAGAACAACAGAGGTCCTAAAACTGACCCTTGTGGGACCCCATATTTCACTGGCATTATACCAGACGGTTCTCCATTTAGATCTACAAAATGGTAGCGATCAGACAGGTAAGATCTAAACCATTTTAGTGCCTGTCCCTGAATACCTATATAATTTTGTAAGCGATCTATGAGAATATTATGATCTATAGTGTCGAATGCAGCACTAAGATCGAGCAGGACTAGCAATGAGATGCAGCCTTGGTCTGAAGCTAAAAACAAGTCATTTGTAATCTTAACTAGTGCAGTTTCTGTGCTATGATGGGGCCTGAAACCTGACTGAAATTCTTCAAGGATGTTGTTATCCTGCAAGAATGTGCAAATTTGAGCTGATACTACTTTTTCTAGTATTTTTGATATGAACGGGAGGTTTGAAATCGGTCTGTAATTTTTTATTTCATTCGCGTCCAAATTAGATTTTTTAAGAAGCGGCTTAATAACTGCTAACTTGAAAGGTTTAGGGACGTGACCTAGATGTAATGAAGAATTAATAATGTTTAGGAGTGGCTCTCCAACCGTAAGCATCACTTCTTTTAAAAATCTGGTTGGGATTGGGTCTAACAGGCACGTTGTTGATTTAGCCGAGGTGATGAGTTTATACAGCTCTTCCTGTCCTATACCTGTAAAGCAGTGAAAATCTAAATGTGAAGCTATAGGCTGAACTGGATCGTGAGATACTATTAGAGGTTGAACCTCCATTATTTTCTTCCTGATATTATTGATTTTTTCATTAAAGAAGTCCATAAAGTCTTCACTTCTAAACTGTGATGGGATACTCTCTGCGGGCATCTTAGGTTTTGTTAGGCGAGCCACTGTACTAAATAAGAACCTGGGATTGTTTTGGTTTCTTGCTATCAGTTGGCTAAGATGCTCGGTCCTAGCAGTTTTTAGAGCCTGTCTATAGCTGCACATACTGTCTTTATACGCAATTCGAAAAACTTCTAATTTAGTTTTCCTCCATTTTCGCTCGAGGTTACGGGTTGCTCTCTTTAGGGCGCGAGTATGACTGTTGTACCACGGTGCCAATGTTTTATCTCTGACTTTTTTTAATCTGATGGGAGCAACAGTGTCTAATGTACTGGTAAAAATAGTGCCCATGCTGCTAGTCACTTCATCTAGATCATCTGCATTTAGGGGTCTAATAATAAATTGGGACAGATCCGGCAGATTACTTGTGAATCTGTCTTTAGTGGTGGGATTCATATTTCTAACAGATTGATAGCGTGGGGAGACACAGCTAATCTGTTCTACGGGTAGAGTATATGTCAGGAGGTGATGATCTGTGATATCATCACTTTGAGGTATGATCTCTATACTAGAGACATCTATACCATGGGATATAATTAAATCTAGCGTATGATTAAAGCGGTGAGTTGCTCCAATTATATTTTGCTTAACCCCAAAGGTATTTAGTAAATCCATAAATGTGAGTGCTAAAGCGTCGTTAGCATCATCTACATGAATGTTAAAGTCTCCTACTATCAATACTTTGTCAGAGTTAACCAATAGGTCTGATAGCAGATGTCCAAATTCTTTAAGAAAATCGCCATATGGCCCCGGGGGTCTGTACACGGTGGCCAAGGTAAAATATAGCAAGGGTTTATTACGTATTTCATTTAGTGCAATATTAATGATAAGCACTTCAAATGAATTAAACCTGGGCCTTATTTTCTGGGTAACAGTGAGTACATCATTGTAGATAGTGGCGACACCACCACCGCGACCAATTAGACGGGGCTCGTGCTTATAGAAATATCCTGACGGAGTAGACTCATTCAGACCAAAATATTCATTTGGTTTAAGCCAGGTTTCAGTGAGACTGAGTGCGTCAAGGCAATAATCTGAGATAATTTCGTTAACAATAAGTGCTTTAGGCGCAAGGGATCTAATGTTGAGTAGTCCAAACTTTAGAGGTGGATTTTGACTACTTATTTTGCCTTTTTCTGGTTTTATGGTTATCAGATTGCTTCGGGCAAATTTAACAAATTTATTCTTTTTTCTCAGTATTCGGGGAACAGACACAGTTTCTATAGGACAAGCTATGTGTGTTCGTCTATCACTACGGTGAGTTGTGATGTGTCTAATATGTTTGGAATCTACAGTATGACTTACCGCCAGTCAGATGGTTCGTAGTGTTCTGGAGATGTTGTCAGAGAGGACCGCTGCTCCAGCTCTGCTAGGGTGTAGGCCATCGGTGTGATAGAGCCTAGGACGCTCCCAGAAAACATTCCAGTTATCAACAAAGCGTAATTTCTGTTGTTGACACCAAGATTGTAACCATTCATTAAAAGCAAATAATCTACTGAACTTCTCGATTCCTCGCTGAAATGTGGGAAGCGGTCCAGATACGATGATCCTTGTCGTGGGTGATGTGCTGCGGACCTTCTCGACCAGGCTCCTGAAGTCCTTCTTTAGGATCTCCGTCTGCCTCAGCCTGGTGTCGTTCGTGCCGGCATGAAGAACCACAGCTCCAATGTTCCTCCTCAGGGCAGCAGGCACCTGTGCAGCAACATCAAGAACACGTGCACCAGGTAAACAGCGTGTGTGCACCTTACCTTTAGCCGTGGTAGCACGCACGTGACGAACGATGGAGTCTCCGATGACCAGGACGTCGTGTGCCATCTCGCGGAGAGGAGCGAAGCGGTTTTGGGTCGAGATGTCGAAGACGGGTGGTGGTGGTGGAGAGGTCCTCGCCCGGGGCTTGGCGTGCTTCTTCCGCTGCTGCTGTATCCAGGGTCCGTGGTATCCCGGCGCCGGGGTGTAGGAACACTGGGCGGGATGCGTCCTTGGTGTGTTGGACCTGGGCAGAGAAACACGCGGGGTTGAGGTTGTAGGAGAATTCTCATGCCGAGAATTTACCTGGGACAGGTGAGTGTCGGTCCGCGTCGATTCCAGCGTGGCTTTCCGCTGCTGTAACCGGGCCAGCTTCACCTGTAGCTCACGGATCAGCTTCTCCACGGCCTCCACCTCCAAATCCACCGAGTGCAGCTCCAATGTCTCCTCACCTGCACTCAGAGGCAGAATCACAACCGACATGGTGTCTAAACACGGAAAATAATCGGTGTGAGAAAGTGAAAAACTTTACAAACAAACAAACAAACGTGATAGCCGGGCTAGCGATGCTAATGCTAATTAGCGATGCTAATGCCGGCTAAAAGCGGTGTGCTGCAAAACAATTAAAACTTAACGATATAACACGTGTTTCGAGTAAATATATTATAAGATACTTATCCGTTTTATGTACACTCTTCGTAAGGGGACGAAAAAGTTTAAAAGTTGGTCAGTATGGTGGAGCTCGGAAAAAAGCAGCTTCTCAGTGTCCTCGTACGGAGGAAGTGACGTCAGCCGAGTATCGTGACGTCAGTATCGATACCAAGATCAGGTGGTCAATTCCAAAGCAAATGTACAAGTTGCTATTTTCTATAGACAGGAATTTACATATGATATGAACATAATGTACATATGAACATAATGTACAGGAATTTATCAGTAGACATGTGTGAAACTTCAACCAGAAGTTCACAAATATGTTGTGCATGGATATTTGTGTTTTCAAATAGGTGTGTACATTGTAGTGCAGTCCATATTAAATAGTGTAAAGTGTAAATGGAGTAATGGGAAGAGTATAGGGGTGTGTGAGGGGTGAGCAGGTGTCAGTGGGGGGCAGAGTTCAATAAGGAGACAGCTCTGGGAAAGAAGCTATTCCTCAGTCTGCTAGTTCTTGACCTGGGACACCTGAAGCGCCGACCAGAAGGCATAAGAGAAAACAGTTTGTGGGCAGGGTGGGAGTAATCCTTAAGAATACTGCGTGCTCGACGCACGCAGTGCTTCCTTTGAATGTCCTCGATGGCTGGAAGTGGAGTCCCTATAATACGCTGGGCAGTTTTCACCACCCGCTGCAGTGCCTTGCGCTCAGCAACAGAGCAGCTTCCATACCAAACTGTGACACAGTTGGTTAGGATGCTTTCTATTGTGCAGCGATAGAAGTTCACCAGAGTAGATGAGGACAGCTGGTTCTTCTTAAGTGTTCTTAATAAGAATAGGCGCTGGTGAGCCTTCTTGACCAGGCTAGAGGTGTTGGTGGACCAGGATAGGTTCTCTGAAATGTGGGTCCCCAGGAACTTGAAGGATGGGACCGGTTCAACAACCATTCCGTTGATGTGAACGGGTTCATGTGAACCTCTTCCTCCTTTTCTGAAATCTACGATGAGCTCCTTGGTCTTCTTGGTGTTAAGGAGCAGATTATTGTCCGTGCACCAAGTGGCCAGGTGCTTGATCTCCTCCCTGTAGGCAGACTCATCGTTGTTGCTGATGAGGCCGATCACCGTAGTATCGTCTGCAAACTTGATGATGTTGTTGGATCCATACACCAGTCTGCAGTCGTGGGTGAAGAGGGAGTAAAGGAAGGGGCTTAGCACACAGCCCTGTGGTACACCAGTGTTGAGTGTGACGGTAGTGGAGCAGATGTGGCCTGACCTGACATGCTGGGGTCTGTTGGTCAAAAAGTCAGTAATCCAATTACAAAGTGAGATGTTAATATCCAGCTCTCTAAGTTTGGTGATTAACTTAGAGGGTAGAACAGTATTAAAAGCCGAGCTAAAGTCAACAAACAGTAGTCGTGCATAGGTGTTTGTATTGTCCAAGTGTGTGAGTACAGAGTGCAACGCTATGGAGACTGCATCGTCTGTGCTCCTGTTGGCACGGTAAGCAAACTGGTGTGGATCTAGTGAGGGTTGGAAAGAGTCTTTTAGATGTGTC
Organism: Channallabes apus; assembly: GCA_030522415.1. Lineage (NCBI taxonomy): Eukaryota > Metazoa > Chordata > Actinopteri > Siluriformes > Clariidae > Channallabes > Channallabes apus. The sequence goes on from CM060104.1 coordinate 23,609,616, forward strand.
AGGACCAACCGCTCAAAGCACTTCATAATAATGGGTGTGAGTGCTACGGGGCGGTAGTCATTCAGGCACGTCGGGCTGGAGTGTTTCGGCACTGGCACAATTGAGGTAGATTTAAAGCACGCTGGTACAGCTGCTTGGGCAAGGGACATGTTAAAAATATCTGTGAATACCCCAGCGAGCTGCTCCGCACATGCCCTCAGTACGCGCCCAGGGATACCGTCTGGTCCAGCAGCCTTGTGCACATTGATCTGGCTCAGTACGGTGTAGACGTCAGATGAATTTAACTTTCTCAAAGCGAGCATAAAAGTCATTAAGCTCATTCAGAAAGAGGACATCAGTGGCTTGGGGGGTGGAGTGACTTGGTTTGTAGTTGCTGATGGCCTGGATGCCCTGCCACATGCACCGAGGGTCAGAGTGTAAAAAGTGCTCCTCTAGCTTTAGTTTGTAGCAGTATTTGGCCTTTTTGATGCCCCTTTTCAGATTAGCCCTGGAAGTGCTTTGCATCACCTGATCTGAAGGCAGTGTTGCGTGCCTTCAGTAGGAGATGCACCTCCTTGTTCATCCATGGCTTCTGATTTGGGTATGTGGTGATCTGCTTCTGGGTTGTGACACTGTCTATGGTGGTGTTGATGTAATCCAGAACAGAGGAAGTGTAGCTGTCTATGTTCGTGTGAGAGCCACAGGTGGCCTGAGTAGCAAACATACTCCAGTCTGTGTGTAGAAACCTGTCCTGGAGTGTGAAGTCTACCCCAGCTGGCCACACTTTGATGGTCTTCACTGATGGCTGCACACGGTTGATGAGGGGTGAGTACTTAGGGGTAAGGAACAAAGAAAGGTGGTCTGATTGTCCCAAGTGGGGGAGGGGGTCCACATTATAGGCTTCAGCCATGTTTGTGTATACATGGTCTAAAGTTTTGTTTCCTCTGGTGTGACAGAAAATGTTCTGGTGAAATTTAGGGAGTACTGTCTTTAAATTGGAGTGGTTGAAGTCCCCCGTGACAATAAAAGCAGCCTCCGGGTGAACAGTTTGTTGTTTGCTGATGGCCGCATGAAGTTCGTTCATAGCAAGTTTGGCATCAGCATCGGGAGGAATGTAAGCGGCAGTTATAATGGTGGAGGTGAATTCCCGTGGCAGATAAAACGGTCTACACTTAACCATGAGAAACTCTAAGTTAGCTGAGCAGTGTCTCCCAATAATAACAGAGTTCGTACACCAAGCATTATTAACATAAATGCACAATCCTCCGCCTCTGGTCTTACCGGAGCCATCCACCGTTCTGTCTGCCCGGAATGTGTGGTGCTCAGCTAGAGCAATAGCATTGTCCGAAATATCGCTGTTCAGCCATGTTTCAGTGAAAATCATAACATTGCAGTTCCAAAGTCTTTTATTGTGGTTGATGCGGAGTTGAATCTCGTCCATTTTGTTCATCAACGACCGCACATTGGCGAGGAAAATACTGGGTAAAGAGAGCCGATGTGGTGTTAGCCTTAGCTTAGCTCTTACTCCTCTGCACATCCCCCGTCTTTGTTTAGGTCTCGACGCCGCCTTCGAGCACTTCCGCCCGGCCGGATAGCATGCGCAGCCTCGGATCCGTAGACGGCCGGCCCCTCTCTTCTAGCCCCATCACCACCCAAACCCGACCCATCACTCTAATCATTTTGGTGGTGCTCCAAAAATAATGTGGCCTTTATAGATAATTGTTCGATCTGTTTGACCTGATGCCCTCAGGGAGGCGCTACAGGTGCATCACAGCAAGGACAAATAGATTATAGAACACTTTTTTTCCAAAAGCAGTAATCACATTAAACTTACATTTGCACTGATTCTTGTCCCCCCCCCCCCCCGCCCCGCTATAATATATATGTTTGCACTGAAGGAGTTGTTTTAATCTCATTGTACATGCGTGTATAGTGACAATAAAGGCATTCATTCATTCATTCATTCATTCATTCATAATTGGAAGACCTTTGAGGGCAAAGCTGGCCTGTTAGGGCGGGACGGTGTCCATCCCACTCGGGAAGGTGCTGCTCTCATTTCCTGTAGTATAGCTCATAGTCTCAGTAGAGGTCTAGTTAATCGGTGACAATCCAGAGCCCAGGCCAGGGAGCAGACAGACAGGCTAAACCAACCGTCTGCTAGCTGCATAGAGTCGTCACTCAGGGTTCACCATATTGAGACTGTGTCTGTTCCCCGAGCTAAGCAAAAATGTAAAAAGACTCAGAAAGTCTGTTTTAATAATTTAATTAGCATAAAGACCACAAACTCAGGTCATACTGAATGCGCAGCTGGCACCTCTGATCTGAAGCTAGGATTGTTAAATATTAGATCTCTCGCATCAAAAGCAGTTATTGTTAATGAAATTATCACAGATCAGGCGTTTGATATACTCTGTTTAACTGAAACATGGGTTAAACAGGACTAGTATGTAGCTGTAAATGAAGCTAGTCCTCCTGGATACAGCTACATACAGTGGTTACAAAATCGGAGCGTCGTATGTAACGTCGCCGCCGCATTACATGTGCATGTGCAAATGTGCATTTGCTGTGCATTTGCTGGCTTTTACCACTGAGTGGCGCTATATAACTACAGACTGACGCCTCATGCCTTAGTTCATTCTCTGCCTCAATAATACACGTAGTAGCCGATAACATCAAGTGAAACACTGTAGTTGACCGAATTCATAATCACATTACTATAATTACAGTACAAATGTAGAATTCAAATTAAATCAAATCTTATTAAGATCAAATTTAAGCACAATAAATATTAACACAGTGAGCCTTTAGATTTTATCACATGTAATTAGAAAAGAAGTGTGTAGGGTTTTATTTAAATATAAATTTCTAAACCAATAAGATCAAATAACACCAAGTTATTATTATAACAGGCTTACTTCGTCACTTATCAAAGAAGTACACTTTCTTTCAAAGAAGTCGAGTGGCTTATTAACGTCTCTGGGGTGCATTGTTTCTAAGTGGCTGCTTGGTGTAGCGGTTAGAACACTCGGCCAGTGATCTACAAAGCGCCGGTTTGAATCCTGAGTGATGATGTTTTAAAATTGTTTTATTTTAAAACTAAATAAAATGTTTTAAGTGCGCTTAAGGTAGAATCTTATAAAGGCTATGTAGACTTTATATTTTTTGCACATTAATCTGAGTCCTCATCTGTTAGATCTGTTTAGTTTTTTTTTTCCAGCCGGCACAAATGCGCGGCTCCATCCCTTTCCCGCCTATTCAGGGAGCCTACGGAGTGAGCGATTAACCATAGTCGAATCGATTGGTGTGCTCCCAACTCACGTTACTCGTGTGCTATTCATGCCGGCTGGTGATAATTAACGTTAATATGATCTCGGGCTTGCTCACGATGCTCAACATCTATAAAAATAGCAAAGTATTGTGTATAGAGTGATAAAAAAACTATCTAACGCATGTTAGAAAACATAATTTCCTGCATTTTTTTCTGCTTCAGGAGTCAGTCTGTTCTGAGACAGTGAGAGTAGAGGAAGGGGCAGATTCAGAACCAGGGAGGGAGCCGGAGACAGCAGAACAAAGAGATGATATTGCCAGCACCAGCACAGGGAGCACAGTTTTTAGTTTAGATCTCATGTTTACACATTTTATTGTATGTTGATGGCTTGACTGTAAACAACATAAACAATGCAATAAATTTATAAAAATATATATTTATTGTCCCCCCTGCTGTTAAATGAAATTTGCGTTATTTTACGTTAACGTTACGTTATTACATTATTAACGTCGACAGAATAAAGTAAAGTTTTATTTCTGGAATTGATGCACGGGCTTCATCTTAGGCTTTTTTTTTCTTTCGGTTCTTTCGTTTCTCAGCGCCGGACTGTTGATGTCTCTTTCCAGGACCAGGCATATCGTTCAATTATTATAATTCTTTTGGCCAAATACTGTAAGCAGCCGTAACAGAGGTGAGGGCGCGCGCGTCATCACGTGTGCTTAGCCGACTCTGCGTTCACCATAAACTTCAATATAGACGTTTATATTTTTGTTTATTTGTATTTGTATGTTATTAATATAATTTTTTTAGAGATTGTGTGTGCGTGCACGGAGAGTTTGTGTTGATAAGTTCATGTGGATAAGTTGATAAGTGTATGTTGTCAAAGTATTTGTGGACATATAATTAGGGAATTTTTTTTTTAATTAAGGCTGTCTTGAAACATAATGCAGTAACTCTACAGTATTTATTTGAACACGGTAAAGGTGTTAATGTTTCGTACATTCCTTAATTTGTCCTTTCGGTTTGTGTTTTATGTTTCACTGTTTTCAATATACTGTACATACTGTAAAACGTATGGACAACAATGTTCCGGAAGCATTATTAAATATTCAATAAGGCGCACACACACAATTTAGTTGCAATAAAGTTTTATTAAATATATAATAAAGCAGGCCGTACTGTATATGGCAAATGGTCACTCAAAATCTTTACAAAAGCAAGAGTATTCATTAATTATTTTTTTTTTGGAAAAGAGAAAACTCAATTTTCTTTCTAAGAAGTTCGTTAATTATGTTAATTATTTGCTTGTTGTTGTGGGCTGTGGGGTGGAATTTCCTAGCAACAGCATCGGAAAGTGCTTGAAGCAGAATTACCCCATCAGCGAAACCGGTTTGATAACTTCACACCAAGGATACAGTAGGTGAGAAGGGGGATTACAGTAACTGTTTCTGTGGGTCTTCACCAAGAGGTGATGTGGGTCGCGTTGTATTCAGCGAATAAACTAAAACAAAATCATGTTTGCTTCAGCATTGCAAACAATATTGTATTAGGCCAACTTTATTTAAGATTAAAATAATAGTGGGTTAGGAACGTTATTCTTCATATAAATTAAATGGCTGAATGAATATACACAATAAATTAATAATTGCGTTTGCTTTACATTTGAGCACTCGTGTAAATAGCTTTTTCATTGTATATACTACCATATCGTATATCTGTGTCTAATACTGGTTTATTCATATTTTACATTACATTCAGTTTGTAATTTACTTGCGATTGTATTTTTAAAATGTAACCTATACGTATGTATAAAGCATATTTAACTACTTCAGCAGTGAATTAGAAACTTGGTCAGTCTGGCTTTTAGATAAAGTCCTTCAGAGCAAGCATTGTGTAAATATAATATATAAAAAATAATGTAATATAAAATAAAATAATATAAAATAAATATATAACATAAATGGTTAATGATAGCAATAAAATCAGACTTAATAGTTGGATTTGATACTTTTCTTTTTATTTACTGTATAGACATCTTATTATGCTTTCTCTGTTATTAATCTCTCTATATTCTCTAATTATGACTTGAATAAATCGGCTCACATCGGAGCGCGCTAGCGTGTTGGAAAAGTAGGGGACTGTAGTCTATATATTTGTGTTTGTTGTTTTCCTGGGGGGTGGCATGTTTATGTCACATTTTATGTATAAATCGTGTGTGTGTGTGTGTGTTTGTGTGCACGGAGAGTTTGTGTGTGTGCACACGGAGAGTTTATGAGTGTGCCCCTTTGATGTACTGGGTATGGCGGGGCGTCGACGGCTGATCAGTGTAAAGTAGCATACTTTACACACACTGATCAGCAGTCGACGCCCCGCCGTACCCAGCAGATCAAAGGGGCAGTTATCGGCTATGACACGTTGAAGGAGAACTTAATAGTTCTCAAAAATAGTGTAAATGTCTGCAACAATCACTAACCATTAAAATGATTTTTTGTAATTAAACATGAAAATATGAATTATATTTTCTTTATACATATTTCCATTATATATATATATTATATTATATATTATTTACTTACTTACTTACGAATGCTTTTTTAGGGCTCTAAAAACTACGACAGTATGAGTGACAATGGCCCTTGCACCGGTCACACACACACACACACACAATAAATAAATATATATATATATATATATATATATATATATATATATATATATATATATATATATATATTCGTGTTTAATTAAATTCTTAAATCATCGTGTTCACCATTCACTGAAAAAAAGAACTTGTAAGATTTACTTGATAAAATCCTCGTAACAATTTGGACACATAGATTTTAAGTAAATTTTATTGCTCCAATATTAAGGCTGAATCCCATTTCTACCCCTTCCCCCTACCATTCCACTTGGCGCGTTCACGTGCAGGGGTAGTGGTGTCTCATTTCTCTTTTGGTTGGAGGTGTAGGGGGAGGGGGGAAGGGCCAGATAGCCCTCCAAACGAAGATTTTTCAGGACCTCACTTCAAACGAAGGGCTAAGCGAAATTTTCAACATGGCTGCTCACTCGAGGAAGCAGAGACATAAATGTTAATTTTTACCATTAATAAAGATTTTTATGACAAGTTTTCATTATATGTATATTACCTTTAGTCTTGTGTTTGTGGTGATGTTCTGTAAAGAAATGTTTGCAAAAAAATCGCTAAAGTTTGCTAGCGGATAGTACAGATTGCACGATATTACAAATATATATTTTTATGTCACATACACTTTACTGCATGCTACAAACAAATATGAAAGTTCAGTAGCACGGCAGTTTACCGAGCATTTGATAACGCATTGTTTGTTTTGCTTACGGCCATATGTGTACATGTAAATGAACGGTGCTTACACTATTCTTACTTATTGCAACGTGACCACAGTTTTGTAATTTATATTATAGGGACGGCTGAGGAAACCAGAAGGCTCATCCGTGTTCGTGGTGAAAACGAGCAACTTTTTTAAAAATCGAAATACGGCGCAAAAAAAACTTTGGGAGTGAGTAATCTCTCTCTTATTGGAATGTGTGATAAACATCGGCATGTCCTCTGACGTAACATTAGGAACATCTTTCATAAATCACACAACTAAAATATAATTAAACAGTTTATTCACCAATATTACCAAATATTTGTGACATTCACAGTCTAGATACAAGTTGTCTTTTTAATAAAAATGCATTCAGCTAAATTTTGCATCCATAGAAACAACTGCACGGCACCACGGCCTGAAATACTCGTTTTATACAAAATTGTGTAAAATAATAATAATAAATAAATAAAATACAGCATTCATTTAGAAATAAAATACAGCATTCATTTAGAAATAAAATACAGCAGAAAATACATTAAACAAACTGTAGAATAAACGTTAAAACTTAATAGCCCTCTGAAGCAGTGAAGTTGCAACATTCAAATTAGCACTCTGGACTAGTGCACTTAAAAGTATGCCATTGAAACCATAACGCATTAAAACATTTTAAGCTGAACATGTAAACACAACATGTAAAGACTTGTAGTCAAGCCAAATCAAATGTTTTAAGATGATAACTTCATCTTTAAAGCTTGCACTTTTGGTGATAGCTTATTCCCATCAAGTTCTAGAAGCACTTTCTGAAAATAGCTCAAATGTGTAGCGCAGTGCTCGGAGCTATTGCCACATTCTTGCAAAATTTCCTCTCCTTCAAGGATTATGGATACACCAACCGGTTCTTCCCCTTCAACAGCACGGACGACAAGGATTTTAAGAAGGTGCATACTGGCATCACTTCGTCTGTCCCCCTGCATAAAATTTACAAGAAAATAAATAATTTATTTTGAGAAACAAAAAAAAAAATCTGAATTGCTTCAACCTGTGCTGACTTCATTTCACAGAGAAAAAAATAAAAATAATTGATAATAAAAAATAACCATCACTTCATATACTTAAGATACTTCATAAACTTGGGTTAAATTGCTTTAGCAATAATCTTGCATCAATAAAACATTGTAAAACATGGCATGAGATGGCTACACTCCATAGATTACTCTGCACCTTTACAGTGTCAGGAAATCCTATGATGAATGCTGAGTTTGTATTTAAAGGGTTAGTCCAAACATGAAAATTCGTTCAATAATTACTCAGATTTATATATTCATTTGCATTTATATGCTTCTGTCCAATGCAACAAACACTATATTCAAGGTATTAATAAATTGTATAATTAATAAGAAAACAATGCTTTACCAGGAAATCATCAAAGAGATCCTCTTCAGATTCATGTCTCATCTTTACGCTTTGTTTCTGTGAAAATATTTACATTGTATCATTACATAATCTTTTATTCGTACAACTACATTTAGGCATTTCTTCATCTTTTGTAAGTTTTGCCTTTATCCAAAGCAAATTACAAAAGAGGAAGGCATCAAGCATGTCAAGCAGTGCTACTAACACAAAGTTTCTGACACCGTTAGAAAATACAAGATAGAACAGTGAGGGATTAAGGAAAAAGTGAGAAGCAAGAATCATGTATGCAAAGATTAAGCATGCAGGGTCACAGGATGACTCGACTTATTTTTATTGTCTGCAACGCGATTTAGACAAATTAGAACTGCGGTAAAGCCAGCCGCGGTTCAGAAAAACACGGTCAAGCCAGCTGCGATTGATTTTAGTGTGCGCACATATTACAGTGATTACGGTAGTTTCAGGACCGACACAGAGACAACGCGCTTTCAGAGCGCTTTTCATTTAGACGCCCAGGACTGAGAGATAATACAACATGCTCGTCAATTTTTACTTGCTTATTTATTTGCATTTCTGCTTTAATATCCGTGTTATTTATTGGTGACTTTGACGGTTGTCTGTTACAATATTTTTCTTAAATAGTCACCATTCAAATAATTGTTTTATGTAGATAAGTTACAGCAGAATTCGTAGAAAACAGACAAAATAATGTATTTAGTCTTTCTAAATACCAGAATTGATTTTTATTTTGTTTTACTGTTCAAAAGTAGCAGTTACAGTGGTGTGAAAAACTATTTGCCCCCTTCCTGATTTCTTATTCTTTTGCATGTTTGTCACACTTAAATGTTTCTGCTCATCAAAAACCATTAACTATTAGTCAAAGATAACATAATTGAACACAAAATGCAGTTTTTAAATGAAGGTTTACGCTATTAAGGGAGAAAAAAAACTCCAAATCTACATGGCCCTGTGTGAAAAAGTGATTGCCCCCCTTGTTAAAAAATAACTTAACTGTGGTTTATCACACCTGAGTTCAATTTCTGTAGTCACCCCCAGGCCTGATTACTGCCACACCTGTTTCAATCAAGAAATCACTTAAATAGGAGCTACCTGACACAGAGAAGTAGACCAAAAGCACCTCAAAAGCTAGACATCATGCCAAGATCCAAAGAAATTCAGGAACAAATGAGAACAAAAGTAATTGAGATCTATCAGTCTGGTAAAGGTTATAAAGCCATTTCTAAAGCTTTGGGACTCCAGCGAACCACAGTGAGAGCCATTATCCACAAATAGCAAAAACATGGAACAGTGGTGAACCTTCCCAGGAGTGGCCGGCCGACCAAAATTACCCCAAGAGCGCAGAGACAACTCATCCGAGAGGCCACAAAAGACCCCAGGACAACATCTAAAGAACTGCAGGCCTCACTTGCCTCAATTAAGGTCAGTGTTCACGGCTCCAGCATAAGAAAGAGACTGGGCAAAAACGGCCTGCATGGCAGATTTCAAAGGCGCAAACCACTTTTAAGCAAAAAGAACATTAAGGCTCGTCTCAATTTTGCTAAAAAACATCTCAATGATTGCCAAGACTTTTGGGAAAATACCTTGTGGACCGACGAGACAAAAGTTGAACTTTTTGGAAGGTGCGTGTCCCGTTACATCTGGCGTAAAAGTAACACAGCATTTCAGAAAAAGAACATCATAGCAACAGTAAAATATGGTGGTGGTAGTGTGATGGTCTGGGGTTGTTTTGCTGCTTCAGGACCTGGAAGGCTTGCTGTGATAGATGGAACCATGAATTCTACTGTCTACCAAAAAATCCTGAAGGAGAATGTCCGGCCATCTGTTCGTCAACTCAAGCTGAAGCGATCTTGGGTGCTGCAGCAGGACAATGACCCAAACCACACCAGCAAATCCACCTCTGAATGGCTGAAGAAAAACAAAATGAAGACTTTGGAGTGGCCTAGTCAAAGTCCTGACCTGAATCCTATTGAGATGTTGTGGCATGACCTTAAAAAGGCGGTTCCTGCTAGAAAACCCTCAAATAAAGCTGAATTACAACAATTCTGCAAAGATGAGTGGGCCAAAATTCCTCCAGAGCGCTGTAAAAGACTCGTTGCAAGTTATCGCAAACGCTTGATTGCAGTTATTGCTGCTAAGGGTGGCCCAACCAGTTATTAGGTTCAGGGGGCAATTACTTTTTCACATAGGGCCATGTAGGTTTGGATTTTTTTTTCTCCCTAAATAATAAAACCCCTCATTTAAAAACTGCATTTTGTGTTTACTTGTGTTATCTTTGACTAATAGTTAAATGTGTTTTATAATCAGAAACATTTTGTGTGACAAACATGCAAAAGAATAAGAAATCAGGAGGGGGGCAAATAGTTTTTCACACCACTGTATTCTTCAATGAATGTTTTCTATAATGAGGATTAACGTCTGCTTTGGAAGAGAGGTCAAATAAACAAATGTTCACAATGGGGAAAAAAAGTTAAATAAAATGCCTTTATTTCACTTCAGAGACCTATGAAAAAATAAATTCTAGTAAGTATAACCGCAGTTCTAATTTGTCTAAATCGCATTGCAGACAATAAAAATAAGTCGAGTGAAGAAATGCCTAAATGTAGTTGTACGAATAAAAGATTATGTAATGATACAATGTAAATATTTTCACAGAAACAAAGCGTAAAGATGAGACGTGAATCTGAAGAGGATCTCTTTGATGATTGCCTGGTAAAGCATTGTTTTCTTATTAATTATACAATTTATTAATACCTTGAATATAGTGTTTGTTGTATTGGACAGAAGCATATAAATGCAAATGAATATATAAATATGAGTAATTATTGAACGAATATTCATGTTTGGACTAACCTTTTAAATACAAACTCAGCATTCATCATAGGATTTCCTGACACTGTAAAGGTGCAGAGTAATCTATGGAGTGTAGCCATCTCATGCCATGTTTTACAATGTTTTAGTGATGCAAGATTATTGCTAAAGCAATTTAACCCAAGTTTAACAATCTGAAGTATATGAAGTGTTGGTCATTTTTTATTATCAATTATTTGTATTATTTTTTTTTCTCTGTGAAATGAAGTCAGCACAGGTTGAAGCAATTCAGATTTTTTTTTTGTTTCTCAAAATAAATTATTTATTTTCTTGTACATTTTATGCAGGGGGACAGACGAAGTGATGCCAGTATGCACCTTCTTAAAATCCTTGTCGTCTGTGCTGTTGAAGGGGAAGGACCAGTTGGTGTATCCATAATCCTTGAAGGAGAGGAAATTTTGCAAGAATGTGGCAATAGCTCCGAGCACTGCGCTACACATTTGAGCTATTTTCAGAAAGTTCTTCTAGAACTTGATGGGATTAAGCTATCACCAAAAGTGCAAGCTTTAAAGATGAAGTTATCTTAAAACATTTGATTTGGCTTGACTACAAGTCTTTACATGTTGTGTTTCCATGTTCAGCTTAATGTTTTAATGCGTTATGGTTTCAATGGCATACTTTTAAGTGCACTAGTCCAGAGTGCTGATTTGAATGTTGCAACTTCACTGCTTCCGAGGGCTATTACGTTTTAACGTTTATTCTACAGTTTGTTTAATATATTTTCTGCTGTATTTTATTTCTAAATGAATGCTGTATTTTATTTATTTATTATTTTACACAATTTTGTTTAAAACAAGTATTTCAGGCCCTGGTGCTGTGCAGTTTTTTTCTATGGATGCAAAATTTAGCTGAATGCACTTTTATTAAAAAGACAACTTGGATCTAGACTGTGAATGTCACAAATATTTGGTAATGTTGGTGAATAAACTGTTTAATTATATTTTAGTTGTGTGATTTATGAAAGATATAGATGAAATAATTACTTAAGTTTCTTTCCAAAACATAAATTAGCAATGTTTACATTATTATAGGGAGTAATATAAATTGATAAAACCAAGTTAAGGGAAAATCTCACAAAACAAAATGATAGTAATTTCATAAAATTAAGGTTCCTGCAACTTTACTTGATTATTTTAAATAAATCTAATTTGTGCATTAAATATAATTATGTAACTTTTACTTGATTTCTTTTATTGTTAATTTAATTAAGTAAATTTTACCTGACAATTACGGGTGAGTTTTACTTAGGCTGAATCACAATTCTATTTTCTTCCCCTTGTCCCTTGAAACGAAGTGGAAAGGGGAAGGGTATAAATATTTCCCCTAAGAAATGGGACAACACTGTTATACGTCATCATACGTTGTCGCTGGTTCCTAATGTTACGTCAGAGGACATGCGCCGATGTTTATCACACATTCCAATAAGAGAGATTACTCACTCCCAAAGGTTTTTTGCGCCGTATTTCGATTTTTAAAAAAGTTGCTCATTTTCACCACGAACACGGATGAGTCTTCGGGTTTCCTCAGCCGTCCATATACAGAATATAAATTACAAAACTGTGGTCACGTTGCAATAAGTAAGAATAGTGTAAGCAAAACAATAGTGTATGGCCAATGCTCAAATGCTTGGCAAAATGCCATGCTACTGAACTTTCATATTTGTTTGTAGTATGCAGTAAAGTGTATGTGACATAAAAATATATATTTGTAATATTGTGCAATATGTGCTATCCGCTAGTAAACGTTAGCGATTTTTTTTGCAAATGTTTCTTTACAGAACATCACCATAAACACAAACACAAGACTAAAGGTAATATACATATAATGAAAACTTGTCATAAAAATCTTTATTAATGGCAAAAATGACATAACATTTATGGGTCTGTTTGCTCGAGTGAGCAGCCATGTTGAAAACTTCGCTTAGCCCTTCGTTTGAAGTGAGGTCCTGAAAAATCTTCGTTTGGAGGGCTATCTGGCCCTTCCCCCCCTCCCCCTACACCTCCAACCAAAAGAGAAATGAGACACCACTTCCCCTGCACGTGAACGCGTCAAATGGAAGGGTAGGGGGAAGGGTTGGGATTCAGCCTTAATATTGGAGCAATAAAATTTACTTAAAATCTGTGTCCAAATTGTTATGAGGATTTTATCAAGTAAATCTTACAAGTTCTTTTTTTCAGTGCATGGGTGAACACGATGTTTTAAGAATTTAATTTTATATATATATATATATATATATATATATATATATATATATTTATTGTGTGTGTGTGTGTGTGTGTGTGTGTGTGTGACCGGTGCAACTCACACGTCCTATTCCATTGTCATTCATACTGCCGTAGTTTTTAGAGCCCTAAAAAAGCATTCGCTAGTAAGTAAGTAAATAAAAGACAAATGAATAAATAGTTTTAAATTATATATATACAGGGGCGTAGATTTAGGGTGGACGGAGGGGATGTGTCCCCACCAATATCCTCCGACCATTGAAATGTCCCCACCAATAATGTAATCCACTTTTTTTAAAATCGTTCTGTCAACATTAACCTAGACACGCAGAAAGGGATAAATCACGTTCTCTCCTTGAGTCCTCCCGCCCCAAAACACATATGAACATTTTGATTGGCTGTGCCTTTCCCTGCCATCATGTGATAGACGATTGGCTGCGTTCAGACACAAGCAGCGCCAAATGCAGTGGACTCACATTCAGTACAGCAGGCCAGGATATAGTCTGTGAATACGGACGTAAAACTAACAGCAGATTAAACAGCTAAATGTAAAAGTATAAATATGATCCCTGTCAGTCTCCTAATCTAGTGACTGTTTGTCAGAAATCAGTATTGTGAAAGAAATTGATAAACTAATATACTAATATTGCCATATGGCTAGAATTTTGTTGACACCAATAGACAATCCACTTCAGAAAAATAGTTTTTAAAATGCATTCACTTACATGGCGAACATGAATGATTTGATTCGAGGTTTGCACACTAAGACTCAGAAAAAGTGAAATAAAATGATTGCTGTTTAAATGGCATGTGTTTATCCTGTTTTGTCAGGTAACAGAACCTAAACACCTGTGCTGTATATCAGACAGCGATGGAGAGAGTGTAGATTACACACAGGTGCTCTCTAGTCATTAGCACTCATCAGGCAATGTCTATGGCCAACTGACTGCACTCAGACCAAAGGGGGCTGAATAATTACACACACCCCACTTTTCAGTTATTTATTTGTAAAAAAAAAATGTTTGAAATCATGTATGATTTTCGTTCCACTTCTCGCGTGTACACCACTTTGTATTGGTCTTTCACGTGAAATTCCAATAAAATTGATTCATGTTTGTGGCTGTAATGTGACAAAATGTGGAAAAGTTCACGGGGGGGCGAATACTTTTGCAAGCCACTGTAGTTGTCCTGAGATTTAACATTGTTACCAATAATAGGCTGAGGCATTCTCTGTCCATGCTCATAAGGAATCCCTCAATGTTTTTCAATTAGGGGACAGAAGCAGATCAGCCATGTTGCAGTTCAGGTGAAGAGGCGAGTTCACAGGAGGTCAATCTGAATGTTGATTATACAGTATATAACATATAATATGTGTGCGTGTATTATACATGTTGATTATACTAATATTTAGCATTATGAGGAGTGATAGGCTGAGGATGTAAGTGATTCATTAGTGTTTTTGGCAAAAGTTTTGAACTGACATTTCACTTTTTTGTCACGCTATTTCATCAGGTGGCAATGCTGTCCGGTCCTAGTGCAGTCAGAGGGGAAGAGTTAGGGTCAAAGCCATTGTTCACCCCCAAAAAAACTTTACTCACTATTTACTCCTTAAGTGGTTCCAAACTTTAATGATTTTCTTTATTTTGTTGAATACAAAATAAGATATTGGGGAAAAAAGCTGAAAACATTGACTTCCGTAGCAGGAAAAACAAATACTATGTAAATCAATGATTACAGGTTTTCAGCATTCTACAAAATATCATCTTTAGTGTTTATCAGAAGAAAAAAAGAACAGCCTGGACAATATTGATGTCAAACAAATATGCCAGCAATTTATTTTTGTTAACGAGAGGCGAAGGCATGTTTTTGTCTCCTTCATATAGGAGCAATATGCATTGAGCTGTTGTGTGGTACTCTACCTAGTAGTTCATGTTTAGCTGTAATCTACTTTTATATATATACAGATGATTGAGATGTTTCATTTGCACTAGGGCTCAATAAAGAATAGTTTTTATTTTATTAAAGACTATCTTTTTGTCAGTTATGAAACATTCCTTTAACTTTACACTATTCCTTAATTTAACTTAATGAATTGCATTTCGAGTGGATTAATACAGATGTCGCCCTTAAAACCCTGCGTGTTTTCCCGCGGGATGCCGCAATTTAGCGCGCGGCGTGCCGCGTCTTGCCGGAGGCAACATTCGGGAATTTTAAATAAATGTGTTGCGCTTCACTGAATATCCGCCAGATGGCGCATGGAAGGACTTTATCTAAAAGCCGGACCAAGTACAACAATGAATGTAAGGACGCGGATGAACAGTGCTGAAGCGAACATGAATTTTATTTTGTTTTATAATAGATCTTTCATGATGAATGAGTGTATATGTGCCTCACATTATCAAACACAGGCAAAGGAGACAGAAATTATTGAGGGATCCACTGAAAAAAGTAAACCTAGTTTAATGTGTTTTTTTTTCTCATTCCATTAGTAAAAAAAATAATTTGCTCTTTTTAACTGAAGTGTCTAATTTATGCTTATGGGTGTATCTTTTTTTTTTTTTTTTTTTTTTAGTATAATGCTGTTTACAGCAGGAAACCAAAGTGAAATATTTCATTTTGATCAAGGTACTCTTATTAGGTTGAGTGTGATTTGCGCATGCGCAGTCTTTAGACCATAGTTTTGCCGGTATAATTTTATTTCCGCCTCAAACCGGAGCATGACGTTGAAACAAGTAAGGAAGGATATCAGAACCTGTATTTCAGTTACTGTTAGTTAAAGCCCCTGATTAAACTTAAATCTAATCCATTCACAAAGGACATTTCTGCTTCAAACCGTGTCTCATGACCTCATGACGCAGCATTTTCACGGACTGAATCACATGCGGGTGGAGATTCTCAAAGAAAACTCCTTTAAACCAGGTAAGAAAGCAAACTCATGTCATTTCTATGTTAAATGTATCTCTTCTATGAGCAAATTCATGATTTATGTCAGGAACAACTACTTTGTAGATTGAGTTTTGTGTCCGTGTTTGCTACTGTAGCTAAAACCACCTATATTACCTGCATTAGCTAACTAACGTGGTGATTTTCAAAAACACCGGAGTTTATACAGTAAGTCAGCGGCGCCGAAGAAAATAATTATATTTAAGTACCGTTGGTTAACGATGTAAAAATTAATAGGAAAGTGACGTAAACATAGAACAAGCTAATTTGGAGTGAGTGCTGTTTGTAGTGTACTGCTTTCTATACTTTATACATACTGTAATTAAGATTTGCTAACATAAGAACTTGAGCCAGTCCAATTTTTGTTTTTACCTTTTTTTTTTTTTTTTAAAGATCAGTAATGAGTTTCTGAGAATTATATCTGCTCCACTTCAAGCAAGATTACTGGTTTCCTTGGACAAGCAACACTACAAACTAATTGAGATCATCAGAAACTAGGGAGGAACCCGTCAGAGAGAAGACCAGAGATATAATCTTCATCTTCAAGTTCTTGATCTGGTATGTATGGTACGGTTCAGGACCAGGGAGGGAGCCGGAGACAGCAGAACAAAGAGATGATATTGCACAGCACCAGCACAGGGAGCACAGTTTTTAGTTTAGATCTCATGTTTACATTTTATTGTATGTTGATGGCTTGACTGTAAACAACAAACAATGCAATAAATGTATAAAAATATATATATATTTATTGTCTCTTTCCAGGACCAGGCATATCGTTCAATTATTTTTTGGCCAAATAGGCAGTCGTAACAAGAGGTGAGGGCGCGCGCGTCATCACATGTGCTTAGCCGACTCTGCGTTCACCGTAAACTTCAATATACATAGACGTTTATATTTTTGTTTATTTGTATATGTATGTTATTAATTATACTTTTTTAGAGATTGTATGTGCGTGCATGGAGAGTTTTTAGTTTAGATCTCATGTTAGATCTCATGTTAGATCTCATGTTAGATCTCATGTTTACATTTTATTGTATGTTGATGGCTTGACTGTAAACAACAAACAATGCAATAAATGTATAAAAATATATATATATTTATTGTCTCTTTCCAGGACCAGGCATATCGTTCAATTATTTTTTGGCCAAATAGGCAGTCGTAACAAGAGGTGAGGGCGCGCGCGTCATCACATGTGCTTAGCCGACTCTGCGTTCACCGTAAACTTCAATATACATAGACGTTTATATTTTTGTTTATTTGTATATGTATGTTATTAATTTTACTTTTTTAGAGATTGTATGTGCGTGCACGGAGAGTATGTGTTGATAAGTTTATGTGGATAAGTTGATAAGTGTATCAGAAAGCATTAAAATGTTCATTTGAATTAAAATGACACACACACGTCTGTGTATACAGTATATCAATTACATATATATCAATTTCATTAGTTCGTTCATTCTATTTGAAGCTTCGGATGTTTTTTTTTTTTGGTTTGGTTAGATTAGTTCTGAACTCGCTTCCGTGAAACTATCGCTAAAACAATGTACTGAGCCCTCCTGAGGATATAAAGCTTTATTATTGTGTTTGAATAAATATTCAGATCTACCACAGCAGGTAATAAACTATGGTGTGTCATAACCGAAGCAAACACCACGATTATGCCTCGTTTCGTTCGACGGGAACGTGGTTCACTTGGCCGCGGTGTATTATAAACCTGTGGAATGTTTCACTGTTTATGCTCACATAAGAGTAACAAAAGCTCAATGAGGACTAAACCAATGATTTCGGTAACTCCACTGAGTGTAACATCTGCATAGTGACACTGAACATCTTCACTTTTCCGTTTACCTCTGAAAAAAAAGCTGTATTTTGTTTGTTTATATTTAGAGTTTTTATAACAGTAGAACAAGTACCCGCACACACATAGACACACACACACATAGACACACACACACACACACAGACACACACATTCCCCTGAGCCCTCGGGAAACATCCAATCACTGTCGGTATACAAATGAGTCAAGACGTAGCCTAACGTGGTGTCGTGTCGGATTTCAGTGGTCACGGAGTGGGAAGACTTTGAAGAAGCTGCAGTGACAGTGAACAGCTGAACAACTTCACTTTTCCGTTTACCTCTGAGGGAAAAAAGCTGTATTTTGTTTGTTTATATCTAGAATTTTTATAGTAGTAAGAGAGAGTTATAGTTTGGTCTGTACTGTTGTTCGCACCCTTGTAGAGAATAAATAAATGAATAACACCTTCATATCCCCTCTCAAGAGTGTCATAGTCCATTGTTAGTTTTAATGATCTGGCTGAAACTAATTATCACTACATAAGTACCCTAACACCATTGATCATGAGTCTCAGCTGAACCTAATTCTATACTTGTAACAGAAAATGTAGATGCAGATTCCAAATGTGTATTTATATAATAGATAGATAGATAGATAGATAGATAGATAGATAGATAGATAGATAGATAGATAGATAGATGTGTGTGTGTGTGTGTGTGTGTGTAGGCTCTACGCAGGGGCAAGAGAGGGCAGCGCACCCTTAAATGTCTGCACATGTTAATATATTCCTAAAATGTATGTATTACAAGTTGATGAACTGATCTGCGGTAGCGATGACGTCACAGTCCGACAGCTTTAGAATGATGTTTGATCAGGTCTACTGTATATTCTGAACATAGAACTGCAAAATTTCTGATACAGTACTTTGGGGGAAACAAAGACTTAAACTGTTAAGTAATAACATTATTTATAACAAATATGTAATAGTTTTGATATTTGAAAATTTTTTATTTTAATGTAAAAGGACTATAGATAGAGACTTATAAGCAGCTGGTGTATCCGGGTTGTTTAATGAACTTTAAGCAAAAAGACAACATGTATTCATCTGTTTTATATAAATTACTGTTTTAACTTTGACTAGTTTTGGAAGAATAAATTGAATTGTTAAAGTCATGTTTTGCGTGTTTTAATTTTGGGGGATTGTTTGGGTATTTAAAAATTGTTTAGTTGAACCAACAACTTCAATGGGCAAAAAATGGGACATAACTTTGTTTTAAATAGTCAAAGAGTTGGGCTGAAAATAATAATAATAATTATTGATCATAGAAACAAATGAAACCAGTTAAACACTTGATTATATGTATTTGTGTTTGTGATTGTGACCCATAATAATTTTTTCTCAGTATAAATAAATGTTTTGGGTTTTAAGAACTCCAAAAGAGCAACGACAAACTTGGTATTCTCCATTGAGGTTTCTCACCTTCCACTCCTGGTGTTAATTGCTCTGTGTGTGCGTGTGTGTTTTTGGCGGGGGGATGGGTGTGTGTGTGTTTTCGGCTGTTCAGCAGTTCTAAACACAAGCACAGTTTTTGTCCTTAACTAAAATACTTCAATACGTTAATAATGAATTTATTTTGTTGAATAAGGTAATAAGCGATATTTAAACCAAACCAGTAAGTTAAGTAAGTGTTCCATACATTAAAGTACTGTGTATAACCAAGTGCCCTAGCAAACACAGTTACAGTACAGTTTACAGTACAAACAGAGTGTGTGCGCTGGGGGGAT
This sequence comes from Channallabes apus, assembly GCA_030522415.1. Classification (NCBI taxonomy): domain Eukaryota; kingdom Metazoa; phylum Chordata; class Actinopteri; order Siluriformes; family Clariidae; genus Channallabes; species Channallabes apus. The sequence goes on from CM060104.1 coordinate 23,629,258, forward strand.
TGGAAGGTGAGTGAGAATACTCATTTACAAGACAAAAGACGGTCAGAGGCAGCGCCGTTCTAGACCAGACAACACGGGGTGGGGGGAGGGGGGCATCATGTTCGAGCACTGTTTTTACCTGGCCTTACTGTATAGTAACAGTATTGTATTTGCTGAATTGTGTTGAGGCACGCAAACCCCCAGACCACAATAATATATAATTATATAATAAAATATCCTTAATCCAGATTTTATCAATGACATAACATTTATCTAAGCTGGATGGTCAAATTCTCAAAAACGTTTAACCTAAAGTAAGACTTAACACACTATAACTAAAATATTTACAAAACTGAAAGGTTGTCTTATGAATAATAAAAAATACAAACTAAATTAAAACAGATGGGCTGTTGAACAGATCATAATATGTTTTATGTTTTCTGATTATAAATGATATATGGGTTGATTTTAGAAAGGCTAAATCAAATAGCTAGTTTTGGTAATGTCAGTCCAGTAACTATACTATGTAAAAGTAATTATAATATGAATTAATTAAGGGCAGGACCTAACCTAATGTTAATAATTTACACCATGATAACATTAGTATTCATGTTTTTGTATTTTTGTATTAACATTTTAAATGTTCAAATGAATGTTTCAGAGTATATAATTTGTCGTGTCATCTGTGATTGAGACCCATGAGTTGAATTGAAATATTTTTTATAGGTAGTAAGCCAGGTTTTAGTAACCTGCTTTAGTAATGGGCTCTAAAAGACAATGGAACATTACAGAACGTGCGAGTTGACGCCCATGCACAGATTAAAATGTTCATTTGAATTAAAATGACACACGCATGTCTGTGTGTGTATATATATATATACCCTAAAAAATGCTGGGTTGAAAACAATCTGGGTTGTTTTTAACCCAGCTGCTGGGTAAATATAGGACTAACTAAATGCTGGGTTAATTTAACCCAGCAAGATGGGTTAAATATTCAATCCAAATGCTAGGTCATATTTAACTATAATTCTGGGTTAATTCTACCACATAAATGGTTCAAATGTTCTACCCATATGTTTGGGGTTTGTTGGTTCATTTTAACTGGAATGTTGGGTTAATTCTACCTCACAAATAGATTATTATTATTTTCATGTTTTACAGTGAATCTGTAAAAAAAACACCCATGTCTATTAAACAGTTAAATTATTTTGATATACTTGCCTATTACAAAAAAACATACATATATGCAATAAACACCATCCTATTACATGTTCTTAGAAAAAAATATTTATTTTTCAAAAGCACAAGAACAGATAATCAACAGCGACATCATTACTATACTATCATTGATAAGGGCGGGATGGAGTAATTGCACAAATAGACTGAGGCAGCTTCTACAGAGCAGGATCTCTCTGTGACTTCAGATATCTTTTCTGAAGAACAAAACTATCCAGCTATTTTTTTTTTGGTTTGGTTAGATTAGTTCTGAACTCGCTTCCGTGAAACTATCGCTAAAACAACGTACTGAGCCCTCCTGAGGATATAAAGCTTTATTATTGTGTTTGAATAAATATTCAGATCTACCACAGCAGGTAATAAACTATGGTGTGTCATAAGCGAAGCAAACACCACGATTATGCCTCGTTTCGTTCGACGGGAACGTGGTTCACTTGGCCGCGGTGTATTATAAACCTGTGGAATGTTTCACTGTTTATGCTCACATAAGAGGAACAAAAGCTCAATGAGGACTAAACCAATGATTTCGGTAACTCCACTGAGTGTAACATCTGCATAGTGACACTGAACATCACTTTTCCGTTTACCTCTGAAAAAAAAGCTGTATTTTGTTTGTTTATATTTAGAGTTTTTATAACAGTAGAACAAGTACCCGCACACACATAGACACACACACACATAGACACACACACACACACACACACAGACACACACACTCCCCTGAGCCCTCGGGAAACATCCAATCACTGTCGGTATACAAATGAGTCAAGACGTAGCCTAACGTGGTGTCGTGTCGGATTTCAGTGGTCACGGAGTGGGAAGACTTTGAAGAAGCTGCAGTGACAGTGAACAGCTGAACAACTTCACTTTTCCGTTTACCTCTGAGGAAAAAAAGCTGTATTTTGTTTGTTTATATCTAGAATTTTTATAGTAGTAAGAGAGAGTTATAGTTTGGTCTGTACTGTTGTTCGCACCCTTGTAGAGAATAAATAAATGAATAACACCTTCATATCCCCTCTCAAGAGTGTCATAGTCCATTGTTAGTTTTAATGATCTGGCTGAAACTAATTATCACTACATAAGTACCCTAACACCATTGATCATGAGTCTCAGCTGAACCTAATTCTATACTTGTAACAGAAAATGTAGATGCAGATTCCAAATGTGTATTTATATAATAGATAGATAGATAGATAGATAGATGTGTGTGTGTGTGTGTGTGTGTGTGTGTGTGTGTAGGCTCTACGCAGGGGCAAGAGAGGGCAGCGCACCCTTAAATGTCTGCACATGTTAATATATTCCTAAAATGTATATATTACAAGTTGATAAACTGATCTGCGGTAGCGGAAAAATCCGCTGAAATAGGACAGGCACACGCGCGCGCACACACACACATACACACGCGCGCGCGCACACACACACACACACAGACACACCTCCCTTGAGCCCTGCGTCTGTCGGATTTCAGCGGTCACGGAAAGACTTTGAAGCAGTTTATATATGAATCTAAGCTTGAACTTATCAGCATTGTAAATATATAATACTTTTCAAATAAAATCGCTATTACTTTGACCCTGAAGTTTAGTTTAGCACACACAAAAAACAGAAAAGTCATTTCTGGTAAATCAACGGAATGTGTAGTTTATTTACAGTAATTCATTAAAAAATGAATATACATTGTACAGTACACGGTAAACACGGGAAAGATTACAAAATGAAAAAACAAACAGTGTCTACTTTATAAACAGCTTAGTATGTGCGTCGAGATGCTGAAATCCCTTGCATGTTTTTGCTTCCAAGTGGAGAAATATTTGACCGATAGCCTAGAACAAAAGATCTATAGGTGTGATCACAACCCCCTCCGACCGACCGTGCCATCAATCACTGACCACCTCAGAAGTTCCCTCCAATGTATGGCTGCAATACTTGTTTTGCAAGTATTTTTAACACCATTCAAAGGCTTCAAAGGGGCAGTTATCGGCTATGACACGTTGAAGGAGAACTTAATAGTTCTCAAAAATAGTGTAAATGTCTGCAACAATCACTAACCAGTAAAATGTTTTTTTTTGTAATTAAACACGAAAATATTAATTATATTTCCATATATATACATACACACACACACACACAAGGGCGTAGGTTTGCTACCTATGACTCCAACTAATACCCCATCCCCCAATGCCCTTTTTTCCCCAATATCTTATTTTGTATTCAACAAAATAAAGAAAATCATTAAAGTTTGGAACCACTTAAGGAGTAAATAGTGAGTAAAGTTTTTTTGGGGGTGAACAATGGCTTTGACCCTAACTCTTCCCCTCTGACTGCACTAGGACCGGACAGCATTGCCACCTGATGAAATAGCGTGACAAAAAAGTGAAATGTCAGTTCAAAACTTTTGCCAAAAACACTAATGAATCACTTACATCCTCAGCCTATCACTCCTCATAATGCTAAATATTAGTATAATCAACATGTATAATACACGCACACATATTATATGTTATATACTGTATAATCAACATTCAGATTGACCTCCTGTGAACTCGCCTCTTCACCTGAACTACAACATGGCTGATCTGCTTCTGTCCCCTAATTGAAAAACATTGAGGGATTCCTTATGAGCATGGACAGAGAATGCCTCAGCCTATTATTGGTAACAATGTTAAATCTCAGGACAACTACAGTGGCTTGCAAAAGTATTCGCCCCCGTGAACTTTTCCACATTTTGTCACATTACAGCCACAAACATGAATCAATTTTATTGGAATTCCACGTGAAAGACCAATACAAAGTGGTGTACACGCGAGAAGTGGAACGAAAATCATACATGATTTCAAACATTTTTTTTTTTACAAATAAATAACTGAAAAGTGAGGTGTGTGTAATTATTCAGCCCCCTTTGGTCTGAGTGCAGTCAGTTGGCCATAGACATTGCCTGATGAATCCACTCATACACCACAGTCTCCTATTTCTCCGTGCGCGCGCTGCAGCCTGTGAATGAATACACGCAGCGGAGGTTTTACATATTTAAAACGTAAAATGGTGTCTCCATCATAAATAGCCCTGAATTAACTATATATATATATATATACACGTTTTGTGAGATTTTCCCTTACTTGGTTTTATCAATTTATATTACTCCCTATAATAATGTAAACATTGCTAATTTATGTTTTGGAAAGAAACTTAAGTAATTATTTCATCTATATCTTTCATAAATCACACAACTAAAATATAATTAAACAGTTTATTCACCAACATTACCAAATATTTGTGACATTCACAGTCTAGATCCAAGTTGTCTTTTTAATAAAAGTGCGTTCAGCTAAATTTTGCATCCATAGAAAAAAACTGCACGGCACCAGGGCCTGAAATACTTGTTTTAAACAAAATTGTGTAAAATAATAAATAAATAAAATACAGCATTCATTTAGAAATAAAATGCAGCAGAAAATACTTTAAACAAACTGTAGAATAAACGTTAAAACGTAATAGCCCTCTGAAGCAGTGAAGTTGCAACTTTCAAATCAGCACTCTGGACTAGTGCACTTAAAAGTATGCCATTGAAACCTTAATGCATGAAAACATTTTAAGCTGAACATGTAAACACAACATGTAAACACTTGTAGTCAAGCCAAATCAAATGTTTTAAGATGATAACTTCATCTTTAAAGCTTGCACTTTTGGTGATAGCTTAATCCCATCAAGTTCTAGAAGAACTTTCTGAAAATAGCCTCTCCTTCAAGGATTATGGATACACCAACCGGTTCTTCCCCTTCAACAGCACGGACGACAAGGATTTTAAGAAGGTGTCACTTCGTCTGTCGCCCTGCATAAAATTTACAAGAAAATAAATAATTTATTTTGAGAAGCAAAAAAAATCTGAATTGCTTCAACCTGTGCTGAATTCATTGAGAAAAAAATAATAATAAAAATAAATGATAATAAAAAAATGACCATCACTTCATATACTTCATATTGTTAAACTTGGGTTAAATTGCTTTATCTTGCATCAGTAAAACATGGCATGAGATGGCTTTACAGTGTCAGGAAATCCTATGATGAATGCTGAGTTTGTATTTAAAAGGGTTAGTCCAAACATGAAAATTCGTTCAATAATTACTCATATTTATATATTCATTTGCATTTATATGCTTCTGTCCAATACAACAAACACTATATTCAAGGTATTAATAAACTGTATAATTAATAAGAAAACAATGCTTTACCAGGCAATCATCAAAGAGATCCTCTTCAGATTCACGTCTCATCCTTACGCTTTGTTTCTGTGAAAATATTTACATTGTATCATTACATAATCTTTTATTCGTACAACTACATTTAGGCCTTTATCCAAAGCAAATTACAAAAGAGGAAGGCATCAAGCATGTCAAGCAGTGCTACTAACACAAAGTTTCTGACACCGTTAGAAACAGATATTTGCATTTCTGCTTTAATATCCGTGTTATTTATTGGTGACTTTGACGGTTGTCTGTTACAATATTTTTCTTAAATATTCACCATTCAAATAATTGTTTTATGTAGATAAGTTACAGCAGAATTCGTAGAAAACAGACAAAATAATGTATTTAGTCTTTCTAAATACCAGAATTGATTTTTATTTTGTTTTACTGTTCAAAAGTAGCAGTTATTCTTCAATGAATGTTTTCTATAATGAGGATTAACGTCTGCTTTGGAAGAGAGGTCAAATAAACAAATGTTCACAATGGGGAAAAAAAGTTAAATAAAATGCCTTTATTTCACTTCAGAGACCTATGAAAAAATTAATTCTAGTAAGTATAAAACGCCATGGTCAGTTTTTATCCCATATAATGTACACACATTATATGATAAAAAAAAGTAGAAAAAAACAATGATCAGTTCTTATTCAGGACGTCCCATACTATATACACACCACATATTAAACTATTTTACTGCAGCATTTTTCAGATATGGGGCATTATTACATTTCAAAGGGGTATAAAGACCCCATTTCTAATAAGTGTAAAAGCTAAACTTACCTCGAACACGACAAACTCCAGCTGCAGCCACGCCGTGTTGTAACCTCCATGATGATTCCCAACCGACTGATACTGTACACAGCGCGGGCACACACAGCGACTCCAAACACGCATGCGCAGTTTAATGTGCACACATTTTCGGCTTCAGTAGACACACAATACTTCAGACTGAAACAGAAAAAAAACAATGATCAGTTCTTATTCAGGACGTCCCATACTATATACACACCACATATGAAACTATTTTACTGCAGGATTTTTCAGATATGGGGCATTCTCTCTGTGTTGTTCATGAAACTACCGTAATCGCTGTAATATGCGCGCGCACTAAAATCAATCGCGGCTGGCTTGACCGTGTTTTTCTGAACCGCGGCTGGCTTTACCGCAGTAAATTAGAGCTGCTGTCAATACTGTATGAACATATGTACAGGTTCTTTACTCGTAACTCATTAATAAAGTTCGGCTTCAGAAAAAAAAACGTTTATTGCTAGTGCTCTTTTACCATTTAATGTTTTAACACACACGACTCAGTTTGTTCAGAAATGGCATCTAACTGGCGAGGCTTTGTCTGAAGACGCCGTTTTCACTCGGGGTGGGGGTAAGAAACACATCTCGGTGTATTAATCCGCGCGCTCGGTTCGTTATTATTTTATTTATTTATTTATTTACCACAGGACCCATGGGGGCTCCGTAGGTTCAGGTTTTTACACGAAAACGGTGTTTTGTGAATCTCCACACTATTAAAAACTGAAATTGCTAATTGTACGTCCTGAGATTAAGATGAACATTAATTGGGAGTCATGAAAGCGAGAATCACATCCAAAAAAGAAAGCTAAACTTACCTCGAACACGACAAACTCCAGCTGCAGCCACACCGTGTTGTAACCTCCGTGATGATTCCCAAACGACTGATACACAGCGCGGGCACAGCGTCTCCAAACAGCATCTCGACGCACATACTAAGCTGTTTATAAAGTAGACACTGTTTGTTTTTTCATTTTGTAATCTTTCCCGTGTTTACCGTGTACTGTACAATGTATATTCATTTTTTAATGAATTACTGTAAATAAACTACACATTCCGTTGATTTACCAGAAATTACTTTTCTGTTTTTTGTATGTGCTAAACTAAACTTCAGGGTCAAAGTAATAGCGATTTTATTTGAAAAGTATTATATATTTACAATGCTGATAAGTTCAAGCTTAGATTCATATATAAACTGCTTCAAAGTCTTTCCGTGACCGCTGAAATCCGACAGACTCAGGGCTCAAGGGAGGTGTGTCTGTGTGTGCGCGCGCGTGTGTATGTGTGTGTGTGCGCGTGCGCTGTAGCCTGTCCTATTTTCAGCGGATTTTTCCGCTACCGCAGATCAGTTTATCAACTTGTAATATATACATTTTAGGAATACATTAACATGTGCAGACATTTAAGGGTGCGCTGCCCTCTCTTGCCCCTGCGTAGAGCCTACACACACACACACACACACACACATCTATCTATCTATCTATCTATCTATCTATCTATCTATCTATCTATCTATCTATCTATCTATCTATCTATCTATTATATAAATACACATTTGGAATCTGCATCTACATTTTCTGTTACAAGTATAGAATTAGGTTCAGCTGAGACTCATGATCAATGGTGTTAGGGTACTTATGTAGTGATAATTAGTTTCAGCCAGATCATTAAAACTAACAATGGACTATGACACTCTTGAGAGGGGATATGAAGGTGTTATTCATTTATTTATTCTCTACAAGGGTGCGAACAACAGTACAGACCAAACTATAACTTTCTCTTATACTACTATAAAAATTCTAAATATAAACAAACAAAATACAGCTTTTTTTCCTCAGAGGTAAACGGAAAAGTGAAGTTGTTCAGCTGTTTACTGTCACTGCAGCTTCTTCAAAGTCTTCCCACTCCGTGACCACTGAAATCCGACACGACACCACGTTAGGCTGCGTCTTGACTCAATTGTATACCGACGGTGATTGGATGTTTCCCGAGGGCTCAGGAGAGTGTGTGTGTCTGTGTGTGTGTGTCTATGTGTGTGCGTGTGCGCGGGTACTTGTTCCACTGTTATAAAAACTCTAAATATAAACAAACAAAATACAGCTTTTTTTTCAGAGGTAAACGGAAAAGTGAAGATGTTCAGTGTCACTATGCAGATGTTACACTCAGTGGAGTTACCGAAATCATTGGTTTAGTCCTCATTGAGTTGCCACACATCATTTCCACATTTCACTCGCTTTTGTTCCTCTTATGTGAGCATAAACAGTGAAACATTCCACAGGTTTATAATACACCGCAGCCAAGTGAACCACGTTCCCGTCGAACGAAACGAGGCATAATCGTGGTGTTTGCTTCGGTTATGACACACCATAGTTTATTACCTGCTGTGGTAGATCTGAATATTTATTCAAACACAATAATAAAGCTTTATATCCTCAGGAGGGCTCAGTACATTGTTTTAGCGATAGTTTCACGGAAGCGAGTTCAGAACTAATCTAACCAAACCAAAAAAAAAAAAAAAACATCCGAAGCTTCAAATAGAATTAACGAACTAATGAAATTGATATATATGTAATTGATATACTGTATATACAGACGTGTGTGTGTCATTTTAATTCAAATGAACATTTTAATGCTTTCTGATACACTTATCAACTTATCCACATACACTTATCAACACAAACTCTCCGTGCACGCACACACAATCTCAAAAAAATTAATATTAATAACATACATATACAAATAAACAAATGTAGGTGTAATAAAAGTAGTCGTGATGTCAGTACTCGCCCAGCAAACCAGCCTTTTGCAGCGGCTTAAAACGTATGAATCATCTTCAAATATACAAAAAAAAAGCGAAAAAGACACTCGATTATTATGCATAGGTTATTTGTTTAATTCAAAAAGTTCATAAAAACACTTTAAAACGAGAGAAAAACTGTTAAAATCCTCGTTCGCCTTCTCAGCGTTAGGTAGCGAGTGACGTCATGATTTGAATCTGCGCGCCACCGGGGAAACATAGGGAAACTGACTTTCCCGGACCACCGGCTTTGGTCCTTCTATGCGCCATCTGGCGGATATTCAGTGAAGCACAACACATTTATTTTAAATTCCCGAATGTTGCCTCCGGCAAGTCGCGGCAAGCCGCGCGCTAAATTGCGGCATACCGCGGGAAAACACGCAGGGTTTTAAGGGCGACATCTGTATTTACCACAGGACCCCTGGGGGGCTCCGTAGGTTCAGGTTTTTACACGAAAACGGTGTTTTGTGAATCTCCACACTATTAAAAACTGAAATATTGCTAATTGTAAGTCCTGAGATTAAGATGAACATTAATTGGGAGTCATGAAAGCGAGAATCAAATCCAAAAAAGAAAGCTAAACTTACCTCGAACACGACAAACTCCAGCTCCAGCCACCCCGTGTAGTACCTCCATGATAATTCCCAACCGACTGATACACAGCGCGGGCACAGTGTCTCCAAACACGCATGCGCGGTTTAATTTGGACACATTTTCGGCTTCAGTAGACACTCAATACTTCAGACTGAAAGACGACTTCCCCCTACAGGTAATGAAGGGCATTTTCACAGCTTCCCGCACGCTGCCGCGCAAAGCCGGCAAAAAAAAAAACTAAACAGATCTAACAGATGAGGACTCAGATTAATGTGCAAAAAATATATAATAAAACTATATAAGTCTACATAGCCTTTATAAGACTCTATCTTAAGCGCACTTAAAACATTTTATTTAGTTTTAAAATAAAACAATTTTAAAACATCATCACTCGGGATTCGAACCGGGGCTTTGCAAATCTCTGGCCGAGCGTTCTAACCACTACACCAAATAGCCACTTTGAGACAATGCACCCCAGAGACATTAATAAGCCACTCGACTTCTTTGAAAGCAAGTGTACTTCTTTGATAAGTGACGAAGTAAGCCTGTTATAATAATAACTTGGTGTTATTTGATCTTATTGGTTTAGAAATTTATATTTAAATAAATAGTAAACTTGACCGATTTCGTTATAATTTTGTTTGATGAGTGGGGCTTGAAAATTCTCTTGAAAAATATGGTCATTTATTTCAGTTAATAAATCTACTATAATTTTTTTTTACTCATTATTGTACAGTACACATCAATAGCTCTGGTTCAGATTTTTAATGTTTGTTGTGGAAATTACCATCACTGTTGTATTTACTGTGATGAATGAAAATGTCACTTTGCGCCACCTGGCGGCCATTTTACGAATGACTTTGAAATGCATTTTGGCCGCTGTTGCCTTTAAACGGCGGTATACGCGGCGGGATGGTTATTCCGATTTTGTAACCACTGTACACCAGCCTCGGTTAACTGGTAGAGGAGGAGGCGTCGCAGTTATTCATAATGATAATCGTACAAAAACACGGACACAAATTTAACTCATTTGAAATTCTTTATAGTAACGTAAGTGTATTTAAGTATATTAAATCAGCTCAGTCGATTCCACTAATTATAATTTACAGACCTCCAGGTCCGTATTCTGAATTTCTTAGTGAATTTACAGATTTCATCTCAGACCTGGTCGTTTCTGTAGACAAAGAGTTAATTGCTGGAGATTTTAACATTCATTTTGAGAATCCAGAAGACCCTCTGAGAACAGCATTTATGTCCATACTGGACTCCGTAGGCGAAAATCAGTGTGTAGTAGGACCCACTCATAAAGCAGGTCACACTTTAGACTTAATAATATTTTTCGGATTAAGTATAAGCAATGTATTCACAATTCCACTGTCTGAAATTATCTCAGATCACTATCTTGTCTCCATTCAAGTGTGTCACAGTGATAATGTACGCACAGCACCGCGCTACCGTATTAAACGTACATTCACATCAATTACCACACAGAGTTTTATCAGTAATCTCCCAGAGTTGCCAACTTCGATTAGATCACCGTCTGATCCCACAGAACTCGATCAGGCGACTGAATATTTAGAGTCGACATTTCGTTGTACCTTAGATAATAAAGAAAAATTATTAGAGATAAGAAACTCGCTCAGAAATTAGGACGTAAATGGCGTCAAACTAAATTGTTAGTATTTCAAATAGCATGGAAAGAGATCGTCCTGAACTATAGGAAAGCTCCTAGTGTAGCTAGATCAACGTATCTCTCCACTCTTATAGAAGAAAATAAAAATAATCCTAGATTTTTATTTAATACCGTAGCCAAATTAACCAGAAATAAGACCACTACAGAAATCTCCACAACAACATCATGCAATAGTGAGGACTTCATGTGTAACGGTTAACCCCTAGATGGCGCCAGAGCGCCATTTATATTTATGTTGTGTTTTGAGTTGTAGTTTTGTTTTTCGTTCAGTTGGACTTCAGTTCCCAGTTTGCACCTCGGTCAGGTGACGTAGAAGCTCACCTGAACCGAGGGAAGTTAATTTGATTATTGGTTTATGTTTAGTTCTTTAAATAGCCTGGCTGGACTCCAGTCAGGCGTCTAGCAACCGTTACCGAAAGTAGTTTGTGTTGGAGTGTATTTTGTTTATGTTTTGATTTCAAATAAAGGACTTTGTGAAACCGTCAGCTTGCCTCCGCGATCATGCCTCGCACCCACTCCAGACGCAGACAGAGAGGGAAACGTGAAAGATTGCTAGACCTACCAAGAGGCATGGCGGAGGATCCCCTCCTGAAGTTTTTTGGGGGGGGCGCAGTGGCCATCTTGCCCGAGCTGACGAACTGGCGGGACAGCGAGGAGGAGGACTACGGCTGGGACTATAACATCGGGCTGGTAGAGGACGAGGAGGAGATGTACCGCAGCTGCGAGTACAGATTGCTGGAGGAGCAGGAGCACCTACGAGAGAGCAGCGAGGAGAGAGAGAGAGAGACACCACAAAGCTGGGAGGGCTGCAGGCTCGCCATTCGGCGGACGCCATTCAGGGGCGACGCGGCACGGGGTCACGTGGTTCCCCGCACTGGCCGGAAGAGAAGGGCGAGGAAGCCCAAGTACGGCAGTGACGAGGGGGAAAGAAAACCCCAGGCAGAGCAGCAGCAGAGAGAGGAGGAGCTCATGTGGTGGATTCCGGAGCCGGAACGGGTGAGTGAAATGCTGGAGCATATTAAGGAGCTCCAGCAGATGATCCTCCACTTCCGGGATGACCGCGAAGCGGGCTCGGAGCTTTCTCCTCTCTCGCCAACACTCAGCAGCGAGCTAGCGTGTCAGCAGCTGCTGTCCGACGCACCCGTTTCACCGCCGCCTTCCAGCTTCGAGGACAGCGAGCCAGCGTGTCAACAGCTGCTGTCCGACGCACCCGTCTTACCGCCGCCTTTCGGCTTCGAGGACAGCGAGCCAGCATGTCAGCAGCTGCTGTCCGACGCACCCGTTTTACCACCGCCTCCCGGCTTCGAGGACAGCGAGCCAGCGTGTCTACAGCTGCTGTCCGACGCATCCGTTTCACCACCGCCTCCCGGCTTCGAGGACAGCGAGCCAGCGTGTCTACAGCTGCTGTCCGACGCATCCGTTTCACCACCGCCTTCCAGCTTCGAGGACAGCGAGCCAGCGTATCTACAGCTGCTGTCCGACGCACCCGTCTTGCCGCCGCCTTTCGGCTTTGAGGACAGCGAGCCAGCGTGTCTACAGCTGCTGTCCGACACACCCGTTTTACCACCGCCTCCTGGCTTTGAGGACGACGTTGAGCCGTCGTTGAGCGCCGTGCACGCTCCCACGCTGCAGGAGAGCGCCGTGCACGCTCCAACGATGCAGGAGAGCGCCGTGCACGCTCCAACGATGCAGGAGAGCGCCGTGCACGCTCCAACGATGCAGGAGAGCGCCGTGCACGCTCCAACGATGCAGGAGAGCGCCGTGCACGCTCCAACGATGCAGGAGAGCGCCGTGCACGCTCCAACGCCGTCGTCGAGCGCACTGCACGCTCCAACGCCGTCGTCGAGCGCACTGCACGCTCCAACGCCCGCGTCGAGCGCACTGCACGCTCCCACGCCGTCTACGAGCGCAGTGACCGCTCCCACGCCGTCTACGAGCGCAGTGACCGCTCCCACGCCGTCTACGAGCGCAGTGACCGCTCCCACGCCGTCTACGAGCGCAGTGACCGCTCCCACGCCGTCTACGAGCGCAGTGACCGCTCCAACGCCTGCGTCGAGCGCAGTGACCGCTCCAACGCCTGCGTCGAGCGCTTCTCCAGCCCTGCAGCCGCCGAGCACGCTTCCAGCTCAGCAGCATCCGAGCGCTTCTCCAGCTCAGCAGCATCCGAGCGCTTCTCCAGCTCTGCAGCATCCGAGCGCTTCTCCAGCTCTGCAGCCGCCGAGCGCTTCTCCAGCTCAGCAGCAGCCGAGCGCTTCTCCAGCTCTGCAGCCGCCGAGCACGCTTCCAGCCCAGCAGCCGCAGAGCATGCCTCCAGCCCCGTCACCCAGCCTCCTGGATAGGAGGCTAAAGGTAGAACATTGGGTTGGGTGTCCGGGGCCTCCGGTGATGCTCCGGGAGGAGCATTTTTTAGAGGGGGGGTAATGTAACGGTTAACCCCTAGATGGCGCCAGAGCGCCATTTACAGTGGGAGCCACACCAAATAGCCGCGACAGTGTGGCTGAAGTGTGACTGGCGTGTGAATGGCCTTTGCACGCCGTAATCCCCCCTCCCTTTTCTGGCCGAAAGGCGTGTCAAGATTTCACAGTAAACACGCCCATTCAAGCCCTATTTATTCATTTACCTGGTGCCACCACTAGATGGCGCTTCGTTCTCAAGAACACATTAAAACAAGCCAGCTGCGCTGAGTTGCAATCACGTGATTTTAACAACCCGCCTCCACCCCCGCCGAACTGACGCTGCCAAACTACAGAGATGAAGATGGCGGCTTAACGGACTATTCGTGGTAAGTGATGTTTTATTTTATAAAATGTGTTTGTGGTAGTTTACAGTTTATTTCCCAGTTTAGTTTTTTTATTGGCCGTTTGAAATATCACTGGCAGCACCAGCAGCGGTCAGATGTGACTTTAGAGAACTTAATGATCTGTTTACCAAGTCTGGAGTTAATATTACAGCTTACTGTCAGTGTCACACACTCACAATGTCACTCCACTTTAACTCAAAAACATGCTCAAGCTTCAACAATACTATTAATGTCCCTATTACAAGAGCTGCACTACCCGATGAAGAGTGTTTGTGTTCTCTGTAAATACTGAGAGAATCTCACCGCGTGCTGTCTGGATAAATTCAGCGCTTATTTATTCTCTGGTTAAGAGTTAATCAGCAGGTTATTTCTGTGACTGTAATATAATGTGATGCAGTTGATGAGGGACACAGACTGAGGGGAGCTGTACAGGAGCTAGTAACGCTCATAACCCGGTTTATATTTTATACACTTTCCGCGGTAGCGCGAGCGCTTAGTTAACGAGCTGAATAACAACACAGAAGTATTTATCAGTTAAGGAGGAGGAGGAGGGGGGGAGGTGTGTGTGTGTGTGTGTGTGTGTGTGAGAGGGGCTTCAGTAAGTTATAGTTTGGCTTCAGAGATGAACTAATGCTCATATACGAGTGTTATATCGCTTAACTTATTTGTATGAGAAGCGCATTAAGTAAATTCCCGGTTAATTTAATTCAGACGATAATACAGACAGTCAGTGGTTAACACTAACACTGTTCACTGGATAACATTAGCACAGGCAGATTATTTACATTACAGAATCCCCAAAACAGTATTTTACACACTCTGTGGTAAATAGGTTTATTAATATATTTTATTTTTATTAGAACTATATGTTCTGTAAAGTTTATTTATCTTTGTCTTGACTAAATTCTCCTGTTGTCTTTAAGCAGAGCTCCGCTGTGGAGGATTTGGGGGGTCAGACGGCTGACGGCTGGACTTTTGGAGCTACAGGACTGGAGGAGCCTGAACAAGCTGTTGAGGGAGCTGTAGGAGGGATGACGTCACAGTCCGACAGCTTTAGAATGATGTTTGATCTGGTCTACTGTATATTCTGAACATAGAACTGCAAAATGTCTGATACAGTACTTTGGGGGAAACAAAGACTTCAACTGTTCCATGTTTAATAGTTTTGATATTTGAAAAATTAATATTTTAATGTAAAAGGACTATAGATAGAGACTTATAAGCAGCTGGTGTATCCGGGTAGTTTAATGAACTTTAAGCAAAAAGACAACATGTATTCATCTGTTTTATATAAATTACTGTTTTAACTTTGACTAGTTTTGGAAGAATAAATTGAATTGTTAAAGTCATGTTTTGCGTGTTTTAATTTTGGGGGATTGTTTGGGTATTTAAAAATTGTTTAGTTGAACCAACAACTTCAATGGGCAAAAAATGGGACACAACTTTGTTTTAAATAGTCAAAGAGTTGGGCTGAAAATAATAATAATAATAATTATTGATCATAGAAACAAATGAAACCAGTTAAACACTTGATTATATGTGTTTGTGATTGTGATTATGTGACCCATAATAATTTTTTCTCAGTATAAATAAATGTTTTGGGTTTTAAGAACTCCAAAAGAGCAACGACAAACTTGGTATTCTCCATTGAGGTTTCTCACCTTCCACTCCTGAGTATGACATGGTGTTAATTGCTCTGTGTGTGTGTGTGTTTTTGGCGGGGGGATGGGTGTGTGTGTGTTTTCGGCTGTTCAGCAGTTCTAAACACAAGCACAGTTTTTGTCCTTAACTAAAATACTTCAATACGTTAATAATGAATTTATTTTGCTGAATAAGGTAATAAGCGATATTTAAACCAAACCAGTAAGTTAAGTAAGTGTTCCATACATTAAAGTACTGTGTATAACCAAGTGCCCTAGCAAACACAGTTACAGTACAGTTTACAGTACAAACAGAGTGTGTGCGCTGGGGGGATTGGAAGGTGAGTGAGAATACTCATTTACAAGACAAAAGACGGTCAGAGGCAGCGCCGTTCTAGACCAGACAACACGGGGTGGGGGGAGGGGGCATCATGTTCAAGCACTGTTTTTACCTGGCCTTACTGTATAGTAACAGTATTGTATTTGCTGAATTGTGTTGAGGCACGCAAACCCCCTGACCACAATAAGGTGGCAATCCCTCAGGGGGAAACTAAAAAAAAAAAAAAATATATATATATATATATATATATAATTATATAATAAAATATCCTTAATCCAGATTTTATCAATCAATGACATAACATTTATCTAAGCTGGATGGTAAAATTCTCAAAAACGTTTAACCTAAAGTAAGACTTAACACACTATAACTAAAATATTTACAAAACTGAAAGGTTGTCTTATGAATAATAAAAAATACAAACTAAATTAAAACAGATGGGCTATTGAACAGATCATAATATGTTTTATGTTTTCTGATTATAAATGATATATGGGTTGATTTTAGAAAGGCTAAATTAAATAGCTAGTTTTTGGTCATGTCAGTCCAGTAACTATACTATGTAAAAGTAATTATAATATGAATTAATTAAGGGCAGGACCTAACCTAATGTTAATAATTTACACCATGATAACATTAGTATTCGTGTTTTTGTATATATTTTTAAATGTTCAAATGAACGTTTCAGAGTATATAATTTGTCGTGTCATCTGTGATTGAGACCCATGAGTTAAATTGAAATATTTTTTATAGGTAGTAAGCCAGGTTTTAGTAACCTTGGATAAATCAGCATGAAAGCCCTCTCTCGCACTCACACACACACACACACACACACAGACACACTGTACACACACAGACACACACAAATAATACATGAAATCGCGTAAAACCAAATGAAACTAGGGTAAAAATATGAGCAGTAAAATACAGTAGTATCCTGTAGGTGATTCCTGTCCTGTGATAACAGACACTAACACTCTAGAACTGTTTACTTCTGTTAGTTTTGTTTTCAAGTGTGAATGTTTATGGGGATTAAATCTGTCTCTGCTGCTGCATCTATACACCGTTGTGATAAGTGATTGATGCCCCATCAGATCTTTAATGTGGGACGTTATGCTGGTTAAATGACTAAAGACACACTGATCCGTATGGACAGATATTTGTTCCAGATATTATGCGCCATTAATCAATTTGTTATGCCAATTTGACTTTCAGCGAAAACATCAAAAATATAACAAAACAAACCAAATAAAACAAACCAAAGCAGAAGTTACATTTTAAGCTTTACTTTCAAATTCAAATTTGATTTGTCACATACACAGCGCGATATGCAGTAAAATGCTTTGGGTGCTTTAGGTGAGACTCGAACTCGGCATTGCTTCACCTGGACCGCTTTATAAGTATCACGCGCTAACCGATTGCGCCACTGGAGCCACACGGAAGATGGTCTTGTCAGAGTCTCCTCTCTCTCTCTCGTGCGCGCACACACACACACACACACACACACACACACACACACACACATGAAATTGCGTAAAACCCAACGAAATATAAGCAGTAAAAAAAAAAAAATCAGTTAAAATACAATAGTATAACAGGCGCTAACCCTCTGGAACTTTTTTTTACTATTGTCTCCAAGTGTTTATGGGGATTTAATGTGTCTGCTGCCGCATCCATTCACAGTTGTGATAAGTGATTAATGCCCCATCAGATCTTTTGACGGGGGAGCATTATGCATGATTAAATGACTAAAGAAATACTGATCCATATGGGCAGATATTTATTCCAGGTTGCATGCGGCATTAATTGGCTTTCTTATGCCATTTGTAGACTATCAGTGAAAAAATCAGCGAAAACATCATCAAAAATATAACGAAAACAAACCCAAGCAGACGTTACATTTTGAGCTTTACTTTGCAGCAAAATATTATCTATCAGTATATTAAATGGAACGGGGTAAAATACACAGTAATATAAAATACTGTACGTAGCCTGCGTTTTTATTCCGTACCTACAATGATCGGTATAGACAAATTACAGCCGTTACCGTGTCTTTAAGGATCATTTCAGGATGTCTTAAAAATATTTCACTAACTAATTTTATTAATTCATTATTAAATAATAAATAGCATAATCATCATGGGTTATGTATTGAGTGATTTAACAAATCTGTTTTATTAATCGGTTTGTTGTTGTTGTTTTTTCATCTATTTATGAAACTATGTTGACAATACAAGAACTGTCTGTATATTAAAGATACGGTATTGGGTTTCCTGGACACTGCAGTTAACTGTGCCAGTCAATGCTCCATCTGGCGGAATTATACGGCATTGCAACCATCTTTTTAGAAAGCGCATGGGGGCGTTTATGGGGCGGGGCATCGTTAACTGCGTCATCGCGGGGGATCACATTCCATGCACGAAGCCTTCATGGAACTGCCACGGAGCAGTCATGCTCCAGGCGGCTGTTTGACGTGGCTCCCACTGTATATTTATGTTGTGTTTTGAGTTGTAGTTTTGTTTTTCGTTCAGTTGGACTTCAGTTCCCAGTTTGCACCTCGGTCAGGTGACGTAGAAGCTCACCTGAACCGAGGGAAGTTAATTTGATTATTGGTTTATGTTTAGTTCTTTAAATAGCCTGGCTGGACTCCAGTCAGGCGTCTAGCAACCGTTACCGAAAGTAGTTTGTGTTGGAGTGTATTTTGTTTATGTTTTGATTTCAAATAAAGGACTTTGTGAAACCGTCAGCTTGCCTCCGCGATCATGCCTCGCACCCACTCCAGACGCAGACAGAGAGGGAAACGTGACATCATGGACTTTTTTAATAATAAAATTGTAAATATCACGCATAAAATTGAGGCTTTGAAACCGATCAATGTAATTGATACAGATGTTAACCTAGCCATGTCAGATTCAAACCTAGAATACTTTACTCCTCTTGAAGAGAATGAACTAATTTCACTCATCTCTTCTGCAAATTCATCAACCTGTATATTAGATCCTATACCGACACATTTTCTTAAACAGATAGTACCAGTAATAACAGAACCACTGTTGAGAATAATTAATTCCTCACTCAGCATTGGTTATGTTCCAAAATCCTTTAAATTAGCAGTTATTAAGGTTATTGGTTATTATTATAAAACCAATAATTAAGAAACCTGACCTCGACCCCTGTCAGCTGTCCAATTACAGGCCAATATCAAACATCCACTTTATCTCTAAGATTCTGGAAAAGATAGTAGCGGAGCAGCTATGCTCATATCTACATAGAAATGGCATACATGAACTGTATCAGTCAGGATTTAGGCCTCATCACAGCACAGAGACAGCACTCGTTAAAGTAGTAAATGATCTCCTATTGGCCTCTGATCAGGGTTGTGTAACTATGCTTGTATTACTCGACCTCAGTGCAGCTTTTGACACCATTGATCATGCTATTCTTCTTCACAGATTAGAAAATGTAGTAGGAATTAAGGGTACAGCCCTCTCCTGGCTCAGATCCTATTTGACCGATCGTTATCAGTATGTAGACCTAAATGGTGATTATTCTGCATGTTCTCTAGTGGAGTTTGGCGTTCCGCAGGGGTTCAGTTTTAAGGCCCACTGCTTTTCTCCCTTTACATGCTTCCTCTGGGCAACATAATCCGTAAGCATGGTATTAGTTTTCATTGTTATGTTGACGACACACAGTTATACGTCTCAACAAAACCTGATGATAAAAACCAGCTTACTAAAGTTGAGCAATGTGTGCAGGACATAAGAAATTGGATGCTAATTAACTTCCTTCTGCTTAATCCGGATAAGACAGAAGTTCTAGTCATAGGACCGCATACAGCTAGAAGTAAAATCTTAGATCACACCGTAACTTTAGATGGCCTTTCTGTTCCATCAAGTGCAACAGAAAAAAAACCTCAGCGTGATTATAGATTCCAGCCTTTCATTTGAAGCTCATGTAGATAATATCACCAGGATAGCATTCTTTCACCTCAGAAATATTGCCAAGATAAGAAATATATTGTCGGTAAATGATACAGAAAAACTAATTCATGCTTTTATCACTTCTAGGTTGGACTATTGTAATGCCTTACTGTCTGGTTGTTCTGTGCATAAACAAGCTTCAGCTAGTCCAGAATGCAGCAGCGAGAGTCCTCACTAGAACCAGAAGATATGAGTACATCACACCTATAGCACATACACCAACCCTATCTTCACTACATTGGCTCCCTGTGAAATTTCGCATTGATTTTAAAATACTACTCTTCACATATAAAGCATTAAATGGTCTCGCGCCGCAGTATCTGAGCGAACTGCTAGTGTCTTACGATCCGCCACACCTTCTTCGGTCAAAGGATGCAGGCTGCTTGTCTGTACCGCGTATTATGAAAACTACAGCTGGGGGCAGAGCTTTTTCTCACAAAGCCCCAAAATTATGAAATAGTCTTCCAAATAGTGTTCGGGACTCAGACACAGTCTCAGTGTTTAAGTCTAGGCTAAAAACCTACTTATTTAGCCAAGCATTTTTATAAATAGATTTGCCATAGGTAAAGGAGCAGATCTGGGGGACTCATGGACGTAGAGTATTATGGTGAACTGGTATGTTTAGATGCTGTCTTCCTCACTCTCATTTGATCACTCAGGTTTGTTGACTGTGAGGTGATTGTTTGCTTTACATCTCAGGGAGCCCTCATGTTTGTGTTTCCTTCTGACTCTCCCTTTTAGTTATGCTGTCATAGTTAGTCCTGCCGGAGTCCCTGCTTGCACTCTACAGTAAATATACATTCATATTATACATTGTGACTGTGACCATACCTAATTGCCATCTCTCCTCTTCTTCCTTTCTCCCCCTCTTTCTCTTTCCTCTCTCCCCCTGTCTCCCCCTTTCACTCTTTCTCTCTCTCTCTCTCTCTGTTGAGCTTCACATGTCATTCCTGAGCTGCCAGTGATCCAGACTCCCTCTGCCCTCCGGACCTGTCTGATCCATCCTGGTGCCCCGTTTCTGGTTGGAGGTCTCGTCGCATGGATGCCCCGTGTGTCTCTTTGGGATGCGTCTGGTGTCTGGGGATGATTCTCTCTACTTAGAAGATGGTTCTGGCCTCGACTGGTGTTGTCAGCTGTTTCTCTAAGGACTTGACAATTCGATAGTTCAGGACTGGAACTTTCTACAAGTCTATCTGAGTCTCCAATAACTACTGGACTCCATTTTAACATCAATTAACATCAACTATTATAGCTGAACCTAACACTTAACACTGTATAAATGCAGATAATTTCCTCCTATCTGTTTCACCCAGATGAGGATGGGTTCCCTGTTGAGTCTGGTTCCTCTCAAGGTTTCTTCCTATTACCATCTCAGGGAGTTTTTCCTTGCCACTGTCGCCCTCGGGGACTATCTGAACATTTTTGATTCATACACATTCACATTCCATACAAACTTAAATAATTCTTTTGATTGTGTTAAGCTGTTTTGAGACAATGTCAATTGTTAAAAGCGCTATACAAATAAAACTGAATTGATTTGAATTAATCATCCAACAACACCAAGAATCCATTCAATTTCACCTGACCTCCGTTTCATCACCACCCATCATCCTCAGACACCCCTGGCTGTTACAGCACGATCCCCCAATATCATGGACACAAAATCAGATGCTGTAATGGGGGCCAGCCTGTAACGAACTTTTCCTATCGGCGTCGGCTGGGACGTGCTTTAGGGAGTCCGAGGCCCCCGACGTCGACACCAACACTATCCCATCTGTATACCGAGACCTGGCCGAAGTATTCTGCAGGAGACGCGCCACTCATCTCCCGCCTCATCGCCCATATGACCTGGCGATCGACCTGCAGCCAGGCACGGTTCCACCCCGCGGCCATCTCTACTCCTTCGCAGCCACCGAGACCCGGGCGATGGAGGAACATTTGTCGAACGCCCTTCGCCAAGGTACCATCAGGCCATCCTCCTCACCCGCCGCCGCGGGGTTCTTCTTTGTGAAGAAAAAGGGGGGCGAACTTCGCCCATGTGTCGATTATCGGGGGCTAAACAATATTACCATCAAGAACCGACACCCACTGCCTCTTACCAACTCTGCCCTGGACGCCCTCTCTGGTGCCACCATTTTTACGAAGTTGGACCTTCGGAGCGCCAACAACTTGGTGCGTATCAGAGAGGGCGATGAGTGGAAGACGGCCTTCATCACACCTACAGTGGTCACCTAATCGGAGCGTCGTATTTAACGTCGCCGCCGCATTACAGCATGTGCATTTGCTGGCTTTTACCACTGAGTGGCGCTATATAACTACAGACTGACGCCTCATGCCTTAGTTCATTCTCTGCCGCATTAATGAGACGCGTTCCATTAAATAATACACGTACAGTGGTGTGACAACCAGACTGCTCATTACCGTCGCACTCACCGCCGTGGAAACGCGGCAGCGGCCAAAATAAACCAGGAGCATTTCAAAATAATTCGTGAAATGACCGCCAGGTGGCGCAAATTGACATTTTCCGTCGTATCGGTTTTTAAATATATTCAGAGCTTAAGTCATAATAAAGTCAAAACAATATGTTGTAGCGAAGTAATACTACAATTATGATAATTTACACATCCAACAAACATGAAAAACTATAAATATAAAAAATATGAGTTAGAAAACATTGGTTTTATTTTGTTTAGACAGACTCTCTGTTTTTATCTGTTTAGTGTTATTATTAAAGAAAACAGCACAAACAACAGCACTAGGGCTTTAAAAAAATTTATTTCGACAATACTTACAGTTGTTAGAGTTTAAACATCAAGATTTAAATATAGAAATAACTAAAACAAATAGAGCAAACTTCCAGAATATATAATAAAAAAATAAATCAATAAAAAAGATGCACAGTATGCAGTATAATCGGGGCCTCTCATTACATTATTTGCTCGCACTTCGTCTGGCACTGAACCAAAATATATTGTCTTACATTTGTGAATAAAATATCATTGTTTTATTCAGAGATTTACAGTATTTGTGCAAAATAATAGTTATGCAATATAATTACAGGCTCTGGATTCGTTTTTCGTTTGCAGTATAAAACCAAAATACATCTTACTATTTTTGAGAGATTTGTCGTAAAAAAAACAGTTTTTTTTTTCAGATATTTGTCTGTACAAAATAATATTTATGCAATATAATCACAGGCTCTTGATTCGTTATTCGTTTGCAATATAAACCAAAATACATTAACCATATAATATAAACCAAAATATAAACCAAAATATTTAATTTGCTGTATTAAATATTTATGCCGTCTCATCAAGGATCCAAAGATTGCGTTGTACTAAATAATATTTTTGCTGATTTTTTTCTGCGCTTCAGTTGTACTGAATGATGTTTTACTGTATGTTTATATTAAAAAAAATATGAGTTAGAAAACATTGGTTTCATTTTGTTTAGACAGACTCTCTGTTTTTATCTGTTTAGTGTTATTATTAAAGAAAACAACACAAACTGTAACGGTTAACCGCTAGATGGCGCCAGAGCGCCATTTATAGTTGTATGATGTTTTGAGTTGTGGTTTTGTTTTTCGTTAAAGCTTGACTTCATTTCCCGGCTTGCACCTCGGTCAGGTGACGTAGAAGATCACCTGAACCGAGGGAAGTTAATTTGATTAGTGTAATTATGTTTAGTGCTATAAATAGCCTGGCTGGACTCCGTCTGGCAACCGTTACCGAAAGTAGTTTGTGTTGGAGTGTGATGTTTTATGTTTTGTTTGGATTTTCAAAATAAAGAACTTTGTTAACCGTCAGCTCGCCTCCGCGATCATGCCTCGCAAGCACGGCCGACACAGACATGTAGTGAAACGTGACAGATTGCCAGACCTACCAAGAGGCATGGCGGAGGATCCCCTCCTGAAGTTTTTTGGGGGGGGCGCAGTGGCCATCTTGCCCGAGCTGACGAACGGGCGGGACAGCGAAGAGGAGTACTACGGCTGGGACTACAACATCGGGCTGGTAGAGGACGAGGAGAAGATGTACCGCAGCTGCGAGTACAGATTGCTGGAGGAGCAGGAGCACCTGCGAGAGAGCAGCGAGGAGAGAGAGAGAGAGACACCACAAAGCTGGGAGGGCTGCAGGCTCGCCATTCGGCGGACGCCATTCAGGGGCGACGCGGCACGGGGTCACGTGGTTCCCCGCACTGGCCGGAAGAGAAGGGCGAGGAAGCCCAAGTACGGCGGTGACGAGGGGGAAAGAAAACCCCAGGCAGAGCAGCAGCAAAGAGAGGAGGAGCTCATGTGGTGGATTCCGGAGCCGGAGCGGGTGAGTGAAATGCTGGAGCATGTAAAAGAGCTCCAGCAGATGATCCTCCACTTCCAGGAGAACCGCGAAGCGGGCTCGGAGCTTTCTCCTCCCTCGCCAACACTCAGCAGCGAGCTAGCGTGTCAGCAGCCGCTGCCCGACGCACCGCCGCCTTCCAGCTTCGAGGACAGCGAGCCAGCATGTCAGCAGCTGCTGTCCGACACACCCGTTTTACCGCCGCCTTCCAGCTTCGAGGACAGCGAGCCAGCGTGCCAACAGCTGCTGCCCGACGCACCCGTCTTACCGCCGCCTTTCGGCTTTGAGGACAGCGAGCCAGCGTGTCTACAGCTACTGTCCGACGCACCCGTTTTACCACCGCCTCCCGGCTTTGAGAACGACGTTGAGCCGTCGTTGAGCGCCGTGCACGCTCCAACGCTGCAGGAGAGCGCCGTGCACGCTCCAACGCTGCAGGAGAGCGCCGTGCATGCTCCAACGCTGCAGGCGAGCGCCGTGCACGCTCCAACGCTGCAGGCGAGCGCCGTGCACGCTCCAACTCTGCAGGCGAGCGCCGTGCACGCTCCAACGCTGCAGGAGAGCGCCGTGCACGCTCCAACGCTGCAGGCGAGCTCCGTGCACGCTCCAACGCTGCAGGCGAGCGCCGTGCACGCTCCAACGCTGCAGGAGAGCGCCGTGCACGCTCCAACGCTGCAGGAGAGCGCCGTGCACGCTCCAACGCTGCAGGCGAGCGCCGTGCACGCTCCAACGCTGCAGGCGAGCGCCGTGCACGCTCCAACGCCACCTCCCGGCTTCGAGGACAGCGAGCTAGCAGGTCAGCAGCCGCTGTCCCACGCACATGTTCTGCTGGACTCCAGTCAGGCGTCTGGCAACCGTTACCGAAAGTAGTTTGTGTTGGAGTGTGATGTTTTATGTTTTGTTTGGATTTTCAAAATAAAGAACTTTGTTAACCGTCAGCTCGCCTCCGCGATCATGCCTCGCAAGCACGGCCGACACAGACAACAGGGGAAACGTGACACAAACAACAGCACTAGGGCTTTTTAAAAAAATTTATTTCGACAATACTTACAGTTGTTAGAGTTTAAGACATCAAGATTTAAATATAGAAATAACTAAAACAAATAGAGCAAACTTCCAGAATAGATAATAAAAAAATCAATCAATAAAAAAGATGTACAGATGTCGCCATTAAAAACGCGCGTTTCGAGAAAAGGGATCCCGTGACTTGCCGCGGCTTTGCGCGGCTGTGTGCAGCAAGCTGTGAACATGCCCTTCATTACCTGTAGGGGGCAGTCGTGTTTCAGTCTGAAGTATTGTGTGTCTACTGAAGCCCGAAAATGTGTCCAAATTAAACTGCGCATGCGTGTTTGGAGACGCTGTGCCCGCGCTGTGGATCAGTCGGTTGGGAATCATCACGGAGGTACAACACGGCGTGGCTGCAGCTGGAGTTTGTCGTGTTCGAGGTAAGATTACCTTTCTGTTTTGGATGTGATTCTCGCTTTCATGACTCCCAATTAATGTTCATTTTAATCTCAGGACTTACAATTAGCAATATTTCAGTTTTTAATAGTGTGGAGATTCACAAAACACTGTTTTCTTGTAAAAACCTGAACCTACGGAGCCCCCCAGGGGTCCTGTGGTAAATCAATAAATAAATAAAATAATAACGAACCGAGCGCGCGGATTAATGTGATGTGTATTTCTTACCCCCACCCCGAGTGAAAACGGCGTGTTCAGACAAAGCCTCGCCAGTGAGATGCCATTTCTGAACAAACTGAGTCGTGTGTGTTAAAGCATTAAATGGTAAAAGAGCACTAGCAATAAACGTTTTTTTCTGAATCCGAATTTTATTAATAAGTTACAAGTTAAATTTCAACTGTAAAGAACCTGTACATACATGGGCAGTGGTGGCTCAATCGGTTAAGGCTGTGGGTTACTGGGTTACTGATCGGAAGGTCGGGGGTTCGAACCCCAGCATCCCAGCACCCCTTAACCCTATCTGCTCCAGGGGCGCTGTAAGCTGGCTGACCCTGCGCTCTGACCCCAGTTTCCTAATTGGGATATGCGAAGAAGAAATTTCGCTGTGCTGTAAAAAGTACATGTGACAATAATTGAATATTCTTCTTCTTCTTCTTCTTCATATGTTCATACAGTATTGACAGCAGCTCTAATTTGTCTAAATCGCATTGCAGACAAGTTGAGTCATCCTGTGACCCTGCATGCTTAATCTTTCCACACATGATTCTTGCTTCTCACTTTTTCCTTAATCTCCGGTTCGGTTCTGGTTTCGGTCTGTTCTCATGAGTTGTGAAGCGAGAGGAACAAAGTATAAGTATTGTTCATTTGCTAAATTAAGTATCATGAATTTTAATTGAATATCTATCTCTGTATTTTTCACAGCAGTTTGTGACTGAAAGTGTGTCTGCATCTGACTTCAGGAGTTTCCTGACCAACCGGATCTAACGGTCATATTTAAAAATCATAAAGTACAAAACGTTTCAGTTAGTGTTTAATTTTGTTTCTATGATTAATACTTATTTGTTGTGTTTTATGTTTTGTACATCTTTTCAAATTGAGACCTCATTTGTAAGTTACTGTTTTCTCGTTTTTCTATAAATTAATCAAATGTTTGCTTGTTATTAATTGTATTTTTTATAAAAAAAAAATAAAATAAACGAATCTGTTTTATTATTAGCTGAGAGTGTGGTTTATTTATTTATCATATTTGTTCATTGTAACATGCATTAGGGAGCATTATCTCTGCGAAGTGTGTCTGCTATCTGGGAATTAATTACCTTTACTTGGCTATTTTAAATAAATCTAATTTGTGCATTAAATATAATTATGTAACTTTTACTTGATTTCTTTGATTGTTTCTTTGATTATGTGTAAAGAAAATACAATTTATATATTCGTGTTTAATTACAAAAAACATTTTAATGGTTAGTGATTGTTGCAGACATTCACATCATTTTTTGGGGAAGAGCTTGGCTTGTACAGGCTACTCATCAGCAGTCGGCGCCCCACTGTAACCAGAAGATCAAAGGAGCAGTTATCGGCTGACACGTAGTCTTCTGAGTTTGGAGACCCACAGAACCCCCACTGTATTATAATGCCTCTTCTCACCTTTCATTCATGATTTCGCTGATGGGGGAATTCGTACAATTGGGGGTTTTAAAAACAATTAACAAGGCCGAGTAGAGGTCTCTGCCTAAAATGGTTTTCGCCAGCAAAACACCTCTCTCTCTCTCTCTCTCTCTCTCTCTCTCTCTCTCTATATATATATATATATATATATATATATATATATATATATATATATATATATATATATATAAATTCACAATCACATTCCAGCTCTTATTCCCAGCCGTGGTCAAATAATGGATGAAATAATTATTCAATGCTGGACACAAACAGCAAAAAATATGAAAAGCCCTAAGCACTTTATTGCTTTTCATCATGTTTTTTGCTGTTTGTGTCCAGTATATATATATATATATATATATATATATATATATATATATATATATATATATATATATATATAGTTAATTCATGTCTATGATTTAAAAAAATATAAAAACATATGATCTTTTTGAGTTATGCGTTGTTGTTTTTTATTATTCATAAGACAACCTTTCAGTTTTGTAAATATTCTAGTTACAGTGTGTTAAGTCTTTCTTAAACGGTTTTGAGAATTAGACCATCCAGCTAAGATCAATATTATTAATATTAAGCATTTTATTTCTATTTATTCTATGCTTTGCTGGAGAAATACATTTTAGGCAGAGACGTCTCGGTCTTGTTAAATAGTTTTAAACCCCTGAATTGTGCCAATTCCCCCATCCGAAACTGGTTTGATAACTTCTCACCTATCAAAGGTGAGAAGAGGGACTGAGCTGTAACTGAGCGCACTTTCACGTTTTACTGTAAAGACACACACACACACATACAGGCACGTGCAGAGGGGGGAGGGCGCCCCTTGCCTCCAGGATGCCTCAAGTATGGGCGTAAATTTCATTTAACAGTAGGGGGGGACAATAAATATAATATTTCTCATGAGCAATTTTTGAAGGGGACACATATAATACAGTCAAATTGTACTTATAACGATATGTCCCCACAGTGAAAAACTTTGCTTCTATCATTATTATTGTAGCACGGAGACTGCACCATTATGGTTATTTTCAAAGTATTTCTCAGGTTCAATGACAAAGCAGATTTTTCTTCAAAACGATTTATTGCATTGTTTATGTTGTTAACAGTCAAGCCATCAACATACAATAAAATGTAAACATGAGATCTAAACTAAAAACTGTGCTCCCTGTGCTGGTGCTGGCAATATCATCTCTTTGTTCTGCTGTCTCTGGCTCCCTCCCTGGTCCTAAATCTGCCCCTTCCTCTACTCTCACTGTCTCAGAACAGACTGACTCCTGAAGCAGAAAAAAATGCAGGAAAATATGTTTTCCATACTCATACTAACTAACTTGTTTACATTACACTTGCTAAATTGAAAGATCATACTGTAAATTGGTGAGCCTATTACTTTCTACTAAACAGCCACAACTCAAAAAACATTAAAGAAATTGTTCACCCCCCAAAAATTGTAAAAAATCTGTCATTATCCCTTCAATAAATGCACCACACTTACCCAACACTGTACATCTGATTGACCCTGGTCTACCTGTCCCTCAATAATTTCTGTCTCCTTTGCCTGTGATTGATATTGTGACATTAGTATTTTCATAAGCACCCATTCTTAAAGCCAAATTTCCTTAATATGTGAACTTGTACTTACTTGGCGTTTAAGTCACTGAAAAATTATCTTATGTCCATTTATCTAGGACACTGCAAGGCAAGTTTATTTATACTGTAGCACGTTTCATACACAATGGTCATTCAAATTGCTTTACATAAAGAAAGTAAAACTATCAAAAAATAATGGCAAAGAATTCTCTGAGGATGTGAAAGAAAGAATTATTGCTCTACACAAAGATGGCCTAGGCTATGAGAAGATTGCTAACACCCTGAAACTGACCTGCAACACGGTGGCTAAGACCACACAGCGGTTTAAAAGGACAGGTTCCACTCAGAACAGGCCCTGCCATGGTAGACCAAAGAAGAAGAAGAGTGCACATGCTCAGCGTCATGTCCAGATGTTGGCTTTTGAAAATAGACGTGTGAGTGCTGCCAGCATTGCTGCAGAGGTTGAAGGGATGGGGAGCCAGCCTGTCAGTGCTCAAACCATATGCCGCACACTGCATCAAATTGGTCTGTATGGCTGTCGTCCCAGAAGAAAGCCTCTTCTAAAGATGGTGCACAAGAAAGCCCGCAAACAGTTTGCTGAAGACAAGCAGACTAAGGACATGGCATACTTGAACCACATCCTGTGGTCTGATGAGACCAAGATAAACTTATTTGGTTCAGATGGTGTCAAGCGTGTGTGGCGGCGACCAGGTGAAGAGTACAAAGACAGATGTCTCTTGCCTACAGTCAAGCAAGGTGGTGGGAGTGTCATGGTTTGGGGCTGCATGAGTGCTGCCGGCACTGTGGAACTACAGTTCATTGAGGGAACCATGAATGCCAACATGTACTGTGCCATACTGAAGAAGAACATGATCCCCTGCCTTCGGAAACTGGGCCGTAGAGCAGTATTCCAACATGATAATGACCCCAAACATACTTCCAAGACAACCACCTGAGGGTAAAGGTGCTGGACTGGCCAAGCATGTCTCCAGTCCTAAACCCTATTGAGCATCTGTGGGGCATCATCAAATGGAAGGTGGAGAAGCACAAGGTGCCTAACATCCACCAGCTTCGTGACGTGATCAAGGAGGAGTGGAAGAGGATTCCCATGACAACCTGTGAAGCTCTAGTGAACTCCATGCCCAAGAGAGTTAAGACAGTGCTGGAAAATAATGGTGGCCACACAAAATACTGACACTGGGCACAGTTTGAACATTTAGGGGTGTACTCACTTTTGTTGCCAGCAGTTCAGACTTTAATGACTGTGTGTTGAGTTATTTTGAGGGAACATCAACTTTACACCATTATACAAGCTGTACACTGATTACTTTACATTCTATCAGAGTTTCATATCTTTAGCGTTGTCCCTTGAAAAGAAATAATAAAATATTTACAAAAATGTGAGGGGTGTACTCACTTTTGTGAGATACTGTATACATTTTAGGAATATATTAACATTTGCAGACATCATTATATGTTGAATGGAACTTGTAAGCCATTGAATGGTGTTAAAAATACTTGCAAAACAAGTATTGCAGCCATACATTGGAGGGAACTTCTGAGGTGGTGTAATGGAAAAATCATATTTTAATTATATGTATTAATTCTATTTGATTCTTGTAGTAAGTGTGTAACGTAGGCCTTAGAAGTTTGAACTTAGTTGTCGAAGCTTAGAGACACAAGGCCGAGAACAGAATAGAAACAACCTGATTGTAGTTGTCCCTGAATAAATGATAAGGTATGGACATCTAGTCTGGGGCAGATAAAGAGTCATGAGTTTGAATGTAGGAACTTCACGTACGGGGCGTTGATTATGTTAACAGAGATGTTTGTGTATAAAATAGGTCAGCTAGAGAAAGAGATCACCTTTCTCTATGCTGCAACTGTTTGCTGTATGAGACTGGTCCTTCTGCAGAAGTTTAAAATAAAACCTTTGTTACTTTGCTCTTACCCAGTGTATGGATTACTTGTCTTTATATTGGTTTCAGAATTTCCACCACAACTTGGCGTTGTCGGCAGTTCTCCGTGTTTGAGGAAGGCATTGGAGAATCCCGGGGAGGCGTAAGCGCTGACGCCTTGAAGGCTTTTCACTTCATCTCAAACGCTTAATTGGCAATCGAGCGTGAGAGGACCGGGGATTCACCATGTCACCTCAACACCGGAGTTAAAAGAACTAAAATAGTGTGGTAAGGAAATTTTTTAAGTTGTAAGTCTTTAAGTTATAATTGTTAAAGTTAAAGTAAGTTGTAATTGTTAAAGTTAAAGTAAGTTGTAATTAAGTATTAAGTGCACTTTCTCACAGTGGCTGGGATAGATTTAAACTTGGATCTATCACACGAGTCTGGGATTCGTGAAAAGTACCCAAAAAAGTGCAAAGGCGCACAAAAGAGAGAGATAGGGTACTGGTTTCGCCTCGTTTCCGAAAAACTTGGCCCCGCAGCAGACGTGCTCGGTGTGAGGACCTCCGGAGGTAAAAGCAAGTCAGAGTGCAGGGTTGCAAGGTGCACACGTAAAAGTCAAGAGGACTTTACGGGAAAAACAGTCAAGGGGACTGTTGAGGTAAATTAAGGTAGAGTGTAAAGTGCACCGGTAAAGTCAAGAGGACTTTATGGCAGAGTGCAAACTGCTGCACCGGTAGCAGTCAAGGGGACTGTGAGAGCTCACTGTGAGTTAGTGGCACGTGTAAATTGACAAGTAAAAATCATGGGTAACAGCAAAAAAAAAAAAAAAAAGATTGTTACGCTTGTGGCGTTCCTTGGTAAAGATAACATCTAAATTATGTTATGAGAAATGTTTGAGAAATGTGGAAATCCAGGGAAAACAAAAGAAAAAAAAAGAGAAATGTAGAATTATTAATTACTGAGATTGCTTTTGAGTTGTGGATGTGTGAATCATGTGTAGATAGATAATTACAATAACAAAAAGAATAACAAAGTAAACATTAATTGGGTAGGATTTAATATGTGGAAGGCAGAAGCAGAACTTAGAGAAAAACGCATACAACCTAAAATGCAAGCACAAAACATTGATCCTTTTCAGTGTGTTAAGTTTGTTTCAGATCCCGACCTGGACGGCTGCCCCCCGCGACCCCCAGCTATTAGACAGATAGCCCCTTCAGCAGATCCAGTAAGACAACATGGACAAGAGACTTCTCGGCAGGCCCCAGGCCCCAGCACAGCCAGCACAGCAAGCACAGCCAGCACAGCAAGCACGGCTCTGTCTCCAATTTCATCACATACTCGAACCAAGGTTCAGCTGAAAAGAGAAAAGGCTGATCGACAACCACCACCTGATGACAGCGAGGACGAGAGAGAGGAACTCTTAGGAGCTACAAGAAGTGTTCATCAAGAAATCACTGCTCCAATGATGGAAGTAGCAGGGGCGGATGGCACAGCGATGCCTGTTCACCGACCATGGACAATAAAGGACATCGAAAATGCACATGGACAGCTCCCAGACCCGAGAGAGGGGGGAGGACAGAAATTCGGTGATGAAATGAGCAGATTTTGCTCAGAGTTTCGCCCGACATCTTATGAAATGCGAAGACTTTTGGGGAGAAAACTAGGTGCGGACTTTGCAAAGATTAAGTATTCCTGGCCAACGGACAATGTTTTCGCACGGCGAGCTCAGGCTGATCATGAAGAAAACCAAGCATTTAACGGTTTTGTGGTGTGCCTTACAGCAGCGTGTAAAGAAGCGTTCCCAGCAAAAATGGATATGACTAAAATATCAATGTGCAAACAACAACCAGGAGAGAGCGTGTCACACTATCTCACCCGTCTCACTGAGGTACATGATGCAAACAGCGGATTGGAGAGGCCTGCAGACATTTCTGTGGCAGCAATTTCACCGTATGAAGCACATTTGAGGAACAGTTTCATAAATGGATTACAGGAGGACATCGCTCAAAAGGTGAAAAACACATGCGTTGGATGGGACACTGGAAAACTTAGTCTCATTGAACAACATGCAATACACGCGGAAAAGCTGGTATCACAAGAAAAAGATAAGCGCAACAAGAAGAGAGAAGACCAGAGTGACAATGCACAGCTGGCAGTGTTGCAGATGGTAAGACAAACTGCGGATATACAGTACAGGAGACGTGGAAGAGGACGAGGAGGCCGTGGACGTGGGAGAACAAATGGCTGTTATGCATGCGGAAGTGAAGACCATTGGATTAGAGACTGTCCGAGAAGGAGCAGAGGAGAGGAATGGATTAGGAGAGGTGAGGATCAGGGTGGAAATTGACAGAAAAAGGCCGGGGACGTGGGGAGCAGACCCGAAGGAGAGGGTGAGTCAAAAAAATTTTTTTCCTACTAACACTTCTTGCTCTGATCGCAATGAAGAAAAGCTTGCTATCTTTTTCAATGATTCAATTCACGTTTGTATCTTAGAAACAGCCACACATGCTACGTATGATCTTGAAGTATACAGTATCAGTAAAATGCCAACAATGGAAGTGCAGCTCCATGACAAACAAAATTCATTTTGCTACATTCCATGCAGGTCATTCAGTCATTAAAGTGTGTGAATTTGACAGTTTAGTGAAACAGAGTGGCAGATTCCTGAACTCTGTGGGCACTTCAGGACATGCAGCTGAAAAGAGCCTCATAAAGACAAGCGTGTGGCTTTTTCCAGGTGTACATGATGATAAATTTAGATTTTTTGCTCTTATTGCTGCCCAGTAAATCTATTGGGGTGAAGATTTCATATGTAAATTAGGTATAAAACTCTTGAGACTAAACCAGTATTGAGCCTGAGGATTTCACTCTTGTGAAATGTGATCCGTTGCCCCTGTTGTATGTGTATGAATGGAAGCTCTGCACTTCAACTGTGAGTTCAGTAAATGCTACGGTGATAGACAAATATATACCAGTAAACACATTATGATATTAGATATGTGTCACATATCTCATTTTTTTTAAAGATAAGCTCAGATGTGTAGTTAATGTAGAGATAAGCAGTGTGCACATGAGAAAATGTAGCACAAGTGTCACAGTAATGTCCCTTAATCACAGTAGGGACACCCCTAATGTGTTATTGGATAAAAGTAATAAGGATGAGGGAAAAAAAAATAAAAAATAAATAAATTATTGGGCCTTTGAGTGACATGTGGTATGAATGAGAGTGATTGAGAATGAACGTCTTATCTGACATTACATTACAGCCACAGAGAAACAAATGCTGATGAAATGCTGAAAAATAATGTGTTAAAGTATAAAAGAACTGTATATATTACAGTACCTACAGTCACAAGACCTGGCCAGGCAGAAAAAATTAAGTTATCAGCATGCGGAACCTTTTTCTTTTCTTTTTTAAAAAGAATTTATGTTTATAATTACTCACTAAAATGTATGGGCTAATGGCAAGCACGATGTAGGTTTAATTAAGGGAAGTGAACTGGCGGTGATCACCCCAAAGTAAAATTTAGGCCTTACAAACTTCATACTGTATCTACCCGAGTCTTTAACTGAAATAATTCCAGTGTTTAATTCTTTATTTTAAAGCTGTTGTCATGGTAAACATCAGCAACTTCTTATTGTCCAGCAGAACAAGGTCATAAAGCAAACCATATAAAAGCTACAATTCGCACATACAAGTCATATCTTAGGTCAAATTGTTTTGGGACAAGATAAAACTTTGGATCCAAGTACAGTAGTAGTCCAAAATATTCTAAAACAAATAAGAAAATTGACGCTAAAGTAGAAATGTAAAAAGTAAAAGTGTTTTATTGCAGAAAAGTTATTTTGATCTATACAATCCTCGAGGCCCCAGTGAGCTACACACTCATGGGAAGGGTCTACTGGCCCACAGTGCACTTAGTTGAACTCCGGAAGCAAGAACAATCTTTAATTGAATCAAATTTGGCAGTATAAACTACTTTATTATTGGACATTTAAAATTATAAAAGGCCTTTTACAAAAACTGTTGATGAAAAGAATTGTTGCATGATTTCAGACTGGCTGCAGGAAAAAAAAAAAAAAAAACAGAGAGAAAGAGAGAAAAACAATGAGATCTTTATCTCACTTCTCAGCCAAATCAGATCCTGTAGCAGCAGCATCACCCATGTGTTTATGTCCAGTACCAGAAGCTGAGAAGGCAGGTATAGAATAAAGATATACTGTATAGTGGGCTACAGTAATTTGACATTTCTAGTTCATGAAGTTTCAGTATCTTTTATACAGAGAAGAATCACACTTATTTGCAACAGAGTGGTTAAAGTACAATACTAAATTATAAATATCAATGTGGAAAGATGTATAGTTCTAACCCTCTAACTCCTTTCTTTCACTGTTAAACAACTTTGTTCCACTAGGATTGATCCACAGTAAGCGCCACTACAGAATCCGGATATAAAATGAACGTGGATGGAACAATATTTTGTGATAGAGAAATAGGTGCTAACAGGAGTTTGTCATAGTTATAGCACATGAAATTTAAATAGTGTAAATGTAATGCTCAAACTAACAAATTATATTCTATTTCAGAAAAGCAGATGCAGCAGCGAAGGCCGTGGCCAAGCTTCCCCTTTCCTATAACCATAACATGTGTGTGTGTCTAATGCTCTCACCCCCACAGCTAACCTTGAAGAGCTTCAGAGCTACAGCCACTCCAGGAGAGGAAACACTCTGGAGAAAAGCGGGATGTGTTTTCATAGAAGGGGTTTGGTACGACCCCAATCACAAGCCATGTCTACCTATAAAGCTATTTCTTTCTATGCTAAGTTGACACACGTGTAAGGACCATGTGTCAAAAGGGGGAATAAGCGATAGTATGTGCATTTGTGTTACTAATAACATACTGTACTGTAGATAAAGGAATTAAGATGAAGCCAGAGCACACAAAAAGTAAAAGGACATTGTGAAGATGAAATGTTATGTTATTGTGCAAAACTCTTTGAGGATTTAATTTTAATACAGGCCCACTGACAGTGCTCCTAACACCACAAAAAGAAGTCAAAGTAGTGGAAACAGAGATGAGGGTACACGCCAGCTACCCCAAACATGTTCCAGAACCTAAGAGAAAACAACACCGAGGTCACCAAGGGTGAACAGTGATGTGCTAGTAACCTCTCCTGTAAACCCCGACAGACCCTCACCTGTACGCAAAGTGCATGGGTCAGAAGAACCAACTAGAGTGACAGAAACAACGCAGAACCACAACTCTCCACTCAAATTCATCACAACAATAAGTACACTACATTTGAGGACAACACATGAAGAAATTGTAAGGTGTCAAAGTAGCAGTAGCACTGAGTAACATTGGTGACATATAAAGGTAATTAGAGTTAAAAGTAAGTGTTGTAACTACTGACAGGATAGAAGACTTGATACATACTTAGAGGACGGAGAATATTAGTGACTGAGATTATTCACACTACAGACATTGAATTAGCTGGACTGGACCCTTGGTTACAAATTAGAAAACACCCCAAAGCAATTTGGGTAACTTTAGGAATAATAATAGTTATCGTTACCCTGGCGTGCCTACTTATTGAGAATTCGGAGAGAAACGGCGATGATAAAGTCTATTTAACAAACTCAAGCTACATGCATTTAACTAGAATAAAGAGAAGAGACAGCATGATAAAAAGGCATAACACTAATCTCAATAGATGTGCAGGGAAATTGGGAATGTGCCCTATCATTAGACATTGCTGATAATATAACAGACATACACAACCTCTTGTGTTGTGTATGCCATGCCATGTCCTCGGGCTGGGTAGCACTGCCCCTAAATAATGTCACAGCAGCAGAAGCAAATGCAGACAACACGTCTTGTATTATACCGATAACCACCATGGCCATCTTACAGATATCTGAATACTACAAACAAACAGGGAGGCCAAACCCAGCAGTCCCTGAGTGTAAATATTCCAATAACCTATGTTTTGATGCCCCAGGGAGCTATTGCTCCCCATTGCCTGTTAAGGTATTTCAATTGGACAGGCTCATGTTATCCTGCATATGTAACTCCTAGTGTGTCAGTACACACAGAAAATCCGTGGGGGCCACAGATGTCAGAGAATATAAGAAAAAGAGATGTCCCTATTAAATTTCATGGTTACACTTTAGGAAACCCATGGACTAGCCCAGGAGCAAATGTAGGCTGGTCACTCTTCCTCGGCGGAGGAGCAGCTGTAGCCCTAAACAAGGTAAATGGTTTAGCATACATGTTACTAATACTAAAAAATGACACCGTAAAGGCCTTTCACGCCTTTCAATGACGATCATCAGAATATCAGCAACATCATAAACCGCATGAAGAAGGCTTTGCAACCACCTCCCCAAGTAGAGTCTTGGATCTCGTGGTTAACGCAATTATGGGGAGGCTGGGGTTATTGGCTGGTTTATAGTGTTTTACCAATTGGGATTATAATCTTGTTAGGCCTCTATATAACACCCTGTATTTGCAGATGTATACAGGGACTAGTTCTGAACACAGTAAATTATTAAATGTTAAGACAGACTGACAACATAAAACGGAAACCGGACTGGGACGACCCGACTTCTGACAGAGTTAAAAATTCCGGTGACTATCATTTTGAATGTTTAGATCATGATATGGAAGAAAACATAATGTAAATCTTTAGAGAAATGTCAAGCATGTATATTTAAGTAGGTTGCAAATTTTTTTTAATGCTTTTGTGTCAGGGGTCTGTCCCAATAAAGACAGCTGTAGTGTCCTCTGTGTGCATTAGAGTGCTAGTGATGATGTTGTTAAAAACCCAGGTGGGAGAGACAATATCTGATGAAATTTACCTAATGCATAGCTTATTAGTATTGTTTGAATTGTAGAATTAAAATATTTAGGTTGTCATAGAATGACAAAAGGGGGAAATTGTAATGGAAAAATCATATTTTAATTATATGTATTAATTCTATTTGATTCTTGTAGTAAGTGTGTAACGTAGGCCTTAGAAGTTTGAACTTAGTTGTCGAAGCTTAGAGACACAAGGCCGAGAACAGAATAGAAACAACCTGATTGTAGTTGTCCCTGAATAAATGATAAGGTATGGACATCTAGTCTGGGGCAGATAAAGAGTCATGAGTTTGAATGTAGGAACTTCACGTACGGGGCGTTGATTATGTTAACAGAGATGTTTGTGTATAAAATAGGTCAGCTAGAGAAAGAGATCACCTTTCTCTATGCTGCAACTGTTTGCTGTATGAGACTGGTCCTTCTGCAGAAGTTTAAAATAAAACCTTTGTTACTTTGCTCTTACCCAGTGTATGGATTACTTGTCTTTATATTGGTTTCAGAATTTCCACCACAGGTGGTCAGTGATTGATGGCACGGTCGGTCGGAGGGGGTTGTGATCACACCTATAGATCTTTTGTTCTAGGCTATCGGTCAAATATCTCTCCAATTGGAAGCAAAAACATGCAAGGGATTTCAGCATCTCGACGCACATACTAAGCTGTTTATAAAGTAGATACTGTTTGTTTTTTCATTTTGTAATTTTTCCCGTGTTTACTGTGTACTGTATGTATATTCATTTTTTAATGAATTACTGTAAATAAACACATTCCGTTACCAGAAATGACTTTTCTGTTTTTTTGTGTGTGCTAAACTAAACTTCAGGGTCAAAGTAATATTGATTTTATTTGAAAAGTATTATATATTTACAATGCTGATAAGTTCAAGCTTAGATTCATGTATAAACTGCTTCAAAGTCTTTCCACCCCGTGACCGCTGAAATCAGAGACGGAGGGCTCAAGGGAGGTGTGTATGTGTGCACGTGTGTATGTGTGTGTGTGCGCGTGCGCTTCAGCCTGTCCTTTTTTCAGCGGATTTTTCCGCTACCGCAGATCAGTTTATCAACTTGTAATATATACATTTTAGGAATATATTAACATGTGCAGACATTTATTTGAGGGTGCGCTTCCCTCTCTTGCCTGTACGTAGAGCCTACACACACACACATCTATCTATCTATCTATCTATCTATCTATCTATCTATCTATCATATAAATACACATTTGAAATCTGCATCTACATTTTCTGTTACAAGTATAGAATTAGGTTCAGCTGAGACTCATGATCAATGGTGTTAGGGTACTTATGTAGTGATAATTAGTTTCAGCCAAATCATTAAAACTAACAATGGACTATGACACTCTTGAGAGGGGATATGAAGGTGTTATTCATTTATTTATTCTCTACAAGGGTGCGAACTACAGTACACAGACCACAAACTATAACTTTCTCTTACTACTATAAAAATTCTAAATATAAACAAACAAAATACAGCTTTTTTTCCTCAGAGGTAAACGGAAAAGTGAAGTTGTTCAGCTGTTTACTGTCACTGCAGCTTCTTCAAAGTCTTCCCACTCCGTGACCGCTGAAATCCGACACGACACCACGTTAGGCTACGTCTTGACTCATTTGTATACCGACGGTGATTGGATGTTTCCCGAGGGCTCAGGGGAGTGTGTGTGTGTGTGTGTGTGTGTCTATGTGTGTGCGTGCACGCGCGTACTTCTTCTACTGTTCTAAAAACTCTAAATATAAACAAACAAAATACAGCTTTTTTTTCAGAGGTAAACGGAAAAGTGAAGATGTTCAGTGTCACTATGCAGATGTTACACTCAGTGGAGTTACCGAAATCTTTGGTTTAGTTCTCATTGAGTTGCCACACATCATTTCCACATTTCACTCGCTTTTATTACTCTTATGTGAGCATAAACAGTGAAACATTCCACAGGTTTATAATACACCGCGGCCAAGTGAACCACGTTCCCGTCGAACGAAACGAGGCATAATCGTGGTGTTTGCTTCGGTTATGACAAACCATAGTTTATTATCTGCTGTGGTAGATCTGATTATTTATTCAAACACAATAATAAAGCTTTATATCCTCAGGAGGGCTCAGTACATCGTTTTAGCGATAGTTTCACGGAAGCGAGTTCAGAACTAATCTAAAAAAAAAAAAAAAACATCCGAAGCTTCAAATAGAATGAACGAACTAATGAATTCTCTTAAAACGTTAGAAAATTAAGTAGAGCTAAATCCCTAAATCTCCTTATAAAATATCGCTGATTATCAATGCGAGAATGAATGGCGAATTGTCATATGGCGAGGGATAGGCTTCAGTGAAATTGATATAATTGATATATATGTAATTGATATACTGTATATACAGATGTGTGTGTGTCATTTTAATTCAAATGAACGTTTTAATGCTTTCTGATACACTTATCAACTTATCCACATACACTTATCAACACAAACTCTCCGTGCACGCACACACAATCTCTAAAAAATTAATATTAATAACATACATATACAAATAAACAAATGTAGGTGTAATAAAAGTAGTCGTGATGTCAGTACTCGCCCAGCAAACCAGCCTTTTGCAGCGGCTTAAAACGTATGAATTATCTTCAAATATACAAAAAAAAAGCGAAAAGACACTCGATTATTTTGCATAGGTTATTTGTTTAATTCAAAAAGTTCGTAAAAACACTTTAAAATGAGAGAAAATCTGTTAAAATCGTCGTTCGCCTTCTCAGCGTTAGGTTGCGAGTGACGTCATGATTTGAATCTGCGCGCCACCGGGGAAACATAGGGAAACTGACTTTCCCGGACCACCGGCTTTTAGATAAAGTCCTTCCATGCGCCATCTGGCGGATATTCAGTGAAGCACAACACATTAATTTTAAATTCCCGAATGTTGCCTCCGGCAAGTCGCGGCACGCCGCACGCTAA
The DNA here is from genome assembly GCA_030522415.1 of Channallabes apus. Classification (NCBI taxonomy): domain Eukaryota; kingdom Metazoa; phylum Chordata; class Actinopteri; order Siluriformes; family Clariidae; genus Channallabes; species Channallabes apus. Next base: position 23,670,133 of record CM060104.1, read on the forward strand.
ATTGCGGCCTCTCGCGGGAAAACACGCGCAGTCTTAAAGGCGACATCTGTATGCAGTATAATCGGGGCCTCTCATTACATTATTTGCTCGCACTTCTTCTGGCACTGAACCAAAATATATTGTCTTACATTTGTGAATAAAATATCATTGTTTTATTCAGAGATTTACAGTATTTGTGCAAAATAATAGTTATGCAATATAATTACAGGCTCTGGATTCGTTTTCGTTTGCAGTATAAAACCTTTTATAAAAGCTTTTTATGTCCACCATTTAATAATGATTTAATTATCAATAATTAAAGCTGCTCACATCGCGCGCTTTCACTTTAAAAATGCAGTGTTTAATCAGCAAGTATATGTCGCCTCTCTTTATGATTGATAAATATTCTGACTGAAACAAATCTGCTCTTGTCGGATTGTTCATTTTTGATGAGAGAGGAGAGTAGAAGGGGAAAACTGAAAGTGTGTACAAACAACAACACAATGCATGTGTGAATGGCTGAAACGTTAAGTCAGATGAACGCGCGAGCCGATATGAGAGATTAGATCTTTCAGCACGCCGATGTCAGTCACTAGCAAGGAGCATTTACTGATCACATTTAAACAATTTATTCATACAGATGTACATGTTTTATAGGTTTGTTACTGAAGAACTGTGGCAGCGGGCACACCTAAAAATAAACGCAGGATTTTTTTTATAGTTTTATATAAATAAAAAATGCTTTTATAAATGTGGGCTACTGTTATCTACAGTACTTCATAATGTAATAATTTTTTTCATTAGTTTATATTAAAGCAGATATTTCTCTTTCTATAAGTATATATTTTTCACGTCTGTGAGGCGAGTATACACGGAGTTTGGGTTCATTTTCTGACGCGCTCAAGTTCACCGAAAACAATACAGAACCCCGTTTAGTGTAATTTATTTCATTTAATAAATCTACTACAAATTTAAAGAACACAAAATATAAGATGACACAAGACCCTGGATTCGTTTTTCGTTTGCAGTATAAAACCAAAATACATCTTACTATTTTTGAGAGATTTGTTTAAAAAAAATCTAAAAAAAAAAAAAAAATTCAGATATTTGTCTGTACAAAATAATATTTATGCAATATAATCACAGGCTCTTGATTCGTTATTAGTTTGCAATATAAACCAAAATACATTAACCATATAATATAAACCAAAATATAAACCAAAATATTTAATTTGCTGTATTAAATATTTATGCCGTCTCATCAAACTCGCAACTCACTCCGAAGAGCATGCTTCTCTGCCTTGCAAACTCCCAACTCACTCCGAAGGGTACCAATCTCTGCCTCTGTCTGTTCCCTTCCTTCACAGAATTCTGTTGACCAGGGCTTGAAATTTAATATCGTATATAATATTTAATATTGGCATAATATCCCTGCCCCAATTCTCACAGCTGTACAGTATGAATTGAAATAATAACAATAGTGTTTTTCTTTACTGAATAGGCAGAGCCTCTGAATACAGTGCGCCATTTTAACGGGGGTGGGGATAAGAAAACAGCAGGGAAACTGACTGACCATTTTAATAATTCATTGATACGTTGATGTCTTTGGTTTCGGCTGTGAGTGGATGCGCTGTAGTAATCCACGTTTTATACAAATTACATAACCTGATTTCCCCCCCATTAATTTATATAAAAGCAGACATTTTGCTTTCTGTATCTGTATTTCAGTCATGATATACTAACATATTTTTGCCGTGTAGTGCGCGCGCAACATCTAAAGGGCGAGCGTTCACACAGCTGACCAAATCGTCATTAGCGTGCCCCTCCCCCAAACAGCGCAGCGAGGAGCATTTACATTTAAACAGGTTTTACAGGTGTGCTTTGCGAAGTCAGACACATACTGTACAAATGCAAATAACCTGTGAATTGCTGTTCTCACCTACAGTATACACTCGGAGAAACTAGAATCCCTGGAATGAGATTTTTCTTACCATAACATGTAGTGTTATTAATCACTCTACACTGTTTTTAATTACTTTTAATTTTATTTATAAATAAACAAACCAAATAAAATTATTCCATGTGTATTTACCCTTTGTAAAATAGCATTAAAAATGATGGGTCGTGTATCGAGCGATTAAAAAACAATACAAGGCACGTTATGATAAGGAACCTTTCTACAGTACAGTATCTCTTCCATTTCAGTGATTAAAAAACGGTAAAAATGTCAATTTTGGAATCCACAGACGCTCAAACAGCAAAAGAACATGATAATAATAATCAAAATAATATTATTATTCTTTTTGCTTTTTATGTCCACCATTTAATAATGATTTAATTATCAATAATTAAAGCTGCTCACATCGCGCGCTTTCACTTTAAAAATGCAGTGTTTAATCAGCAAGTATATGTCGCCTCTCTTTATGATTGATAAATATTCTGACTGAAACAAATCTGCTCATGTCGGATTGTTCATTTTTTATGAAAGAGGAGAGTAGAAGGGGAAACGTTTGCATGATCCCGCGTGTGCGCTCTTTAACTTTGATCTAAAGTCAGATGAACGCGCGCGCCGATATGAGAGATTAGATCTTTCAGCACGCCGATGTCAGTCCCTATAGCAAGGAGCATTTACTTACATCTAAACTGAGTCATTTACATAAATCACTGATCACATTTAAACAATTTATTCATACAGATTTACATGTTTTATAGGTTTGTTACTGAAGAACTGTGGCAGCGGGCACACCTAAAAATAAATACAGGATTATTTTTTTATATATATAGTTTTATATAAATAAAGAATGCTTTTATAAATGTGGGCTACTGTTATCTACTTCAAATATTTGTTAAAACAGCCAGGAAACTCACTCTGACCATTTTAATAATTCATTGATAAATTAGTGATTCCTCATCGTCTCCGCAGCAGTGAGCGCGCCTATAATTCACTTCTCATACGAATTACATAATCTAATAATTTTTTTCATTAGTTTATATTAAAGCAGATATTTCTCTTTCTATAAGTATATATTTTTTCTAATTACAGTACGGGGTTGTTGTTCTTTCCATGTTACTGTGTGTGCTTTGCCATGTCAGACACATACAAATGCAAATACTGTAATACACCTCAAGTGTGAATAGCTGTTCTCACCTATACACTCGGAGAAACTAAAATCACCACTGTTCATAGTTTCAGCAAACTGGGGAGGATCTTGGATCTTGCTTCAGGCCTCTTCTTAAATTTGTGTAAATTTAAAATCTTTTGAATTCTAAAATTGACATTGTTACAGTTTGTAATCCCTGGAATGAGATTTTTCTTACCATAACATGTAGTGTTATTAATCACTCTACACTGTTTTTAATTACTCTACAATGTTTTAATTTTAGATTTTATTTATAAATAAACAAACCAAATAAAATTATTCCATGTGTATTTACCCTTTGTAAAATAGCATTAAAATGATGGGTCATGTATAGAGCGATTAAAAACATTCCAGTGATTAAAAAAACGGTAAAAATATAAATTTTGGAATCCATAGACGCTCAAACTGCAAAAGGACATGATAATAATAATCAAAAGAGTAATATTATTCTTTTTGCTGTTTATGTCCACCATTTAATAATGATTTAATTATCAATAATTAAAGCTGCTCACATCGTGCGCTTTCACTTTTAAAAAAATGCAGTGTTTAATCAGCAAGTATGTCGCCTCTCTTTATGATTGATAAATATTCTGACTGAAACAAATCTGCTCGTGTCGGCTCATATCGGGAGCATTTTTGATGAAAGAGGAGAGTAGAAGGGGAAAACTGAAAGTGTGTACAAACAGCACAATGCATGTGTGAATAGCTGAAACGTGGTTGTGAATAAAGTTTTAGTCAATGTACGTTAAATGTGTGCGCTGTTTAACTTTGCCGAGTTTTGATCTAAAGTCAGATGAACGCGCGCGCCGATATGAGAGATTAGATATCTCTTTCAGCAAACACATTTACAGGAGCATTTACTTACATCTAAACTGAGTCATTTACATAAATCACTGATCACATTTAAACAATTTATTCATACAGATGTACATGTTTTATAGGTTTGTTACTGAAGAACTTTGGCAGCGGGCACACCTAATAATAAATGCCGGATTATTATTATTTTTTTATTTACAGTTTTATATAAATAAAAATGCTTTTATAAATGTGGGCTACTGTTATCTACTTCAAATATTTGTTAAAACAGCCAGGAAACTCACTCTGACCATTTTAATAATTCATTGATAAGTTAGTGATTCCTTTGGTTACGGCTGTGCTGATCATGTCATCTCGTCGTCAGTGAGCGCGCCTATACAGTAATTCACTTCTCATACGAATTACATAATCTAATTTTTTTTCATTAGTTTATATTAAAGCAGATATTTCTCTTTCTATAAGTATATATTTTTCACGTCTGTGCGGCGAGTATACACGGAGTTTGGGTTAATTTTCTGACGCGCTCAAGTTCACCAAAATCAATACAGAACCCCGTTTACTTTATTTATTTAACAAAATCATGAAGTTTTTTCGTCATTGTGTGTGCACCTAAATAAAAGTAGATTCTTATAAAAGCTACAAATTTAAAGAACACAAAATATAAGATGACACAAGACCCTACACGTGTAGCCTTTCTACTGTAATTACACAGTTTACAACGTTTACGTTGCTTAAATTCGATCCTAAAAAACTGAATTTAATTTTAATTATAAATTTGTACTGTAATGTTACTACTGTGATTATGAATTCGTTTATTTACAATGTTTCACTTTATTTTATCTGCAACGACGTGCAGCTGTGGACGACCTGCGCCTCATTAAGCCTGGAGAGAACGAACTGATGCCTGAGGCATCGGTCTATAGTTATATAGCGCCACTCAGTGGTAAAAGCCAGCAAACGCACAAACCCAAATGCTGACGCCATACACGCCATACACCGGCGACGGTAGAAGTCGCATACTGCCTGTGCACCCACTGTAGTAGCCGATAATATCAAGTGTCACTGTAGTTGACCGAATTCATAATCACAGTACTAAAATTACAGTACAAATGTAGAATTCAAATTAAATCAAATCTTATTAAGATCAAATTTAAGCACAATAAATATTAACACAGTGAGCCTTTAGATTTTATCACGTGTAATTAGAAAAGAAGTGTGTTGGGTTTTATTTAAATATAAATTTTTAAACCAATAAGATCAAATAACACCAAGTTATTATTATAACAGGCTTACTTCGTCACTTATCTAGAGCTTGCTTTCAAAGAAGTCGAGTGGCTTATTAACGTCTCTGGTGTGCATTGTCTCCAAGTGCCTGCTTGGTGTAGTGGTTAGAGCGCTCGGCCAGAGATCTACAAAGCGCCAGTTTGAATCCTGAGTGATGATATTTTACAATTGTTTTATTTTAAAACTAAATAAAATGTTTTAAGTGCGCTTAAGGTAGAGTCTTATAAAGGCTGCTTTTAAAGGTCCTCACCTGTTAGAACTGTTTAGTTTTTTTTTCCTGCCAGCACGAATACGCGGCTCCATCCCTTTCCCGCCTATTCAGGGAGCCTACGGAGTTAGCGATTAACCATAGTCGAATCGATTGGTGTGCTCCCAACTCACGTTACTCGTGAATCAGCCTGTTCATGCCGGCTGGTGATAATTAACGTTAATATGATCTCGGCTTGCTCACGATGCTCAACATCTATAAAAATAGCAAAGTATTGTGTATAGAGTGATAAAAAAAATGATCTAACACATGTTATGATAAGGAAAATCTGTAAAGAACAGTATGGAGGAATGGGTGCTATTTATAGTCTGGGGTGCGTTGTCTCTAAGTGTCTGAGTTGTGCAGCGGGTAAGTCCGCGCCCTTTCACGCGGGGGACCTGTGTTCGTTCCCTGTGTGATACTGTTTTAAATTTTTTTAATTTTAATTATAGCAAAAAAAAAAAAAAAAAAAAAAAATTATTTTGATTTTGCTTCAGCATACTATAGGAAAAACAGCAAACTTGCACGCAACCAGTTTGAATTCTTAAAATTTAGGGGAGTGACGACTCTGTGTGTGTGTGTGTGTGTATGTCATTATACTGGTGGATCATTCAGTGAAACGAGGCTTAGCTGAAAGATGTTAGGCACATCAGTCACTTAACGCCAAATAAAAGGTATTTCTGAGTGTTCTTATATAGTTGTAAAATAACAAATGTACAAACGGTGCGCACTGAATATTAAACCTATACCAGGCACCATGGTTTTTTTTTTTGTTTGTTTGCTGTTTTTTCTATAGTATGCTGAGCAAAATAAAAAAAACATTGGTTAGTTTTCGTTTAGAAAGACTGTTTGTATCTGATTATTTGTATGATTAAAGAACAACAGCACAAACAACAACACAAGGGCTTGTAAGAAACATTTTTATTATTTTGACAAGAGTTAAATTTGTAACAGTAGCAGGCATCCCAATTTAAATATATAAATAACCAAAAAGCAAATTGAGTAAACTATCAGAATAAAAAAAATAGAATGAATCATTATTAAAGAAAATTATAATGACCATAACAGCCTACTGCATTTGATTATTTATAATAACGCAAAAACACGAGTGCTGATGATTTATAAATACAATATTTGTTAATTTAATTTAAAGCCGGTATCGTTATCCTCCTTTTTATTTTCCTACGTAGTCTAATGAAGTTTTCCAGAGCGCGGAGAAGTTTTGTTGTACTAAATAATATTTAAGCCTGTTATAATAATTGCACGTGTATTCTATATGTTTTCAACTTGGTGTTATTTGATCTTATTGGTTTAGAAATTTATATTTCAATAAATAGTAAACTTGGCCGATTTCGTTCTAATTTTTTGACAAGTGGGGCTTGAAAATTCTCCCACCCCCTTAAGTGGGGAATAACAGAAAATGTTTGAGAACCACTGCGGTGTCCTGTGTGTGCTTTACAATGCCAGACAACATTCAAATGCAAATTTTTCACCCTCCCCCTATACATTCAGGACCTCTCCCCACTTCCCCAATCTGAGGCTCTTATGCCTCAGACTTTCAGTCAGGGGCGGACTGGGACCAAAAAGTCGCCCTGGACTTTCTGGCCCACAGCAGCCCACATCATAATACACTGGCTCATTAATGTAGAGATATATTTTGACACCAGTTACTAGTATAAAAAAAATAACACAATACGGAAAGCAATGCTATTTAAACATATTATTTGAAGTATCACTGAACATATTGGGTCATATTAGTGAAACAAAGGAAAGAAGATCAAGACAAACTACATATAAATCTATAAAGACAACATTTTAAAAAGAATGGCAATAAAACTGAACAGGTAAGCTGAAATAAAATCAGTAGCAGCATAATTTCTTAATTAATATTGTCTACCATAATAATTACTAGCAGGAGTTAATGCTGCTACTAAGTTTATTCCAGCTTACCTGTTCAGTTTGATTGTGATTCTTTTCACTTGGCTCTGGTAGATCAGGGGAGATGTGTTGGTCATCATCAGCAGGCACTGGTTCATCATCACTGACCTGCTGCACTTACAGTTTACACTGATGAGTGATAGATCTTACACTGCATCACGATGATACCCCCTGCCAAATATTCATGATATCTCACAAACAAAAAGGCAAATTTGTATTTTCCTCATAAAGTGTTTAGGTCAAATTCCACCCATACAAGTGTGACAAATATGCAAAGAAAAAAATCAGGAAGGGGCAAATACTTTTCCATGGCACTTCACATGTAGTCAGATTGTTCCACTAGGATGAAACTGTGCCAGGTGGAGTTAAAGCACTTTTAAAATCACACTAACTTTACACTGATCTGAATAACTTTGAATAATGAACTTATTGTTCTTTCCTTTCTTATTTTTTACAAATATGACCCAATATATGTTCAGTGATACTTTTTATTTACATTTTTGTTTGTTATATTTCTATACTAGTATGTGGTTTTAAAAAAATAATCTCCACTTTAATGAGCCAATGTATTCTTCTTCCTGTTTTAAAAGGCAGAATCTGTTCATTTGAAGCATTTCACTGCATTTACCTCTAAAGCTTTTTCTTATTTTCGTGTACTTTTCAGCTCCACCTTTTCTTCTTCCTCCATTTCATTCATTGAAATTATTAATTTGCTCAAACAACTTCGCTACATGGAGGGATATGTAGAGGGAGCGAAACATGCGAATGCGCAGTAACAAACACAGTTAGCTTCTCCGCTTTGTTTTTGATGTTGCTCGCGGCAGTGTAACAGCCCGTTAATTCATGTAATGATGAGATGAACAAACTTGTCGATGTTCGTTCTTTATTTTGCTGCATATTGTCAGGTTTTAGTACAAACTTTCGGGTAGATCCTGCTATTAAATCAAACTAAAAACGAGTGAAAAGAATACAAAACTCAGACTCTATATCCCAGATACTCATCTCGCGTCCAACTTCACACACCGGACCACATTAACCACAATGCATCTCCCGCACTGGACTACACTCCCGTAAACAGCTGTCGTAAAATCAACCTCTCTCTCTCTCCTGCAACAACACGCTCTTTGTCGGCGGCGCCCGCGCACTCCTCCATATGATTAGGAAAGAGATGCAATATTATGGTTTCATAATAGAAAAGAAATACCTTTTATTTGGGGTTAGAAGAAGAAGAATATTCAATTATTGTCACATGTACTTTTTACAGCACAGCGAAATTTCTTCTTCGCATATCCCAATTAGGAAACTGGGGTCAGAGCGCAGGGTCAGCCAGCTTACAGCGCCCCTGGAGCAGATAGGGTTAAGGGCCTTGCTCAAGGGCTCAACAGTGACAACTTGCCGATGCTGGGGTTCGAACCCCCGACCTTCCGATCAGTAACCCAGTAACCCACAGCCTTAACCGATTGAGCCACCACTGCCCATCAGTTAAGTGACTGATGTGCCTAACATCTTTCAGCTGAGCCTCGTTTCACTGAATAATCCACCAGTATAATGACACACACACACACACAAAAAACTAAACAGATTTAACAGATGAGGACTCAGATTAATGTGCAAAAAATATATAATAAAACTATATAAGTCTACATAGCCTTTATAAGACTCTACCTTAAGCGCACTTAAAACATTTTATTTAGTTTTAAAATAAAACAATTTTAAAACATCATCACTCGGGATTCGAACCGGCGCTTTGTAGATCTTTGGCTGAGCGCTCTAACCGCTACACCAAGCGGGCTCTTAGAGACAATGCACCCCAGAGACTTCTTTGAAAGCAAGCTGTAGATAAGTGACGAAGTAAGCCTGTTATACAATTATACTAATTGCACGTGTATTTTATCTGTTTTAAACTTGGTGTCATTTGATCTTATTGGTTTAGAAATGCCGCACTTCCGCGTTGTTGCGCGAGCGTCGCAATCACACCGCGTAGTAAAAATCCCCTGTAACCCAACAAACCAGAGTATTTTATAGCGCGGGGTGCAAACCGGATAGCTTGCCAGCCAAGGATAAAAAAAAAGATGATTTGGGCACACGCCGTGACAGGCTGAAAAAAAAACTATTGTTATCAAAAATGTAACAGATGAGGACTTCAGATTAATGTGCAAAAAATATATAATAAAACTATATAAGACTACATAGCCTTTATAAGACTCTACCTTAAGCGCACTTAAAACATTTTGTTTTATTTGAATTTTGCTATAATTAAAATTAAACTATTTTTAAAAGGATCAATATCTCTCCCTGATATGCGCAGTAACAAACACAGTTAGCTTCTCTGCTTTGTTTTCAATGTTGCTCGCGGCAGCGTAACAGCCCGTTAATTCATGTACTGATGAGATGGACAAACTGCTATTAAATCAAACTAAAAACGAGTGAAAAGAATACAAAACTCAGACTCTATATCCCAGCTTACATCTCGCATTCGCATACAACTTCACACACACCGGACCTCATTACCCACAATGCATCTCCCACACTGGACTGCACTGCCGTAAACAGCTGTCGTAAATCAAAACTCCCGGTACTCCAGATGGCCACCACTTTTCATCAGGATAATGACACACACAGCAGCAGCAGCAGACCGAGCCGTCACTCCCCTAAATTTAAAGAATACAAACTGGTTGCGTGCGAGTTTGCTGTTTTTTCTATAGTATGCTGAAGCAAAATCAAAATACAACATTTTATTTTATTTTAATTTTGCTATAATTAAAATAAAACAATTTTAAAACATCATCCCTCGGGATTCGAACCAGCGCTTTGTGTATCACTGACCGAGGGCTCTAACCGCTACACCAAGCAAGCATTTAGAGACAATGCACCCAAGTGACATTAATAAGGCAAGGTTAATAAAGCAAGCTCTAGATAAGTGACGAAGTAAGCCTGTTATAATAATAACTTGGTGTTATTTGATCTTATTGGTTTAGAAATTTATATTTAAATGAATAGTAAACTTGGCCGATTTCGTTATAATTTTGTTTGATGAGTGGAGCTTGAAAATTCTCTTGAAAAATATGGTCATTTATTTCAGTTAATAAATCTACTATAATTTTTTTTACTCATTATTGTACAGTACACATCAATATCTCTGGTTCAGATTTTTCATGTTTGTTGTGGAAATTACCATCACTGTTGTATTTACTGCGATGAATGAAAATGTCACTTTGCGCCACCTGGCGGCCATTTTACGAATGACTTTGAAATGCAACTGATTTATTTTGGCCGCTGTTGTCTTTAAACGGCGGTATGCGCGGCGGGATGGTTATTCCGATTGAGTAACCACTGTACTGGACATTATGAAAGTCTCGTCATTCCGTTTGGTCTCTGCATTGACCCTGCGATATCCTCATTTATTCACGAACAGTCGAAGAACACACCCAACATGTCAGGGCAGTCCTTAAGAGATTGCTCGCCCATCAACTGTACTGTAAGTTGGAGAAGTGCGCTTTTCACGAGCGCTCCACCACGTTCCTGGGCTTCGTCATCTCGCCCCACGGTGTGGCCATGGACCCGCAGAAACTGGAAGCGGTGCGTCACTGGCCCCTACCCAAGACTCTCAAGCAGCTCCAATGGTTTCTCGGGTTTGCGAACTTCTATCGTGGCTTCATCCGGGACTACAGTACAGTTGCAGCACCCCTCACTGCCTTGACACGCCCATCATCGCATCACTTCCATCTCAACTCCACTGCAATCTCCGCCTTCCATGAATATGTCATCGCTTCACCACCGCACCCATCCTTATTCACCCAGACGCTAACAAACCATTCGTTGTGGAGATGGATGCCTCGACTATGGGCGCCGGGGCTGTTCTCTCCCAGCGAGGTCCAGACCAGAAGCTACACCCATGTGGCTTCTTCTCCAAGAAATTCGATCCCACTCAACAGCGATACGGGGTAGGGGACCGCGAGCTGTTGTCCATAAAGTGGGCATTGGAGGAATGGCGACACTGACTCCAGGGCGCCAGCGAGCCCTTCATCGTCTGGACCGACCACCAAAACCTAATCACCATACAGAACATTAAACAGCTCAACCCGAGGCAGGCGCGGTGGGCCCTGTTTTTTGAACATTACAACTTCCATCTGTCATACTGCCCAGGGTCTAAAAACACCAAGGCCTCTCCAGGCAACATGAGGGGGACGTCACCCGGGCGGAACCCGCGCCTGTCCTCCATCCATCCAAAATCATCGCACCTCTTCAATGGGACCTTGAAACGAGAGTTCGCCTGGCACAAGCCACGGAGACCAAACCGGCAGGTGTGCCGCCTGGACGACTCTATGTCCCCCAAGCAGTCAGGAGCAACGTTATGGAGTGGGGCCACGCTTCACCCCTCTCAGGACACCTTGGCACCAAACGCACCCTCCAATTCCTACAACGCGCCTTTTGGTGGCCCTCCATGACCCGGGACGTCGACGAGTTCGTTCAGGCGTGCCCAGTGTGCGCCAGGGCGAAAACCACCAACCAGCCGACACCTGGAGAACTCCAGCCATTTCCGGTACCTCGTCGGCCCTGGACGCACATTGCCGTCGACTTCATCACGGGCCTGCCGGACTCAGAAGGAAAAACCACCATCTTGACCATCGTAGATCGGTTTTCCAAAGCTGTGCATCTGGTGGTTCTCTCCGGACTCCCGTCAGCTAAAAAGACGGCCGAGCTGATCTTCGAGCATGTAGTCCGCCTGCATGGGTTCACAAAAGACATCGTCTCGGACAGGGGGCCCCAGTTCACTGCCCGGTTCTGGAAGGGCTTCTGCCATCTGATCAATACCACCTGTAGTCTATCATCTGGATACCATCCTCAGATGAAGCGGTCAGATGGAGCGAACCAACCAACAACTGGAGCGCTATCTCAGATGTTTTGTTGCCGATTGGCAGCGCTCCTGGACCCGCTACCTCATATGGGCTGAGTTATCCCATAACCTTCATGTCTCCTCAGCCACGAATCTTAGTCCATTTGAGGTATGCCACGGTTTCCAGCCTTCGATGTTCGAACATCAAGAACCAGAGGTTGATGTACCGTCGGCCCAACAGTTGGTTCACAGGTGTCGACGGATATGGAGACAAGCAAACCAAGCTATCCAATGGGCCAACCACCGCTACACCGCCCAACATTGCCGTCGACACCCACCGGGACGTATGTATAACGTAGGTGACAAAGTATGGCTGTCCACCAGAAATCTGCATCTTCATACAGAATCAAAAAAATTATCACCCCGGTTCATCAGTCCATACCGCATCTCACTCCGCATCAACCCTGTCACCTACCGGCTCCAGCTGCCTGCGGCGCTCCGAATCCATCCAGTGTTCCATACCTCTCAACTGAAACCCTTCACCACTTCTCCAATGGTTCCACCCCCACTCCCTGCTCCTCCTCCCCAAATCATCGACGGTGGCCCCGCCTAGACTGTACATCTGATCCTCGATTCGCGCCCTCGGGGCCGGGGCACCCAATACCTGGTCGACTAGGAAGGCTATGGTCCAGTATGCTACATACAGGACGAGTATGTAGCTTTAAATTAAGCTAGTCCTCCTGGATACAGCTACAGTGCATACACCAGTCTCGGTTAACTGATAGAGGAGGAGGCGTCGCAGTTATTCACAATGATGATTTGACTATTGTACTTTATCCCTAAGATTCTCAAAAAGATAGTAACAGAGCAGCTTTTCTCATATCTACATAGAAATAGCGTACATGAACTGTATCAGTCAGGATTTAGGCCTCATCAAAGCACAGAAACAGCACTCGTTAAAGTAGTAAATGACCTCCTATTGGCCTCTGATCAGGGTTGTGTAACTATGCTTATATTACTTGACCTCAGTGCAGCTTTTGACATCATTAATCATGCTATTCTTCTTCGCATATTAGAAAGTGTAGTATTAATTAAGGGTACAGCCCTCTCCTGGCTCCGATCGTTATCAGTATGTAGACATAAATGGTGATTATTCTGCAAGCTCTCTAGTGGAGTTTGGTGTTCCACAAGGTTCAGTTTTAGGCCCACTGTTTTTTCCCTTTACATGCTTCCTCTGGGCAACATAATTCATAAACATGATATTAGTTTTCATTGTTATGCTGACGACACACAGTTATATATCTCACCAAAACCAGATGAGAAAAAACAGCTCACTAAAGTTGAGCAATGTGTGCAGGATATAAGATTGGATTGGATGCTAATTAACTTCCTTCTGCTTAATCCTGATAAGACAGAAGTTTTAGTCATAGGACCGCATTCAGCTAGAAGTAAGATTTTAGATCACACTGTAACTTTAGATGGCCTTTCTGTTCCATCAAGTGTAACAGTAAAAGACCTCGGTGTGCTTATAGATTCCAGCCTTTCATTTGAAGCTTCAAATTCAAATTTTAAATAAAAATTTTATTTGTCACATACACAGTCATACACAGTATGATATGCAGTGAAATGCTTACACGACTGCCAGTGACCTTAAAAAGAAAAGAAAAGAAAAGCTAATATGTAAAATAAATATCAATAAGAAGAAATACTTAAGAAATAAATTTAACTAGTAAAATAAACTGTACAAAGCTCATGTAGATAATATTACCAGCATAGCATAACTAGATCAGTGGTTCTCAAACATTTTCTGTCATTCCCCACATAAGGGGGTGGGTGAATTTTCAAGCCCCACTTGTCAACAAAATGATAACGAAATCGGCCAAGTTTACTATTTATTGAAATATAAATTTCTAAACCAATAAGTATATATAAACCAAAATATAAACCAAGTTCAAAACAGATAAAATACACGTGTAATTGTTATGACAGGCTTACTTCGTCACTTATCTAGAGCTTACATTTCAAAGAAGTTGAGTGGCTTATTAACGCAACTGGTCCGTGTTGTCTCTAAGTGTCTTCCTACATTATTGGGTATCATGCTGTCTGCTGCCAGCGGTTTAAGACACAAAACACACACATGGGTCTCTCCTCTGCCCCCACCATCCCCGCCATGAATCCAAGCGCAACATAGGCTTCAACATGTTTTCCTTTCGGCTGGCTTTTTGGTTGATTAGCCCGATAGTGCTGAATCACCTGCTTTTTTGTGGTCCAAGTAACAAATGTATCCATTGACGTAATTATGCCCACTACATACAGTATGCTACTGACCCGGTGTTATGCACTAAAATGCCCCCCTGCCATGGATTGCCCCCCTACATAAACGTTCTCAAATATTATATTAGAACATAAATTCATAGGTTTAGAATATTACTATTATAATGAACCCTATGCACATGACAGCCACCAAGACCATTAATATAAATTCTTATATAATGATTATTTTGGCACATTTATTTTTTTGCAGTTTGTCATGAATATGCAAATAAACATTTACATATAATAAAAATAAATATTGTTTATGATGAAAAATTGGACGAAACTAATTTCATTATAAAATAAACAATATAAAAGTATACATGTTAGATATGAAAAAATATTAATATTTCTATGTTTACATATACAACATATTTATTTTCATATTGCATATTTTATTTTATTGTCTCATGTAATTTGTAAACCATCAACCTATGAATTTATGTTCTAATACAATATTTGATAGCGATTATGTTAGCGTTTAGCGAAATCCATGGCAGGAGGCGTTTCCGCGCATAACACCGGTTTGTGACGGCGGTAAAGTCAGTTTGATATTCGCATATTCGCATCTTCGAATTCAATAGCTGCGTAAATAAACCCGCAAATAAGATACTCACATATATTTCCTCTCTACATTGTCTTTAAGCTACACCCGTCTTTAATTATACATGTTTAAAAACATGAACACCATTATTGTCTACGGCGCAATGAATGATTTAGGAATCATCGCAAAATACCGCACACCAACAAAAAGCGTAGAACGATATTGATCTTCCCTTTTGTTCAGAGCCTGAAGAATCAAAAAGCAACTTTGTTGCCACACTGTAAACTAGAAATGCCAGAATAGTACTGCCTGATAAAATATAAATTTTTTACAAAAATACAGGAACATCAGCATACACATTGGAATGAATGATGATTACGTATATAATACCGAATGTTTCCTTATATATTGTTCCACTGCAATTAACATGCCAACGTTAAACCATTATTGTTGCACTATGGTTCCACTTTTTCTCTGATGTTATTTTAATTTACTTGTATTAATGATTTCTTTGTTGAGTGATTGTTTAGTTTCGAGTGTCTGATCTTTATTGTCAATAAAGAAAAGCATGAATTAGAATAGGTACTTTCCGATTATTTTCCACTAATTCCCTCCTGTTCATTGCGCCCCACCTGTCATTGTAAGGGATAACCCCTAGAGGGCGCCAGAACACCCGTTTGTTTTTGGTTTGTAGTTTGTTTTATTTACAGTTAACTTCAGTTCCCAGTTTGCACCTCGGTCAGGTGACGTAGAAGCTCACCTGAACCGAGGGAAGATAATTATGTTTTGTTGTTACAGATGTCGCCATTAAAAAAGCACGTTTCGAGAAAAGGGATCCCGTGACTTGCCGCGGGAAGCTGTGAACATGCCCTTCATTACCTGTAGGGGGCAGTCGTGTTTCAGTCTGAAGTATTGTATGTCTACTGAAGCTGAAAATGTGTCCAAATTAAACCGCCCATGCATGTTTGGAGACACTGTGGAAGACTACTTCCGCTAGCCAACACTCAACCACTGAAGGCCAACTCATGCACACAAATTCATTCACTTACAAACAGACAAGGAGAGGAAAAACATGTCATGTTTTGCAGAAAAACAGTAAAAAATTTCCGCTCCAGTGATCTCAGGACAGTTACACATGGAGATGACAGTTCATGAGATCTACAAAGTGCTTTTCTCTCCATATTCCAGCCGTTTGACTCGAATGCGTCTAATCCATTTCCATGATCTGATCTAAGGAAATCTGCAGCTCCACAGATGACTGTAATGAGGTCGCGCTGGTTGCCAGAGCCATCATCTTTAGCCTCTCCAGAGCCGTGAGAATCACCTCAACCATGATAAACTTCTTCTCCCATGGTTTGTTCTTGGGGTCGGGCCACTGCTGTCCCAGAAAGAAGTAGAGTGAGTATGAAGGAGACTTTCCATGCCTCTCTAAGAATGCCGTCAAGTCTGGCACAAACTTCTTAAAGGAATAGATGAGCTCAGGTGTGATTTTGGAGACCGCTCTGGATGTAGGCCCCTGCTCGTGTTTGTCTGGTCCCCAGTAAATACGACTGTCTCCCCAACGATATCCCAACAGCATGCTGCCCTCCTTCCTCACCTCCAAGCCGCCTAGATTATCCAAAAATTGTCTGGGTTGTGTTGGCCTGGGTGTGATCCAATATAGACTCTGTGCCGGGGAGCTGCACAACAGGTAGTGGACTTGGCAGTTGGTTAGGGTCATTCCTAAACATGAGACAGAAACCAGCCTCGTTCTCCATCAATTGACTTAACACCTGCTTTCCTCTGTAATAAACATTCACCTGAAAATGGGTCCAGAATTGGTTTTCACCTGAGTCATTAGAAGTTGACTGAACAGGCACATGATTGGCCTGGTGAACGTGTTCCTGTGCACCTATGATGGCGCCCTCTGGCGGAGAATATTGTCCAAACATCAACGTGTCTTCAGCAGGAGGAATCGGTCCTGCGCCAGGCATAGCACCATGAAATGGCGAAAAGTGGTTCATGCCTGAAGTTTCCTGAATGGGAAATCGAGCATCGCAGGGAATTGGATTCATGTGGCATGGATCTTCCAGGAAGACAGGATTTACAGACAACTCTGGAGTCAACAATATTCAGATCTGCAAGGCACATTTGCAACAAATCAGACTGTGAAGCCCTTGATTCGGAGAGCGCTGCGAAAGTTTCTTTTCCACACTGAGGGGTCACCTGCGATCTGGCCATTGGAACCCGTGCTCGTCTGAGCCCATGCCTTAAAGATCAGGATGTCATCACTGTTCGAGTCCTGCCTCAAACCGTGTTTCCAAGGAATGCTGAATTTTGTGCATTCCTGGTTGACCCACTGAACGCCAGGATACTGTCCACTATCGATCTGCTGCTTCAACCAGGGAATGAAGAGCGGTTTTGGCTGAGCCATTGGACCGATGTGCTAAGCTCAACAAATCAGCACAGACGTTTTAGCTCATGAGGCGAACTGGATAGCGTAGGAGTGTAAGTCACAAAGCGTAATGAGACGGTTCGCTTCCCTCCGAGTGCCAAGGTATACCCGGGGAATTCAGGGATCATCAAGGAGGTACTACACGGCGTGGCTGGAGCTGGAGTTTGTCGTGTTCGAGGTAAGTTTACCTTTCTGTTTTGGATGTGATTCTCGCTTTCATGACTCCCAATTAATGTTCATCTTAATCTCATGACGTACAATTAGCAATATTTCAGTTTTTAATAGTGTGGATATTCACAAAACACCGTTTTCGTGTAAAAACCTGAACCTACGCAGCCCCCCAGGGATCCGGTGGTAAATAAATAAATAAATAAATAACGAACCACGCGCGCGGATTAATAAATCGAGATGTGTGTTTCTTACCCCCACCCCTCGTGAAAATGGCGTGTTCAGAGAAAGGCTCGCCAGTGAGATGCCATTTCTGAACAAACTGAGTCGTGTGTGTTAAAGCATTAAATGGTAAAAGAGCACTAGCAATAAACGTTTTTTTTCTGAATCCGAATTTTATTCATAAGTTACAAGTTAAATTTCAACTGTAAAGAACCTGTACATATGTTCATACAGTATTGACAGCAGCTCTAATTTGTCTAAATCACATTGCAGACAAGAAAAAGAAGTAGAGTCATCCTGTGACCTTGCATGCTTAATCTTTCCACACATGATTCTTGCTTCTCACTTTTTCCTTAATCTTCGGTTCTGGTTTCGGTCTGTTCTCATGAGTTGTGAAGCGAGAGGAACAAAGTATAAATATTGTTCATTTGCTAAATTAAGTATCAGGAATTTTAATTGAATATCTATCTCTGTATTTTTTCACAGCAGTTTGTGACTGAAAGTGTGTCTGCATCTGACTTCAGGAGTTTCCTGACCAACGTATTTAACGGTCATATTTAAAAATCATAACGTACAGTTATAAAGTACAAAACGTTTCTGTTGGTGTTTAATTTTGTTTCTATGATTAATACTTATTTGTGGTGTTTTATGTTTTGTACATCTATTCAAATTGAGGCCTCATTTGTAAGGTACTGTTATCTCGTTTTCTCGTTTTTGTATAAATTAATCAAATGTTTGCTTGTTATTAAATGTATTTGTTTATAAAAATAAACGAATCTGTGTTTTATTATTAGCTGAGAGTGTGGTTTATTTATTTATTATCATATTTGGTCATTGTAACATGCATTAGGGAGCATTATCTCTGCGACGTGTGTGTGCTATCTGGGAATGAATTAACTTTACTTGATTATTTTAAAGGAGACATACAGTCTCAATTTTGCATAGGTTAATATGATTCTTTAGGGTTCTAATGAAAAGTTTGTAATATACTTTAATTAAAAATTCTCAATTGTTGTGTAAAAAAAACATTACTTTTACCTGGTAAAAAGTAGCTCTGTTCTCAGCAACCTGTTTCAGTACATGCTCCTTTAAATGTTAATGACCTCTACTGAACCCGCCCCCCAGTTCTATGGGGCGTGTCTTCACAATACAAGTGGGGTATAGCTTTGACAACAGTTAAAAATATTTAAAAAACAGTTAAAAATAATTTTACATGATGTTAGAATTATTTTATATATGCTCTCTTCCTCATACAGTGGGTGCACAGGCAGTATGCGACTTCTACCGTCGCAGCGTATGGCGTCAGCATTTGCGTTTGGGCGTTTGCTGGCTTTTACCACTGAGTGGCGCTATATAACTATAGACTGACGCCTCAGGCATCAGCTCGTTCTCTCCAGGCTTAATGAGGCGCAGGTCGTCCACAGCTGCACGTCGTTGCAGATAAAATAAAGTGAAACATTGTAAATAAACGAATTCATAATCACAGTAGTAACATTACAGTACAAATTTATAATTAAAATTAAATTCAGTTTTTTAGGATCGAATTTAAGCAACGTAAACGTTGTAAACTGTGTAATTATAGTAGAAAGGCTACACGTGTAGGGTCTTGTGTCATCTTAGAGCTTTCATAAGACTCATAAGACTCTACTTTTATTTAGGTGCACACACAATGACGAAAAAACTTTATGATTTTGTTAAATAAATAAAGTAAACGGGGTTCTGTATTGATTTTGGTGCGTCAGAAAATGAACCCAAACTCCGTGTATACTCAACTCACAGACGTGAAAAATATATACTTATAGAAAGAGAAATATCTGCTTTAATATAAACTAATGAAAAAAAATATTAGATTATGTCATTCGTATGAGAAGTGAATTATAGGCGCGCTCACTGACAACGAGATGACATGATCAGCACAGCCGTAACCAAAGGAATCACTACCTTATCAATGAATTATTAAAATGGTCAGAGTGAATTTCCCCCGCTGTTTTAACAAATATTTGAAGTAGATAACAGTAGCCCACATTTATAAAAGCATTTTTATTTATATAAAACTATAAATAAAAATAATAATAATAATCCCGCATTTATTATTAGGTGTGCCCGCTGCCAAAAGTTCTTCAGTAACAAACCTATAAAACATGTACATCTGTATGAATAAATTGTTTAAATGTGATCAGTGATTTATGTAAATGACTCAGTTTAGATGTAAGTAAATGCTAGGGACTGATATCGGCGTGCGTTTCTCCCAGCGCCGCATAGCGCTTATTTAACACCATTAATATGTGTTTGCTGAAAGAGATATCTAATCTCTCATATCGGCGTGCGCGTTCATCTGACTTTAGATCAAAACTCGGCAAAGACTCTACTTTTATTTAGGTGCACTCACAATGACAAAAAAACTTTATGATTTTGTTAAATAAATAAAGTAAACGGGGTTCTGTATTGATTTTGGTGAACTTGAGCGCGTCAGAAAATGAACCCAAACTCCGTGTATACTCGCCTCACAGACGTGAAAAATATATACTTATAGAAAGAGAAATATCTGCTTTAATATAAACTAATGAAAAAAAAATATTAGATTATGTAATTCGTGTGAGAAGTGAATTATAGGCGCGCTCACTGACGACGAGATGACATGATCAGCACAGCCGTAACCAAAGGAATCACTACCTTATCAATGAATTATTAAAATGGTCAGAGTGAATTTCCCCCGCTGTTTTAACAAATATTTGAAGTAGATAACAGTAGCCCACATTTATAAAAGCATTTTTATTTATATAAAACTATAAATAAAATAATAATAATAATCCGGCATTTATTATTAGATGTGCCCGCTGCCAAAGTTCTTCAGTAACAAACCTACACTCTAAAAAATGCTGGGTTGTTTTTTCTACCCAAACGCTGGGTTGCCGTTGTTGGGTCATTTTTCTGGGTTATTTTCAGAGAGTTGGGTAGTTTTTGTGTAACCCAGCTGCTGGGTTGAAGTTTGCTTGGCCCCTCCCCCAAAGTTCACCGGTGGATTCAGCGGCTGTCACTCAGCTTCGTGTCTCTTGAGCTCCCACACCGCTGATGACGGTTCATCCTCCTCGGACATTTAAGGGAAAATGGCGTTAAATACAAGGTCTGTATACACATGTTCACTCACCTAATTCACATATGACTGAAAAATTATTACTATATGTAACATTTATTACTGTTACCGTGTTAAGGTTACACACAAACTTTCCGGCTGGTCTGAGGTACTGGATGATAATTTAGCTGAGAATAGCTGCTAGCCACCTCACCTGTGTATGAAAGAAACGGCTAAGATGTCTGAGCTTTTTAGCTTTCTCTGTAGAATGTTTGCAGGGATACGAAGATGGTGAAGTGATGAATGAATGCTAAACTGTTAACTGTAGCAGGCATGTTAAATGACGCAGGCATTTAGTTAGTTTGCTAGCGTTAGCAACCACTTTAGAACTTTATTAATCTCACTGCTTGAGACAATAAAATGCTGGTGTGTTACAAAACACTGACCCTCTCACAAATATACAGACCTGCTAACCCTCCCGTTTTTCACCAGCTAGTAATTTACTCTGCGGTCAAATTTCTCCTGCGTTTCTCCCGAGTTATAGGAATATTTTACACCTTTCCCCCTTTGGCAAGTATGCAAATGTATCACCAGTAATAGCATGTAAGCTAACCAGGTAGCTCTTGTAAGCATATTTTAATTAAATATATTTGTGCACGCAGTAATATGACAGAAAACTATTAATCTTATCTTATAGAGATGGGGCAAGGAGAACAGAGTTGAGTCAAGGACAAGGTGATGTCACAGTAGCAAGGACATCTTAGATCGTGTGCAGTATGAACTCAAATGAACTCTGGATAGGTTGCCATCTTAGGTCTGAGATGCTTAGGTCGCCATCTTAGAAGTGTGATGCTTAGTGGACAGAGTGTACTTTAGAACATATGATGTAATCTTTGTACCCAAAAGGACCTGAACTCAAATGACCTCTAGATATGCTTAGTGGACAGAGTGTACTTTAGAACATATGATGTAATCTTTGTACCCAAAAGCACCTGATAAGGGAAAGTCCCTGGACATGATGTAATGTCAGCTGACTCATGGGGTGATCTTAACTGTGAGGTCAAATTAAAGGAACACAGACAAATAACCAAAATGTATAAGGAAAATAAGCGCCACCCCTATATATTTAAAATAAACAAAGTGAAAAGGTAATGGAAAGTTATTTGCAATAAAAATAAGTTATAATGGGAAAAATATGGAGTCAGATGACGAGGTATATGATGTAACGAAACAAGGTAGAGGAAAGCATGATTGTAATGGGTTAATAATTTGGTAAGAGATGTACAGAGGAGGGGACAAGGTGAGCTCCCCTCCCCTTGAAAAAACTGTATAAAAAGGCATGTACGGCACTGCCAGATCAGTCTGTCCTTGGTGATGGCTGGATCCATAACCTAGGCTGGCTCACTTTGTTTTTATTGCTGCAATAAAAACTTATCCTTACTTCATCTAGATCTGCACGAAGTCCGGAGTCTTTCTTTGATTTCTTTTACTAAAAGTTACAGTATTTGGGTAATGTTTTAAATTAGGGCAACTTCAGTGTGGGGAGAATAAAAAATCCACCACATTTATTGGTGACCTCCGACTGTGATTGCCTTCATGGAGGGCTCCTCCGGTGACCGGGACCAGCGTGACCTGACAGACCATCAACTGGCGCCATTATAGACAAAGGTAAGCAGAAACCTGTTTTATCGAATTCTGCATTAGATTCATGGTCTGTTAGGAGTGTGTGCTTCCAGCTGGAGGAGGTAACTCCTAAGGTATATTGAACACAATTTTAAAGTTGCCAAAATTGATAAATTAATTGCTATACTTAAATTAATAGCAAAATTTTTATTATTATACAAAAAGACTGGATGAAGTAACGAATCATTAGGAGATCTCCATAAGTTTTATTTTTGTGTGTTATTTTTTGTTTTATATTTTCTTTATTATTGTATAAGTTGTGTGATATCTGAGGTAACGCCACTGTGTTTTGGCTAGAGCCCGTATGTGAGGAATCGCCAACAAGTGGGGCTGGACCCAGATGGTAAAAATTCCTGCAAATCACTAAATAGGGAACTTTATTCGTTACCCAGACGTGGCAGGTGGTAAAAAGTCCTGTAGCAAGACGCTGAGTATAGAACTCACTGATTTGTGAGCTGATACTAAGACGCAGAACTGGGCAGGTGTTTTTCAAGTGTTTTTCAGATTTTTAAGTATTTATTGTGAAAAAGTCCTGTAGGTGGTTGTGCTGTAATCTCGAGTCCTAGGGCTAGAACCCACTTGTGTGAGGTATCGCTAGGAGCAGTACTGCAATCAAGTTTCCTAGGGCTAGAACCCATATATATGAGGTATCGCTAGGGAACGAAAGGTGATTGCTATTTGAAAATTCCTACAGGTGGTATTGAAGTTTTCTGGGCCCAGGTTGTGTTGTGTGATAAATTGTTATATTGTGAAAAATTGTTTCGAGTACTCAAATTCTTTAGATTTTTGTAAGAGAGCGCTTGTGCCGTGTGTCGATTGTACGTCTTGTATGTGTGTCTTTTAAATGTGTGTGTATTATACTTATGTGTAAAGTCTTCTGTTGAATTTATGTGTATGTGTAAAATATAATGTATAGATAATAAGAGATATGGCATTAGAGATAACCTAATAAGTAGATAGAGATATCCAAAAACACCTTTTTTGGATTTTCTGACTTGCCATAATTAATAATATGTATAAATAATAGTGTATAAAATAATAGCATAGAAGTGATATATATAATATTATAGTATTAAAATATATGTGTGGTTATGGTACACATTGTTAGATATAGAACTCTGTGACATAAGCTTCATCTGTGACACGAAAATGGTACAGGTGTTGAATGTGCCAGCATAGTAGTATTATAAAATATTAATGCCTTTGGATAAATGTACATATGTGCAGCAACATATTAGTTATTGAACATAAGATTAAGTAAGATATAAAAGGTACCTTTACGTGTTGTGCAGTCGATGACACAATACTAATAATAATAAACATAGTGCATAAAGTAATAAATGCACCTAGGTTACACATAAAACAAATATTAAATATAACAAATGGAGATCAGATGATAAGTGGAGTTAGAGAAATTAACGGGGATGAGCAGATAAGAGAAGAAGGAGTTTTAACTAAGCGCGAACGGGAGTTTAGAATTTTGGAGTCAGATCAGAGTGAAAGATATAGATGTTTATTTAATAATCCAGGAAAGGATTTACTTTTAGAAAAAGAGTGTGACATGGGAGAGTGGATACTTAGGTGCTCACTAATACCCGACATGTTAGATCCAGACGGCAACACACACACACACACACACTTTATTACTTACATTTCAGAATGGAGAAATTAGTTTTTTTGTTGGATTAGTTCCTAGAGAAATTCGTTTAAAAGTAATAAATAGTACGATAGAATTTGGAGGAATAAGTGGACCCCCCTCCGTTTCCTTGTTTAACTCCGCTCATTTCACTGCTGCAAGCATACCCAGACTTTGATATATTGTGTTTAGAAGAATGCGCGGGAGGTTGGAAAGTAAAAAGATAAAGACTAATAAGAGCAGACGCAGGTCCGGTAGTGCTGAGTTGTATGTGGGTTGTTGATAACAATAGCGAATTCGTGTTAATAACTGTGGGACCAGACGGGAGAAAAAATTTTCAGACCCGTGACAAAATAGTTACGCCTCTGATATTAACACCAGTGGAAAATTAATGCTTAAAAAACATATAGGAAAAAAACAGCTGTTAAAGATCGGCAGCAGTCATAAAGTACACAGTAAGAGAGCTATGGGGAAGAGGCACAGGAATTCACACTATAAATCAAAACAGAAGTGTGTAATGGTGAAGCTATTCTGCTGTAAAAAAAAAAAAAAAAAAGAAAGAAAACTGCATGGCTAAAGCCAGCGACACCTGCAGGCACAATCATAGTTAAACATAAAGAGGATGAAAAAAATAAATATTAGAAAGTGCATGATAAAATGGCATGACAGGACATGAGGAGAATTGCAATGGCTTAAAGACAGAACCTTTAAAGAAGAGTAAAATAATTAAAAAGGAAGTAAAAAAAAATAAAATAAAATGCTCAGATACAAAACTAAAGAGAAGGGTAGAAAGGGAAGGATTAAATTAGGACCAAAGGTAGAAATTGTAGAATGGTTTGAAAAATAAAGGAAAAGAAAATAAAAGAGACAAATTGAAGAATAACAAAAAAACTGTCAGAAAAGAAGGATCAGAAGTCAGAAGGGAGTGAAGACAGGAAAATAAATAAATTAATAAATAAAAATTTTAATAATAATAATAATAATAATAATGAATAATAAGGGCGGCGCGGTGGTGTAGTGGTTAGCACTGTCGCCTTGCACCTCCAGGGTCTGGGTTCGATTCCCCGGCCAGGCTCGATTCCCGTCTCTGTGTGCATGGAGTTTGCATGTTCTCCCCGTGCTTGGTGGGTTTCCTCCGGATACTCCGGTTTCCTCCCACAGTCCAAAGACATGCAGGTTGGGCTAATTGGCGTTCCTAAATTGCCCGTAGTAGTGTGTGATTGGGTGTGTGAGTGTGTGTATGTGTGTGTGCCCTGCGATGGATTGGCACCCTGTCCAGGGTGTACCCCGCCTAGTGCCCGAAGTCTCCTGGGATAGGCTCCAGGTCCCCCGCGACCCTGAACACAGGATTAAGCGGTATAGAAGATGAATGAATGAATGAATGAATGAATAATAATAAAAAATAAATTAATAATTAAAAAAAAACTTAGAATTAGAGAGACCACCACCATACACTAAGGAACACATACAACAGGAGGGTAAGGGGAATGTACCCACTACAGGAAGCTGCTGAGTCAATTGCAACCCAGTTATACACAATACACCTGGGGGAAAGAAAAAAAGGTAAAATGGAGGAATGAAAAGGCCAAGCTCAAGCAGCAGTAATGGTGCCTGAAAATCAGACACCACCACCCCCTGCAGGACCAGTTCAGCAAACACAACAACCAACAGCAGCTGAAGCCCCTCCAACTTATGTGCACACTGGAAACCAACAAGTACAAAATCAACTTATGAGGTGGCAAGGACAGGGCCCCAGGCCTTATGGAGGCAGGGGACAAAAGGGAATCATACCAATAGCAACCAAGAAGACAACAATTCAGAATGAATGCCCCAGGATAAATGGGCCCGAATACTCAAGTCATGCAGTGCTGGCAGTGTGGAGGAGCAGGAAATGTTAGAAGAAACTGCCCACAAGTAGCATGGGAAATTCAAAATGGACTACAAGCTCAAGGACCATATGGAGCAGGACAGGCACCTCAAGGTGGAACTGGAACATGGACACAAGGACAACCCCAAAATCAAGGGGCAGGTCCATGGATGGGACCACAAAACCACGAATTGAAGCCCAGAGGAGCCAGAAAGGGAGCAGGTGCAGTACGTCTCAACACTGCATCCACAACAAGAACCAACTGTAATGGTGTCTATAAATAATTCACAACCAATTCCATTTATGATTGACACAGGTGCTACATACACATGTATAGGGCATGAAGGCTCACAGCTCCCTCCCTCAAGCAATACGATAAAAACCACAGGCTTCTCGGGACGATCACAGATATTGCACTTCACAGAGCCTCAAATAATAATAGCAGCACCTTTACTATTTTCACCTACTACTCCAGTCAATCTGCTGGGAAGAGATTTGTTGTGTAAACTAAAGGGAAAAAATTCAATGTAACACTAAAGGACTGTGTGTAACAATAGGACAGTTCTTACAGATTACTGAGAAACAAAACAACTCAGATACAGTATACTGGCTACTGTGCGAGGGCAAAGGAGCTCACCATGCACAGAGTTTATGGGAAGAATGGATTATGCAATGACGACCAGATCGCAAATGAGTAACTTTACCATTGCACTGTACCATGCACTACAACCAAGGAAGTCAAGATGAAGAATTGACAATTATGGTCAGATGTGATGGAGAACAGTCTTTGACGTGATACTTGGAGACATAATTGTAGGTGCTCCAGCCATCTCTGTACAACTGACTGAACAAATGGAACACTGGCATCAAGTATCCCCACATTTCTTTATTAGTGGGGGAAAAGACACAACCCAAAGAATTAGGACTGATGATCAAACAAGCAGCTGAAGTAACTGATTGGGAACAAACCTCCGATCTTTCTGTACATATTTCACGAGATCAAAGATTTTTGAAGATAACATTTTTAGGAATAGATAGAATGAGGGCTACACACACAGAAATAGATGGGAACATGACGTTGTCAACACACCCTCAGAGGGGGATGTGTAACATGCCGTTGTCATCGCACACACAAATGTTAGTTAAGATGTTAGAGCAGATAGATGAGAAAGAGTTAGAGGAGGAATTACTTGAAAATAAATCCCAGAAATACTATGGACAAAACATTCCACAGATGTAGGAGCAGTCAGGTCTGGAGGACAAGCTTTAATAAAAATAAGACCAAATGCAACATTGCTTTGTCAAAGATAATACCCATTGACACCTCAAGCTATAGCAGGGATTAAACCTACTATAGATGGCTTATTAGAAGCTGGAGTATTAACGCCTACTAAAAGTCCTTGCAGGACTCCTATATTTCCTGTCAAGAAGCCCAACTCAGATAAATGGAGACTTGTGTATGACTTACAAGCCATAAATCAAATTGTAGTAACAGAATTGCCTATAGTACTTGATCCACACACATTGTTGTCCAATACACCAGAAGATACACAGTAGTACACTGATTAGTGCTCAGCTTTTTTAGTAAGCAGACTTGTTAGAAGTCCTGACTGTACTAGCTGAAAAATTGACAAAGTTAGCAGAAAAAAGTTGCAATTTTGTAAACAGAAGGTAGAATATCTAGGCATGGTAGGATTTAGTATGGACTGGATATGTGACTTTGCATTAAAAACATTACACTTGAGAGCAATAGTCAAAGTAGCTGGACAAGCAAAAATAGTGCAGTGTTAGGATGGACACCTGAAGCACTAGAAGCTTTTGAACAGCTGAAAAGAAAACTCTGTACAGTATCAGCACTTGCTAGCCCAGAGTATAATAAACCATTCCACCTGTATGTCTCAGAGCGTGGCGGTTTTGCCACAGGGGTTCTGACCCAACAACAAGGTCCTAGCAAACAACCAATTGCATATTATAGTACAGCGCTTGATAATATTGAAAAAGGCATGCCTCCCTGCTACCGAGGAGTGGCAGTGGCAGCATTTGCTTATGAGAAAGCAACATCAATTACTATGGGACATCCAGTAATGCTGTTCACCACCCACACATTACACGCACTCCTGACCAGTCCATACTTTGTAATTACTAAAGCTAGAAGAACAGGATACGATGTAATACTCTCTGCACCTGAATTGACCATACACAGGTGTCAGACAGTGTCAGATCCAACAGATCGTATAATGACCCAGCAGAGGGAGATCCCCACGATTGTTATCTACAGTAGTGTCAGCAGAATATCTAAAGACATGCCAAGATTTAGAGAACCAACCTCTGTCACATCCAGATTGTATATTCTTTGCAGATGGGTCATGTTTTAGAGATAGGGACAGCAATAAATCAAGGCTAGCCATAGTTAAATGTACAGCACATAAAAAAGATAGTACTTTCGTTAGAGACGGAGATGAAGCAGCAAAGAAAGCACCAGTAAATCAGAATAAATATTATGCCAGAAACAGTAACGTAACCAAAACCTTGTCCGCAGAGAGATAATGAACCAAGGTCACCAGAATCAAGCACTGGTTCTGATGAGGAACCTGACTCAAGTCCAGAGTCAGAAAGAAAGGTTATTACTTGTACCAGAAGACTATGCGCCACCCACACCAGATTTAACCTTACTAGCAGACATGCAGACAGCAGCATCAGGAGAAGAGATTTGTAAGTGGCTCGCCAGAGGAGCAACAAAAAATAATGATACTAATGTGTTACGAAGTGCAGATGGCGTTTTGTAGCTCCACAAAATTTTCTTGTAATCCTGATAAGACAAGAACATGGGAATGATCACTTAGCAAGAGGGGACGTGATAAAAAAGAATCCAAAAGGAATGGTGGTCGCCTTATCTAGGTCCAATGGTTCATCGAACATTATCACAGTTTTGCGACATCTGTGCTAGATTTAACATTAGAAAGCACTTCACATCACAGATAGGACACACCCCAGAGCCAGATGGGCCATTTAGGCATATAATGTTTGATTATGTAGACATGGGAGAACCTAGGATACAAGGAAAACGATACATCTTAGTGGTCGAAGACAGGTTTAGCAGATGGGTAGAAGCTATAGCAACAGCTAGGGAAGATGCGACGGCAGTAGCAAAATTCTTGTGTAGAGAAGTGATACCAAGATTTGGAATTCCAGATACAATCAGTTCAGACAATGGAAAACACTTCACAAATAAGATAGTACAAAAAGTAACTCAGTGGTTGAACATCAAGCACAGGTTTGGATGTGTGTATCACCCCAATATCAGGGAATGGTAGAGAGAGCGAATGGAGTTCTAAAAATTAAATTGGCTAAAATATGTGCAGATACAGGTATGAATTTGTTCCAAGCTTTGCCGTTAGCCTTAATGGGCATGAGATCGCAAACTAACTGCAACACGCATCTAACCCCGCATGAAATGCTTTCTGGCAGACCTATGTTTACTTCCTTTACTCGCAGGCCCTATAAAGGCCCCACACTCGAACAACTGCAAAGTGAACTTGATCATTATGTGAAACACTTATCTGAAATGCACAAAGTTATTTCCCAACAGGTTAAGAGAGCAACAATACAACACCAGACAGAGAGCAGCTGATCAAACTGAGGACACAGAGGCAGAGGATATAGACGAGAGAACTGTACTGCCTGGTGATTGGGTGTTTATTCGAGTGTTCAAAAGAAGGTGGAAACAAGCTAGAAGGGAAGGACCATACAAGTTGGTGTTGGCAACTCCAACTGCTGTGAAAGTTAAAGGTAAAGACGTATGGTACCATTTAAATCATTGTTGCAAGGCACCAAATCCGGACCAGGTAAGAGACAGGGCGTCCCAGGAGGACACTGAGTCTCCAAGAGCAGGACCTTCAGGTTTGCTATCAGATTCTCAGAGAGACGACGAAAGACCTAGACAACAAGCACCAAATCCATATAAACACACTGAAGGGTTACCGTGGATAGAACAGGAAGAAGAACAAGGCTACTGGCTAGAGTGGCCTCAAGAAGATATACAAGACTGGGAAGCTGAGCATGAAGAAGAAGAACAAGCCGGACCATCTCAAAGAACAAGAGCCTAAATTAGACAGTGAGAAGACAAACGTACTAAAATTGTGATAAAATAGTGATTAAATTGTTTAAACTAACTACAGTAGAAAGAACAAAAAATACCCCAAGAAATATATTGTGTAGACTATTTGGCCACAGACCCATGTGTCACCGTTGTGATCCAAATGGAGAAACCATACTTTTATTGCCCCCTAAAAGACAGAAGGAAATCCATGGTTATAATAATATTTCTAATGACTGGCCTAATTGATGGTAGGGCCGCCAGAAGTGAGAAGAACAAATCAAAATGGAACACTGAAAAGAAACAAATACGTTTCGTACTTGTAGATGCGGATGGCTTATTTCACTAGTTTTGACGCGTAGCTAATGTCTTAAAGTTTCACTCACATGACAGAAGTCCGATCTCTTTGTCTTTTGTCGTTTATTTGTCAGCATCAAAGAATCAACACTTCATACAGTCGTCTTGAGTAAATCCACTGTTATTACAGACACCAGTTGCTGCATCTTGCAAATCTCTGAGTTTTACAACAACCTGTTTGCTGTATCTTGTAGATTACAATCTTGGCTTGGGTATCTAACAACACTCTTGTTGTTTCTTACTTTCCCAGCTTACGTTAGCTTACGGTTACAACAACCTCGTTGCTGTATTTTACATTTCTAGCTTACCGGGAGCTCTCACTAGCTGACGGTTACAACAACCTCGTTGCTGTATTTAGCATTTCTAGCTTACCGGGAGCTCTCATTAGCTGACGGTCTAAAGCTTGTGTTTCCGTAGCCTTCCAAATCTATACTGAGCTTTCTAGCATATCACAGTCACACAAATGCATGTAATAGTAGAATGACATCACAGACCAACCTACGATTATCAACTTATGATGCATAACTAAGAAATTTAAAGCTTATGGCTTATGTAACAAACTTAATGCTTAATGCTTTACTAATGAATAGAACAAGGTAGAATAAATGAAATAACAGCAAGTAAAATAAAATAAAATAAACACAACAACAAATTCATAAAAAGTGCGATATGGCACTTACATTCCAGCCCCTAATTGACAGGCATGGAGACTGACAATTACAATTTTGTGTTTTTTTTTTTTTTTTTTTTTTGATAAAGCAATGAAATCAAACATTCTTAACCTTCTAAAACGTTTTAAATCTTTTAAGTGTGTAATATTTATCTCAGGTGTTTACATTTGCATATCAAATTTCACAACATATTACCACACATTTAACAGTCCATTTCACATGTGAGGCACAGCTTGTCGATGGGTCTTTCCAGAGTGTTGGTCTTAGTTTTAACTAACACACGTTTCACCAGTCCCCCCCCCTTTGTTGGGGAACACTTTCGTGATTCTTCTCATGACCCATGAATTTCTTGGAGAAGACTCATCAGTTATTAAAACTATGTCTCCAATCGAAAGGTTTTTTTTGTTTTGAAACCACTTTTGCCGCCCCTGGAGCAAGGGCAAGTATTCACGTACCCATCGCTTCCAGAGCAGGTCTGATCGATGCTGGATCTGCTTCTCCCTGCGACGTGCATAGATGACAAATCCAGGTGGCAGGTTTGGCTGTTTTTTCATCAGCAGCAGGTAGTTTGGTGTCAGAGGTTTCAGTTTGGGCGAGCAGCTGTTTCTTTTCACAGTTGCCTTTCGTTTTTGCTGTGTGCGAATTCCCTGTTTGAATTCTGCTGCTGCTTTACCCTTTTGCAACGTGAGAAGTTCTTCCTTAAAATTTTGTCTTTGAGTGACCTTAATGATGTCGTTTTCTGCTCTTGTTAGGTCTTGCGCCTTTAGAGACTTGTGATTTTCTGTCTTTGGGTCATCTACTTGTGTTTTAACCCTTTCTGTTTTTTGTTTCAGCATGTCTCTGGTGCGAAGGATCCAGGCCACGGATCTTTTTAACTTGTGCCAGTCAGAGTGATGATTAATCAGTTTACTCACTGCGTCTGTGTCTGTGCATTTTGTAATGCTCACAATATTCACTAAAGCTGAGAGCTTAACTTCATCAGCATTTTCATCAAAATTTTCTTTTATTGATGTGTCATGAATATTTTTAGGCCATTTGCACTCTGCTTCTTTGAGAAGGGAGGGACCTTGGATCCAGTTGACATTTTTCATGAACTTTTCACAGGATACCCCCCTGGAGGCAGAATCAGCTGGGTTTTGTGAGGTATTAACGTACCTCCATTGCTGTGACTTGGTTGACTCTCTTATAATGGCGATTCTGTTGGCCACGAAGGTTTTAAAACGAAGTGTTTCGTTATCAATGTATCTCAAAACAGTTATACTGTCAGTCCAGAACATAGAGTCCAGCAATTTCAATTCTAGCTGTTCTTTCAACATTTTGTCATTTTTTACAGCGACCACTGCCGCAGTCAGTTCCATTCGTGGAATGGTGGTTTGTTTCAGGGGTGCTACCCGGGAGTTCCCCATCATGAATGCACAATGTGTAAGTCCATCAGCGTTTACTAACCTGAGGTATGAGACAGCTCCGTATCCCATTTCACTTGCATCCGAGAAGTGATGGAGTTGTGCTGTAGCTGTAACTCCGAAGTCGGCTGGTTTTATGGACCTTGCTATGCTGAACTCGGACAGTCTGTGCAGCTCTTGCAGCCAGGTTTTCCACGCCGTTGCAAACTGCTCGGGAATGTCATCATCCCAGGCAAGTTTTTCTTTACATAACTGTTGCATTAGGATTGTAGCTGGCAGTATGGCAGGTGGGAGAAAGCCTAACGGGTCGTATGTTGAGCTAGTGATTGACAGAATTCCTCTTCTTGTCACAGGTCGTTCCTTTAAGCTAATCTTAAACTTGAACATGTCTGAGTTAATGCACCACAGCACCCCCAGAGCTCTCTCTATGGGCAGTGCATCGTTACTCAAGTCTAAGTCTCTCATGTCTTTGATCCTTTCACTCTCGGGAATGACAGTCAGTAGGGCATGGCTGTTGCTTGCCCATTTAGTGAGGTTAGACCCTCCACTTGTACAGAGACTTGTGAGATCATTGTATAGGGCGACTGCTTGGTCATGACTCGAAACAGATTTCAGGCAGTCGTCTACATTAAAGTTTTTAAGCACTGTGTTAACTGCCACAGCAGATGCATTGCTGCGGTTTTCTTCTGCTGTCTTTCTGAGGGCGAAGTTAGCAACACTAGGCAACAATTTTACACCGAACAGATGAACTACCATTTTATTTTCAACTAAGTCTTGGTTCACATCTCCATTCGGCCACCATAGGAAGCGCAGCAGATCAGTGTCCTTTTCGGGGACATTCACGTGATAGTACATGTCTTCTACTGTGTCCTTTTTCTTGGACTTTATTTTAACGGGCACAATGGGGAGGATGCAATTACCTCCAGCCCCAGTGAGCGCATTTGATTCGTGACTCTCTGCCGGTGGTGTATTTTTTGTGTCACTTTCGGTTTCATTCTCGTCAGCGCGTGTACCTGGCTGCGCCGTGACTTGCACTGCGCTGTGTAACATGCTTGGATGTGACTTTGAACACAATGAACATACAATTTTTCTGGTACAGTCTTTCCACAAATGACCCGTTCTTAAACATCCGAAACAGAATCCGTTTCTTTTTAAGAATTCTACTTTGTCTTTGTGTGTCTTATCATTAAATTGGAAGCAATCGTCTAAGATATGCTCCCCTTTGCAGTGTGCGCACGGTTTAGTGAAGGCGCTGACAGGTAATGTACCGGCATTCTTCATTGTAATCAATTCTTTGTGAATTTTACCAACCTGTCCGTCCTCGGTTGCGACGCTGACCCTGGGTTTTCCTTGGCCCGTTTGTTTGGGTCCTTGAAGGGATGTGTGACAGGGTTTTCCGTCGCTGATTGCCGCGTCCAAGTCCGTAGAGTGTGCCCTGCTCAGGTGCGCGTTGCTCAATTCAGTGACCGCGCTCTCGTTCGCAGGCTGCGCTCGGCTGTTGCATGTTGAGTTGGAGAGGTGAAAGTGCGCGCTGCTCGGGCGTGCGCTGCTCGATTCAATGAGTGCGCTCTTGCTCTTGGACGATCGGCTGTCGTATTTGCGATCTTGACGTTTATTTCCAAATCTATCCTGCAACAGACTCATTGCCTCTGCATAACCACACTGATCTGGCATAAGCTGACAGCTCATAACGAGGTCTCTAGCCTCTCCCTTAGTGAACTGCTCAAGATAAAACAGCTTATCAGCATCACTATCTGTTTTGTCAACAATAACATGTTTGAATGCTTTCATGAAGGACGTAAACTCAAGAGGGTCACCATGAAACACAGGAACATTGCGCTGAGGTAAAAAGGATTGCCGTTGGCATTTCATGAGCATTGCTGTGATGTCAGCCTGCTGTTGCATCATGCTCTGTGATTCTAAAGTATAAATGTCATGGCGGGTGTATTTATTGTCTTGGGTAGACCCTTCATTTAAAGTACTTTTCAATTTTGGTTCAAAACTTACTGGTACACTTGGATGGGCTGTCCTATGACGTGATGGCAGTCCAAGATCTTCTATCGACGCGCTGCTCTCGTAAAGTTCGTTGTATTCCAGTTTGGGAGCGCGTGCGCCACTTGGTTCGTTGAAGGTGCTCTCTCTTACCGGCTTTCGGCGGCTGACGTATTCAGGTTTGTGGCCCGTCCAAGGCGGGCTGCTCGAGCGTGTGCAGCTCGGGTCGATGACTCCGCTCTTTGATGCAGGCTGTCGTTTTTTACAACTCTGATAAACCTGTAATTCAGCGTCGACAATTGCGAGCGCAGTTTCTAATTCCAACTTTTCTTTATCAGCTTTTAGTTGCTCTGCCTCAGCCTTTAATTCTGCTTCTTTTGCCTTTAATTCTGCTTCCTTCTGTTCTAACGCCCGCCGTTCTGCTAAGGCTGCTGCTTTAATCAACAAGGCTGCTCTGTTGGCTTCCACTTTCTTTATTAGGGCTGAGGATGATGTAGAAGTTACAGACCTTTTGGATGCTGCCGTTGTCTGTGACACGCTGACGCCCGGCGAGACACCTTCGCGTATTCGCGACGTCACAGAGTGGCTCTTAGTGTCCTTGGTGTCCGCTTTCCAGCGACCCACCATAGATATGAATTCTGTGCGGCCTTGAGCCTCAGGTGCGCCGCAAGCGACCTGATCGCGTCTGTGTTCGTCTTTACGAGTGTACACAAGCACATCAACGTTACTTCTCATGAAGTTCTCTCTTCTGCACTCAGTTTCAACGATGTCTAACTTACGTGCATAGTTCATAGGTGTCTTTAATGCATTAGACGTTGCATTCAGTCGAATTCGCTTGCCTTTTCTTGCATCCAGCGCCTCGTTGAGCTTTTTTCTGTTCGTCTCGTGGAGCGCCGTTAGGCTCCCCAGCCAAGTGCTGGGAGCGTTGTCCTCATTGTTCGGCATGGTGAAGTTCGACGGCTATTCTCTTTCACTTTCCATTTCAAACAGCGGAAAAGCTTTAGACTTTTGTAGATGCGGATGGCTTATTTCACTAGTTTTGACGCGTAGCTAATGTCTTAAAGTTTCACTCACATGACAGAACTCCGATCTCTTTGTCTTTTGTCGTTTATTTGTCAGCATCAAAGAATCAACACTTCATACAGTCGTCTTGAGTAAATCCACTGTTATTACAGACACCAGTTGCTGCATCTTGCAAATC
The DNA here is from genome assembly GCA_030522415.1 of Channallabes apus. NCBI lineage: Eukaryota > Metazoa > Chordata > Actinopteri > Siluriformes > Clariidae > Channallabes > Channallabes apus. The sequence goes on from CM060104.1 coordinate 23,706,034, forward strand.
TCTGAGTTTTACAACAACCTGTTTGCTGTATCTTGTAGATTACAATCTTGGCTTGGGTATCTAACAACACTCTTGTTGTTTCTTACTTTCCCAGCTTACGTTAGCTTACGGTTACAACAACCTCGTTGCTGTATTTTACATTTCTAGCTTACCGGGAGCTCTCACTAGCTGACGGTTACAACAACCTCGTTGCTGTATTTAGCATTTCTAGCTTACCGGGAGCTCTCATTAGCTGACGGTCTAAAGCTTGTGTTTCCGTAGCCTTCCAAATCTATACTGAGCTTTCTAGCATATCACAGTCACACAAATGCATGTAATAGTAGAATGACATCACAGACCAACCTACGATTATCAACTTATGATGCATAACTAAGAAATTTAAAGCTTATGGCTTATGTAACAAACTTAATGCTTAATGCTTTACTAATGAATAGAACAAGGTAGAATAAATGAAATAACAGCAAGTAAAATAAAATAAAATAAACACAACAACAAATTCATAAAAAGTGCGATATGGCACTTACAGTACTAGCTACAGTAACTAGAGCAAGAATGGTAGCTGGCTTATCAATGTGGGAAAGAACAGGAAATTGGGAAGGAACTTTTCAGATAGAGGTAGACAAGTCACGACCCCAAGAAGAACAAGTGCGAATTTATGTAGAAATAGAGAAAATTCCTGGATCAAAAATGATGATTGCGTTAGATCGATTGATTGAGGCAATACCAAATTCCAATAAGTGGTGTGCATTTAATAAGTCAGCAAACGGCAAAATACAAGTAGTATGTCTAGCACGACTGCATTTGCATGGTTGTACACCAAAAATACCAGGCTAACCTAGCGTATCAGATGCTGAGTCAGCAACCTATGTAACGATAATTCCAGAAATAATAAAACAGGTACCTGGAAACAAAAAAGAATCTGACCTAACATGGAAAAATTATGTTCTACCAATGGATGAAATTCACTGCTTACTCCTTAACAAATAAGGACTGCATATTGTGTCATGATAGAAGTAATAAGCCCCCAAAAGTTGTAATAACACAAAGGAACAAGGGAATGTATAGATGATCCGGAATATAGTGAATCACGATTATGCCCTATCAGCTGTCTTTTACATTCAGCTGCAGTAGATTATGGTCCAGAATGAATCAGGATATAAGTAAATGCACGTATCAACCTGTAGAAACAATAGATGCTGTCCAACGAGAAATAACAACTGTTTAACAGACCTATCCTCTATGCATCTGTTCAGATGGATATATAGAAGTAGGAAATCTATCATCAAGTTGCAAAGAAACACAGCTAATAGCAGGTTTTTCCATAGAAATGAGACAGATATGAGACAATAAAATGAACAATATATCCTGTAGTTAGATAGTCAAAGTATGACAACCAGACTTGTAAAACTAGGCACAATTGTTCTGATAGTGCTGGAAACCCTACTCATCATATCTTGCTGCTGTCATGCCCGAGCCTCCTCAGTCCCGGAGAGAAAGATCCGGCTCGCCGGATTACTGAGCCGTGGCTTTGTCTCCCCCTAGTGTGTCTACGTATGTCAACACTTACCATAATTAACTAACTCAGATCACCTGCGCACACCTCACCTGTCTCCCTATTTAAACCCAGCCGAACCCACACCACACTGTCTGGTCACCATCGTACCTTCACTGACTAATACATGTGTGTCTTTCTCTCCAGGCTTAAAGGCGGTATCTGCAGGCGAGGACGGGCGGAGCGAAGCCGCTGGCTTTCTAAGTAAAGACCCTCTGAGGACACAGAGGAGGTTTTTTGTTATACTTATGTTTCTGTGTGAGAGTGCATTCTTCTGTGCTAAGACTGTTTAGTTAAACCCGCCTGCAGACCGCACCTGGCAGTACGCGTAGTGAACGCGGGGTCCAGTACAAGTTCTGCGTAAAAGCCTAAAGACAATTTGTTTTGTGTTGGATTGAAAAGAAAGAAGAGAAATAAATAAACACTGTGTATTCCTGCACTTGCGTTGACGTGTGTGTGATTCCTACAGAAAAGTGAGGGAAACATGACAGATGACCAGACCTCTCAACGAAACGCAGCAGGAACGCCCCTGCCAAGAGACACGGTGCCCATGATGGATTACATCCGTAGGCAGCAGGGGCAGATGGACAGTCTGGCCCGGGCGATTAACGACCTGGCTCATAGTGTCCGGGACATTTGAGTGTCCGGGACAGTCACCCCCCCCAGCGGGGACCCCGCGCCGCGCACGATCCCCTCCACGAGCGGCGCCTCCGGAAAGATATGCGGGGGACCCCGAAGGCTGCAAAAAATTCCTACTCGCCTGCGAACTTTATTTCGTGGATTATCCCGACCTTGACGACCAAGGGAAGATTAGATTCGTCACCCAACGGCTTACGGGGCCAGCAATGGACTGGGCCACGGCTGTGTGGAGCGCGGGTGGCCGGGAGACGTGCGACTACGGGCGGTTTCTACGGGCTTTCCGCGCGGTGTTCGACCACCCTGATCAGGGAAGGAGTGGGGAACAACAACTAATGAAGTTAAGACAAGGACAAACCACCGTGGCGGAATATGCAGTCAAATTTAAGATCCTGGCGGCCGAAAGCGAGTGGTGCGAGAAGAGCCTGCTCGCCCGGTTTCGAGATGGACTGCAACCGGACATCCAGCTGGAACTGGCCTGCAGAGATGCAGAGTTGGACCTCGACGACAGTATCCAGCTGGCCATTAAGCTTGACCAACATGTCCGGAGTCAAAGACGGCAGCCCTCGAATCGGACGGCAGGGGGCAGGCTCGACCCGCGCCAACGCCCCAACCGCCCTAGGAGCCCTACAGAGTCGCACGATAAAGCACCTGCGGAGCCCATGGACGTAGGCACCTCCCGGTTGTCCGCGCAAGAGAGACGTCGCAGATTCACGACAGGCTTGTGCCTGTATTGCGGAGGAGAGGGACATCTGATAAGAGACTGTCCTATTATCAAAGTAACTCCATGCACACCCACACGCACCACGCAGTCTTTTTGTGTTAATGCCACCGTATCATATAACGATCATATTGTGTCTGTTTCCCCCTTAATAGATTCCGGGTCGGCTGGGAACTTTATCTCACTTTCTCTTCTTTCCTCGCTACATGCTCCAGTGTCGAAGCTTCCAACCCCGATCGAGATCAAAGCTCTGGATGGCAAACCATTAACTCAATCGCCAGTTTATATGCTCTCCGTGCCCCTACGATTAACTTTCCCCGGCCACACAGAGGAGTTGCAATTCTATGTTCTCCCCCAGGTGAGTCAGTCCGTCGTGCTGGGCCTCCCATGGCTCTGCGTCCATAACCCTAATTTTGATTGGGCAGCTTCACGCATCGTCTCCTGGTCCCCTCGATGTGCTAAATTTTGCATACCATCCTCCTTAATGGTCCAAACTACTACAGTCGAAAGTCCCCGCGCCCTAGTGTCTACCCTCGTGCCACCCGAGTACACTGCGTTTTCAGACGTGTTTAGTGTTAGGGCAGCTGCACGACTTCCCCCTCATCGCCCGTGGGATTGCGCTATTGACCTCCTGCCGGGGAAAGCACCGCCCTGCTCCCGTGTTTACCCGTTGTCCCTGACTGAGACCAGGGCGATGGAGGAATACGTGAGTGAGGCTCTCCAGCAGGGACTCATTAGTCGCTCCACGTCACCCGCATCGGTCGGTTTTTTTTTCATCGAGAAGAGAGGCGGGGGCCTCAGACCCTGCATTGATTATAGGGGACTCAATGCCATCACAATAAAGTATAAGCACCCACTGCCTCTGGTACCGGCCGCGATCGACCTGCTCCGCGGCGCGTCCATCTTCACTAAACTGGACCTCCGCAGCGCCTATAACCTCGTTCGTGTTCGCAAGGGGGACGAGTGGAAGACTGCGTTTAGCACAACATCAGGGCATTACCAATATAATGTAATGGCTTATGGACTGGTAAACGCACCTGCGGTGTTTCAGGGGTTCATGAACGACGTGTTCCGGCATATGTTAAACCGTTATGTTATAGTGTATCTAGATGATATCTTGATATACTCGCGGTCATATCACGAGCACGTTGGTCATGTGACTGCCGTCCTCCGTCGCCTAAGGGAACATGGGCTCTATGCGAAGGCGGAGAAGTGTGAGTTTCACCAAAAGGAGGTCGCATTTCTGGGCTACCGCATAGGGCCACTGGGGGTTCAGATGGATGGCGCCAAGGTCAGCTCGGTTCTACAATGGCCGGAACCCACCTCAGTGAAGGCGCTACAAAGTTTCCTTGGGTTTGCAAATTTTTACCGACGCTTTATTAGGGGCTACAGTACGTTGGCAGCACCGCTCACTAATTTATTAAAAGGGAAACCAAAGCGCTTAACCACCTTCACGCTGGAAGCGCGCCACGCTTTTCAGCGTCTAAAACAAGCCTTTACATCAGCGCCCATCTTAAAACTTCCCGACCCTAGTAAGCCCTTCGTAGTGGAGGTCGACGCGTCGGAGGTAGGACTAGGGGCGGTGCTGTCACAGCGTCATGGCCACCCAGAGAAACTATTCCCCTGTGCTTTCTTCTCGAGGAAACTGACACCTGCCGAGTGCAACTATGATATCGGTAATCGCGAACTGCTAGCAATCAAAGCGGCGTTAGAGGAGTGGCGACATTGGTTGGAGGGAGCAGAACATTCTTTTACGGTTCTGACCGACCACCGGAACCTTGAGTACCTCCAACAAGCTAAAAGACTAAACCCTCGTCAAGCCCGCTGGGCACTGTTTTTCACTCGTTTCGATTTCCATATTACATATCGCCCCGGCTCTAAGAATCTGAAAGCGGACGCACTATCCCGGTGTTTTGCGTCGCCGGACCGACCATCGGTACCGGAGCCTATTCTGCCCCCCTCACTCGTGGTTGCCCCGATCACGTGGGACTTCGACACGGAGATAGCCCAGGAAGCGCGGTCCGACCCCGTGCCGCCGGGCTGTCCCCCGGGTCGAACCTACGTGCCGGATGCACTACGAGAACGAGTGACGGGAGAAGCCCACATAAATCTTTCATCCGGACATCCCGGCGAAGCCAAAACCTTGCAACTACTGGAACCAAAGTTCTGGTGGCCAAATATGCGCGAAACAGTGAAAACAGTCGTTTCGTCTTGTGCTGTTTGTGCAGCCACTAAAAGTCCCCGAGGGTTGCCAGTTGGAAAATTAATGCCCTTGCCAACACCCAATAGACCGTGGTCCCACCTAGCGGTGGACTTTGTCACGGATTTGCCAGTGTCAAAAGGGTACACGACAGTCTTGGTAGTAGTGGATCGCTTCTCTAAGAGCTGTAGGTTTATTCCGTTCTGCTCTCTCCCTACCGCCGCCCAGGTGACTGACGCTTTATTCAATACAGTGTTTCGCTACTACGGTATCCCGGAGGACATTGTTTCAGATCGGGGCCCCCAATTTATCGCTAAATTCTGGAAAGCTTTTTTTCGGAAGTTGGGGACTACTGTTAGTCTAACCTCAGGCTATCACCCTGAGTCTAATGGGCAGGCTGAGCGGACTGTTCAAGACCTCGGGAGGTTCCTTCGCGCATATTGTAGTAGTCGACAACACGAGTGGGCAGACTGTTTATTCTGGGCGGAATATGCGCGAAATTCTTTAAGACACTCTTCTACCGGCCTAACGCCGTTCCAATGTGTGCTTGGGTATCAGCCACCGCTCTGTCCATGGGATGCCACTCCCACCAATATCCCTATGGTGGACGAGTGGTTCAAAAAAGCGGAAAAAGTATGGGAGGGGGCGCACACCCACATCTCCCAAGCAGTTCGCCGGTTCAAACAATTCGCCGATAGGCGGCGAAGGGAAAGTCCTCCGCTCCAGGTAGGAGATCGGGTTTGGCTCTCGACAAAGGACCTCTCTCTCAAACTCCCTTGTCGTAAGCTCTCCCCTCGATTCATCGGTCCTTTTCCCATTATCTCCCAAGTGAACCCTGTGTCTTTCAAATTGAAACTACCCACACATATGCGTATTAACCCAGTGTTTCATGTTTCTCTTCTCAGGCCAGTGATACGGGGGCCGCTGGACGGAGGTGTCGTAGACCCTTCGCTCCCCGGAGCTGTGGAGATCGAGGGCGCTCCGGCGTTCAGAGTCCAGCAATTATTGGACTCCCGAAGGCGGGGGGGCTCCCTCCAATATCTCGTGGACTGGGAGGGTTACGGACCGGAGGAGCGTAGCTGGGTGCCAGCCAGGGACATCCTAAGCCCTGATCTCATTTCTGAGTTTCACCGGGCTCGGCCGGATCGTCCCGCACCCCGCCCCCCGGGTCGACCCGCCCGCCGGCAATACCATCAGGCTGGTGGGTCTCTCCCGCCTTTGGTATCGTGAGGGGAGCGCCCACCTCCCCTTCAGGTAGCCGGTCCTGGGGGGGGGGGGTGGTGTCATGCCCGAGCCTCCTCAGTCCCGGAGAGAAAGATCCGGCTCGCCGGATTACTGAGCCGTGGCTTTGTCTCCCCCTAGTGTGTCTACGTATGTCAACACTTACCATAATTAACTAACTCAGATCACCTGCGCACACCTCACCTGTCTCCCTATTTAAACCCAGCCGAACCCACACCACACTGTCTGGTCACCATCGTACCTTCACTGACTAATACATGTGTGTCTTTCTCTCCAGGCTTAAAGGCGGTATCTGCAGGCGAGGACGGGCGGAGCGAAGCCGCTGGCTTTCTAAGTAAAGACCCTCTGAGGACACAGAGGAGGTTTTTTGTTATACTTATGTTTCTGTGTGAGAGTGCATTCTTCTGTGCTAAGACTGTTTAGTTAAACCCGCCTGCAGACCGCACCTGGCAGTACGCGTAGTGAACGCGGGGTCCAGTACAAGTTCTGCGTAAAAGCCTAAAGACAATTTGTTTTGTGTTGGATTGAAAAGAAAGAAGAGAAATAAATAAACACTGTGTATTCCTGCACTTGCGTTGACGTGTGTGTGATTCCTACAGAAAAGTGAGGGAAACATGACAGCTGCGTTATTCCCCTTACTAGAGAAAGTATTCATAAAATGGTAAGACAGTATACAGTTGATGTGGAATATCACTACCAAGAGACACCATATGAGGAGGAGGAGTCCATTTACATGCAAATGAACTGAAAAATGACCAACCACTCCGCATGATGGACAATTGACTATATACATATTGATCACATGTACAGTGGTGTGAAAAACTATTTGCCCCCCTCCTGATTTCTTATTCTTTTGCATGTTTGTCACACAAAATGTTTCTGATCATCAAACACATTTAACTATTAGTCAAAGATAACACAAGTAAACACAAAATGTAGTTTTTAAATGAGGGGTTTTATTTTTTTGGGAGAAAAAAAATCCAAACCTACATGGCCCTGTGTGAAAAAGTAATTGCCCCCTGAACCTAATAACTGGTTGGGCCACCCTTAGCAGCAATAACTGCAATCAAGCGTTTGCGATAACTTGCAGCGAGTCTTTTACAGCGCTCTGGAGGAATTTTGGCCCACTCATCTTTTCAGAATTGTTGTAATTCAGCTTTATTTGAAGGTTTTCTAGCATGAACCGACTTTTTAAGGTCATGCTACAACATCTCAATAGGATTCAGGTCAGGACTTTGACTAGGCCACTCCAAAGTCTTCATTTTGTTTTTCTCCAGCCATTCAGAGGTGGATTTGCTGGTGTGTTTTGGGTCATTGTCCTGCTGCAGCACCCAAGATCGCTTCAGCTTGAGTTAACGAACAGATGGCCGGACATTCTCCTTCAGGATTTTTTGGTAGACAGTAGAATTCATGGTTCCATCTATCACAGCAAGCCTTCAGGTCCTGAAGCAGCAAAACAACCCCAGTCCATCACACTACCACCACCATATTTTACTGTTGGTATGATGTTCTTTTTCTGAAATGCTGTGTTACTTTTACGCCAGATGTAACGGGACACGCACCTTCCAAAAAGTTAAACTTTTGTCTCGTCGGTTCACAAGGTATTTTCCCAAAAGTCTTGGCAATCATTGAGATGTTTTTTTAGCAAAATTGAGACGAGCCTTAATGTTTTTTTTGCTTAAAAGTGGTTTGCCCCTTGGAAATCTGCCATGCAGGCCGTTTTTGCCCAGTCTCTTTCTTATGGTGGAGTCGTGAACACTGACCTTAATTGAGGCAAGTGAGGCCTGCAGTTCTTTAGATGTTGTCCTGGAGTCTTTTGTGGCCTCTCGGATGAGTTGTCTCTTGGGGTAATTTTGGTCGGCCAGCCACTCCTGGGAAGGTTCACCACTGTTCCATGTTTTTGCCATTTGTGGATAATGGCTCTCACTGTGGTTCGCTGGAGTCCCAAAGCTTTAGAAATGGCTTTATAACCTTTACCAGACTGATAGATCTCAATTACTTTTGTTCTCATTTGTTTCTGAATTTCTTTGGATCTTGGCATGATGTCTAGCTTTTGAGGTGCTTTTGGTCTACTTCTCTGTGTCAGGTAGCTCCTATCTAAGTGATTTCTTGATTGAAACAGGTGTGGCAGTAATCAGGCCTGGGGGTGACTACAGAAATTGTACTCAGGTGTGATAAACCACAGTTAAGTTATTTTTTTACAAGGGGGGCAATCACTTTTTCACACAGGGCCATGTAGATTTGGAGTTTTTTTTCTCCCTTAATAACGTAAACCTTCATTTAAAATCCACATTTTGTGTTCAATTATATTATCTTTGACTAATAGTTAACGGTTTTTGATGAGCAGAAACATTTATGTGTGACAAACATGCAAAAGAATAAGAAATCAGGAAGGGGGCAAATAGTTTTTCACACCACTGTATATTGAAAAGTATCTCGTGTAACCGCATATTTTAATCCAACACATTTGAACCATGTTTTAAGTAACTAGATCAGAGAGAAAGTAGTATCAGTAGAAGAAGTATGTTTTGTATTTTGTTTCTATGTTTGTGTCTTGTTTCTGCTATACATGTATGTATTGCAGGAAGGAACCTGTACCTGACCCAAGGTGGATAGTTTCCTGTACAATCTGCTGTAATGCATGGAAAGAAGTGATGGAAAAGTCCCCAACGAAAAGATGGGCAGAGTTGAGACATGATCTGGTTGACTGGCATCGACAATACGCTATAGGGGACAAGGAATTCATCACCAATGCCAACGTCTTAACGAAGGACTTCAAATGGATCAAAGCAAGGACACAGTAGACTTTCAACCTTGACATGAGCACAAGACTTCGTCTAGAAACAACTTCATATCAGCTTGGGAGACATCTGAAGCTAAGCATCTATAGAGGAATTGGGATCGAAGAAGATTGGGCTGCATATGATACCAGTGGAATAGTTGAATTTGAAGATGTGTACATGGCAGCAACTAAGACCATAATCAAAGTAATGTTGGAGGATGACATCTTATGGAGAGATACACCGATATCCCTGCAACGTGCGCTGGATGCTCTTCCGAAAGCAGATGAACCGTGGTTAGACTTTTTTTGCTTAGAGATGAGCAGAATAAACCGAATTCCACTATCACAGCTGGGGAACTTTAAGGACCTGCATGTAATCGAATCAAGTGATGAGGATCGTACGACATGGACTGAAGAGGGGACTGAAAATCTTGACACAACATCCTTAATCTACAGGGACCCTAACGGACTGCTTAAATGGCTTTGATGGCTTCAAATGTTTTTGTCATATGTGTCATATTAGTATAGGGAATGAGGTCCTGGTGATGAATACACTGTCGAGCAAAAAAGCTGGCAAGGTGTGGAATTTTTCCTTCTGAATTGGCTGTACTGAAGGTTTTTTCACCCACCTCTGGACTCATCATATTATAACCATTACATGCTTATTGTATTCCCATATATATGTTTATGCTTATATTTACTCATTTTCAATTGTCTTTCCTAAACGGGTAGTTTGGTGGGGGGGTAATATGTAAGGTTTAAGTTTAAATGTAATATGTAAAGTTTAAGGTTTAAAGGTAATATCTAAGGTTTAGGTTTAATTAAATTTAGGTAATATAATTTGGGTAATATGTAAGATTTCTTTGAATTTCTTTTAATTTGATTTAAAATTTTCCCTAATATAGCTTAAGGTTAATAGTTCAAGGTTTATTTCTTTGTAAGGTTAATAGTTCAAGGTTTATTTCTTAATTTTTTTCTTGTTCTGTGAGGTTTGATATTAATATGTAAGGTTTATTTCTTCTTTCTGTAGTAATATGTAAGGATAATGTTCATAAGTTAGTAATTAAGCATTATTTTCTTTTTCTTTACTTTCCTTTATGCTATTTTATGTGACTTAAAAGTCACAGAGGGGGAAATATGTAAGCATATTTTAATTAAATATATTTGTGCACGCAGTAATATGACAGAAAACTATTAATCTTATCTTATAGAGATGGGGCAAGGAGAACAGAGTTGAGTCAAGGACAAGGTGATGTCACAGTAGCAAGGACATCTTAGATCGTGTGCAGTATGAACTCAAATGAACTCTGGATAGGTTGCCATCTTAGGTCTGAGATGCTTAGGTCGCCATCTTAGAAGTGTGATGCTTAGTGGACAGAGTGTACTTTAGAACATATGATGTAATCTTTGTACCCAAAAGGACCTGAACTCAAATGACCTCTAGATATGCTTAGTGGACAGAGTGTACTTTAGAACATATGATGTAATCTTTGTACCCAAAAGCACCTGATAAGGGAAAGTCCCTGGACATGATGTAATGTCAGCTGACTCATGGGGTGATCTTAACTGTGAGGTCAAATTAAAGGAACACAGACAAATAACCAAAATGTATAAGGAAAATAAGCGCCACCCCTATATATTTAAAATAAACAAAGTGAAAAGGTAATGGAAAGTTATTTGCAATAAAAATAAGTTATAATGGGAAAAATATGGAGTCAGATGACGAGGTATATGATGTAACGAAACAAGGTAGAGGAAAGCATGATTGTAATGGGTTAATAATTTGGTAAGAGATGTACAGAGGAGGGGACAAGGTGAGCTCCCCTCCCCTTGAAAAAACTGTATAAAAAGGCATGTACGGCACTGCCAGATCAGTCTGTCCTTGGTGATGGCTGGATCCATAACCTAGGCTGGCTCACTTTGTTTTTATTGCTGCAATAAAAACTTATCATTACTTCATCTAGATCTGCACGAAGTCCGGAGTCTTTCTTTGATTTCTTTTACTAAAAGTTACAGTATTTGGGTAATGTTTTAAATTAGGGCAACTTCAGTGTGGGGAGAATAAAAAATCCACCACACTCTCTTTAACCAAAGTTAAATTAACTATCAGTCAGCGTGCCAACTACAGGAAAAAGTACCACAGCGGTACAGATATACTAGATGGAAGTGGTAATATTTTGGTGATTGTAATGTACCAGTATGACACCAGCTATGACATTTTTTTGGTAATTAGCTTAAAATCAATGCAGACTACAATATCAACTAGTCTGACATAAAGAGCTGTATCCTAAAAGCCATGCTTATTCTGCTGTTTTATTTTTGTTATTTTCATGTTTTTGTTTTAGGTTACCTATACCCTATCTTAATGGGCAGCTTTGTAATTTTTTTAGTATCAATCCAATTTCACACTAAATTAATAGTCTTATTCAGTTTAATCTTTGCTATTCAGCAAAATTGTAACTTTTTCATTTCTTTCTTTCTAAGGTTGGAACCAACATTGTGGCTGAAGTGTCAAGGCCGTACCCCTACATCCTGATGTTGGGAGATAATGACCAGCGCTGCTCTCAGTAATGTTGTAATGTTGCTATGAAATAGCGAGGCCTACCTGAAAAGTCATAGACAGTGTTTGTATGTTAAAATGAGACCAGGGCTGGATACTGTAGTTTTGTTCTGCAGAAAAGATATCTTAAATCTCAGAGAGATCCTGCTCTGTAGAAGCTGCCTCAGTCTATTTGTGCAATTACTCCATTCTGCCCTTATCAGTAATAGTATAGTAATGATGTCACTGTTGATTATCTGTTCTTGTGCTTTTGAAAAATAAATGTTTTTTCTAAGAACCTGTAATAGGATGTTGTTTATTGCATATATGTATGTTTTTTTGTAATAGACCAGTATATCAAAATAATTTAATTGTTTAATAGACATGGGTGTTTTTTTTTTGTTTTTTTGTTTTTTTACAGATTCACTGTAAAACATGAAAATAATAATAACAACCTATTTGTGAGGTAGAATTAACCCAACATTCCTGTTAAATGAACCAACAAACCCCAAACATATGGGTAGAACATTTGACCAATTTATGTGGTAGAATTAACCCAGCATTATAGTTAAATATGACGTAGCATTTAGGGTGTATAAAACATGTACATCTGTATGAATAAATTGTTTAAATGTGATCAGTGATTTATGTAAATGACTCAGTTTAATTACTTTAATGGTGGACATAAACAGCAAAAATAATAATATTACTCTTTTGATTATTATTATCATGTTCTTTTGCTGTTTGAGCGTCTATGGATTCCAAATTTGATATTTTATCAATATAATATGATATGATATAAGATCCAAGATCCTCCCCAGTTTGCTGAAACCATGAACAGTGGTGATTTTAGTTTCTCCGAGTGTATACTGTAGGTGAGAACAGCTATTCACACTTGGGGGGTGTATTACAGTATTTGCATTTGTATGTGTCTGACTTTGCAAAGCACACCTGTAAAACCTGTTTAAATGTAAATGCTCCTCGCTGCGCTGTTTGGGGGAGGGGCACGCTAATGACGATTTGGTCAGCTGTGTGAACGCAAAAATATGTTAGTTTTATCATGACTGAAATACAGATACAGAAAGCAAAATGTCTGCTTTTATATAAATTAATGGGGGGGAAATCAGGTTATGTAATTTGTATAAAACGTGGATTACTACAGCGCATCCACTCACAGCCGAAACCAAAGACATCAACGTATGTTGAATAACGTATGTTATTACTAAAATGGTCAGTCAGTTTCCCTGCTGTTTACTTATCCCCACCCCCGTTAAAACCCCCCATTATTCACAAATGTAAGACAATATTTGCTCGCACTTCGTCTGGCACTGAACCAAAATATAATGTAATGAGAGGCCCCGATTATACTGCATACATCTTTTTTATTGATTTATTTTTTTATTATCTATTCTGGAAGTTTGCTCTATTTGTTTTAGTTATTTCTATATTTAAATCTTGATGTCTTAAACTCTAACAACTGTAAGTATTGTCGAAAAAAATTTTTTGAAAGCCCTAGTGCTGTTGTTTGCGCTGTTTTCTTTAATAATAATACTAAACAGATAAAAACAGAGAGTCTGTCTAAACAAAATAAAACCAATGTTTTCTAACTCATATTTTTTATATTTATAGTTTTACATGTTTGTTGGATGTGTAAATTATCATAATTGTAGTATTACTTCGCTAAAACATATTGTTTTGACTTTATTATGACTTAAGCTCTGAATATATTTAAAAACCGATACGACGGAAAATGTCAATTTGCGCCACCTGGCGGTCATTTCACAAATTATTTTGAAATGCTCCTGGTTTATTTTGGCCGCTGCCGCGTTTCCACGGCGGTGAGTGCGACGGTAATGAGCAGTCTGGTTGTCACACCACTGTAGATCTGATATTAACGTGTTAAATCTTCCCTGCTGCTATCTTCCTGTCTCCTCTTGCATCTGTTCATTCATGCTCACCTTCCCATACTCTGTCTCTCTCTCTCCCTCTCCCCCTCTGTCTCCTTCCACCTATCTTCCTCTCCTTTGATTCAAATAAAAATTTTATTTGTCACATACACAGTCATACACAGTATGATATGCAGTGAAATGCTTATACGACAGCCAGTGACCTTAAAAAGAAAACAAAAGCTTATACGTAAGGAATAAATATCAATAAAAAGAAATAATAAAGAAAATAAATTTAACTAGTAAAATAAACTGTACAAATGAGGGCATAATAAAAATCTTACAAAATATAGGGGGAAAAAAAAAAAAAATATATATATATATATATATAATTATTTTTTTTATTATAAATATATATATATTTTTTATAAATATATATATTACCCCTATATTTTGTAAGATTTTTATTATGCCCTCACTTGTACAGTTTATTTTACTAGTTAAATTTATTTTCTTTATTATTTCTTTTTATTGATATTTATTCCTTACGTATAAGCTTTTGTTTTCTTTTTAAGGTCACTGGCTGTCGTATAAGCATTTCACTGCATATCATACTGTGTATGACTGTGTATGTGACAAATAAAATTTTTATTTGAATCAAAGGAGAGGAAGATAGGTGGAAGGAGACTTTCCAATAAAGATTTTTATTATGCCCTCATAATTTAAATAAATACAATTTTACATGTGAATCTGGTTGTAAAACTTTTTTGACTTCCCAGACCGGGAACTTGTGTTGCTGCACTGAGAGCACTGTACGCTAACCACTAGACCACGAGAAATTAATGACTACCTGATGTAAATGGCGGGTATTTAACCCGCGACCTTATACACGCGAAGCATTGTTTTTTTCGGGATCTCACCAGGACATTTACAATGGTTTATGTAGATGCGGTTGGCTTATTTCACTAGTTTTGATGCGTAGCTAATGTCTTAAAGTTTCACTTGTTACGTGCAGAGGAGTAGTGCACGTATGTGTGTGTGTAGCGCGGGTATGTGCGCATGCGCGACGGCGGCGCATGCGCGATCTCTCCCCCCTTTCTCTCTCTCCCGCTCTCCTTTTCGCAGGAAGCCTCGCCCCGATGGAACGTGCCGTGACGTGCGCCGTGATTGGCTGACAGTGGATCTGCGTGGCTTCTTAAGCTCGCAAGTGGAAGCAGGAAGTGCGGGACTTATACCTTGTGTGTGACTTCCGTGCTCTATTGTTGATTGGTGAATTGTGAACGTTGAATTGTGTGGTTGTTGGATTGTGTGATTGATTGATTGATTGATTGATTGATTGATTGATTGAGTGATTATATGTTGAAGTGTTGGAGTGTGACTGTGTATTTGTTTGTTATTTTGTATTTGTTTTTGGGTGATTGTGTGTGTGTTTTTTGTTTGTTTGGTTGGAGAGAGAGCCTGTGTGTCGCGCCTTGCCTCTCTCCTTCCCTGTTGTTTTTTTTTGGTTTTCTTTCTTGTTCCTTTTGTGTTAGCGTGGATGGAAGTTTTCCTCCCGCTTTTGTATATAGTTTTCTTTATTGTAAATATTGTATATATATTGTTTTGTTCTTTTTGTTTGTACATAGTTGCAAGGAAGCAGTAGGGGTTGGGTGCCATTTTTGTTGTCCCCTGTTTTCTCCTGTTTTTGTAAGTAGTTAGGAAGCTAGTTTAGTTTTTGTATTTTGATTTCAGTTTTCTTTTTGGTAGTTTAGCTAGTTTGAGGGAGGAGATAGAGGGGGGGTTTTGTTTATTGTTTTGGCCTTGGCCCAATCCTGAAGCCCAGAGCTTCCTGTATGTGTATGTGCGTGTGTGTTAAAATAAAAACCACGCACAAAATCTTGGTTGCAAGAATATTTATTTATAATCAATTTATTATTTTCTTTGTTGCGTCCCTTGACCCTAGACCGGGGGTCGTAACACACTCACATGACAGAAGTCCGATCTCTTTGTCTTTTGTCGTTTATTTGTCAGCATCAAAGAATCAACACTTCATACAGTCGTCTTGAGTAAATCCACTGTTATTACAGACACCAGTTGCTGCATCTTGCAAATCTCTGAGTTTTACAACAACCTGTTTGCTGTATCTTGTAGATTACAATCTTGGCTTGGGTATCTAACAACACTCTTGTTGTTTCTTACATTCCCAGCTTACGTTAGCTTACGGTTACAACAATCTCGTTGCTGTATTTTACATTTCTAGCTTACCGGGAGCTCTCATTAGCTGACGGTCTAAAGCTTGTGTTTCCGTAGCCTTCCAAATCTATACTGAGCTTTCTAGCATATGACAGTCACACAAATGCATGTAATAGTAGAATGACATCACAGACCAACCTACGATTATCAACTTATGATGCATGACTAAGAAATATATAAAGCTTATGGCTTATGTAACAAACTTAATGCTTAATGCTTTACTAATGAATAGAACAAGGTAGAATAAATGAAATAACAGCAAATAAAATAAAATAAAATAAACACAACAACAAATTCATAACAAGTGCGATATGGCACTTACAGTTCATTTGCAGTAACATATGTCTACAGCACAGGCATTTATCAAAAAATATATAAACCGATCTTTTGCTGTTAATAAACAGTCTATAATAACAAATTAATTTAAATAAATGAGCGTGCTGTTTGTGCAACAGCGCGACAAACATCACCTGTCATTTTATGAACTGCACAAATAGTGGAGGTGGAACTGCTAGCTAACTGGGTAAGGGGGTTACAGGGGGGTCTGTAGCTCTGTGTCCACCGTTTTAGGGAACATGTTTAGGTTTAAAGTAAGTTACAGTTTTATTCCACTAAAAACCATCTAATATGGATATCCACATAATTATGGATTATTATATTTATTTTATAAAAATAACAGTTTTTAAAGAAAATATATTAAGTAACAGATAATATTAGGTTTATATTTCAAATTAGATAAAATGCTGATTTTACAGCAGTAAAATTATTGTATCTCTACAGTTTAAACATTTAATAAGCACTGCATGTGCATGTTTGTGTGTTTTATGTGTATAGATTCTTAAAAATTATTACTAATAATATAATAATCAACAGCAACATTGTACGCCATCAGGTAAAACATAGGCTACGTTTGCTTTGCATTGTCCCGACCTGATGACAGTCATACAGTATGATGCAATTCCATATTAGATTCGTTATGAATGTGAGTTGTTGTTATTCAGCATGTTCTATCTTTTGTAACTTTGAGCACCCACCCCTTTAAACGTCTCTGCATGGCCCTGCACACACACACACACACACACATGAATATATATATATATATATATATATATATATATATATATATATATATATATATATATATATTGTTCATTCATGTCTTCTGTTGATGGCGACACATAGTTAACACTATCAGATATCCTACTATCAGGAAATGAAATTAATTTCAAGACCATTTAAACCGAGGCATTGTCATGTCTTTCATTGTTTTGTAATGAATGTTTTTTCAAAAGAAAACTGAAAACACAAAATAACCAGAGCTCCGCCGTCTATGTGAGAACGGATGGGATTCTGGAAACTAAAACAAAAAACTAAAGATGCTCTCGGGACTTATGGCTTTACTGAGGATTTATACAGTGGGAGCCAGGCCAAATAGCCACGACAGTGTGGCTGAAGTGTGAATGGCGTGTGAATGGCCTTTGCATGCCGTAATCCCCCCTCCCTTTTCTGGCTGAAAGGCGTGTCAAGATTTCACAGTAAACACGCCCATTCAAGCCCAATTTATTCATTTACCTGGTGCCACCACTAGATGGCGCTTCGTTCTCAAGAACACGTTAAAACAAGCCAGCTGCGCTGAGTTGCAATCACGTGATTTTAACAACCCGCCTCCACCCCCGCCGAACTGACGCTGCCAAACTACAGAGATGAAGATGGCGGCTTAACGGACTATTCGTGGTAAGTGATGTTTTATTTTATAAAATGTGTTTGGGGTAGTTTACAGTTTATTTCCCAGTTTAGTTTTTTATTGGCTGTTTTAAATATCACTGGCAGCACCAACAGCGGTCAGATGTGACTTTAGAGAACTTAATGATCTGTTTACCAAGTCTGGAGTTAATATTACAGCTTACTGTCAGTGTCACACACTCACAGTGTCACTTCACTTTAACTCAAAAACATGCTCAAGCTTCGACAATACTATTAATGTCCCTATTACAAGAGCTGCACTACCCGATGAAGAGTGTTTGTGTTCTCTGTAAATACTGAGAGAAGCTCACCGCGTGTTGTCTGGATAAATTCAGCGCTTATTTATTCTCTGGTTAAGAGTTAATCTGCAGGTTATTTCTGTGACTGTAATATAATGTGATGCAGTTGATGAGGGACACAGACTGAGGGTAGCTGTACAGGAGCTAGTAACGCTCATAACCCGGTTTATATTTTATACACTTTGTCCGGGACTTTCCGCGGTAGCGCGAGCGCTTAGTTAACAAGCTGAATAACAACACTGAAGTGTTTATCAGTTAAGGAGGAGGGCGGAGGTGTGTGTGCGTGGGGTGTGTGTGGGTGTGTGTGTGTGTGTGTGTGAGGGGCTTCAGTAAGTTATAGTTTGGCTTCAGGGATGAACTAATGCTCATATACGAGTGTTATATGGCTTAACTTATTTGTATGAGAAGCGCATTAAGTAAATTCTCGCTTCATTTAATGCAGACGATAATGCAGACAGTCACTGGTTAACACTAACACTGTTCACTGGTTAACACTAACAATGTTCACTGGTTAACATTAGCACAGGCAGATTATTTACATTCCAGAATCCCCAAAACAGTATTTTACACACTCTGTGGTAAATAGGTTTATTAATATATATTATTTTTATGTTCTGTGAAGTTTATTTATCTTTGTCTTGACTAAATTCTCCTGTTGTCTTTAAGCAGAGCTCCGCTGTGGAGGATTGGGGGGTCAGACGGCTGATGGCTGGACTTTTGGAGCTACAGGACTGGAGGAGCCTGAACAAGCTGTTGACGGAGCTGTAGGAGGGATGACGTCACAGTCCGACAGCTTTAGAATGATGTTTGATCAGGTCTACTGTATATTCTGAACATAGAACTGCAAAATGTCTGATACAGTACTTTGGGGGAAACAAAGACTTAAACTGTTCCATGTTTAATAGTTTTGATATTTGAAAAATTAATATTTTAATGTAAAAGGACTATAGATAGAGACTTATAAGCAGCTGGTGTATCCGGGTAGTTTAATGAACTTTAAGCAAAAAGACAACATGTATTCATCTGTTTTATATAAATTACTGTTTTAACTCTGACTAGTTTTGGAAGAATAAATTGAATTGTTAAAGTCATGTTTTGCATGTTTTAATTTTGGGGGATTGTTTGGGTATTTAAAAATTGTTTAGTTGAACCAACAACTTCAATGGGCAAAAAATGGGACACAACTTTGTTTTAAATAGTCAAAGAGTTGGGCTGAAAATAATAATAATTATTATTGATCATAGAAACAATTGAAACCAGTTAAACACTTGATTATATGTATTTGTGATTGTGACCCATAATAATTTTTTCTCAGTATAAATAAATGTTTTGGGTTTTAAGAACTCCAAAAGAGCAACGACAAACTTAGTATTCTCCATTGAGGTTTCTCACCTTCCACTCCTGAGTAGGACATGGTGTTAAGTGCTCTGTGTGTGTGTGTTTTTGGCGGTGGGATGGGTGTGTGTGTGTGTTTTCGGCTGTTCAGCAGTTCTAAACACAAGCACAGTTTTTGTCCTTAACTAAAATACTTCAATACGTTAAGTGTTAAGTGTTCCATACATTAAAGTACTGTGTATAACCAAGTGCCCTAGCAAACACAGTTACAGTACAGTTTACAGTACAAACAGAGTGTGTGCGCTGGGGGGATTGGAAGGTGAGTGAGAATACTCATTTACAAGACAAAAGACGGTCAGAGGCAGGGACGTTCTAGACCAGACAACACGGGGCGGGGGGAGGGGGGCATCATGTTCGAGCACTGTTTTTACCTGGCCTTACTGTATAGTAACAGTATTGTATTTGCTGAATTGTGTTGAGGCACGCAAACCCCCTGACCACAATAAGGTGGCAATCCCTCAGGGGGAAACTAAAAAAAAAAAAAAAAAAAAATATATATATATATATATATATATATATATATATATATATATATATATATATATATATATATATAAAATTATATAATATCCTTAATCCAGATTTTATCAATCAATGACATAACATTTATCTAAGCTGGATGGTCAAATTCTCAAAAACGTTTAACCTAAAGTGAGACTTAACACACTATAACTAAAATATTTACAAAACTGAAAGGTTGTCTTATGAATAATAAAAAATACAAACAAGATTAAAACAGATGGGCTGTTGAACAGATCATAATATGTTTTATGTTTTCTGATTATAAATGATATATGGGTTGATTTTAGAAAGGCTAAATGAAATAGCTAGTTTTGGTCATGTCAGTCCAGTAACTATACTATGTAAAAGTAATTATAATATGAATTAATTAAGGGCAGGACCTAACCTAATGTTAATAATTCACACCATGATAACATTAGTATTCATGTTTTTGTATATATTTTTAAATGTTCAAATGAACGTTTCAGAGTATATAATTTGTCGTGTCATCTGTGATTGAAACCCATGAGTTAAATTGAAATATTTTTTATAGGTAGTAAGCCAGGTTTTAGTAACCTTGGATAAATCAGCATGAAAGCCCTATCTCGCGCACGCGCTCTCACGCTGTCTCTCGCACTCACACACACACACACACACACACACTGTACACACACAGACACACACAAATAATACATGAAATCGCGTAAAACCAAATGAAACTAGGGTAAAAAATATGAGCAGTAAAATACAGTAGTATCCTGTAGGTGATTCCTGTCCTGTGATAACAGGCACTAACACTCTAGAACTGTTTACTTCTGTTAGTTTTGTTTTCAAGTGTGAATGTTTATGGGGATTAAATCTGTCTCTGCTGCCGCATCTATACACCGTTGTGATAAGTGATTTATGCCCCATCAGATCTTTGATGTGGGACGTTATGCTGGTTAAATGACTAAAGAAATACTGATCCGTATGGACCGATATTTGTTCCAGATATTATTCGTCATTAATCAATTTGTTATGCCAATTTGACTTTCAGCGAAAACAGCAAAAATTTAACGAAAACAAACCCAAGCAGAAGTTAAATTTTAAGTTTTACTTTCAAATTAAAATTTTATTTTTCACATACACAGTGCGATATGCAGTAAAATGCTTTGGGTGCTTTAGGCGAGGCTCGAACTCTGCATT
Organism: Channallabes apus; assembly: GCA_030522415.1. Taxonomy (NCBI): domain Eukaryota; kingdom Metazoa; phylum Chordata; class Actinopteri; order Siluriformes; family Clariidae; genus Channallabes; species Channallabes apus. The sequence goes on from CM060104.1 coordinate 23,726,947, forward strand.
GCTTCACCTGGACTGCTTTATAAGTATCACGCGCTAACCGATTGCGCCACGGGAGCCACACGGAAGTTGGTCTTGTCAGAGTATCCTCTCTCTCGTGCACACACACACACACACACACACACACACACACACACACACGAAATTGCGTAAAACCCAACGAAATATAAGCAGTAAAAAAAAAATCAGTAAAAATACATTAGTATAACAGGCGCTAACCCTCTGGAACTTTTTTACTATTGTTTCCAAGTGTTTATGGGGATTTAATGTGTCTCTGCTGCCGCATCCATTCACAGTAGTGATAAGTGATTAATGCCCCATCAGATCTTTTGACGGGGGAGCATTATGCATGATTAAATGACTAAAGAAATACTGATCCATATGGGCAGATATTTATTCCAGGTTGCATGCGCAATTAATTGCCTTTCTTATGCCACTTGTAGACTATCAGTGAAAAAATCAGCGAAAACATCATCAAAAATATAACGAAAACAAACCCAAGCAGACGTTACATTTTGAGCTTTACTTTGCAGCAAAATATTATCTATCAGTATATTAAATGGAACTAGGTAAAATACACAGTAATGTAAAATACTGTACATAGCCTGCGTTTTTATTCCGTACCTACAATGATCGGTATAGACAAATTACAGCCGCTACCGTGTCTTTAAGGATCATTTCAGGATGTCTTAAAAAATATTTCACTAACTAATTTTATTAATTCATTATTAAATAATAAATAGCATAATCATCATGGGTTGTGTATTGAGTGATTTAACAAATCTGTTGTATTAATCGGTTTGTTGTTGTTGTTTTTTCATCTATTTATGAAACTATGTTGACAATGCAAGAACTGTCTGTATATTAAAGATACGGTATTGGGCTTCCTGGACACTGCAGTTAACTGTGCCAGTCAATGCTCCATCTGGCGGAATTATACGGCATTGCAACCATCTTTTTAGAAAGCGCATGGGGGCGTTTATGGGGCGGGGCATCGTTAACTGCGTCATCGCGGGGGATCACATTCCATGCACGAAGCCTGCATTAACCCTTCATGGACCTGCCACGGAGCCGTCATGCTCCAGGCGGCTGTTTGACGTGGCTCCCACTGTAGGAAGAGAGAGAGTAGAATTTGTGCTTTGTGCACTTTAACCCGAGAGCGCTGATTCGTGTTGCTCTCCCTCACTCTCTCGCCGGTGTCTTAGACAGACAGAGGCTTGGGCTTTGCTTGTGTCTTCTCCAGCGCGCTTTGTCTTTGGCACTGACACCTTTTACTGGTGCGACCGAATGATCACACGGAGTGTCGCGGTATCACTACCCGGCCCGTTCTGAACAGCTTATGTGCGGCTCCGCCCTTCGCGCAAGCCGCGTCGTTACATACATATCCACAAATACTTTAACAACATACACTTATCACGAATTGCATTTTATATGAATGTTACATATAAGACACGCACACAACCACATACTTATATAATATATGCACATACAAACACAGACACATTATTAATTCATGTCTTCTGATGATGTTGACTCATTTTTACATTTTAAATAAGACATGTTGGCATATTCACGAATCAGGACATTCGCATAGTTAACACCATCAGATAGCCTACTATCAGGAAATTAAATTAATTTCAAGACCATTTAAACTGCGGCATGGCCATGTCTTTCATTATTTTATACCTGTTAAGACATTACAAAAACTAGATAAGAAACTTTTAAAGCACGAATTTGGGCATCTCATTTCATCATTATGAAAATAACATGAAGCACATATACACACGTTCATTATGAAATACCTGTTGTAAAACTAAATAAAATTCATGTTTGCTACAGCATTGGAAACAATATTGTTTTAGGTTAACGGTTAACCTTATACACAATTCAGTTGTACTTGGTCCGGCTTTTAGATAAAGTCCTTCCATGCGCCATCTGGTGGATATCAGTGAAGCACAACACATTTATTTTAAATTCCTGAATGTTGCCTCTGGCAAGTCGCAGCACGCCGCACGCTAAATTGCGGCCTCTCGTGGGAAAACATGCGCAGTCTTAAAGGCGACATCTGTATAAATAGCCTGACTGAACTTCAGTCAGGCATCTAGCTTTTGTTGATGTAATTAGGTTTGTGTTTGTGTTTTGTTTATGTTCCGTTGGTAATTTGAACCGCCAGCTCGCCTCCTCTGCGTTCATGCCGCGCACACATACCGGTAAGAAATGTGACAGAAAGCTAGACCGTTTAAGTGGCATGTTGGGGGGGCGCTGTTACCATCTCGCCCGAGCTGGCGGAACTGCTGGAGGACAGCGAGGAGCATGGTGAGACGGAGGTTTGGCAAGGCTGGGGAAGCTGTGGGCTCATCGAGCCGGCGGACTCACTGGAGGACAGCATGACAGACAGAGAGAGAATGGCGAGGCAAAGCTGGGAAGGTTGCAGGCTCGTCATCCGGCGCACACCGTCGAGAGGTGTAGCGGCCGGGGGAGAGACGGGAGGAATCTACAGGCAGTGGGCAGAGCTCAACGAGGAGCGCATTCGTGACCTGCGGGAGCAGGTGCTGCAGCTCCAACAGCAGCTCGTCCAGGTTTGGGAGAACCAGGCTGTAGTCCCGGATGTTATCCCTCTCTCGGATCTGGACGACGCGCTCCCCCTCCTGCCACTGCCTGAACTCATCGCGGAGGAAGACACGCATGGGCTGTGCAGCGTGGACGATGCACTTCCTCCGCCTCCGCCGCCGGTGCTTAACGTGGAGGATTATGCGCCGCTGCAGCACGGCGACGAGGACGCGTTTCCTCCACCTCCCACACCAGTGCTCGTCGCGGAGGAATACCAGCAGTGGCTGGGCAGCGTGGCGGACGCATTTCCTCCACCCCCGCCACCTCTGCTCAGTGTGGAGGAGTACGCGCTGCTGCTGCACAGCGACGAGGATGTCGCTTCCTCTATACAGCCACCGTGCGACCTGGAGAGCATCATCCTTCCGCCTCCTCCAGGCTTCGAGGACAGCGCGCCAGCTTGTCAGCAGCCGCTGAGCCTCACACCAGCGCTGCATCCGCCGAGCCTCGCACCAGCGCTGCATCCGCCGAGCACCTCTCCAGCGCTGCAGCTGCCGAGCACCTCTCCAGCGCTGCAGCTGCCAAGCACCTCTCCAACGCTGCAGCCGCCGAGCACCTCTCCAGCGCTAGCTCTTCAGACGTTGGGTCTGGCTCCAGCTCTGCCGCCACTGAGCCTCGGGATCGGGGGGAAAATGTGGGAACACTGGGGTGGGAGTCCAGGACCTCCGGTGATGTTCCGGAGGAGCATTTTTTGAAGGGGGGTGACGTAAGGGATAACCCCTAGAGGGCGCCAGAACGCCCGTTTGTTTTTAGTTTGTAGTTTGTTTTGTTTACAGTTAACTTCAGTTCCAAGTTTGCACCTCGGTCAGGTGACGTAGAAGCTCACCTGAACCGAGGGAAGATAATTATGTTTTGTTGTTATAAATAGCCTTCAGTCAGGCGTCTAGCTTTTGTTGATGTAATTAGGTTTGTGTTTGTGTTTTGTTTATGTTCCGTTGTGAAAATAAAGACTGTTAATTTGAACCGCCAGCTTGCCTCCTCTGCGTTTATGCCGCACACACATACCCGTAAGAAACGTGACAGTCATGTCTGTATTCCCCACTAGTAGAGATTATTATACTAGTGGAATAGAGTATTCCTCACTAGAACCTGAAGATACGAGCACATCACCCCTATCTTATCTTCACTTCATTGGCTCCCCGTGAAATTTCGCATTGATTTTAAAATACTACTCTTGACATATAAAGCATTAAATGGTCTCGCACCGCAGTAGCTGAGCGAACTGCTAGTGTCTTACAATCCGCCATGCCTACTTCGACCAAAGGATGCAGGCTGCTTGTCAGTACCGTGTATTATGAAAACTACAGCTGGGGGCAGAGCTTTTTCTTACAAAGGCCCAAAATAATGGAATAGTCTTCCAATTAATGTTCAGGACTCAGACACAGACTCAGTGTTTAAGTCTAGGCTAAAAACCTATTTATTTAGCCAGACATTTTCATAAATAGATTTGCCATAGGTAAAGGAGCAGATCTGGGGGACTCATGGACGTAGAGCAGTGGTTCTCAAAGTGTGGGGCGCGCCCCACTAGTGGGGAATACAAACATGACAGGTGGGGCGAAATGAACGGGAGGAAAAACAGGAAAGTACCTATTCTAATTCATGCTTTTCTTTATTGATAATGAAGAGTGTACGCTCAAAACTAAACAATCACACACAAATAAATGGATCATTAATACAAGTAAATTTAAAATAATATCAGTTGTGGAATAATATCATCTGAAATCCAAGCATCCAAACGAATATGGCCAAAGTAAAAAAAAAATAAAAATGCTGCAAACCTCAGCAATTCACAGTTTAAATAAAATTACATTATGTAAAACAGTTTCTTTGTGTTTGAATTTTTATTTATGCATTTTCACATACAAATTGCTATATTGTGATCTAGCAATTGTGATTGTGATCGTTATCGAGGTAGAAAATCGCTTCTACCGTGATAGAAGATTTTTGGTTATATCACCCACCCCTAATGAAGTCTATCTTCAGCTTGGATTCATGGTGAGGATGGTGGGGGCAGAAGAGAGACCCGTGTGTGCTTTGTGTCTTAAACCGCTGGCAGCAGACCGCATGAGACCCAACAAATTAGGAAGACACTTAGAGACAACACACTCCAGTCACGTTAATAAACCACTGGACGTCTTTGAAAGAAAGCTGGCAGAATACAGACAGCAGGATAATCGCATGGTAAAATCTGAATCAGTGGACAGCAAATCACAAATGGCTTAATTCAAAGTTGCATACAGAATTGGCCAGTGCAAAAAAAACTACAAACGATTGCTGAGCAGCTAATAAACATGGGGTCAATTATGCAAAGATATGTGATAACGTAAGCCTTGTAACAATTGCACTTGTATTTTATCTTTTTTTAACTTGGTGGTGTTTGATCTTATTGGTTTAGAAATTGATATTTCAATAAACAGTAAACTTGGCCGATTTCGTTATTATTTTTTTGACAAGTGGGGCTTGAAAATTCGCTCACCACCTTAAGTGGGGAATAACAGAAAAAGTTTGAGAACCACTGACATAGAGTATTACAGTGAACTGGTATGTTTAGATGACATCACTCTCATTGATCACTCAGGTTTGTTGACGGTGAGGTGATTGTTTGCTTTACATCTCAGGGAGCCCTCATGTCTGTGTTTCCTTCTGGCTCCTCTCTTTTAGTTATGAGGTCATAGTTAGTCCTGCTGAAGTCCCTGCTTGCACTCTACACTAAATATACATTCATATTATACATAATGTGACTGCGACCATACCTAACTGTTATCTCTCCTCTTCTGCTCTCCACTCTCCTGTTCTCTCTTCCCTCTCTCTCTTTGCCTCTCTCTGTCAAGCTACAATACACATGTCATTCCTGAGCTGCCAGTGATCCAGACTCCCTCTGCCCTGCCGACCTGTCTGACCCATCCTGCTACCCCGCTTCAGGTTGGAGATCCCGTCACATGGATGACCCATGTGTCTCTTTGGGATGCGTCTGGTGTCTGGGGATGGTTCACTGGTTGATGGTTCATGATGACAGTTCTGGTCTCGACTGCTGTTGACAGCTGTTTCTCTGAGGACTTGACTTGGCTGCAGTTGCTCGATAGTTCAGGACTGGAATTTCCTACAAGTCTACCTGACTACCTGGACTCCATAGTAACATCAATTAACATCAACTGTTATAAGTGAACTGGCTGCCACCTACAGTAACACACACAGTATGAATGCAGATCAATTCCTGCTTTCTGTTTCCCCCAAATGAGGATGGGTTCCCTGTTGAGTCTGGTTCCTCTCAAGGTTTCTTCCTATTACCATCTCAGGGAGTTTTTCCTTGCCACTGTCGTCCACGGCTTGCTCACCAGGGACAATCTGACCATTTTTATTCATACACATTCACATTCCATACAAACTTAAATAATTCTTTTGATTATATAAAGCTGCTTTGAGACAATGACAATCGTTAAAAGCGCTATACAAATAAATTGAATTGAATTGGTTGAGAAGGTCCGCAGCAAATCACCCACAACAAGAATCGTCGTATCTGGACCGCTGCCCACATTTCAGCGAGGAATCGAGAGGTTCAGTAAATTGTTTGCTTTTAATGAATGCTTACAATCTTGGTGTCAAAAGATACCCTTTGTTGATAACTGGAATGTTTTCTGGGAGCGTCCTAGGCTCTACCACACCAATAGCCTCCACTCTAGCAGAGCTGAAGCAGCGGTCCTTTCGGACATCTCCAGGACAATACAAACCATCTGCCTGGCAGTAAGTCATACCTTAGATTCCTTAGATATTAGCCACATTACAACTCATCATACTGATAGACGTGCACACATAGCTTGTCCTATAGAAATTGTGTCTGTTCCATGAATATTGAGAAAAAAATTATAAATTCGTTAAATTCACCCAAAACAATCTGATAACCAGAAAACCAGAAAAATGCCAAATAAGTAACTGAAATCTACCTCTAAAGTTTGGACTTCTCAACATCAGATCCCTTGCGCCTAAAGCACTTATACAGTAGTTAATGAAATGATCTCAGATTATTGCCTTGACGCACTCTGCCTCATCGAAACCTGGCTTAAACCAAATGAATATATTGGTCTGAATGAGTCGACTCCGTCAGAATATTTGTACACTCTGTTCCAAATTATTATGCAAACTGGATGCAAGTGTCATAAACATTAAATGTTTAGTTTTTAAATTAAACTCATGTATGGTATTGCGTCTCAGGGCTCGTTGGATTACTGAAATGAATCTCAGACACGTGTGATAATTAGTTTGCCAGATTAGCCCAATTAAAGAAAAAGTACTGAAGAAGGTTGTTCCACATTATTAAGCAGGCCACAGGTTTCAAGCAATATGGGAAAGAAAAAAGATCTCTCTGCTGCTGAAAAGCGTTGAAAAGCTATGAAAACATTAGATATTTCACGAAAAACTCATCGTACTGTGAAGACATTCGTGGCTGATTCAGAGCACAGACAGGTTTGTGCAGATGAAGGCAGAATGGAGAAGGTTTATGCAAGACAAATTCATCAGCTTAAGAGAGCAGCTGCTGAAATGCCATTACAAAGCACCAAACAGTTACTTGAAGCTTCTGGTGCCTCTGGAGTCCTGCAAACCTCAAGGTGTAGGATCCTTTAAAGGCTTTTCAGTTGTGCAGAAAACCTACTATTCGGCCCCTATTGTGCAACCTTTGATGGAGTAGTGGATGGTTGGTGGATGGCCACCATGTCCCAACAAGGCTGCGATGTCAACAAGGAGGTGCCGGAGTCATGTTTTGGGACAGAATCATGGGGAGAGAGCTGGTAGGCCCCTGTAGGGTCCCTGAAGGTGTGAAAATGACCTCTGCAAAGTATATTGACTGACCACTTTCTTCCATGGTACAAAAAGAAGAACCGTGCATTCTGTAGCAAAATCATCTTAATGCACAACAATGCATCATTTCATGCTGCAAAGAATACCTCCGTGTCATTGGCTGCTATGGGAATAAAAGATGAGAAACTCATGGTGTGGCCACCATCCTCCCCTGACCTCAACCCGATTGAGAACCTTTGGAGAATCCTCAAAAGATCTATGAGGGTGGGAGGCAGTTTGATTCAAAACAGCAGCTCTGGGAGGCTATTCTGAGATCCTGCAAAGAAATTCAAGCAGAAACTGTCCAAAAACTCACAAGTTCAATGGATGCAAGAATTGTGAAGGTGATATCAAAGAAGGGGTCCTATGTCGAAACTTTTTTTGAGTCATTTTGTTAATTTCATTCTTAATAAATAAAAATTCTGCATTTTCAATAAAAAATACCCCCAATACGTCTACATACACAAATTTTGGCTATAGTCCCAGTTATGAAAATATTACAGTGCATAAGGACATATTCTAATAAACAGAATGAGCAACACCATCGTATATTCTAGTCTGAGTCGTTCGTTCTTTTGAATCTATTGCACCGCATAGCGTTTATGGGAGTCACGTGACAAAGGAATGAACGACTCGAGACTTGAAGACTCATTGCTGAGAATCGTTCAATAATGTTTCCTGTGTACTGCACTGCATAGCGTCTTTGGGAGTCAGGTGTCAAAAGAACGAACGACTCGGGACTCGAAGACTGCACAAACTTTGGAGCATTTTAAATCATTATTAAAAACTTTTATGGACTGGCTTTTAGCAGAGGTGACTGGGATGTTTTTACTTACTTTATTTATTTTACTTTAACTGTTTTACTTTCTTTTTCACTAGTTTGATGTATTTCATTTTTGTATTTTTATTGTGTGGATCATGTGTTTTTTTTATTATTTATTGTCTGCTTGTACAGCACTTTGGGGAGTACAAACTGTAAATGTGCTATATAAATAAACTTGACCTTGACTCACTAGCACAATCGTTCAATACTGTTTCCTGTGTACTGCACTGAATAGCGTCTATGGGAGTCACGTGACAAAAGAGCGAACGACTCAGGACCGAAAAAACTCAAAGACTCAAAGGTGTCTACTCATTTCTGTTTCCTGTATATAAACCAATAGAACATGAACGAATCACTCTCCAAGACTACTTATTCATCTGAGTCATGTTAAAGATTTGTTCAAAAAGAACGAATCTTTCATGAACGATCCATAACTAATGCAGTGTTAACTAGTGTTACTAGTGTTACACAACTAACTAGTGTTACACATGATAAAATGTAAAGGCTCACTGTGTTAAAGTTCACTTTGTTTAAATTCGATGCAAATAAGAAATGCTTTCATTTAATTTAAATTCTGAATTTGTACTGTAATGTTAGTACTGTAATTATGATTTCCTGCGAAACCGCGTAGGTGAGATAGGAGTATTAAACCTCCACTCTGTCATCTCATCGTATTCATTCCATAAGTGTGCTACAGTATACAACCCCAACAACTGACATACTTCACATTGTTTCTGAAGCTGGTGAAGAGTGTTATCAGCTGTTTGTCCATCAACTATGATTGTATAACCGGTTCGATTCACCGCCACAGCTTACATGAAAATATTAGCGACAGTTTGTGATTTAATTTATATATTTGTCTATTATGGCATGTTATTGATAAGTTAACCCATGTTGAAATAAATGCTATTAAAAGAATTTAGAACAAAGAGTAGAAGAGGTGACTGTTGTGGAGCAGGAAGTAGCAAATATTAGTAAAAGTGAGGTGAGAAGGGCGCTGAAGATGTTGAGGTTCTCTTTGGGAGTGACAAGGATGGATAGGATCAAGAATCAGTTCATCAGAGGGACAACCCATGTGAACTGTTTTGGAGATAAAGTCAGAGAGGCCAGATTGAGGTGGTTTGGACATGTTCAGAGGAGAGATTGTGAATATATCGGTAGAAGGATGCTGAGGTTGGAACTGCCAGGCAGGAGGTCTAGAGGAAGACCAAAGAGGAGATTCATGGATGCAGTGAGAGAGGACATGAAGTTAGTTGGTGTGAGAGAAGAGGATGCAGAGGATAGGGTTAGATGGAGGCAGATGATTCGCTGTGGCGACCCCTGAAAGGGAACAGCCGAAAGACAAAGAAGAAGAATGCAATGTTTAATTTGCATAGAAAGTGCCGTCTTTCTTAACGCTGTCATGCAAAAGGAGTCAAAAATCTATTCCTGAGCAACCGATGTCAGCTAATTCAGGACCTTCACTGTAGACAGCACCTTGTAACGTCGGACGTAAGAGGCAGCGACTTAAGAAGACACCTACAGTGGGAGCCACGCCAAATAGCCGCGACAGTGTGACTGAAGTGTGAATGGCGTGTGAATGGCCTTTGCACGCCGTAATCCCCCCTCCCTTTTCTGGCCGAAAGGCGTGTCAAGATTTCACAGTAAACACGCCCATTCAAGCCCTATTTATTCATTTACCTGGTGCCACCACTAGATGGCGCTTCGTTCTCAATAACACGTTAAAACAAGCCAGCTGCGCTGAGTTGCAATCACGTGATTTAACAACCCGCCTCCACCCCCGCCGAACTGACGCTACCAAACTACAGAGATGAAGATGGCGGCTTAACGGACTATTCGTGGTAAGTGATATTTTATTTATAAAATGTGTTTGGGGTAGTTTACAGTTTATTTCCCAGTTTAGTTTTTTATTGGCCGTTTTAAATATCACTGGCAGCACCAGCAGCGGTCAGATGTGACTTTAGAGAACTTAATGATCTGTTTACCAAGTCTGGAGTTAATATTACAGCTTACTGTCAGTGTCACACACTCACAATGTCACTCCACTTTAACTCAAAAACATGCTCAAGCTTCGACAATACTATTAATGTCCCTATTACAAGAGCTGCACTACCCGATGAAGAGTGTTTGTGTTCTCTGTAAATACTGAGAGAATCTCACCGCGTGTTGTCTGGATAATTTCAGCGCTTATTTATTCTCTGGTTAAGAGTTAATCTGCACATTATTTTTGTGACTGGAATATAATGTGATGCAGTTGATGAGGGACACAGACTGAGGGGAGCTGTACAGGAGCTAGTAACGCTCAGAACCCGGTTTATATTTTATACACTTTCCGCGGTAGCGCGAGCGCTTAGTTAACGAGCTGAATAACAACACTGAAGTGTTTATCAGTTAAGGAGGAGGAGGAGGAGGGGGGGAGGTGTGTGTGTGTGTGTGTGTGAGGGGCTTCAGTAAGTTATAGTTTGGCTTCAGGGATGAACTAATGCTCATACACGAGTGTTATATCGCTTAACTTATTTGTATGAGAAGCGCATTAAGTAAATTCTCGGTTAATTTAATGCAGACGATAATACAGACAGTCAGTGGTTAACACTAACACTGTTCACTGGTTAACACTGTTCACTGGTTAACACTAACACTGTTCACTGGTTAACACGAACACTGTTCACTGGTTAACACGAACACTGTTCACTGGTTAACACTAACACTGTTCACTGGTTAACACTAACACTGTTCACTGGTTAACACTAACACTGTTCACTGGTTAACACTAACACTGTTCACTGGTTAACACTAGCCCAAAACAGTGTTTTACACACTCTGTGGTGAATAGGTTTATTAATATATATTATTTTTATTAGAACTATATGTTCTGTGAAGTTTGTCTTTGTCTTGACTAAATTCTCCTGTTGTCTTTAAGCAGAGCTCCGCTGTGGAGGATTGGGGGGTCAGACGGCTGACGGCTGGACTTTTGGAGCTACAGGACTGGAGGAGCCTGAACAAGCTGTTGAGGGAGCTGTAGGAGGGATGACGTCACAGTCCGACAGCTTTAGAATGATGTTTGATCAGGTCTACTGTATATTCTGAACATAGAACTGCAAAATGTCTGATACAGTACTTTGGGGGAAACAAAGACTTCAACTGTTCCATGTTTAATAGTTTTGATATTTGAAAAATTTATATTTTAATGTACAAGGACTATAGATAGAGACTTATAAGCAGCTGGTGTATCCGGGTAGTTTAATGAACTTTAAGCAAAAAGACAACATGTATTCATCTGTTTTATATAAATTACTGTTTTAACTTTGACTAGTTTTGGAAGAATAAATTGAATTGTTAAAGTCATGTTTGCGTGTTTTAATTTTGGGGGATTGTTTGGGTATTTAAAAATTGTTTAGTTGAACCAACAACTTCAATGGGCAAAAAATGTGACACAACTTTGTTTTAAATAGTCAAAGAGTTGGGCTGAAAATAATAATAATAATTATTGATCATAGAAACAAATGAAACCAGTTAAACACTTGATTATATGTATTTGTGTTTGTGATTATGTGACCCATAATAATTTTTTCTCAGTATAAATAAATGTTTTGGGTTTTAAGAACTCCAAGAGCAACGACAAACTTGGTATTCTCCATTGAGATTTCTCACCTTCCACTCCTGAGTAGGACATGGTGTTAATTGCTCTGTGTGTGTGTGTGTGTTTTTGGCGGGGGGGGGGATGGATGGGTGTGTGTGTGTTTTCGGCTGTTCAGCAGTTCTAAACACAAGCACAGTTTTTGTCCTTAACTAAAATACTTCAATACGTTAATAATTAATTTATTTTGCTGAATAAGGTAATAAGCGATGTTTAAACCAACCCAGTAAGTTAAGTAAGTGTTCCATACATTAAAGTACTGTGTATAACCAAGTGCCCTAGCAAACACAGTTACAGTTTACAGTACAAACAGAGTGTGTGCGCTGGGGGGATTGGAAGGTGAGTGAGAATACTCATTTACAAGACAAAAGACGGTCAGAGGCAGCGCCGTTCTAGACCAGACAACACGGGGTGGGGGGAGGGGGGCATCATGTTCGAGCACTGTTTTTACCTGGCCTTACTGTATAGTAACAGTATTGTATTTGCTGAATTGTTTTGAGGCACGCAAACCCCCTGACCACAATAAGGTGGCAATCCCTCAGGGGGAAATTAAAAAATAAATATATATATAATTATATAATATCCTTAGTCCAGATTTTATCAATCAATGACATAACATTTATCTAAGCTGGATGGTCAAATTCTCAAAAACGTTTAACCTAAAGTAAGACTTAACACACTATAACTAAAATATTTACAAAACTGAAAGGTTGTCTTATGAATGATAAAAAATACAAACTAAATTAAAACAGATGGGCTATTGAACAGATCATAATATGTTTTCTGATTACAAATTATATGTGGGTTGAATTTTAGAAAGGCTAAATGAAATAGCTAGTTTTTGGTCATGTCAGTCCAGTAACTATACTATGTAAAAGTAATTATAATATGAATTAATTAAGGGCAGGACCTAACCTAATGTTAATAATTTACACCATGATAACATTAGTATTCGTGTTTTTGTATATATTTTTAAATGTTAAAATGAACGTTTCAGAGTATATAATTTGTCGTGTCTGTGATTGAGACCCATGAGTTAAATTGAAATATTTTTTATAGGTAGTAAGCCAGGTTTTAGTAACCTTGGATAAATCAGCATGAAAGCCCTCTCTCGCGCACGCGCTCTCACGCTATCTCTCGCACTCACACACACACACACACACACACACACACTGTGCACACACAGACACACACAAATAATACATGAAATCGCATAAAACCAAATGAAACTAGGGTAAAAAATATGAGCAGTAAAAATACAGTAGTATCCTGTAGGTGATTCCTGTCCTGTGATAACAGGCACTAACACTCTAGAACTGTTTACTTCTGTTAGTTTTGTTTTCAAGTGTGAATGTTTATGGGGATTAAATCTGTCTCTGCTGCCGCATCTATACACAGTTGTGATAAGTGATTGATGCCCCATCAGATCTAACACTGACTAAAGACACACTGATCCGTATGGACAGATATTTGTTCCAGATATTATGCGCCATTAATCAATTTGTTATGCCAATTTGACTTTCAGCGAAAACATCAAAAATATAACGAAAACAAACCAAAGCAGAAGTTACATTTTAAGCTTTACTTTCAAATTCAAATTTGATTTGTCACATACACAGCACGATATGCAGTAAAATGCTTTGGGTGCTTTAGGTGAGACTCGAACTCGGCATTGCTTCACCTGGACCGCTTTATAAGTGTCCCCACGCTAACCGATTGCGCCACTGGAGCCACACAGAAGTTGGTCTTGTCAGAGTATCCTCTCTCTCTCGTGCGCGCGCACACACACACACACACACATGAAATTGCGTAAAAACCAACGAAATATGAGCAGTAAAAAAAAAATCAGTAAAAATACATTAGTATAACAGGCGCTAACCCTCTGGAACTTTTTTACTATTGTTTCCAAGTGTTTATGGGGATTTAATGTGTCTCTGCTGCCGCATCCATTCACAGTTGTGATAAGTGATTAATGCCCCATCAGATCTTTTGACGGGGGAGCATTATGCATGATTAAATGACTAAAGAAATACTGATCCATATGGGCAGATATTTATTCCAGGTTGCATGCGCCATTAATTGCATTTCTTATGCCACTTGTAGACTATCAGTGAAAAAAAAATCAGCGAAAACATCATCAAAAATATAACGAAAACAAACCCAAGCAGACGTTACATTTTGAGCTTTACTTTGCAGCAAAATATTATTAATCAGTATATTAAATGGAACGAGGTAAAATACACCGTAATATAAAATACTGTACACAGCCCGCGTTTTTATTCCGTACCTACAATGATCGGTATAGACAAATTACAGCCGCTACCGTGTCTTTAAGGATCATTTCAGGATGTCTTAAAAAATATTTCACTAACTAATTTTATTAATTCATTATTAAATAATAAATAGCACATGGGTTGTGCATTGAGTGATTTAACAAATCTGTTTTATTAATCGGTTTGTTGTTGTTGTTTTTTCATCTATTTATGAAACTATGTTGACAATGCAAGAACTGTCTGTATATTAAAGATACGGTATTGGGCTTCCTGGACACTGCAGTTAACTGTGCCAGTCAATGCTCCATCTGGCGGAATTATACGGCATTGCAACCATCTTTTTAGAAAGCGCATGGGGGCGTTTATGGGGCGGGGCATCGTTAACTGCGTCATCGCGGGGGATCACATTCCCTGCACGAAGCCTGCATTAACCCTTCATGGAACTGCCACGGAGCAGTCATGCTCCAGGCGGCTGTTTGACGTGGCTCCCACTGTAAGAGACAGTTCGAGAAATAAACTTAGAAAAGTTATCACTTAACGTAAGATATATCTTAAGAGTCTTCTTAGCGCGTGAATAGTGTGCGTTATCGAGAAACCGGCCACAGATCAATAATTGTGTTTGGGAGAAATTATTTTTCTTGATGGTAAATATTTTACTTGTAGGTCTAGAGGAGTAATAGAAAACCAACAGATCCAACAGTCATGATTGGATACATCTGATTCTGGTTTTTTAATCATTAATTGAAATGGGGCATGTTCAAAATAATAGCAGTGTGGAGTTCAATTGGAGAGGTAAATTATTATGTGAAAAACAAATGTCAAACAAATTCCCCTTATTTAAGGATAAATGCAGAAAAGGTTGTCTTGTGCATTTCCCTCTGAAAGAGTAAAACGGGACATTTCAGACATTGTTCAGAACAATAGCGTACTTTTATTCAAAAGTTGATTAGAGATGGAAAAAAACATACAAAGAAGGGCAGAAAATGATAGGCTGCTCTGCTAAAATAATATCAAATGCTTTAAAATGGAGATCAAAACGAGAAAGATGTGGAAGAAAATGGAAAACTACCATTCGAATGGATCAAAGAATAACCAAATTCTCAAAGACTCAGCTAATGATCAGTTCAGAACAACTAAAGTTACATGTGAGTACTGTTACTATTAGAAGATGGCTATGTAAAAGTCCCATTGTTGAAAAAAAGACATGTGCTGAAGAGGTTACAGTTCGCCAAAGTACACATTGACTGGCCTAAAGAGAAATGCCTCAACATTTTGTGGACTGATGAAAGCAAGATTGACCTTTTTGGGTCTAGAGGCTGCAGACAGTTTGTCAGCTCGACCCCCAAACACTTAATTCAAGCCACAGTACACTGTGAAGACGGTGAAGCATGGAGGCACAAGCATCATGATATGGGGATGTAGCTTCTCGTACTGTGGTGTTGGGCCTATTTAGAACATTTCAGCGATCATGGATTGTTTTGTCTTTTAAAGAAATTGAACTTTCAAATAGTTCCTTTTAATATTTTTGGTACATTTTTCTCAAGGTGAAATGTGAAGTTTATAATTACTTTTCCTTTACCTACCTAATTTGTAAACATATTATTTTTATGTGATGACATCACTTCCTGTTTAGTCACTTCCTGTGAACTCCTAGTTCTGGATGAAGGCAATGACACAGTCATAGTGTGCTCTAACAATCCATTGCATCCACTAAAAAGCATCATAGAGGCAATGCTGTAAGTTCATTTATTTGACAGTAAACATGCTAAAGAGCATATATTAGTAATTATTTGTTAAAAATACGATGTTTGATAAGTTGTTAAAACAGTTGTTTACCACTGTGTACAATCTTTCAGTGATGCTAATAGCCATTGTAATTGCTACTTAAAGGAGAACAGTAGTTTGTTATAAACATGCATAGTAATACAATGTAAGACACGGACACAGAATATTGTTGTATTGTTTATTACAGTTTTCACCGTAAATGTTAATGAGGAAAAGTGACAGTAAATGATCAACCTTGCTACGACTTTGTCTTCATTGGCTATGGTTTAACTTGATGTTTAGTCAGAGTTCAACATTCTGCACAAGAACATTATATGGATCAATTTGAGTCCATCAGAATACTTAAAGAGGTCGTGTTGCCTTATGCTGAAGAGGAAATGCCTTTGAAATGGGACTTTCAACAAGACAACGACCCCAAACACACCAGTAAGCCGAGCAGCATCTCGATTCCATACCAACAAGATTAATGTTATGGAGAGTCCAGTCCAATCCCCAGACCTTAATCCAATAGAACAACTTGTGGCCCGACATTAAAATACTGTTTCTGAGACAAAACCAAGAAATGCAGAGGAATTGTGGCGTGTAGTACAATTGTACAGATGTGAAGCAGTTCTCAGAAACCTGGTTATACAACAAAATATTAGTTCAGAGATGCACAAGAAAGATTAAACTTAAAGCATTTTTGTTTAACCTGTAAATTCATCACTTTGTAAAATCAATGATGGCACTGTTATTTTTTTAACAGACTAATATTCTAATAGACTAACTAAGTTTTTCTTCACTTTCTGTAAACTAATAATTACAAACCGGATTCCAAAAAAGTTGGGACACTAAACAAATTGTGAATAAAAACTGAATGCAATGATGTGGAGATGGCAAATGTCAATATTTTATTCAGAATAGAACATAGATGACAGATCCAAAGTTTAATCCAAGAAAATGTATCACTTTAAAGGAAAAATATGTTGATTCCAAGTTTCACGGTGTCAACAAATCCCAAAAAAGTTGGGACAAGTAGCAATAAGAGGCGGGAAAAAGTAAATTTCAGCATAACGAAGAGCTGGAAGACCAATTAACAGTAATTAGGTTAATTGGAAAGGCAACATGATTGGGTATAAAAAGAGCTTCTCAGAGTGCCTCAGAAGCCAAGATGGGTAGAGCATCACCAATTCCCACCATGTTGCGCAGAAAGATAGTGGAGCAATATCAGAAAGGTGTCACCCAGCAAAAAATTGCAAAGACTTTGTAGTTATCATCATCAACTGTGCATAATATCATCCGAAGATTCAGAGAATCTGGAACAATCTCTGTGCGTAAGGGTCAAGGGCGTAAAACCATACTGGATGCCCGTGATCTCCGGGCCCTTAAACGACACTGCACCACAAACAGGAATGCTACTGTAAAGGAAATCACAGAATGGGCTCAGGAATACTTCCAGAAACCATTGTCAGTGAACACAATCCACCATGCCATCCGCCGTTGCCAGCTGAAGCTCTACAGTGCAAAGAAGAAGCCATTTCTAAGCAAGATCCACAAGCACAGGCGTTTTCATTGGGCCAGGGATCATTTAAAATGGAGTGTGGCAAAATGGAAGAATATTCTGTGGTCAGACGAGTCACGATTCGAAGTTCTTGTTGGAAATGTGGGACGCCATGTCATCCGGACCAAAGAGGACAAGGACGACCCAAGTTATCATCAACGCTCAGTTCAGAAGGCTGCATCTCTGATGGTATGGGGTTGCACGAGTGCGTGTGGCATGGGCAGCTTGCATGTCTGGAAAGGCACCATCAATGCAGAAAAATATATTCAGGTTCTAGAACAACATCTAGTCATCTCTTTCAGGGAAGACCCTGCATTTTTCAACAAGATAATGCCAGACCACATTCTGCATCAATCACATCATGGCTGCGTAGGAGAAGGATCCGGGTACTGAAATGGCCAGTCTGCAGTCCAGATCTTTCTCCTATAGAGAACATTTGGCGCCTCATAAAGTGGAAGGTTCGACAAAGAAGGCCCAAGACGATTTAACAGTTAGAGGCCTGTATTTGACATGAATGGGAGAGCATTCCTATTTCTAAACTTGAGAAACTGGTCTCGTCAGTCCCCAGACATCTGTTGAGTGTTGTAAGAAGAAGGGGAGATGCCACACAGTGGTGAAAATGGCCTTGTCCCAACTTTTTTGGGATTTGTTGACACCGTGAAATTTGAATCAATATATTTTTCCTTTAAAATGATACATTTTCTCGGATTAAACTTTTGATCTGTCATCTATGTTCTATTCTGAATAAAATATTGACATTTGCCATCTCCACATCATTGCATTCAGTTTTTATTCACAATTTGTTTAGTGTCCCAACTTTTTGGGAATCCGGTTTTTAGCACATTTTTCTTCATGTTGTGATTCAGAATAGAATGTACAGGGAGTCCAATGCATTTGTGTGATTTAAATTAAAAGTTAGTATATGGATATGGAGCTTTACTCACTTTATTCAACATGGTGCTATTATTTTGAACACAACTATAAGTAATCATATTTGAAAAACATTTGAAGGTGCCTTTCACCTTTATGGCCTCTAATTTCACAAATAGTTCAAATAAGTATTTGAGCTCATGTGAGCAGTATGCTTCTTGTAAAATTATTCAATTATGAGGAAAAACATATAATCAATGTAAATAAATGACTCTGATTTTTCCAACCCTCTGTGACACGCCTGACTCTGAGTTACTGTTACAGAGCTGTCAGTAAAAATCAGAACATCACTCTCCTACACACTGTAACTTCAACAACAGTCTGAGTTCCCACTCTCCAGCTGTTCCTAGTTAAGAATTCCTGCTATGGATGGGCTGGATGTTTGGGTGTGAAAGCGAATAATATACCAAAAAGGGAACACAAATATATGGAGTATAATTCTCATTTATTCAAACTTAAATATTATTTTTTAGATCATCAGCATCATAAACATCATCCTTACATAGCAACAGAAATACCTGATAAATCTATAGAACTCTGCATAAATATCTGTCATATATTTATAATTAAATGTATATCCAGTGCTTAATTATTTTATAGACTTAGATTTTATATTTTATATTCTGGCCTAATGTTTTTTTTCTGTTAAATAAAATTATGTGATCTTATCATGTTTGCACTAACCTCCCACACACTTAAACCTGTGAATGTTGTACAGAGAGCAGATGAAGAGAGCATATATCCCAGAAAAGTAATTTTATGGTGTTCTGTGATCTGGAAGACCAATTATCCTTACAGCATGAAAATTCCCTACATACTTAACCATTAAATGTTTATTCTTATTATTACCATTTTATTATAAGCAGTATTGTGAGTAGAAATAACCACTGTAAAGCTAATGTTCATCATCGTCATCATCATCATCATCATCAGGACAAGTACTGGTGAGTATGAAAGGAACATTACCTCTACACATGTTTACAACAATAAAGATCATTGCATTGTATTTCTACAGAAAACTTTACATTACCATAGCAACAGAGAAATGCTGCTATCACTGTGTGTAAATAAAATTAAACCAGGATTTTAGGAACCAGGAAGCTGACTTGCAATTTTATCCTCTGTCAAGGCAAAGGGCGCTCTCAGGTGTTGAGTCTTTCACACTGAGTTTAAACACTGGAGCACACTCTTAGCACAGATTTTAAGACATTTTATATTAAATAGTTGTTTTGCTGTTTTTGTTTGTGTGTCAGAGTTATGTTCATCTGCAGGGATAAGTGACTTCTTTGAGAGCCCTGTTTTCTGTGTAATGTAAACACTTCAGCTCTGAGTTCCTTCATCCCGCAGTCGTTCATTCAGTCCCTCTGAGGAAACAGTGGAGACGGAAAATGGAGATGACAGTCTGAAAGGAAGAGTGAAAAGTTGCATCACTATTATTATTAGAGATGCATGGATACCATTTTTTCTAATTACACACAAGGCAGTATTGTTGAGTGTGATCATTAAAAATTTGCACAATGTGCCATAACTTGTACCTCAAAAAATGACAAAAAAAGGTGCATGTGTCAATGTTCACAGAGATTAAATGCCTCTACTAGGATTGTCACATACAGTGGGAGCCACGTCAAACAGCCGCCTGGAGCATGACTGCTCCGTGGCAGTTCCATGAAGGCTTCGTGCATGGAATGTGATCCCCCGCGATGACGCAGTTAACGATGCCCCGCCCCATAAACGCCCCCATGCGCTTTCTAAAAAGATGGTTGCAATGCCGTATAATTCCGCCAGATGGAGCATTGACTGGCACAGTTAACTGCAGTGTCCAGGAAGCCCAATACCGTATCTTTAATATACAGACAGTTCTTGCATTGTCAACATAGTTTCATAAATAGATGAAAAAACAACAACAACAAACCGATTAATAAAACAGATTTGTTAAATCACTCAATACACAGCCCATGATGATTATGCTATTTATTATTTAATAATGAATTAATAAAATTAGTTAGTGAAATATTTTTAAGACATCCTGAAATTATCCTTAAAGACACGGTAGCGGCTGTAATTTGTCTATACCGATCATTGTAGGTACGGAATAAAAGCGCGGGCTGTGTACAGTATTTTATATTACTGTGTATTTTACCTCGTTCCATTTAATATACTGATAGATAATATTTTGCTGCAAAGTAAAGCTCAAAATGTAACGTCTGCTTGGGTTTGTTTTCGTTATATTTTTGATGATGTTTTCGCTGATTTTTTCACTGATAGTCTACAAGTGGCATAAGAGGCAATTAATGCCGCATGCAACCTGGAATAAATATCTGCCCATATGGATCAGTATTTCTTTAGTCATTTAATCATGCATAATGCTCCCCCGTCAAAAGATCTGATGGGGCATTAATCACTTATCACAACTGTGAATGGATGCGGCCGTAGAGACAGATTAAATCCCCATAAACACTTGGAGACAATAGTAAAAAAGTTCCAGAGGGTTAGCGCCTGTTATACTAATGTATTTTTACTGATTTTTTTTTTACTGCTTATATTTCGTTGGTTTTTACGCAATTTCATGTGTGTGTGCGCACGAGAGAGAGAGAGGATACTCTGACAAGACCAAGCTCCGTGTGGCTCCCGTGGCGCAATCGGTTAGCGCGTGACACTTATAAAGCGGTCCAGGTGAAGCAATGCCGAGTTCGAGCCTCACCTAAAGCACCCAAAGCATTTTACTGCATATCGCGCTGTGTATGTGACAAATAAAATTTGAATTTGAAAGTAAAGCTTAAAATGTAACTTCTGCTTTGGTTTGTTTTCGTTATATTTTTGATGTTTTCGCTGAAAGTCAAATTGGCATAACAAATTGATTAATGGCGCATAATATCTGGAACAAATCTCTGTCCATACGGATCAGTGTGTCTTTAGTCATTTAACCAGCATAATGTCCCACATTAAAGATCTGATGGGGCACAAATCACTTATCACAACGGTGTATAGATGCAGCAGCAGAGACAGATTTAATCCCCATAAACATTCACACTTGAAAACAAAACTAACAGAAGTAAACAGTTCTAGAGTGTTAGTGCCTGTTATCACAGGACAGGAATCACTTACAGGATACTACTGTATTTTTACTACTGATATTTTTTTACCCTAGTTTCATTTGGTTTTATGCGATTTCATGTATTATTTGTGTGTGTCTGTGTGTGTACAGTGTGTGTGTGTGTGTGTGTGAGTGCGAGAGACAGCGTGAGAGCGCGTGCGCGAGAGAGGGCTTTCATGCTGATTTATCCAAGGTTACTAAAACCTGGCTTACTACCTATAAAAAATATTTCAATTTAACTCATGGGTCTCAATCACAGATGACACGACAAATTATATACTCTGAAACGTTCATTTGAACATTTAAAAATATATACAAAAACACGAATACTAATGTTATCATGGTGTAAATTATTAACATTAGGTTAGGTCCTGCCCTTAATTAATTCATATTATAATTACTTTTACATAGTATAGTTACTGGACTGACATGACCAAAAACTAGCTATTTCATTTAGCCTTTCTAAAATCAACCCATCTATCATTTATAATCAGAAAACATAAAACATATGATCTGTTCAACAGCCCATCTGTTTTAATTTAGTTTGTATTTTTTATTATTCATAAGACAACCTTTCAGTTTTGTAAATATTTTAGTTATAGTGTGATAAGTCTTACTTTAGGTTAAACATTTTTGAGAATTTTACCATCCAGCTTAGATAAATGTTATGTCATTGATTGATAAAATCTGGACTAAGGATATTTTATTATATATATATATATATATATATATATATATATATTTTTTTTTTTTTCCCCTGAGGGATTGCCACCTTATTGTGGTCTGAGGGTTTGCGTGCCTCAACACAATTCAGCAAATACAATACTGTTACTATACAGTAAGGCCAGGTAAAAACAGTGCTCGAACATGATGCCCCCCTCCCCCCACCCCGTGTTGTCTGGTCTAGAACGGCGCTGCCTCTGACCGTCTTTTGTCTTGTAAATGAGTATTCTCACTCACCTTCCAATCCCCCCAGCGCACACACTCTGCTTGTACTGTAAACTGTACTGTAACTGTGTTTGCTAGGGCACTTGGTTATACACAGTACTTTAATGTATGGAACACTTACTTAACTTACTGGTTTGGTTTAAACATTTTACCTTATTCAGCAAAATAAATTCATTATTAACGTATTGAAGTATTTTAGTTAAGGACAAAAACTGTGCTTGTGTTTAGAACTGCTGAACAGCCGAAAACACACACACACCCATCCCCCCGCCAAAAACACACACACAGAGAGCAATTAACACCATGTCATACTCAGGAGCGGAAGGTGAGAAACCGCAATGGAGAATACCAAGTTTGTCGTTGCTCTTTTGGAGTTCTTAAAACCCAAAACATTTATTTATACTGAGAAAAAATTATTATGGGTCACAATCACAAACACAAATACATATAATCAAGTGTTTAACTGGTTTCATTTGTTTCTATGATCAATAATAATTATTATTATTATTTTCAGCCCAACTCTTTGACTATTTAAAACAAAGTTGTGTCCCATTTTTTGCCCATTGAAGTTGTTGGTTCAACTAAACAATTTTTAAATACCCAAACAATCCCCCAAAATTAAAACACGCAAAACATGACTTTAACAATTCAATTTATTCTTCCAAAACTAGTCAAAGTTAAAACAGTAATTTATATAAAACAGATGAATACATGTTGTCTTTTTGCTTAAAGTTCATTAAACTACCCGGATACACCAGCTGCTTATAAGTCTCTATCTATAGTCCTTTTACATTAAAATATTAATTTTTCAAATATCAAAACTATTAAACATGGAACAGTTGAAGTCTTTGTTTCCCCCAAAGTACTGTATCAGACATTTTGCAGTACTATGTTCAGAATATACAGTAGACCTGATCAAACATCATTCTAAAGCTGTCGGACTGTGACGTCATCCCTCCTACAGCTCCCTCAACAGCTTGTTCAGGCTCCTCCAGTCCTGTAGCTCCAAAAGTCCAGCCGTCAGCCGTCTGACCCCCCAATCCTCCACAGCGGAGCTCTGCTTAAAGACAACAGGAGAATTTAGTCAAGACAAAGATAAATAAACTTCACAGAACATATAGTTCTAATAAAAATAAAATATATTAATAAACCTATTTACCACAGAGTGTGTAAAGTACTGCTTTGGGGATTCTGTAATGTAAATAAACTGCCTGTGCTAATGTTAACCAGTGAACAGTGTTAGTGTTAACCAGTGAACAGTGTTAGTGTTAACCAGTGAACAGTGTTAACCAGTGAACAGTGTTAACCAGTGAACAGTGTTAACCAGTGAACAGTGTTAACCAGTGAACAGTGTTAACCAGTGAACAGTGTTAGTGTTAACCAGTGAACAGTGTTAGTGTTAACCAGTGAACAGTGTTAGTGTTAACCAGTGAACAGTGTTAGTGTTAACCAGTGAACAGTGTTAGTGTTAACCACTGACTGTCTGTATTATCGTCTGCATTAAATTAACCCAGACTTTACTTAATGCGCTTCTCATACAAATAAGTTAAGCGATATAACACTCGTATATGAGCATTAGTTCATCCCTGAAGCCAAACTATAACTTACTGAAGCCCCTCACACACACACACACACACACACACACACACCTCCCCCCTCCTCCTCCTCCTCCTTAACTGATAAACACTTCAGTGTTGTTATTCAGCTCTTTAACTAAGCGCTCGCGCTACCGCGGAAAGTCTCGGACAAAGTGTATAAAATATAAACCGGGTTATGAGCGTTACTAGCTCCTGTACAGCTCCCCTCAGTCTGTGTCCCTCATCAACTGCATCACATTATATTACAGTCACAGAAATAACCTGCAGATTAACTCTTAACCAGAGAATAAATAAGCGCTGAATTTATCCAGACAGCACGCGGTGAGATTCTCTCAGTATTTACAGAGAACACAAACACTCTTCATCGGGTAGTGCAGCTCTTGTAATAGGGACATTAATAGTATTGTCGAAGCTTGAGCATGTTTTTGAGGTAAAGTGGAGTGACATTGTGAGTGTGTGACACTGACAGTAAGCTGTAATATTAACTCCAGACTTGGTAAACAGAACATTAAGTTCTCTAAAGTCACATCTGACCGCTGCTGGTGCTGCCAGTGATATTTAAAACGGCCAATAAAAAACTAAACTGGGAAATAAACTGTAAACTACCCCAAACACATTTTATAAAATAAAACATCACTTACCACGAATAGTCCGTTAAGCCGCCATCTTCATCTCTGTAGTTTGGCAGCGTCAGTTCGGCGGGGGTGGAGGCGGGTTGTTAAAATCACGTGATTGCAACTCAGCGCAGCTGGCTTGTTTTAATGTGTTCTTGAGAACGAAGCGCCATCTAGTGGTGGCACCAGGTAAATGAATAAATAGGGCTTGAATGGGCGTGTTTACTGTGAAATCTTGACACGCCTTTCGGCCAGAAAAAGGAGGGGGGATTACGGCGTGCAAAGGCCATTCACACGCCATTCACACTTCAGCCACACTGTCGCGGCTATTTGGTGTGGCTCCCACTGTAACATCCTCTGGCATGTGCAATCTTTAAACTGTTTAATGAAGTCTATGTACATATTCCAAAGGCTGTTTAATAAAAACATAATACACCTTAATCTGAAATCATGGTAAAACCTTACTCAATCTTCCTTGTTTTTTGTCTTACCTCTCAGTAAGTCTTTTCAGTGCTCGCTCAATATTCATTCGATGGCCGACACGACTCACTCCAAGATCCAAGAAGTCCTCCTTGGTCAGGGATGGCAGGTGTGAACCATCAATCTCATTATCTAGGAAGCGCTCTCGATGCTCTGCAAGATTCAGGTAGGTGAGCCAATCAGCAACATCATATTTTGTCCAGTATGGGAGGGGCTTGGATGCAAAAGGGCGATTGGGTGGAGGAAGGTTGAGAGGTGGAAGGTAGCTCACACTGGAAGGGGAGGAACCACCTGATAGGAAATGTATAGGGGACAGTGAGTGTGAGACTAACAAAGGGTTTGAAGTAGGTGCTGGGGATGAAGGGGGCATTAGTGGGGGAGTTGGAGGGAAGAAATGTTCTGCCAGAGGATGGGAAGATGATGGGGGAGTGAGGGGGGCCTGCAGATCAAAGGGAGATCCATACAGGGAAGCAGAAGGAAAGACAGGAAGAGAGGAAGGACGTGGAGGCCCAGGTTGTGGTCGTTCTGAACAGGAAATAAGAGGACTTGGAGCACGGCGCCGCTGGATATGAGTCTCGGAACGCCTTGATTCTGAAGCAGAAAACAAATCCAGACCTTTAGTACGATATTTGGCACGATGCTTTGGTGAAGTTGGATATGGGGAGTAGGACACGGAGGAAGGAGAAAGAGGGGCATGAGAGAGGGATATAGGAGAGATGGGAGGGTGGCTGTATGATGGTGGGGACAATGGAGGATGTGCAAGTGAGAGAGGAGAAAGAGGGGCATGGGGTAGACAGGGAGGAGAAAGAGGACAGTGAGAGAAAGACAGAGAAGAAGATGATGGGGTCCAGTTAGAATAAGGAGGAACCTGAGGGGTCAAGGTAGGGGTTAATGCAGGGGTCAAAGGGGAAGAAGGTACAGGGTTAGCATTAAGGCTAGGAGCTATAGGGTTAGGTACAATATTTGTGGTTAAGGGATTCGAAGAGAGTGTTGATGTTAATGCAGTGGGGTTTAAAGGGTTTTGAGGCAAGGTATGGGCTAAGGGATTTGGGGAAATAGTTGGTGCTAAAGGATTAAGGGAAATAGTTGTGGCTAAGGGATTAGGAGTCAGATTTGCTGCAAAAGAGTTATTAGTAATAGTTGGAGTTACAGGCTTGGAGCCAGAAGGGCTTAAGGGGACAGGAGGCAAAGATGGGGACAGAGATCTCTGAAGTGGTTGTGCGGAGGACAGAAGTTGTGCATGTCCTGCAGGTATTAATGAAGACAGGTCTTCTGAAAACCTATAAGAAAGAAAGATCAAATAATCTCAGATGGATACAAATCCTTGACTAGCTCCATTTGCGATTTAGCTGACTACTTCAAAACTGTCTGTAGTGGAGAATATCTGACCTTTGCATCTGATGTGACCCTTGACCTTGCCATCCCCCGAGTTGCTGAAGCTTGTTGCTGAGTTCACTGATAATACTGGCCTTTACACTGGAAAGAGGGGAATTTAAACATCTGTCCATGAAAGATGGTGTCTTCACTCCTTCTTTACCCTCCATCTTTTCATCTGGTTGGTAGAATCCTGGGGCAGCACTCATCTGTCGCTGTAGTGATGCCACTGTTCGTCCCATCTCAACATTAGTGTGTAATTTAGCAGTGTTATGTAGGTGTGGTTTCACATGTGTGGGTGGTGGAGGTTTACTTTTGTGTGTGTGAGTTTTTGCTTGTGTGTCATTGTGCATTCTAAATTGTTGGTTTGTGTTAGACAAACAAGAATCCAAGGACACTCTTCGTCCTTCCTTTATCCCACCATCTGTGCACATTTGTTTTTCTTGTTTCATCCTTTCTTCACTAACACTTTCTGTATTAGGGTCAATGCTGCTGTGACTGTCTGGTTCCTCAATTCCAGAATCCACCATTGCTTCAGGCCAAACAAAACCCTTTGACTCTGACTGGGTCTGTTCACCTCCAACAACTGGTCGAGTTGCTGAAGGGGTTGTCATAGTGACAGTTACTACAGCAGCAGTTACAGTGGCTGCAGCAGCAGTAGTCATGGTGGCATATGTAAGTGTAGCACTACCTCGATCTTGTGGTGGATAAAAAACAGGGAGAGGCCTGTGCAGTAATGCAGGATCAGAAGAAGTAGTTGGGGCAGAAGCAGTGGAAGTTAGAGGAAAAGACTGGGGAGATGGGAGTGAAGGCGAAAGAGCAGATTGGGTCAAATTAGCCACCTCACTATCATATGATGTCAAACTGGATGCAGCAGAGTCAGCGGCCTGGGGGGAAGCAAGTGGGGGCTGAGAGTGAATTTGTGGCATTTGGGTGGTTTGGGGTGGATTGGCAGGAGGGATTTTGGGACAGAGCTGGGGGGGTGGGAGTAAAGGAGAAGGGGGAAAGAGATATGGATGAACAATGGCAGAGGGATGAAAGGTTGAGGAATGAATTTCAGGTAGGGACTGTGAAGCTTCTGTTGGTTCTGTTGGGTCTAAAGAGGTATTCTGGAGCTGCTCATCGTGCTGCGATAAGCTTCGACCACTATATTGTTCATGTTGAGGATGCACTTGTTGATTATGGTTGTACACAGTTGTTCCTTGTACTGACCTGTCCACCCCATTAGCAAACTGTAAAGGTGGTGGTAGTGGTTCTGCAAACAAAAACTCATCAGCTATGTCCACTGAGGGGGCCGGAGGAGGCAAAACCATTACCCCACCCCCAGTTTCACAGTCTAGCTCTTCCTCCTTATCTTCATCCCTTTTTCTCTCTGTGCCTGACTTTTTAGTGACTTCTAGGGCAGGACTAGCATTAGTGTTCACTTCAGTGTTCATACGTAATAAAGGGGGTCTGTGTGGAGCAGGCTGTTGAGACATTTTTCCATGCCCTTCCCGGTTATAGTGATAAGTCTGATATTGATTAGTTCGGTCGGTAGTAAATTGCATCTTCTGAAATTCTCTTCCTTCCCTTTCTACACTCATTACCCCACTACCAGATAATCGCAACATCCGGGGACTCTGGGGTCGACTTAGGGGAGAATGACTTGATGACGTAGGGCTGATGCCACTAAAGTAGATGCCAGCCTGTTCTTGGTGCATATAGGAAGAGGACTGTTGCTGTGAATTGTGGTTAGAGGAGTGAGGGATAGGGAAAGCAGCAGCAGTAGAAAACTGGCGCCCAAAATGCCTCTCCTCCTTACGGGACCTACGATCATCCTTAAGAGCGCGCTCCCGAGCAGCTAATGCTAGGCTTAGTGGACTTGATGGATCCAGAACTTTCCCAGTTAGTGGATGAATAAAGGTAGTGTTGTGCTGAGAAGCATATTGTGGAAGTCCAAAGGCAGGTGGCATGCTAGCAGCATCATTTGTGAACAAGCCCTCATCAATTGACTTGGAAGGGCGAAGCCTGGGAGCAGGCTCATTCTGAGGAGACTGGGTAGAGTCAGGCTCATCTAAGACATCCTCTTCAGAGGAGTAGAAAAAGGAAGTGCTTTTGCGTCGAGAATCACGGAAACGTTCTCTATCACGCTGAGCTGTTCCACCTACATCTGGAGGGAAGGGTGTAGGGGGAACTGGAGGCAAGGCTATGGGTGGAGCTGGAATAGATGCTGCACTGTGATGTTCTGCCTCTTCATCCTCAAGCTGTGCCTCTGCCTCCACACTGCTGTTCTGGCTGCTACGTCCTGAGCTGCTTGTGGATGGTGCCTTGACAATTATGGTTGGAATTGGAATTGAGTTTTTCTCTGATCTCCCTGCTCCCTCTTCCACCTTACGTTGCTTTAGTAATGGCCCCTTACCACCTCGGCGACCAGTTGTCTTGGAAAGTGACATAGGCATGTCAGGTGGAGGTGCAGCACTGCTAGAACCACGCCTTAAACCACCAATTTTAGTGCCTCCCCTCCTACTATGCTCAGCGTCCACCTTAGAAAAAAAAAATATATATATAACAAAGCAATAAAGATTATATTATGTTATAAGTAGTATATACAGTGGTGTGAAAAACTATTTGCCCCCCTCCTGATTTCTTATTCTTTTGCATGTTTGTCACACAAAATGTTTCTGATCATCAAACACATTTAACTATTAGTCAAAGATAACACAAGTACATAAACACAAAATGCAGTTTTTAAATGAGGGGTTTTATTATTTAGGGAGAAAAAAAATCCAAACCTACA
The DNA here is from genome assembly GCA_030522415.1 of Channallabes apus. Lineage (NCBI taxonomy): Eukaryota > Metazoa > Chordata > Actinopteri > Siluriformes > Clariidae > Channallabes > Channallabes apus. The sequence continues at coordinate 23,756,256 of CM060104.1, forward strand.
TGGCCCTGTGTGAAAAAGTAATTGCCCCCTGAACCTAATAACTGCTTGGGCCACCCTTAGCAGCAATAACTGCAATCAAGCGTTTGCGATAACTTGCAACGAGTCTTTTACAGCGCTCTGGAGGAATTTTGGCCCACTCATCTTTGCAGAATTGTTGTAATTCAGCTTTATTTGAGGGTTTTCTAGCATGAACCGCCTTTTTAAGGTCATGCCACAACATCTCAATAGGATTCAGGTCAGGACTTTGACTAGGCCACTCCAAAGTCTTCATTTTCTTTTTCTTCAGCCATTCAGAGGTGGATTTGCTGGTGTGTTTTGGGTCATTGTCCTGCTGCAGCACCCAAGATCGCTTCAGCTTGAGTTGACGAACAGATGGCCGGACATTCTCCTTCAGGATTTTTTGGTAGACAGTAGAATTCATGGTTCCATCTATCACAGCAAGCCTTCCAGGTCCTGAAGCAGCAAAACAACCCCAGACCATCACACTACCACCACCATATTTTACTGTTGGTATGATGTTCTTTTTCTGAAATGCTGTTAATTTTACGCCAGATGTAACGGGACACACACCTTCCAAAAAGTTCAACTTTTGTCTCATCGGTCCACAAGGTATTTTCCCAAAAATCTTGGCAATCATTGAGATGTTTTTTTGCAAAATTGAGACGAGCCTTAATGTTCTTTTTGCTTAAAAGTGTTTTGTGCCTTGGAAATCTGCCATGCAGGCCATTTTTGCCCAGTCTCTTTCTTATGGTGGAGTCGTGAACACTGACCTTAATTGAGGCAAGTGAGGCCTGCAGTTCTTTAGATGCTGTCCTGGGGTCTTTTCTGGCCTCTCAGATGAGTTGTCTCTGCGCTCTTGGGGTAATTTTGGTCGGCCGGCCACTCCTGGGAAGGCTCACCACTGTTCCATGTTTTTGCCATTTGTGGATAATGGCTCTCACTGTGGTTCGTTGGAGTCCCAAAGCTTTAGAAATGGCTTTATAACCTTTACCAGACTGATAGATCTCAATTACTTTTGTTCTCATTTGTTCCTGAATTTCTTTGGATCTTGGCATGATGTCTAGCTTTTGAGGTGCTTTTGGTCTACTTCTCTGTGTCAGGTAGCTCCTATTTAAGTGATTTCTTGATTGAAACAGGTGTGGCAGTAATCAGGCCTGGGGGTGACTACAGAAATTCAACTCAGGTGTGATAAACCACAGTTAAGTTATTTTTTAACAAGGGGGTCAATCACTTTTTCACACAGGGCCATGTAGATTTGGAGTTTTTTTTCTCCCTTAATAATGTAAACCTTCATTTAAAAACTGCATTTTGTGTTCAATTATGTTATCTTTGACTAATAGTTAACGGCTTTTGATGAGCAGAAACATTTAAGTGTGACAAACATGCAAAAGAATAAGAAATCAGGAAGGGGGCAAATAGTTTTTCACACCACTGTATCTACATGGGCCTGTTACTGTACATTGCATTCATTTATGTTGCTCACCCTACGAGTAGATGGTGCTCTTATTTGCATTTGGGCATGATGAGCAGGGTTGTTGTGCATGAACTCTGGCCTCCTATGAACAGGAACTGGTGGTTCTGGTGCAGAAGTTTCAGGAGGAGGTGGGATATCATCTGGCCCTGGCACTGATAAACTACGAGATAATTTCATAGTAGGGGGGTGAAGATGTCCCCTTTCCTCCTCAGTTACTCCTAAATTATGAAAAGACAGATGAATGAACATCTAAAAGTAATGAAGTGCAAAAGTGCAAAATTTGACAAATGTCTCACCAACGGATTTCTGCCGAAGCATTACCCCATGCTGGGGGGCATGGCTTGATGAAAACTGAGCATAATTAGAACCATACCCAGACCCTGATGTAATCACAGCAACAGCTCCTGATTGATCAAAACTTTGCTGTTATAAAACAGAAATATAAAGAAGAAATATGTAAATTGAAAACTAAATTTTTTGTCATGTATAACACCCAAATGTTCACTTCATATTTACACACATATAGTACATCCTCATTCACAAATACTTTTGGTGTGGAGGTTAGTGATTAGTTATTAGAATGGAGAAATTATTTTTTCTGGTCAGCTGTTGGTGAACATATGGTGTCACTTCATTAGGAACACCTTGCTAGAACTGGGTTGGACCCCATTTTACCTTTAGAACTGCCTTAAATCTTTGTGGCTAGATTCAAGGTTCTAGAAACATTCCTTAGATGTTTTGCTTCATATTGGCATGAGTACATTGCAAAGTTGCTGGAGATTTGTTGGCTGCACATCCATGATGTGACTCTCCCATTCCACCAAATTCCAAAGGGGCTCTAGTGGATAGATCTGGTGACTATGGAGGCCTTTTAAGTACAGTGATCTCACTGTCATGTTCAAGAAACCAGTTTGACATGGCACCGTTATCCTGTGGATATAAAGGTCAGCAACAACACTCAGGTAGGCTGTGGCATTTAAACCTAGCTCAATTAGTACTAAGGGCCCCAAAGTGTGACAATGAAATCTCCCCCACACCCAGAGTCAGATCTAATCTTCCTGCCTGTCCTGTGTCATTATTCTGTTGACACACAGTAACACCCAACGACCCAGTTTTCCCACTACCACCATTCTTCCTATAAAATAGCTTGCTCCATCCATTAGTGAACAAATAGGTGAATACAGAAGTAGCATAGAATAGAGTATAAACAATATTTATTGAACTAACAACATATAAACAAACAATATGTATTGGACAGACAATTGTTACGTGGTGTGGATTAGCGAGCTGCACCACGGGATGGAGTAATATTTTTAAGCGCCCATACACAGGGCTTCTGGGAGATAATCCACAAGGCAGACTAATCACCGACATCATTAATTAATATTAAAAACTGCAATAATCAGACATCTAAAAAAACAATAAAATAAAAGTCTAAAATAACTTTTCTGAACTATATCCAATGTTTCGTTCCTGTCAAAGGTCCTGGAAAAAGTTGTCTCAGCCCAGCTTCAGGACCACCTCAAAAAATATAATTGAAAAAAATTCAATATGGCTTTCGGTCCTCCCACAGCACAGAGACAGCCCTGGTTAGGGTCACCGATGACCTATTAATTTCTGCTGACCAGGGCTCATCATCACTTCTCATCCTCCTGGATCTCATCTCATTCAATACAGTCAACTACAAAATTCTCCTTCACCATTTATAACATACTGTATAGCAGGATTTTCTGACAATGATCTTGAGTGGTTTAGGAACTATTTCACAAACAGAGCTGAGTATATGTCCCCACTGTCATTTGTGGGATGCATAGGGGTTGGTTCTTGGGCCGACCCTATTCAACATCTACATGCTCACACTGGGCCACATCACTGGCAAGCATGGAGTCTGATTCCATTGCTATGCCGATTCCATTGCTATGCCAGCTCTGTTCCTCTCTCCATCCACCTCTGTGTTACAGTGGTGTGAAAAACTATTTGCCCCCTTCCTGATTTCTTATTCTTTTGCATGTTTGTCACACTTAAATGTTTCTACTCATCAAAAACCGTTAACTATTAGTCAATGATAACATAATTGAACACAAAATGCAGTTTTTAAATGAAGGTTTACATTATTAAGGGAGAAAAAAACTCCAAATCTACATGGCCCTGTGTGAAAAAGTGATTGCCCCCATTGTTAAAAAATAACTTAACTGTGGTTTATCACACCTGAGTTGAATTTCTGTAGTCACCCCCAGGCCTGATTACTGCCACACCTGTTTCAATCAAGAAATCACTTAAATAGGAGCTACCTGACACAGAGAAGTAGACCAAAAGCACCTCAAAAGCTAGACATCATGCCAAATGAGAACCAAAGTAATTGAGATCTATCAGTCTGGTAAAGGTTATAAAGCCATTTCTATAGCTTTGGGACTCCAACGAACCACAGTGAGAGCCATTATCCACAAATGGCAAAAACATGGAACAGTGGTGAGCCTTCCCAGGAGTGGCCAGCCGACCAAAATTACCCCAAGAGCACAGAGACAACTAATCCGAGAGGCCACAAAACACCCCAGGACAACATCTAAAGAACTGCAGGCCTCACTTGCCTCAATTAAGGTCAGTGTTCATGACTCCACCATAAGAAAGAGACTGGGCAAAAACGGCCTGCATGGCAGATTTCCAAGGCGCAAAACACTTTTAAGCAAAAAGAACATTAAGGCTCGTCTCAATTTTTGAAAAAAAAAAACACAATGATTGCCAAGACTTTTGGGAAAATACCTTGTGGACCGACGAGACAAAAGTTGAACTTTTCGGAAGGTGCGTGTCCCGTTACATCTGGCGTAAAAGTAACATAGCATTTCAGAAAAAGAACATCATACCAACTGTAAAATATGGTGGTGGTAGTGTGATGGTCTGGGGTTGTTTTGCTGCTTCAGGACCTGGAAGGCTTGCTGTGATAGATGGAACCATGAATTTTACTGTCTACCAAAAAATCCTGAAGGAGAATGTCCGGCCATCTGTTCGTCAACTCAAGCTGAAGCGATCTTGGGTGCTGCAGCAGGACAATGACCCAAAACACACCAGCAAATCCACCTCTGAATGGCTGAAGAAAAAGAAAATGAAGACTTTGGAGTGGCCTAGTCAATGTCCTGACCTGAATCCTATTGAGATGTTGTGGCATGACCTTAAAAAGGCGGTTCATGCTAGAAAACCCTCAAATAAAGCTGAATTACAACAATTCTGCAAAGATGAGTGGGCCAAAATTCCTCCAGAGCGCTGTAAAAGACTCGTTGCAAGTTATCGCAAACGCTTGATTGCAGTTATTGCTGCTAAGGGTGGCCCAAGCAGTTATTAGGTTCAGGGGGCAATTACTTTTTCACACAGGGCCATGTAGGTTTGGATTTTTTTTCTCCCTAAATAATAAAACCCCTCATTTAAAAACTGCATTTTATGTTTACTTGTGTTATCTTTGACTAATAGTTAAATGTGTTTGATGATCAGAAACATTTTGTGTGACAAACATGCAAAAGAATAAGAAATCAGGACGGGGGCAAATAGTTTTTCACACCACTGTAAATATAAACTGTCTACTTACCCACTAATGTATCCATGGAAACTCCCCACACTATCTTAAACATCTTCACACTCCACAATCTACAATAACACTCCTTTTCTTACTGTTTCTGCCCCCAGGGACAAAACTCAACAATGCCCTGTCTGAGAATTTGAGGGCACCACAGACTGTGGACTGTTTCAAACAACAGTTAAAGTTTTATTTTCAGAAAAACATATTAATGGTTTGGTATATGGCATATTTGCCCATGAATTTAAGGTGTTTAGTCCTTAACCCTACTACACTTAACCCTGCTACAGGAGCTTTGTATGGCTGACCCTGTGTTCTGCCCCAGCATCCTTAGGTGGAATATGCAAAGAAAAGAAATTCACTGTACAGTTGGGCAAAAAAATAGAAATAAACTGTGGGAGCAATTATTAGAAAATGTAAGACATACAGTACAAGACCACTGATAAGCTCCCTCGTTCTGGGGCTCCACACAAGATCTCATCCAGTGGGGTCAAAAGGATCACAAGAACTGTAAGCAAAAATCCTAGAACCACATGCAGGGACCTACTGAATGACCTGCAGAGAGCTGGGAACAAAGTAACAAAGGCTACCATCAGTAACCCACTGCTCCACCAGGGACGTAAATCTTGCAGTGCCAGATGCATACCCCTGCTTAAGTCAGTACATGTCCAGGCCCGTCTGAAGTTTGCTAGAGAGTATTTGGATGATTCAGAAGGTCACAAGAGAATGTCATATGGTCAGATGAAACCAAAATAGAACTTCGTATTTGGAGAAGAAAGAATGCTGAGTTGCATCCAATGAACACCATACCTACTGTTAAGCATGGGGGTGGAAACATCATGCTTTGGGGCTGTTTTTCTGCAAAGGGACCAGGATGACTAATCTGTGTAAAGGAAAGTATGAATGGGGCCATGTATTGTGAGATTTTGAGTGAAAACCTCCTTCCATCAGCAAGGGCATTGAAGATTAAACATGGATGGGTATTTCAGAATGACACTGATCCCAAACACACTGCCAATGAAGGAGTGGCTTCGTAAGAAGCATTTCTAGGTCCTGGAGTGGCCTACCCAGTCTCCAGATCTCAACCCCATAGAGAATCTTTGAAGGGAGTTTAAAGTCTGTGTTGCCCAGTGACAGCCCCAAAACATCACTGCTCTAGAGGAGATCTGCATGGAGGAATGGGCAAAAATACCAGCAACAGTGTGTGAAAACCTTGTGAAGACTTGTGAAGAAAATGTTTGACCTCGGTCATTGCCAACAAAGGGTATATAACAAAGTATTGAAATGAAATTTTATTGACTTATTTTCCACCATATTTTGCAAATAAATTCTTTAAAAATCCTACAATGTGATTTTCTGGATTTTTTTTTTCTTATTTTTTTTCTCTTATAGCAGAAGTGTATGTACTGTACCTATGATGAGGATTACGGGCCTCTCTCATCTTTTTAAGTGGTAGAACTTGCAAAATTGGTGGCTGATTAAATACATTTTTGTACCACTGTATACAGTATATGACATAAAGGCTTAACGTAAAATACCAGAAATTCAGTAGGTATAGAATAATCAGACAAGTCCATTGATTACAAGGAATCCTTATAAATCCCAGAGATCACATTTTATCCCACATTCTGATATTTCATGGAAAAAATTGCCTGAAGCTTCTGGCCCATACCTACATGGATAAATTAGCCAGGCTTTTAGGCATGACAGAGCTAGGAGCAAGGAGCCAGAGCACTTGACAGCAGGTAATCTTAGTGCTCTAGGACAGCACACATTCTCTAAGATAGTGGTACATCCTGAAGCTAACAATATACGCCTTCATCAGTCAGAAGTTAGATTTAATATCCTTCGGATTAAGTATAAAAAATATAACTACAATTCCACAGTCTAAAGCCATCTCAGATCACTGTCTTGTCTCAATTAAAGTGACATAGTAATAATGTATGCACAGCACCGTGCTACCACATTAAATGCACATTCACATGAAATACCACACAGACCTTTATCAATAATCTCCCAGAGCTATCAATTTTTATTGGATCACCATCTGACTCCACAGAACTTGATCAGGCAACTAGATCATTGTATCTCTCCACTCTTGTAGAAGAAAAAAATCCTAGATTTTTATTTAATACCGTAGCTAAATTCACTAGAAACAAGATCACTGCAGAAATCCCCACAACATCAAAATACAGTAGTGAGGACTTCATAAACCTTTTCAGTAACAAAATCATAAATATTAGATGCAGGGTTGTGCAACTATAACTTGTCTTACAAATATGTACAAATATTTTGTCTTACATATATCTTCCCCAAAGACTTGAATTGCTGTGAAGAATAAATGCTATGTTTTATTTGCTTGATCAATACTATATTATTTCAATAATAGGTTATCACAGAATGAACATGTACAACTATAATGCCTCTACTAATGTTACATTTAAATAGCTATAGAGAGACAAAAACAAATGGCAAAGAGCCTCAGATATGGAACGGGAAAGAGAGAGGGATAGTATTGTAGACAGAGAGACAGATTTGGTAGTAACTATAGCAACAAGAAGCATGTGCAAGTATCAAAAGGCTCCTTCTGGACTTTAGTCCCAGGAGCATAAACACTACATAATCACCTCATCTTGAACATGGGGAAATGTGGAATTTTGACATATCCATGATAACAGCACTGTATGAAGGTAAGGAAGCTGTGGCATTAATGTAACCAGGAAAAAGGAGGGGTGTAGTTTAACTATGGCAGAAGTGGCTTTACCTCATTAGCATGGAAGCCCTTGCTCCGTTCCTTCCGACCTCCATGACCTCCATGTCCTTTGTGTCCCTGAGAGTCAGACGTGCTGATTGTCTGCTGAGCAGCAGCTAATATCTCATCTAGCTTATCTAACACACAGCGGTAGCACATTTTAAATTAACAATACTCTCTCATTTTAAACAACAATTTCTAGAAAAGTAAAAACAAACTTACTAAGGGCCATTTGGTAAACACTCCTCTTCTTATCAGGAGCCTGAGAACTCTCTGACAGATCTATATAAAATACATTCAGATTTAAATTTGAGATACTTTTTAAGATTTAAGGTACTTTTAACCACACACACAGTACAGTATGTATATATATATCTCAGCAAAAAAAGAAACACCCCTTTTTCAGGACTGTGTATTTCAACAATAATGTTGTAAAAATCCAAATAACTTTACAGATCTTTATTGTAAAGGGTTTAAACAATGTTTTCCATGCATGTTCAATTAAGCATAATCAATTAATTAACATGCACCTGTGGAATGGTCGTTAAGACCTTAACAGCTTACAGAAAGTAGGCATTTAAGGTCACAGTTGTAAACACGCAGGACACTAAAGAGACTTGTCTACCGACTGTGAAAAACACCCAAAGAAAGATGCCCAGGGTCGCTGCTCATCTGCGTGAACGTGCATTAGGCATGCTGCAGGGGGGCATGAGGACTGCTGATGTGGCTATAGGGCAATAAATCGCCATGTCCGCACCGTGAGACGCCTAAGACGGCGCTACAGGGAGACAGGAAGGACAGCTGATCATCCTCGCAGTGGAAGACCACGTGTAACAACACCTGCACAGGATGGGTACACCTGCGTGACAGGTACAGGATGGCCACAACAACTGCCAGAGTCACACCAGGAACACACAATCCCTCCATCTCACAGCAAGAACTGACAAATCTGGTCCAGTCCATGAGGAGGAGATGCACTGCAGTACTTCAAGCAGCTGGTGGCCACCAGATACTGACTGCTACTGACTGATTTTGAGCCTCCCTTCATTCAGGGACACATTGGGAAACATTTTTACTTTATGTCTTATGGTGTCGACACTTTTAGTGTTCATACAAATATTTATACATTATGTTTACTGAAAGTAAAAACAGTTGAAAGTCAGAGGACATTTTTTTTTTGCTGAGTATATATATATATCAGGGTTTAAATCAGGGGATCTTCCACTCCAGTCCTGGAGGGCTAGTGTTCAACACAACTGATTCAACTAATCTGTTAATTACCAACTTCAAGTTGGTGTGTTGGTGAATTTAAAACTGTGCTGGATATTGGCCTTCCAGGACATCAGGAGTTGAAGATTATTGTCTTTTTGTGATATGGTGGCAGTAGTCCAGGTTTTTAAAAAAGGTAAACTTTACAGTGACCATCTGGAGCTCTCCTGGGCAACCTTAGATATGGTTCACTATGCATCCTACTGTAGTAGCTTCTTCAGATTAATCAGTACTATATCTACCTAATAAGAAAGAAGTACAGTTGACAGGATTCAACTTCCAGATGACCTCACCTGGACGACTGAGAATCTCCACAGGCTTAAAAATTAATGATGTCAAATCTCTGCCACCTTAATGTACCTTTTGTACCACCAATACAAAAGGTAAAGAAATCAGATCAAATCTCTAACAGAATCAGATCCTGATTTCTGGCCTCCATAATGCCACAGTGACCTTCTAACACCTTGTTAATATTATTGCATGGCTACACTGACAATAGACTACGAATACTAGAATGGTATCAAATTGTTTGATCTATCTATGGAAGATTTTAGAGGCATTGAAAAAAATTCAGCAAGTGAAGAAAGTTAGGACTTTACTTTTTTTTTATAGATAGATCTGGCTTAAATGTTCTATTGGATTTCTACTAACCTAGTTTTTTCTTCCATGGTGAAGCTGCAAAAACAAAAACAAAAAATGAAGATTATACCGAACCACCCACAGATGACAGATTATTTGGCTCATTGCTGCTAGATGAAGGACAAATTCACTGAACTTCCATTTTACTTATGTTTGTGTCTGCATGCATATTTTCCACAGAATAATCAATGAACTATTGCAGGGGTGGAGAACCTGTTTGCCATAATGAGCCAAAAAAAAATCTTTATCACTGCAAAGACTCACACAACAGATGTGCAAACAACAGTATCACAACTTATACACTTAATTACATAACAGAACAGTTCTCATGGATTTTAATCAGCCTACCTCCTTTTATTTGACTCAGTAGGACACCTGACAGTCCTTGGTTTCCACAATCTTTAAGTCTGGCTTGTATTCAGTTGTGGCTACTCGTAGTCACTCTTTCACATGTGTGACAGTAAGAGCAGAGCGACGCTTTGATTTCACTTGTTTCAGTGTCGAAAAAAGTGATTCACAGATGTAAGTTGACCCAAACATTGACAGTAGTTTGAGTGCAGCCTGTTTGACATCGGGATATCTCTCAATCGGCACAATCTTCCAGAACGCCACGCTTCCTTCCTTCCATTCAGACATTAATGTTCTGTGCTCATCTTCGTATTTGCGCTTAGCTGTACGCTTCCCTGACTCTGCCATGATGATTGACAGGCTACTAACGAACTTCACGTCAATCGTGTTAGTCTAGGTTAAATCGCGCGAGAGGTTGTGTAAAAAAATAATAATTTAAATACATACCCCGTTATTGGAAAATTATGTTTTGACATTTTAAAAATTATTTGCAAGACGAGCAGTGAAAGAGCTGCAAGCGGCTCGCGAGCCGTGGGTTCGCCACCCCTGAACTATTGGATCAGAACCAAGTGTATTGAGAGGATGTATCTGGTCAAAATAAAGCCTTAAGGCATTTCAAAAACCAGTATTAGATCGGCATGTCTTAGTACCACCATTTAGTTTATGCCGTCAAAGTTAGTCCTCCCAGAGTCCCTGACTGCACTTCACATGTCGTATATATTGTTTGAATATTAATTGTTCTCTCTCTCTCTCTCTCTCTCTCTCTCTCTCTATCTATCTATCTATCTATCTGTGTTGAGCTACACACGGCACTCCTGAGTAGGCAACCCTGACCAATTCTGCCCTCTGGACCTGTCTGACACATCCTGGTGCCCCACTTCTGGTTGAAGCTGCTGAGGATGGCCTCATGTGATCTGCTTAGGATATGTGCGGTAACTGGAGATGGTTCCACTTGACCTTAAAGACCGTCTTGGATTTGGCTGATGCAGGCAGTGTTTCTGTGATGGCTTGTGACTACAGTTGCTACAGTAAGTAATTCAGGACTGAAATTTCCAGTTTTGTACCCGAGTCTTCGACATTATATTACCTTACCCACCTCTCCTGTTATATTGAACTTTTAGCATCATAGCACACAATCACACCTATATCTATCTGATATTACCCAAATTAGGGTGGGTTCCCTGGTTCTCATCATCAGCTTGGGTCAAAGTGATAAATATAATTTTACATTTTTCCAAATTCATTTCCACATTTTTGTATTCTGTAAAGCTGCTTTGTGACAGTGACCTTTTACTAAAAGCTTAATGCAAATAAAGTTGAATTGAAATGACATCTTGAAGAAGTAGACAGTTCTAGCTGACCTTCACTTTACCGTATAATGTTATATTGAAGCTATTTTTCTTTATTTATTGTTCATTGTATTGTACTTAATGTCTGTACATTTGCAGGTTCGTATGTTCACACACTGGCTTTGTGCACATTAAATGTTCTGTGGTTAATTACTAACTTAAATCCATGTGGTATAGTTGTAAAAAGAAATTTATTCTGATTGTGTTTCTGATCAGTTTCAGAGGATGTTGTGAAAATTATCATTGTGGAATATTACTATCACGCATCTGTTTTTACAAAACATTTTTTTTCTTGGGATTTCTCCCTTTTCCTAGGAGTTGCTAAAACAGATTTTCAAGATTTGTTACAGGTTTTATGCCAGATGCCCTTTTTTCCACAACTCTCAGGCTCAATTGCCTCAATTGCCAACTCTCTGATGAGCCACTGTCTGTATGTGTATTCAGATTTTATCCTGGCTATGGAAACTTTTTTTTTTTTTTCTGAAATTAAATAATACGACAGTGTCAGCATGGTGTGAACTGCTGGTCATAATCATGCTACTTGAGTGAAAACTACCCACTCATGGGCATTTTGCATTCCGTCCTGTGGGAATACAGTGCAGATACACACCAGTATTGTTAACTGGATGCCAACCTTCCTAAAAGATGAACAGTGTACTTGCATTTCATATCTGTGTTGGTATCAGATTAAAGCAGTGATTCTAAATTCCAATCCTGGAGAACAATCTGCCCTAGTGTGCCTACATTAGTGTGTTTCCTGCTCTATCATGCCCAATTAAATTCAGAAATGGCTGTTACTTAGCTGACTAGCTAAAGCAGCGATCAGAGGAACTGAGAAAATATATAATGTATCAACATTAAGTTATGGTCCATTCCAGTTATAACCAGCATTTAGTGTTACTTTTTTTATACAGTTACATACACAATTGTATACAGTGTATACTACTAATTATCTGACAAAACAGTAAAATAGTATTTAAATTCAGTGAATAAAACACACACACCTTTATCCACTAAGAATCCAGTCAGGATGGCAGGAAGAAAACAAGTTGTAATGTCACAACACCATAATATATTGTTAAGACTATACATATAACGAGTATGTGTAAATGTATACCCATCTCCTCTAGCTCAGAAGTCATGGATTTGGAGCGCAGTGTGATGGCAGGTGGTGTTAATCTCTTTGTCTGCTGCTGTGGAGCTACAACAGGAAGTTAAGTTTTATAAACAAGCTAGTGAATGACAGAAATAGTACATATTGTAAGGAACAAGACTTCAAAGTGATGTATGACCTCTGACCTTTTTTCTTAGGCGCCTCCTCAAGTTCTGGATTCCGCGTTACCATGACAACTTTCATCATTAGGCTGTTTCCTCCCTGACGAATCATATTAACAACCTGTCTATGGCCAACCTTAACCACGTTCATTCCATTCACCTGTAGAGAGGGATTATAATCAGACATGGGATTTTAATGAGAGATAGAGTTATTATAACTTGTGAAGTTAAAATAAGAGGTATGACTATAATAAGAGATGTAATTATTGCAAGTGACAGTGTTATAATGATCTTCTGAGTTTATGATTTGCCAGGCCTACTTTAATCAAAGGGCGCAGCAGAGGTTCTTCCTACATATCTTTAGACTTACCGTATAGCTTTCCAATTAATGTTAGAGACTTGCACACCATCTCAATGATTAAGTCTAGTCTAGTCTGATTCAGACCTGAGGGACTCGGAGCTGTAGAGTGGTATGGTGAACTGGTATGTTTGGATGCTCTTTTCCCACAATCTTATGTGCTTTATTCTGTATTACCCAAAGAATGTGGGTTCCCTTTTGACTGGGTTCCCTTGCCACCGTCACCTGTGGCTTGCTTATTAGGAACAACGTAATAATGCTATGAAGTTCAAATTTTTTATTTTAAAGTGTGAAGGAATAAAGGGTTATAATAACGGGTGTGGTAATTGTGAAATGTGAGGTAATTTTTATGAATGGGTTTATTGTGAGGGGTAAGGTAATTTCATAATTTCTACTTTGTAAATAATTATGCTTGCAGTATGAATATGATTTAGTGTGTGTGTAAACAATTTGTTAAATGCAGCATCACCTCTCTCTACTCTAATGACTGTGAAATTGCATGAAAGTGACACACACACACACACACACAGCCCATGACACACAACCTCAATGAGGAAGTCACCCATCCTTAGCCCCGCCCTCCAGGCTACGCCCCCCTCATCCACTGACTCCAAATACTGAAGAGCAGGAAATGCTGGAGTGGGAGTGAACTCCTCGATGGGAGTCTGAGCTAGAGAGAGTAAAGCACAGAGAGTGAGTCAGAGAGAGAAGAGGGGGTGGGTGCAAGAGAGAGAGTTAGAGAGAAAGGGACAGAAGCCCTTTTCAGACATGTATATGTAACATGGTGGGCTTCATCAATACATTAATGTCATGGCTTTCTTTCAATAACATAAGGGTCATGTTTATGTAAATCTTTTTTTCAGCTTTATTCTGACACACCCACGGCTTTGGTGTGATACTTGCCATTGTTTTGAAATGCTACAATACAACAAGTGAGGTATGATGTATGATGCCAGATCAGTTTACAGACATTGCTGTGTTTGCTCTTAATGACTTTGAAGAGTCCAACAAAAAATTATCTCTACTGCTATCACACCAACAGCTTCTGTACCATCACAGCTTTTACAGAAATGTGACCAGGTGCTCACTTAGACATGAAGCTGACACATTAATTTGCTCTCAGATTTATGGAAAGGAGTGTGTGACTGAACAGTGGAATATTCTCTGTGTGTGTGTGTGTGTGTGTGTGTGTGTGTGTGTGTGTGTGTGTGTGTGTGTGTGTGTGTGTGTGTGCGCGAGTACATCACCTTTAGCTCCTCTGAGCACAAAGCCAAAGCCTTCATTCTCTTTCTTCTGTAGAAGAACAGATTTCTCCTTTATAATGTAATCACTATAAAAGTGAAAAAAAGAAAGAGAGAGACAAAGATGGAGAAAGAAACAGAGAGAAACGTAGAGAGATCTTTGGAAACTTGGTGTTTGAACTTTGAAAAACAGATAAGAACTCCTGCAGGCTGAAATGAATCCTGTGCAGTTCCATACCCACTCCATATACAGTACACACCAGGAATTTGCAATCAGGGAGCTGAGTCACCAGCTGAATCTGATTCACTGTTCATCTTTTCACCATTCTGTACAGATCACCATCATTAGACTAGACAATGCTTAGCATTAGGTATTAAACAAAGGAATGATGGGTGTGTCTAGGGTACAATTTAAATAAATAATATGATGATACATAAATGAGAAAATGGCAAGGGCTGAAATAAAGGTAATAGGAATCTAGTAAATCATCAACAAACTATTTTACTGCATAAATATTGCTAAATGTAATGATCACATTAGTCATTAGGTTTAATTTAACCAACTGATTACCATGCTCATTATTCAGCAGCACAGAGACACATGATATTTAATCCAATACTGACTCTTATCTTCCACTTTATTATTTTATATAGAGCTCTTACAGCCTGTGGCATAGGCAACATAGGCAGTATTAAGTAATTAATTATACGTTGGGGTGGTGGTGGCTCAGTGTGTTAAGGTTCTAAGTTACTAATCAGAAGGTAAACGTTTGAGCCCCAACTCCACCAGGTTGCAGCTGTTGGGCCCTTGAGCAAGGCCCTTAACTTAATCTATTAATTAACAACATCAAAGACACAAAGGACAGCTTTTCAGTTCTTGCAAGAACACTTGTTAAATCCATTTGCAAAACCCTTCAAGCACCATGATGAAATTGGATCTCATGATGACCTTCTCAGGAAAGCAAGACCAAAACTCATGTCTGCTGCAGAGAAGTTCATTTAGAGTTACCAGCCTCAGAAATCACATATTAACAAACAGCACCTCAGATTAGAGCCGTTATGAAGCTTTACAAAGCATTAGGAGCAGATACATCTAAATATAAACTGTTCAAAGGAGATGATTGTATATCTTGGATGCCTTCAGTTTTGCAGTGTAGAAAGAAATAATAATCAGGAAAGACCAAGGAGTTAGAAGGTGTGCCCAAATTTTTGGCTGGTAGTGTAAATCCAGCAGTATATAACTTCACTTGTGTGCTTTGTAACAGCACATACAAAGTATGTGAATGATTCACCTCAGATCAGAATCCATTTGAAAGATAGTGTTTTGTGTTTACTAAAAATCGTTTGGGTATATTTTATTTCAAGCCATCTTTTTGGTAAATGTGTAACAGGTTCCATCTGATGCCTGTTTCTGGTGAGCTACACCTGCAGGTGTTTCTCGCGTCCTGTACTGCATCTGGATTTTTTTTTGTAGCATTTAGTAGCATCCAGCTAATGTGTTGTAGTGTTAATGTGTTGAATATATAGTTTACATTCAAGTCCAGTTCAATTTAAAAAGCAAATTCCATCAGTCACCTTCCCTTTTTTTTCTTTTCTTTTTTTTTACTTTGGTCAGAATGGGGGTGGGGGCACCAATACAACAATTCACCTAGGGCACTAACAGACCAAAAAACACAAGGTGGATGAAGATGAATGAGCTCTAAGCTCCTGGCTCTGTCATTGTCTGCAAACACCTTTCACCACACAGTGCACTACTAGATCTCTGTTCAGGTTTCTTTTCTACACATCGTGTATGTGTGTTTATGAGAAGGTTCCACTCATTCATGTGCTATGGCCAAGGAGAAGTTCCTTAAACTCCAGCAGGAGTTTAGTTGTTGATACTAAGTGTAATTAGTGTGTAGTTTCAGTTGTGTGTAGCTCCTGACATTCCTATCTCCTCCCCATTATTCTACCTCGACATTTTCTGTATAAACATCTTGTTTTACCCTTATGGACTGCTATGAGGATCCACACAAACCAATGTACTAAAGTAGTTATAATGAGTAAAGTAAACATTGTGGGAATTACTTTCATGCCATATGTTTTATTGACTTGTTCATCAAACATTTATTTATGATCCAGGTGTCAGTTTAACTGAAATAAATAAATAAATAAAATATAAACACGGACATTCCAAGATGCACACACACTTATTGCGAAATATATACACAATATTGTAAGCATTTCCTTAAAATCTGATGCAAGCTAGCTCGTCATTCCTCCATGTTATATGTAAATGACAAACAGAGAATAAATTCTATAAATCAGTATTTCAGAAAAGTATCAGTTGCAATTCAAAATCTAAAGAGAATGTGAGAAATATGACGTCCCAAACAGAGTCTCGATGAGAGTCTGAACATCTCTGCGCACCAAACAACAAACAAATTTACACAGGCATAGTAATTTAACTCCGAAAATATAACATCTTTTAAAGCACAGTCCTCCTAAACTCTGCACTTTGGTCAAAAAGTGTTGATGAATTCTCTATAACAGCAGCTCTGACAGTAGGTTTATATTAATGTGCTTGCTCTAATACATTATTGTTTCCATAGTGACAGCTCATTCACAAGGACATGTATAGTGCACATTCCACATCGATAGTTTAACACTAACATCATCATGAAGAAAAAAGCAATAGATTTTTTTTTATTCTTTTTCATTTTGTATTTACTTGTGCAGTAATAAAAGTAATCAATGTTTATTTTTTTAAACAGATGCTGGAACAGATCTCTTCCAAAGGGTTGAGATGTTGCCTTCATGAAACAAAATATTTAAAAAACATCTAATAGTAGATCTTTTTTGCATAGCGTGCATTAACTATATGGTAGATATGTATGGTAGATCTGGCTCAATGAGGTTAAGTTCAATAACATAAGAAAAAAAATGTAGTAAATCAAACGTACTCTACCAAGTGGTTGAGTATAACAATAAAGGGTTTAAACTTTTTTTATTGTTTACATGGTGAGATTTCCTGCAGATATATAGTATAGATATATAGTAGCGCCTGTTCCTGAATAAAAAATCTTAATCATTGACAAATTACTGTGGGTTGAGAAATAACTGATCAGGGCATGTCAAGGGAAACTTTAGGCTAATAATAGTAACTACTTACTGTACATATGGCTTATTGCCAGGCTTACTTACATATAGCCAGGAGAGGTTTGTGATATTTTACCAATCACTCAGCTTAGTGGTTTTTAATTAGGATTTTCCAGCAGCTACTGGATTGTTTCTACTGGGTACAGTTACTGAGAGAAGTGCTCTGTAAGAGAGAAGCTGCATTGGTGGAAGTTCTGCAGCACTGAGCAGGATTCAGAGTATTTAATCATTTAAACATACTGATTCACATTAAAACAATTCACATATACCATCTGGTTAGAATGAGAGAGCCTCCAAAACCAATTGGACATTCCTATAATCTAATCAAGGTCCTTACAAATACCAATGTGATCCTCCAAACACCACTATGACTTTCCAATAACAACCTTGATCATCCACACATCACTGTAATCTTCCAAACACCACTATGACCATCCAATAACAACCCTGATCATCCAAACATTACTGTAATTTTCCAAAGGCTACTATGACCCTCCAAAGACACCTCTGAATCTCCCACTGTGGCCCTAATAACACAACCCTGATCCTCCAAACACAAACTGTGATGCTGAAACCTAGAACTGTGTGATTTCAAAGATTCAAAGATTCAAAGAACTTTATTAATCCCAAAGGGAAATTGCTTAATTTAATCGATTATGCAAATTAATAAAACCTTTGACAGTAGATTGATATAACTGAATGTGAATGGCAAGCTGATCCATCTAATCAATTAATATTTTCTAAATCATTTAGGTCAAAAACACATTCATAACAGGTTTTACATGAAATAGAAACCATATGCATGTTTTGAAAACAGTGGACTGGAAAGAGGCATAGATAAAAGATGATAACATTGTATAAGACATGACATTTAAACACTCAACAATACATGTTACACAGCATTTCAGTGTTTATTAAATACATTCAGTAGGTTTTAATACTTCAGGACTTCTGTAAGAATTATAGCTGCTCCAGACAAATAAAACAATAACAGCAGTGCTAATGAATAGAAAATCTCAATGCCCAGAATCAAACAAAATTTTAGTTAAAACAAAAGTTTAGCTTCTCTCAGCTCTACTGCAAACACTACCATGATCATCCAAACACAAGCAAAATGATTCAAACATTCTTATTCATTATTCAGTGGGTAACTTCAAGTGAATATTATAGACCTAAAGATCTAACTCTCCTGAAATCAACAATGACCCTGATGCTTATACTGAAGATCTTTTTAACACGCGCAATATCGGTGGCCTTGATAGTATACACCTGTGTCTTCTCCAACAGTATGTTAGCAATACTCCAGAAGCACTTGTTAGCAGTATTCCAGAAATAAAGAATAATTATATGGCAGATATTTGTAGTCAATACAATGAAGTATTCCAGATTCCTATTAAAAGCAGGACCAAAGTTACATCTAAGTTAACAATGCTCCAGGACTTTTTCCTTGATTTTTTGCTAATTAAGTCACGGCCAGTTCCCATGGAGAGAGCCAGTTCAGCAGAGGGTGACAGCTCTCCCCATCACATGACTCCATGGTATCCAGGCAGGGTGAAAGCTATCCACCCACTTTTACACACCCGAACTGACAGATGACCTGATTGATGAGTTTCACTCCCAGAACCTCCATGAGAGCACAGCAAGTTTTGCTCTCTTGGACCCCTGGCAAGGTATGGATCTGGCATGAATTTAAACTTGTGGTCTCCAGATGATAGAGTGACCACCTTTCTGTTGCACTGCTCGGGAACATGTCTCTAACTCTCAGGTATACTAATAAGGTTTAGGTGATAATCAGAGATTCAGGTTAACAAAGTTCCAGGAGTGCACTATAGCAATATCATAGAAATGCATAGTGGTGAAATTTAGATTTAGAATAACTTTAGGTTATTGATATTGCAGGGTTACAGGACAGCATTACTCTCCTGCACTACAGGTTAGAGAAATTCCAAAATTATTAATTAACACTATTTCAGAATACTCCTGAGCAGTTAAAGATTATTCCAGAGCTAAACGATAAGGACAGTCCAGAGCTACAGGTTAACAACATTTCAGGAAATATTCCAGATGTGCCTCCATTACTAACAAGTCAGAAAAACACAACCACGTAAAATACAGAGCTGCAGATTAGCAACATTACAGAGCAAAAATTTAGCTTCTTAGCGTGCACACACACACACACACACACACACACACACCACACACACACACACACACACACACAAACACACACACAAACATACAGCTATGACTTAGAAAAAATGACAGAAAATACACAGAAATCAAGCAGTAACACACACGCATAGGACATAAAAAGACAGAAAATACAGTAGAATCAAGCGTTAACACACACACGCACATACACACACATAAGCCATTAGCTTTTGTCATTCAAACAATCCATAATGTCTTACAAGCATGCATTCATCGCTCCCTCCCGGCTTCTCTGCTTCTCTCCCTCTCTCTCTCTCTCTCTCTCTCTCTTTCTCTCACTTGTTCTCTCCCTCCTTCTCTCTCTCCCACGTTCTCTCTCTCTCTCTCTCTCTCTCTGCTGCAGAGATGGAGAAAGAAACGAGTGTGTACCTGTAAATGAACCAAACGCTGCGGTTTCTGGGGCCGACTGAAGGCCAGGAGGAGGAGAGGGAGAGAGGGAGAGATATATCTCTCTCTCCATATCCCCCCATCGCCATTCCTCCCCCTCCCCTCTCTCCTCCTCTTCTCCTCCCCCTGTCTGTTCACACACATAAAGAGAGAGAGAGTGAGAGAAAGAGAGAATTCAGACACTGCGACAGGGCGCAATTGAGAAAAAGGAGGGAGGGGGAAATTAAGTGAAAAGAGAGAGAGAAAGCAAAAGAGTGACTGAATGATGGTAAGATGAAAAGAGAGAGAAAGTGAGAAAATGGATTGTGTGCGTGGGGAAGAAAAGAACAAATAAGAACTGTGTTCATAGTCGTTTAATGTACAATATCACACACACACACACACACACACACACACAAACACACAATCTCACACCCACAGAGAAAGGTTAATCAAGACTGACTCATTTTTCTTGGATGCACTTGTTCTCTCTCTCACTCTTTCTTTCACACACACACACACACACACACACACACACACACACACACACACACACACACACACACACACACACACAACTACCTTACATATAAATTTCTGTCTGGCAGTGCATTTGTGCTAACAATCCTGACAGGTATGTAACTTATTAGCACGTGCACACACGCACGCACGCACGTACGTACGTACGTACGTACGTACGTACATACATACATACATACATACATACATACATACAACTGGAGATTAAACAAAGATTAAATAAAGATTCAAGAAAAAGTGAAATCAGGTTTTATCAGTTCCTTGTAAACACATAGCGAGTTATCGTCATAGAAACGGATCTCACAGTGTGCTTCATGAATAAATTAGTCAAAGCACCACTTTGACACACACTTTATTATTATACACACACTCATACATCTATCACACACATGCATACACACACATTGCTGTTAATGTAGTGCAGTGTCCTTCATTGCACTTCTTTTGGTTGCTTAATCGGAAATGTCTGCTATCATCCAGAACACTAGGGGTGCTGTTTTACAATAACGTTGTAAAAAAAAAAAAAAGATGTAGTTTCATCTTTGTGACACTCTACTGCAATAAATATCCATAAATGAACATATGAAATATATTTTGCAAGTTGTCATGGAAACTGATGAGGATCATCATGATGAGGAACAACATTATGTGTGGTAATTCATTAGTCATTAGTTTGATTTAGTTCATTATTTCATTAGCAGCCAATCACCTGCAAGCTGGTCACATGGAAAAACACATCTGTCCATACAAACCACGTTTATGTTTATATCTTACCTGGGTATCTCTAGTCCATCATAAGTTCCCACAGTGTAATGACGAAATAGCTTCCTCTTGGCCTTTTCACTACGACTCTCTGAAACACACACACACACACACACGTTTTACAAATGAGCTAGTTTTCCAGTGACAATGTGCAAAATGAGTGACCATAATAACTTGATGTTAGCCTGAATCTACTCTTCGCTGCTTGCAGTTTCCACAAAAGGAACAGAAAAATTCTTCCTCTCAACACCGCCGCCTTTGCAGAGGAAACCCACCAGCACTTCCAGTCCTTCCTCGGTGCACCCAGTATCCAGGCTGGTCGCGCCTTTCGCGATGCATTCGCCATGCAACCTTCCAGGGTTATCCAAATGATCAGGCAAAAATCTCATACATAATCTCCCTTCTGTCTGGACAGGCCTTGCAGTGGGTGGAGTCAATCTGGTCACAGGCAAGACCACTGCTTCTTATGATCTCTTTGTGTCATACTTCCAGAAGGTGTTCGAGCGGACTGACAGTGAGGGGTCGGAAGGGAAACAGCTCTACCACCTGAAACAGGGAAATCAGCGTGTACAAGAATATGCGCTATGTTTACATATGCTAGCTGCTGCCAGTGGATGGAATGAGCAGGCCTGGAACCAAACCTGCGGCTCATGTTAGCGACCCACGACGATTCCCTAGGGCTAGAACAACTCATATAACTCTCCATACGCCATCTCCATAATCCATCTCTAAAATTCTGGAAAAGGTAGTATCACAGCAGATATCATCAGATATCAATAGCATAAACAAATTGTATCAGTCAGGATTTAGGCCATCACAGCACAGAGACAGCACTTGTTAAAGGGCACCTACGGTGCTACATGGACTTTTTCAAGCTGTTTGGACTGCATTGTGTGTTAGGAGAGTGTGTACACAACCACTCTACAGTGATAAAGAGCCGCCCAGCGATTTTCTTTTAATTTAATAATATAAGATGCCCCTTCTGAAATTAGCCCGTTTTCAAAAGCCTGTCACACCGACAGAGGCCGCTCCTACTACAGTTGATTGACACTGGTGTTTTAGCAAAGACCCGCCCTGAGTGAAAAAAAGAGCTGTCGGCCATTGTTTTTCTACACTGGAGCAAAATGGCACCTACATGAGTGTGGTGTGTTGTTTGTTGCAGCCTTGCAGTAGTGCGGTGGTCTAGTGGTTAAGATTTGGTGCTTTCACGTGGGAGACCCGGGTTCGATTCCTGTTTAAGGTACATGCTTTTTTTGCACTACATATTTATAAAGTTTTTTTAAAGTTCGTTTAGTAACGAGGCGAGTGCGCTATGCTTCGGTAAGCTTTTCTGACATAAGGAGAGACTCAGTCAAACACACACACACACACACATGCTTCGCGTGTATGATGTCCTATTCCCGGCATCTATATGACTCATTCACACACACAGACACACACACACACACACACACACACGTTGTTTGTCAGAAAGGTCTCTGTTTATTAACAGCAAAAGATCGGTATAAATATGTTTGACTAAACGCCTGTGCTATAGACATATGTTACTACAAATGAACCATTGTAAATGTCTGGTGAGATCCCGAAAAAAAACAATGCTTCGCGTGTATAAGGTCGCGGGTTGAATAGCCGGCATTTCCGCAGAGGTAACCATTAATCCTTCGTGGTCTAGTGGTTAGGATTCTGTGCTCTAACGCGGTAGCCCCGGGTTCGTTTCCCCCTCAAGGCACATGATTTTTGCACTACATATTTATAAAGTTTTTCTAAAAGTTCGTTTAGTAAATCAAATTCAAATTCAAATTTTATTAGTCACATACACAATCATACACAGTATAATATGCAGTGAAATGCTTTTATACGACCGCCAGTGACCTTAAAAAAAAGAAAATAAGAAAATAAAATCTTGTACGTAAAATAAATAATCAATAAAAAGGAAATACTAAAGAAATAATTTTAACTAGTAAAATTTGTAAAATTAACTGTGCATAAGGGCATAATAAAATATTGCAAATATATAGAAATATGGTATTAAAGTGTCAGTGGTTGTGCAAATATGCATGAAAGGTGACATGTGCAATTGTCCAGATGTATGAGTATTTAGTGCAAGTGTGTATGAATGTGTCCATGATTGTCCAGTCAGTGTTGTGAGCTTAAAAGATGTTATTAGTCCTGTGTGGAGGTGTGATTGAGAGACCTTATCGCCTGCGGGAAGAAGCTCCTCCTCAGTCTCTCTGTGTTGGCCTTTAGGGAGCGGAATCTCTTCCCAGACCACAACAAAGAGAACAGTCCATTACTGGGGTGACTGAGGTCCTTCATGATCTTCCTGGCCTTAGTCCAGCACCGCTTGCTGTAGATGGAGTGCAGGTCAGGGAGCTCAGTGCGGATGATGCGCTCGGCTGATCGCACCACCCTCTGTAGAGCTCGTCTGTCCTGCATGGTGCTGTTCCCGAACCAGGACGTGATGTTTCCCGTCAGGATGCTCTCTATGGTGCAGGAGTAGAAGTTCCTGAGCATCTTGGAGGGCAGTCTAAGTCTCTCAAGCGTCTGAGGTGGTAGAGACGCTGCCGGGCTTTTTTCACCACGGTGTTGATGTGACAGGACCATGATAGGTCCTGCGTGATGTGAACACCGAGGTATCTGAAGCTGTCCACTCTCTCCACTGGGCTCCTGTTGATGACGGGGGTCTGGTAGTTCCTCTCCTGCTTTGTACTAAAGTCCACTATCAGCTCCTTTGTCTTACTGACGTTCAGGAGGAGATTGTTCCTCTGGCACCAGTTCTCCAGATTTCCAATCTCCTCTAGGTAGTCCGACTCATCATTGTTGGTGATCAGTCCGACCACGACGGTGTCGTCAGCAAACTTGATGATGGAGGTGGACGCAGTCGTGGGTGTACAAAGAGTACAGCAGGGGGCTCAGAACACAACCCTGGGGGGCCCCAGTGCTGAGAGTGAGTGTGGCTGAGACATGCCCGCCCATCCTTACTGCCTGTGGTCTGCCAGTCAGAAAATTGGAGATCCACTGACATATAGATGAGCTCAGTCCCAGGTGCTCCAGCTTGGTGGTGAGTGTGGAAGGAATTATTGTGTTAAAAGCAGAGCTGTAGTCGTTGAAGAGCATTTTAACATAATTCCCTTTCCTAGTGTCCAGGTGAGTGAGTGATGTGTGGAGGAGATGAGAGATTGCATCGTCTGTGGAGCGGTTCTGACGGTATGCAAACTGTAGTGGGTCCAGTGTGTCGGGTAGTGAAGAAATGATGAAGTCTCTGATAAGGCGTTCAAAGCACTTCATCACTACTGAGGTGAGGGCCACAGGGCGATAGTCATTGAGAGAAGCAGGATGTGGTTTCTTTGGAACAGGAACAATAATGGACTCTTTGAAGCATGTGGGGATCACCGACTGAGATAAAGAGATGTTGAATATCTCAGTGAACACAGGTGCTAGCTGGTCTGCGCAGGCTCTGAGGATACGACCTGAGATGCCGTCTGGTCCTGCTGCTTTCCTGGTGTTCACTCTCTTGAAGGCTCTCCTCACGTCGTGCTCGGAGATGATGAGCGCGTTCCCGGTGCTGACTGTGTCTTCCTGTCTGCAGCCGTTAGCGCCGCTAGCATTAGCGCCATTAGCATTAGCGCCGTTAGCATTAGCATTGCTAGCGTCTTTAGCTGCAGCCTCGAAGCGAGCGTAAAATATGTTCAGCTCGTCTGCCAGAGTCGCGTCCGCGTTCGTCATACCGGATGCTGGTGCTTTGTAGTCCGTTATTGTTCTCAGTCCCTGCCACAGGCTCCTAGAGTCACTCTGTTGAAGCTGTGACTCTAGTTTTCTCCCGTAGCGCTGCTTCGCCTCTTTCACCGCCTTCCGGACGTTATATGACGCAGCCTTGTACGGTTCCATGTCCCCAGACGCAAGTCCCGTGTTGTAGGCAGCGGTGCGAGATCTCAGAGCGTCGCGGATGGTTTTATCCACCCACGGCTTCTGGTTGGGAAACGTTCTGATAGTCTTTTTCTCCACCGTATCGTCCACTAGCTTCCCAATAAATCCCACAACCGCTTCGGTAAACACGCTGACGTCATCATCGGAGCTGTTTCTGAACATGTCCCAGTCTGCGTCATCGAGTGCGTCCAGCGCGCGACCTCCCTCTGAACCGGAACTTCCTGTTTCAGCCTTTGTTTATATTTTGGCATGAGGAAGATGGCGGCGTGGTCGGATTTACCAAACGCTGGACGAGATTGTGCCTTGTAACCGTCTTTGACCGTGGTATAACAGTGGTCCAGTGTCCTTTCGCCCCTGGTGGGGCAGGTGATGTGCTGATAAAAGTTCGGCGCTGCGCGTTTGAGGTTGGCACTATTAAAATCCCCCGCCACAATGAGCGCAGCGTCCCGGTGTTGTGTCTGGTGCTGTGTGAGCGCCTCATGCAGCTCGCATAAGGCAGTTTCAGTGTCCGCTTGTGGAGGTATGTAAACGGCGCTGATTATGACCGATGTGAACTCCCGTGGAAGATAAAATGGACGACACATGATGGACAGTAGTTCCAGGTTTGGTGTGCAGGAGCGTGTAAGAGGAACAACGCTCGCGCTGTTGCACCAGCTGTTGTTCACCATTAAGCACACGCCGCCTCCCCTTGACTTCCCCGAGTCCCGCGTCCTGTCCATGCGGTGAACCGAGAAGAACTCGGCCGGCTGTATGGCGTGGTCTGGCACCGCTGGGTTCAGCCATGTCTCGGTGAAGAAGAGGAGATTGCAGTCCCGAATGTCTCTCTGGAACTTTATCCTGGCCCTGAGGTCATCCAGTTTGTTCTCCAGTGACTGGACGTTGGCGAGCAGGATGCTAGGCAGAGGTGTGCGGTGTGCACGGGCTCGGAGCCGGTTCCTCACGCCAGCTCGTTTCCCTCGGGTCCGTCGCTTCGCGTCGCGTCCATTGTTCTCCCTCAGGATCTCACTCGGCCAGCTCGGATCCGGAGTTAAAAACGTCGAATTGTGAGTACATTGTATACCAATAGAAACAAGAGTGTCTCTATCATACCTAATGTACTCAATGGTGGTGATTTTGCCGATTTTAAAACACTGAAAACTAACTTAAAAAACAAAAACAAAGAAAAGGTGGTCGGAGCAGTCGTGACGGCAGCCGACCTCACCGGCGCCATCTTTAAAACTCGAGGCGAGTGCGCTATGCTTCGGTAAGCTTTTCTGACATAAGGAGAGACTCACACACACACACATACACAATGCTTCGCGTGTATGATGTCCTATTCCCGGCATCTATATGACAGTCAGACACACACACACACACACACACACACACACACACACGTTGTCTGTCAGAAAGGTCTCTGTTGATTAACAGCAAAAGATCGGTATAAATATGTTTGACTAAACTCCTGTGGTATAGACATATGTTACTACAAATTAACCATTGTAAATGTCCTGGTGAGATCCCGAAAAAAACAATGCTTCGCGTGTATAAGGTCGCGGGTTGAATAGCCGGCATTTCCAAGCAGCAGCCATTAATCCTCTGTGGTCTAGTGGTTAGGATACGGCGCTCACAGCGCAGCAACTCGAGTTCGATTCCCGGTCTGGGAAGTCAAAAAATTTTTACAACCAGATTCACATGAAAAATTTTATATACATATATAACTATATATATATATATAAATATGAGTGCATAATAAAAATCTTACAAAATATAGGGGAAATATATATATATATATATATATATATATATTTTATAATAAAAATAATAATAATAATATTTATATATCCCCTATATTTTGTAAGATTTTTATTATGCCCTCATTTGTACATTGTATATTTGTACAACTATTTTACTAGTTAAATTTATTTTCTTTAGTATTTCTTTTTATTGATATTTATTCCTTACGTATTTATTTTATTTTTAAGGTCACTGACTGTCGTATAAGCATTTCACTGCATATCATACTGTGTATGACTGTGTATGTGACAAATAAAATTAGAATTTGAATCAAAGGAGAGGAAGATAAGTGGAAGGAGACAGAGAGAGAGAGAGAGAGAGACAGAGTATGGGAAGGTGAGCGTGAATGAACAGATGCAAGAGGAGACAGGAAGATAGCAGCAGGGAAGATTTAACACGTTAATATCAGATCTATGAGGAAGAGAGCAAGAGAGTAGAAATAACTCCTTTATATATAAAATAATTCTAACATCATGTAAAATTATTTTTAACTGTTTTTTAAATAATTTTAACTGTTGTCAAAGCTATACCCCACTTGTATTGTGAAGACACGCCCCACAGAACTGGGGGGTGGGTTCAGTAGAGGTCATTAACATTTAAAGGAGCATGTACTGAAACAGGTTGCTGAGAACAGAGCTACTTTTTACCAGGTAAAAGTAATGTTTTTTTTAGACAACAATTGAGAATTTTTAATTAAAGTATATTACAAACTTTTCATTAGGACCCTAAAGAATCATATTAACTTATGCAAAATTGAGTCTGTATGGCTCCTTTAAAGTAGTAAATGACTTCCTATTGGCCTCTGGTCAAGGTTGCGTCACTATACTTGTGTTACTCGACCTCAGTGCAGCTTTTGACACTATTGATCATAGTATTCTCCTTCACAGATTAGAAAATGTAGTAGGAATTAAGGGAATAGCCCTCTTGTGGCTCAGATCCTATTTGACTGATCATTATCAGTTTGTACAGTAGATTTAGATGGTGATCATTCCTCATGTTCTCAAGTGGAGTATGATGTTCCACAGGGTTCAAGTTTAGGCCCACTGCTTTTTTCCCTTTACATGCTTCCTCTGTGCATCATAATTCATAAACATGGTATTAGTTTTCATTGTTATGCTGATGACACACAATTATACGTTTCAGCAAAACCAGACGAGAAGAAACAGTTTACTAAAGTTGAGCAATGTATGCAGGACAAAAGAGATTGGATGTTAATTAATTTCCTTCTGCTTAATCCTGATAAGACAGAAGTTCTAGTCATAGGAACACAAGCAGCTAGAAGTAAGATTTCTTATCACACTGGGATTTTAAATGGCCTTTCTGGTCCATCAAGTGTAACAGTAAAAGACCTCTGTGTGATTATAGATTCCAGCATTTTATTTGAAGCATATGTAGATAATATTACCAGGATAGCATTCTTTGACCTCAGAAATATTGCCAAGATAAGAAATATATTGTCACCAAATGATGCAGAAAAACTAGTTCATGCTTTTATCACTTCTAGGTTGGACTATTGTAATGCCTTACTGTCTGGTTGTTCAGTTAGGTGCATAAACAAGCTTCAGCTAGTCCAGAATGCAGCAGCGAGAGTCCTCACTAGAACCAGAAGATATGAGCACATCACCCCTATCCTATCTTCACTACATTGGCTCCCTGTGAAATTTCGCATTGATTTTAAAATACTACTCTTGACATATAAAGCATTAAATGGTCTCGCGCCGCAGTATCTGAGAGAACTGCTACTGTCTTACGATCCGCCACGCCTACTTCGGTCAAAGGATGCAGGCTGCTTGTCAGTACCGCGTATTATGAAAACTCCAGCTGCGGGCAGAGCTTTTTCTGACAAAGCCCCAAAGTTATGGAATAGCCTTCCAAATAATGTTCGGGACTCAGACACAGTCTCAGTGTTTAAGTCTAGGCTAACAACCTCTTTATTTATCCAAGCATTTTTATATATACATTTGCCTTAGGTAAAGGAGCAGATCTGGGGCATTCATGGACGTAGAGTATTATGGTGAACTGGTATGTTTAGATGCTGTCTTCCCCACTCTCATTCATCACTCAGGTTTGTTGACGTTGAAGTGATTGGTTGCTTTACATCTCAGGGACCCCTCATGTCTGTGTTTCCTTCTGGCTCTCCCTCCCTATGCTGCCATAGTTAGTCCTGCTGGAGTCCCTGCTTGCACTCTTCACTAAATATACATTCACCTTTTACATTGTTCGACTGTGACCATACCTAACTGCCATCTCTCCATTTCGTTTGCTGTCTCCTCTCTCTCTCCCTCTCTCCTTTTTCCTCTACCTATCTCTCGAGCTATACATGTCGCTCCTGAGATGCCAGTGATCCTGACCTCTTCTGCCCTCTGGACCTATCTAACTTGTCCTGGAGTCCTGCTTCTGGTTGGAGATCTTGTTGCATGGATGCCCCGCGAGGGCTTCCTGGGATGCGTGTGGTGACTGGGGATGGTTCCACTTTTCTCCAAACACGGTCCTGTTCTCGACTGATGCAGACAGCTGTTCTCTGAGGACCTGTGACTTCAGTCGATCAATAGTTCAGGACTGGAATTTCCTACAGTCTACCTGAGCCTCCAGGAACAAACTGGACTCCATTTAATTTAACACATCTCCTGTTATACTGAACTTCCAGTCTCACATTATATTGTACAGATAAATCCCTGCTACAGTGGTGTGAAAAACTATTTGCCCCCTTCCTGATTTCTTATTCTTTTGCATGTTTGTCACACTTAAATGTTTCTGCTCATCAAAAACCGTTAACTATTAGTCAAAGATAACATAATTGAACACAAAATGCAGCTTTTAAATGAATGTTTACGTTATTAAGGGAGAAAAAAACTCCAAATCTACATGGCCCTGTGTGAAAAAGTGATTGCCCCCTTTGTTAAAAAATAACTTAACTGTGGTTTATCACATCTGAGTTCAATTTCTGTAGTCACCCCCAGGCCTGATTACTGCCACACCTGTTTCAATCAAGATATCACTTAAATAGGAGCTACCTGACACAGAGAAGTAGACCAAAAGCACCTCAAAAGCTAGACATCATGCCAAGATCCAAAGAAATTCAGGAACAAATGAGAACAAAAGTAATTGAGATCTATCAGTCTGGTAAAGGTTATAAAGCTATTTCTAAAGCTTTGGGACTCCAGCGAACCACAGTGAGAGCCATTATCCACAAATGGCAAAAACATGGAACAGTGGTGAACCTTCCCAGGAGTGGCCGCCCGACCAAAATTACCCCAAGAGCGCAGAGACGACTCATCCGAGAGGCCACAAAAGACCCCAGGACAACATCTAAAGAACTGCAGGCCTCACTTGCCTCAATTAAGGTCAGTGTTCACGACTCCACCATAAGAAAGAGACTGGGCAAAAACGGTCTGCATGGCAGATTTCCGAGGCGCAAACCACTTTTAAGCAAAAAGAACATTAAGGCTCGTTTCAATTTTGCTAAAAAACATCTCAATGATTGGCAAGACTTTTGGGAAAATACCTTGTGGACCGACGAGACAAAAGTTGAACTTTTTGGAAAGTGCATGTCCCGTTACATCTGGCGTAAAAGTAACACAGCATTTCAGAAAAAGAACATCATACCAACAGTAAAATATGGTGGTGGTAGTGTGATGGTCTGGGGTTGTTTTGCTGCTTCAGGACCTGGAAGGCTTGCTGTGATAGATGGAACCATGAATTCTACTGTCTACCAAAAAATCCTGAAGGAGAATGTCCGGCCATCTGTTCGTCAACTCAAGCTGAAGCGATCTTGGGTGCTGCAGCAGGACAATGACCCAAAACACACCAGCAAATCCACCTCTGAATGGCTGAAGAAAAACAAAATGAAGACTTTGGAGTGGCCTAGTCAAAGTCCTGACCTGAATCCTATTGAGATGTTGTGGCATGACCTTAAAAAGGCGGTTCATGCTAGAAAACCCTCAAATAAAGCTGAATTACAACAATTCTGCAAAGATGAGTGGGCCAAAATTCCTCCAGAGCGCTGTAAAAGACTCGTTGCAAGTTATCGCAAACGCTTGATTGCAGTTATTGCTGCTAAGGGTGGCCCAACCAGTTATTAGGTTCAGGGGGCACTTACTTTTTCACACAGGGCCATGTAGGTTTGGATTTTTTTTCTCCCTAAATAATAAAACCCCTCATTTAAAAACTTCATTTTGTGTTTACTTGTGTTATCTTTGACTAATAGTTAAATGTGTTTGATGATCAGAAACATTTTGTGTGACAAACATGCAAAAGAATAAGAAATCAGGAGGGGGGCAAATAGTTTTTCACACCACTGTATCTGTTTTCACCCAAATGAGGATGGATTCCCTATTGAGTCTGGTTCCTCTCAAGGTTTCTTCCTATTACCATCTCAGGGAGTTTTTCCTTGCCACTGTCGTCGTCGTCCTCAGCTTGTTCATCAGGGACAATCATATCATTTTGATTCATACACATTTACATTTCATACAAACTTAAATACTTTTTTGATTGTGTAAAGCTGCTTTGCCACAATGTCAGTTGTTCCACAAAAGTCCATTGGAAAAACAGTCCGCGAAGGTTCCCCCTCAATACTCCTCATTTGTCGACTTTTTCTGTCCAAAGAGAGCAACCCAGTTACCACCACATTGACCTGGGGACTGTGCTATTAACGTGATTCCCGGGGAACCGCTGCCTCACGGACGTATTTACACTCTCTCAATCCCCGAAAGAAAGGTTATGGAAGAATATATTGCTGAAGTTCTTCAACAAGGGTACATCTGCCCATCAACATCCACTGCTGCCAGCTTTTTCTTCGTGGCCAAAAAAGATGGTGGATTAAGGCCTTATCGATGTTCAACAAAGCCACTGTAAAGTTCCGTTGCCCCTTACCAGCAGCCTTGAAATGTCTCTGTGAGGCTACTATCATCACCAAGCTGGATCTCCGCAGAGCATACAATTTGATTCGCATCAGAAGGGGAGATGAATGAAAGACGGCTTTCGTAACACCTACAGGGCATTGCGAATACCTA
This sequence comes from Channallabes apus, assembly GCA_030522415.1. NCBI lineage: Eukaryota > Metazoa > Chordata > Actinopteri > Siluriformes > Clariidae > Channallabes > Channallabes apus. The sequence goes on from CM060104.1 coordinate 23,788,258, forward strand.
GTGATGCCCTATGGCCTGGTCAATGCACCAGTTGTCTTACAAATTTCATGCATGAGACACTCTGAGACTTCCTGCATCAGTTTGTTATTGTCTACATTGATGACATCTTAATATTCTTCAAATCCGAGTCTGAACACCGACAACATGTCACAAAAGGACTCCAATGACTGTTTGAGTTCTCCAGCTCGTCCTCAAAGCCAAAACATTTTCTTTCCACCAGCCATCAGTCAAGTTCCTCGGCTACATCATTGACGAAAATTGTGTGAGGATGAAGTGTTATATCACTTAACTTATTTGTATGAAAAGCCCATTAAGTAAATTCTCGGATATTTTAATGCAGATGATAATACAGACGGACAGCGGCAAACGCTAACAAAGTTCACTGGTTAACATTAGCACAGACAGTTTATTTACATTCCAGGATTTCCAAAACAGTATTTTACACACTCTGTGGTAAATAGGTATATTATATTTTTTGTTTTTTATTACAAATAGATATTCTGTAAAGTTTATTTATCTTTGCCTGGCATTTTGGACCCACTGGAGGAGACTGAACAAGCTGAGGGAGCTGTAGGAGGGATGATGTCACAGTGCAACAGCTTTAGAATGATGTTTGATCAGGTCTACTGTATATTCTGAACATAGAATTGCAAAAAATCTGATACTTTAGGGAAAACAAAGACTTAAACTGGTCCATCTTCTATAGTTTTTAAAAATTTATATTTTAATATAAAAGAACTAGATAGAGACTTATAAGCAGCTGGTGTATCCGGGTATTTTAATGACCTTTAAGCAAAAATACAACATGTATTCACTTGTTTTATACAAATTACTGTTTTAACTTTGACTATTTTTTTAAGATTAAATTTTATTTTTAAAATCATGTTTGCGTGTTTTAATTGTTGGGGGATTGTTTGGGTATTTAAAAAAAAACATTTACTTGGGTAAAATTTTGGGTTTTAAGAACTCCATCAAAAGAGCAAAGACAAACTTAGAAGGAGTGGAAGGTGAGAAACCTCAGTGGAGAATACTGACTATGACATGGTGCTAATTGCTCTGTGTGTATGTGTTTTTGGCAAGGGGAGAGGTTCTTTAGACCTATCTGCACAAATGTGTGTGTGTTAAAGTCAACGGATAAATGCAGGCGCGCACACAGGCACCTCTCTATCCACAAATGCTTTAACTGTTGTCTTGTAAATTGTTGATTAAACCTATGAACACAGCTGTTCAGCATCAGTCCTAAACACAAGCGCAGGGTCTGTTTTTGCCCTTAATTAAAAGACATCAATACGTTAATAATTTACACAATGATCTCATTTATTTTGCTGAACAAGGTAATACGCAATATTAAAAAAAAAAAAAAAAAAAAACAGGAAGTGTTCCATACATTAAAGTACTGTGTTTAACCAAGTGCCCTAACGAACATAGCTACAGTGTACAGTACTAACAAAGTGTCTGTGCGCTGAGGGGGATTGTAAGTTGAATGAGGATACGTCATTTACAAGACAAAAGACGGTCAGAGGTGTGAATGCGCATCTTCGCTTTGCTCTTTGGTGTGTGTGTGTGTGTGTGTGTGTTTTAGGTTCCTAGGGGTGCATTCTTAAATTCAGTCTGTCTGAATCGTTATAAACGCCAAGTTTGGCTAAAACGACAACAACAATTAAACACTTGATCATTTGCAACTGTGCTATTTTGTGCCCCATATAATTGTTTTCTTAGTTTAAAAAATGCTTTGGATTTTAAGAACTTCATTCAAATACAAACTTAGTAGGAGTAGAATGTGAGAAAGGTAAGGTGAGAAACCTCAATGGAGAATGTACTGACTCCGCCCACTACTGACTGTTAGATGGTGCTAAGACGGGTTCTTTCCACCTGCCGGTGCGCAAATGTGTTTGTGTTAAAGCCAGCTCAGACAAACCTGACGAATGCAGGAGCACACACACACACACACCTGTGGCACTTTAACCCTCTGAGGTCCGAGGTGATTTTGGGGCCCTTCAGATGTATGGACATGCTCTGATATTTGTGCTTTTTTCAGCTACTTATAATATATTATTGACCAACCTGTATTTTTCTTGTAATCAGTACAAACTGTTCTACAATAATACGTGACCAAAATGAATGTATGTGTTTGCATTTTTTAGGAAAAAAATATTATGCGTGGTTAGTAAGTTTTGTGAAAAAAAGTAGCTGAAATAAGGCCATGAAACTCATACAGACAATTTGTTCACAAGACATTGTTTCACAAGGGCTGGTGGACTAGTGTTTTTGCTTCAAAATGATGTGAAAATGATCTTGTTTACTTGCTCACAGAAAACAATATAGTGTGTAAGTGCCATATCGCACTTTTTATGAATTTGTTGTTGTGTTTATTTTATTTTATTTTACTTGCTGTTATTTCATTTATTCTACCTTGTTCTATTCATTAGTAAAGCATTAAGCATTAAGTTTGTTACATTGTTACACTCCTTACTTTCATACGGATTACATAAAAACAGATTATTTGTTTTCACTGTGACTTGATTTAACATCATTTAAAAGTAGACCCTTTAAGCTTTCTATAGATATATTTCTCATGTCTGTGTGTTTAATATTCGCGTAGTTTCAGTTCATTTTAGTGACGTGTTTCAAAAAGATTTTCGCAGAGACTGAGACGGCTGAAAGCGCACCCGGTTTATTTTATTTATTTTATTAATGCACAAAGTTTTATTTTTAACATGTGTGCATACAAAAAAAAGTAGACACTTTACAGATTCGATTAATATATAGATCTTGTCTGTACGATCAAAACTGAAAGTGTAATTTAAGTTCTTATTGGCGTCATCAGGGGAAAACACCTCAAAACGCATATATGCGTTCGCGGACCTCAGAGGGTTAACCATTAATGCATCAACGTTGCCTATGAACACAGCTGTTCAAAAGAAATACAGTGGTTACTCAATCGGAATGTTGGTTTTACTGTCGCGGCGCTCGGCGGCAGCATTTGGGTTTGTGCGTTTGCTGGCTTTTACCACTGAGTGGCGCTATATAACTACAGACTGACGCCTCATGCCTTAGCTCATTCTCTGCAGGATTAATGAGCTGCAGCTCCTATAGAGCTGCACGTAGTAGCGGATAAAATCAAGTGAAACACTGTAGTTAAACGAATTCATAATCGCAGTACTAAAATTACAGTACAAATGTAGAATTAAAATTAAATTAAATCTTATTAGGATCAAATTTAAGCTAAATAAATGTTTCGCCTTTAGATTTTATTACATGTAATTAGAAAAGACGCGTGTAGGGTTTTGTGTCATCTTATTTCTTGTTTTCTTTAAATTTATAGTAGATTTATTAACTGAAATAAATGACCATAAAATGAATTTTGTCACATGACATTGTCAGGACGTTCTACTGCGTCAAGCTGACTTCGGTCATTCAGCCCCGCTTGGGATGTTGGTTGTTGGGTCTATAAAGGAGGGTGACACCTCTGAGTACCAGTCTGTTATGGATGACTTCGTTTCCTGGTGTGAACGTAATCACCTACAACTGAACATCAGGAAAACAAAGGAGATGGTTGTAGACTTTAGGAGAAGCAAGAACCATGTGACTCCAATATCTGTCAAGGGGGAGATAGTGGACATGGTCTCTGATTACAAATATCTGGGAGTCCATCTGGACAACAAACTTGACTGGTCACTCAACACAATGGCACTCTACAAGAAAGGACAGAGTCGGTTGTACTTTCTTCGAAGGCTCAGGTCTTTTAACGTCTGTAACACTGTAAGTGCCATATCGTACTTGTTGTGAATTTGTTGTTGTGTTTATTTTATTTTATTTTATTTGCTGTTATTTCATGTATTCTACCTTGTTCTATTCATTAGTAAAGCATTAAGCATTAAGTTTGTTACATAAGCCATAAGCTTTATATTTCTTAATCATGCATCATAAGTTGACAATCGTAAGTTGGTCTGTGATGTCATTCTACTATTACATGCATTTGTATGACTGTCATATGTTAGAGAGTTCAGTTTAGATACGGAAGGCTACGGAAACACAAGCTTATGACCGTCAGCTAATGAGAGCTCCCGGTAAGCTAAAAATGTAAGATACAGCAACTAGGTTGTTGTAACCGTCAGCTAACGTAAGCTGGGAATGCAAGATACAACAAGAGTGTTGTTATATACCTAAGCCAAGACTGTAATTTACAAGATACAGCAAACAGGTTGTTGTAAAAGTCAGAGATTTGCAAGATGCAGCAACTGGTGTCTGTAATCACAGTGGATTTACTCAAGACGACTGTATGAAGTGTTGATTCTTTGATGCTGACAAAATAAACTACAAGAGACAAAGAGATCGGACTTCTGTCGTGTGAGTGAAACTTTAAGACAAAGCTACGCGTCAAAACTAGTGAAATAATATGACCGCATCTACACAAAGTCAAAAGCTTTCCGCTGTTTGAACGAAAACAAGTGAACGCTGAAAGGGAAAGTAAAAGAGAATAGCCGTCGAACTTCACCATGCCGAACAACGAGGTCAACGCTCCCAGCATTTGGCTGGGGAGCCTAACGGCGCTCCACGAGACGAACAGAAAGAACCTCAACGAGGCGCTGGATACAAGAAAAGGCAAGCGAATTCGCCTGAATGCAATGTCTACTGCATTAAAGACACCTATGAACTATGCACGTAAGTTGGACATCATTGAAACTGAGTACAGACCCGAATACGGGAAGCAGAGAGAGAACTTCATGAGAAGTAACGTTGATGTGCTTGTGTATACTCATAAAGACGAACACAAAGGCGATCAGGTCGCTTGCGGCGCACCTGAGGCTCAAAGCCGCACAGAATTCATAGCTAAGGTGGGTCGCTGGATAGCGGACACCAAGGACACTAAGGGCCACTCTGTGACGTTGCGAACACGCGAAGGTGTCTCGCCGGGCGACAGAATGTCACAGACAACGGCAGCATCCAAAAGGTCTGTAACTTCTACATCATCCTCAGCCTGACTAAAGAAAGCGGAAGCCAACAGAGCAGCCTTGTTGATTAAAGTAGCAGCCTTAGCAGAACGGCGGGTGTTAGAACAGAAGGAAGCAGCACTAAAGGCTGAGGAAGAGCAACTGAAAACACGATTAAAGAACAAGGAAGCAGAATTAAAGCCTGATAAAGAAAAGTTGGAATTAGAAACTGCGCTCGCAATTGTCGACGCTGAATTACAGGTTTATCAGGTTCGTGAAAAACGACAGCCTGCATCAAAAAGAGGAGTCATCAACCCAAGCTGCACGCGCTTGAGCAGCCCGCCTTGGACGGGCCACAAACCTGAATACGACAGCCGATCGCTTAAGAGCAAGAGCGCACTCACTGAATCGAGCAGCGCGCGCCCGAGGAGCGCGCACTCTCATCTTTCCAACTCAACATGCAACAGCCGAGCGGAGCCTGCGAACGAGAGAGCAGTCACTGAATCGAGCAGCGCGTGCCCGAGCAGCGCGCACTCTCACCCTTCCAATTTAACAGGTAACAGCCGAGCGCAGCCTGCGAACGAAAGCGCAGTCACTGAATCGAGCAATGTGCACCTGAGCAGCGCGCACTCTACGGACCTGGACGCCGCAACCAGCGACAGAAAACCCAGTCACAGAAGGTCCCTTGGACCCAAGACCCAAACAAACGGGCCAAGGAAAACCCAGGGTCAGCGTCGCAACCGAGGACAGACAGGTTCGTAAAATTCACAAAGACTTGATTACAGTGAAGAATGCCGGTACGTTAGCTGTTAGCGCTTTCACTAAGTCGTGCGCATATTGTAAAGGGGAGCATATCCTAGACGATTGCTTCCAATTTAATGATAAGACATACAAAGACAAAGTAGAATTCTTAAAAGGAAACGGATTCTGTTTCGGATGTTTAACAAAGGGTCATTTGTGGAAAGACTGTACCAGAAAAATTATATGTTCATTGTGTTCAAAGTCACATCCACGCATGCTACACATAGCAGTGCCAGACACGGTGCAGTCAGTTACGAGCGCCCGTAGAAACGAAACTGAAAGTGACACAACAAATACACCACTGGCAGCGAGTCACGAATCAAATGCGCTCACTGGGGCTGGAGGTAATTGCATCCTCCCCATTGTGCCCGTTAAAATAGTCCAAGAAAAAGGACACAATCGTAGAAGCCATGTACTATCACGTGAAAGTCCCCGAGAAGGACACCGATCTGCTGCGCTTCCTATGGTGGCCGAATGGAGATGTGAACCAAGACTTATTGGAAAATAAAATGGTAGTTCATCTGTTCGGTGCAAAATCGTCGCCTAGTGTTGCTAATTTCGCCCTCAGAAAGACAGCAGAAGAAAACCGCAGCAATGCATCTGCTGTGGCAGTTAATACAGTGCTTAAAAACTTTTATGTAGACGACTGCCTGAAATCCGTTTCGAGGCATGACCAAGCAGTCACCCTATACAATGATCTCACTAGTCTCTGTGCAAGCGGTGGCTTTAACCTCACTAAATGGGCAAGCAACAGCCGTGCCCTACTGACTGTCATTCCCGAGAGCGAAAGGATCAAAGACATGAGAGACTTAGACTAGAGTAAAGATGCACTGCCCATAGAGAGAGCTCTGGGGGTGCTGTGGTGCATTGATTCAGACATGTTCAAGTTTAAGATTAGTTTAAAGGAACGACTTGTGACAAGAAGAGGAATTCTGTCAGTCACTGGCTCAACATACGACCCGTTAGGCTTTCTCCCACCTGCCATACTGCCAGATAAAATTCCAATGCAACAGCTATGTAAAGAAAAACTAGCCTGGGATGACGACATTCCCGAGCAGTTTGCAACGGCATGGAAAACCTGGCTGCAAGAGCTGCACAGACTGTCTGAGTTCAGCATAGCAAGGTGCATAAAACCAGCCGACTTCGGAGTTACAGCTACAGCACAACTCCACCACTTCTCAGATGCAAGTGAAATGGGATACGGAGCTGTCTCATACCTCAGGTTAGTAAACGCTGATGGACTTACACATTGTGCATTCATGATAGGGAACTCCCGTGTAGCACCCCTGAAACAAACCACCAATCCACGAATGGAACTGACTGCGGCAGTGGTCGCTGTAAAAAATTACAAAATGCTGAAAGAATAGTTAGAATTGAAATTGCTGGACTCTATGTTTTGGACTGACAGTACAACTGTTTTGAGATACATTGATAACGAAACACTTCGTTTTAAAACCTTCGTGGCCAACAGAATCGCCATTATAAGAGAGTCAACCAAGTCAGAGCAATGGAGGTACGTTAATACCTCAAAAAACCCAGCTGATTCTGCCTCCAGGGGAGTATCTTGTGAAAAGTTTATGAAAAATGTCAAGTGGATCCATGGTCCCTCCCTTCTCAAAGAAACAGAGTGCAAATAGCCTGAAAATATTCGTGACACATCAATAACACAAAATGCTGATGAAGTTAAGCTCTCAGCTTTAGTGAATATTGTGAGCATTACAAAATGCACAGACATAGACGCAGTGAGTAAACTGATTAATCATCACTCTGACTGGCACAAGTTAAAAAGATCCGTTGCCTGGATCCTTCGCATCAGAGACATGCTGAAACAAAAAACAGAAAGGGTTAAAACACAAGTAGATAACCCAAAGACAGAAAATCACAAGTCACTAAAAGCTCAAGACCTGACAAGAGCAGAAAACAAAATCGTTAAGTTCACTCAAAAACAAAATTTTAAGGAAGAACTTCTAACGCTGCAAAAGGGTAAAGCAGCAGCAGAATTCAAACAGGGAATTCACACACAGCAAAAACTAAAGGCATCTGTGAAAAGAAACAGCTGCTTGCCCAAACTGGAACCTCTGTCACCAAACCACCTGCTGCTGATGAAAAAACAGCCAAACCTGCCCACTGGATTCTTCAAAAAGGAAGACATCTATGCACGTCGCAGGGAGAAGCAGATTCAGTACATATCAGACCTGCTCTGGAAGCGATGGGTGCGTGAATACTTGCCCTTGCTTCAGGAACGGCAAAAATGGTTTAAAAAAAAAAAAAATAATAATTGTAATTGTCAGTCTCCATGCCTGTCAATTAGGGGCTGGAATGTAAGTGCCATATCGTACTTGTTATGAATTTGTTGTTGTGTTTATTTTATTTTATTTGGTGTTATTTCATTTATTCTACCTTGTTCTATTCATTAGTAAAGCATTAAGCATTAAGTTTGTTACATAAGCCATAAGCTTTATATTTCTTAGTCATGCATCATAAGTTGACAATCGTAAGTTGGTCTGTGATGTCATTCTACTATTACATGCATTTGTATGACTGTCATATGTTAGAGAGTTCAGTTTAGATACGGAAGGCTACGGAAACACAAGCTTATGACCGTCAGCTAATGAGAGCTCCCGGTAAGCTAAAAATGTAAGATACAGCAACTAGGTTGTTGTAACCGTAAGCTAACGTAAGCTGGGAATGCAAGATACAACAAGAGTGTTGTTATATACCTAAGCCAAGACTGTAATTTACAAGATACAGCAAACAGGTTGCTGTAAAAGTCAGAGATATGCAAGATGCAGCAACTGGTGTCTGTAATCACAGTGGATTTACTCAAGACGACTGTATGAAGTGTTGATTCTTTGATGCTGACAAAATAAACTACAAGAGACAAAGAGATCGGACATCTGTCGTGTGAGTGAAACTTTAAGACAAAGCTACGCGTCAAAACTAGTGAAATAATATGACCGCATCTACAAACAACATTCTACCGATGTTCTATGAAACCGTTGTGGCGAGTGTCATTTTATATCAAGTATGTCAAGTATAAGAAATGTATTCACAATTCCACTGTCTGAAATTATCTCAGATCACTATCTTATCTCCATTCAAGTGTGTCACAGTGATAATGTACGCACAGCACCGTGGTACCGTATTAAAAGTACCTTCACATCAACTACCACACAGAGTTTTATCAGTAATCTCCCAGAGTTACCAACTTCGATTAGGTCACTGTGTGACCCACAGAACTCGATCAGGTGACTGAATATTTAGAGTCGAAATTTCGTTGTACCTTAGATAATGTAGCTCCAGCTAAAAGAAAAATTATTAGAGATAAGAAACTCGCTCCCTGGTATAACGATCACACGCGCACTTTAAAACAGACCACTCGGAAATTAGAGCGTAAATGGCGTCAAACTAAATTGTTAGTATTTCATATAGCATGGAAAGAGAGCATCCTGAACTATAGGAAAGCTCTTAGTGTAGCTAGATCAACGTATCTCTCCACTCTTATAGAAGAAAATAAAAATAATCCTAGATTTTTACTTAATACCATAGCCAAATTAACCAGAAATAAGACCACTACAGAAATCTCCACAACAACATCATGCAATAGTGAGGACTTCATGAACTTTTTTAATAATAAAATTGTAAATATCACGCATAAAATTGAGGCTTTGAAACCGAACAATGTAATTGATACAGATGTTAACCTAGCCATGTCAGATTCAAACCTAGAATACTTTACTCCCCTTGAAGAGAATGAACTAATTTCACTCATCTCTTCTGCAAATTCATCAACCTGTATATTAGATCCTATACCGACACATTTTCTTAAACAGATAGTACCAGTAATAACAGAACCGTTGTTGAGAATAATTAATTCCTCACTCAGCATTGGTTATGTTCCAAAATCTTTTAAATTAGCAGTTATCAAACCAATAATTAAGAAACCTGACCTCGACCCCTGTCAGCTGTCCAATAACAGGCCAATATTAAACCTCCCCTTTATCTCTAAGATTCTGGAAAAGATAGTAGCGGAGCAGCTATGCTCATATCTACATAGAAATGGCATACATGAACTGTATCAGTCAAGATTTAGGCCTCATCACAGCACAGAAACAGCACTTGTTAAAGTAGTAAATGACCTCCTATTGGCCTCTGATCAGGGTTGTGTAACTATACTTGTATAACTCAACCTCAGTGCAGCTTTTGACACCATTGATCATGCTATTCTTCTTCACAGATTAGAAAATGTAGTAGGAATTAAGGGTACAGCCCTCTCCTGGCTCAGATCCTATTTGACCGATCGTTATCAGTATGTAGACTTAAATGGTGATTATTCTGCATGTTCTCTAGTGGAGTTTGGCGTTCCGCAGGGTTCAGTTTTGCTTTTTTCCCTTTACATGCTTCCTCTGGGCAACATAATCCGTAAGCATGGTATTAGTTTTCATTGTTATGCTGACGACACACAGCTATACCTCTCAACAAAACCTGATGAGAAAAACCATCTTACTAAAGTTGAGCAATGTGTGCAGGACATAAGAAATTGGATGCTAATTAACTTCCTTCTGCTTAATCCGGATAAGACAGAAGTTCTAGTCATAGGACCGCATACAGCTAGAAGTAAAATCTTAGATCACACCGTAACTTTAGATGGCCTTTCTGTTCCATCAAGTGCAACAGTAAAAGACCTCGGTGTGATTATAGATTCCAGCCTTTCATTTGAAGCTCATGTAGATAATATCACCAGGATAGCATTCTTTCACCTCAGAAATATTGCCAAGATAAGAAATATATTGTCGCTAAACGATGCAGAAAAACTAGTTCATGCTTTTATCACTTCTAGGTTGGACTATTGTAATGCCTTACTGTCTGGTTGTTCAGTTAGGTGCATAAACAAGCTTCAGCTAGTCCAGAATGCAGCAGCGAGAGTCCTCACTAGAACCAGAAGATATGAGCACATCACCCCTATCCTATCTTCACTACATTGGCTCCCTGTGAAATTTCGCATTGATTTTAAAATACTACTCTTGACATATAAAGCATTAAATGGTCTCGCGCCGCAGTATCTGAGAGAACTGCTACTGTCTTACGATCCGCCACGCCTACTTCGGTCAAAGGATGCAGGCTGCTTGTCAGTACCGCGTATTATGAAAACTACAGCTGGGGGCAGAGCTTTTTTTTTACAAAGCCCCAAAATTATGGAATAGTCTTCCAAATAGTGTTCGGGACTCAGACACAGTCTCAGTGTTTAAGTCTAGGCTTAAAACCTATTTATTTAGCCAAGCATTTTTATAAATAGATTTGCCATAAGGTAAAGGAGCAAATCTGGGGGACTCATGGACGTAGAGTATTATGGTGACCTGGTATGTTTAGATGCTGTCTTCCTCAGTATCATTTGATCACTCAGGTTTGTTGACGGTGAGGTGATTGTTTGCTTTACATCTCAGTTCCCCCTCATGTTTGTGTTTCCTTCTGGCTCTCCCTTTTAGATATGCTGTCATAGTTAGTCCTGCCGGAGTCCCTGCTTGCACTCTACAGTAAATATACATTCACATTATACACTGTGACTGTGACCATACCTAATTGCAATTCAATTCAATTCAATTCAGTTTTATTTGTATAGCGCTTTTAACAATTGACATTGTCTCAAAACAGCTTTACACAATTAAAAGAATTATTTAAGTTTGTATGGAATGTGAATGTGTATGAATCAAATGTTCAGATAGTCCCGGGTGAGCAAGCCCGTGGGCGACAGTGGCAAGGAAAAACTCCCTGAGATGGTAATAGGAAGAAACCTTGAGAGGAACCAGACTCAACAGGGAACCCATTATCATCTGGGTGAAACAAATAGCAGGAAATGGTCGACTTGTAGAAAGTCCTGAACTATCGAATTGTCAAGTCCTCAGAGAAACAGCTGACAACACCAGTCGAGGCCAGAACCATCTTATAATTAGATAGAATCATCCCCAGACACCAGACGCATCCCAAAGAGACACACGGGGCATCCATGCGACGAAAATCTCTGCTCCTCTTCTCTGCAATCTCTGCTCCTCTTCTCTTTCTCCTCCTCTTTCTCTTTCCTCTCTCCCCCTGTCTCCCCCTTTCACTCTTTCTCTCTCTCTGTCGAGCTACACATGTCGTTCCTGAGCTGCCAGTGATCCAGACGCCCTCTGCCCTCCGGACCTGTCTGATCCATCCTGGTGCCCCGTTTCTGGTTGGAGGTCTCGTCGCATGGATGCCCCGTGTGTCTCTTTGGGATGCGTCTGGTCTTTGAGGCTGATTCTATCTACTTAGAAGACGGTTCTGGCCTCGACTGGTGTTGTCAGCTGTTTCTCTGAGGACTTGACAATTCGATAGTTCAGGACTGGAACTTTCTACAAGTGTATCTGAGTCTCCAATAACTACTGGACTCATTTTACATCAACTATTATAACATCAATTAACATCAACTATTATAGCTGAACCTAACACTTAACACTGTATAAATGCAGATAATTTCCTGCTATCTGTTTCACCCAGATGAGGATGGGTTCCCTGTTGAGTCTGGTTCCTCTCAAGGTTTCTTCCTATTACAATCTCAGGGAGTTTTTCCTTGCTACTGTCGCCCTCGGGCTTGCTCACCAGAGACTATCTGAAAATTTTTATTCATACACATTCACATTCCATACAAACTTAAATAATTATTTTGATTGTGTAAAGCTGTTTTGAGACAATGTCAATTGTTAAAAGCGCTATACAAATAAAACTGTATTGAATTGAATTGAATTAATTTCAATCCTCTCGTTTATTTTAACTTTTCTTTGGACTCTCAAATCTATAGTTCTTTGTCCCTTATACTTTATTTGTTCTAATTAATGTTTTTTTTCCCTGTATAAATGTGCCACAAAATAAACATTATTCAAGATTTTGTATTAATGATCTTGACGGCTGTCACGTGCCTAGGGTTCATTATAATAGTAATATCATATTTGATGATAATAATAACCCTATGAATTTATAATAATTGCTGTCAATGGGCGCCTAAGAGACATAACACATTTTTCGGCTTCAGTAGACACACAGTACTTCAGACTGAAACACAACTGCCCCCTACAGGTAATGAAGGGCATTTTCACAGCTTGCCACGCACAGCCGCGGGAAGTCACGGGATCCCTTTTCTGAAAACGTGCGTTTTTAAAGGCCAGGTCTGTAGAACTGCAAAACATCTGATACTTTGGGGGGAAACAAAGACTTAAACTGAAAAGTGCATTCTTAATGGCCAGATTTGTACTTGGGCTGAAGAAAAAAAGAACTGGTCTGTTGTTCAGTCGTCCAAAATCCTCTTGTCTGATGAGAGCAGCTTTTGCATTTCATTTGGAATCAAAGGACTCAGATTCTGAAGGAAGAATGGAGAGGCACACACTGCAAGATGCTTGAAGTCCAGTGTGAAGTTTCTACAGTCTGTGTTGATTTGGGAAGCCATGCCATCTGCTGGTGTTGGTCTGCTGGTCCTGGTCCAGTTGATCTGCTGGACCAGGAGATTTTGGAGCACTTCATGCTTCCTTCCGCAGACGAGCTTCATGGGGATGCTGACTTAATTTTCCAGCAGGACTTGGCACCTGCCCACACTGCCAAAAGCAACAAGACCTGGTTCAATGACCATGGGATTACTGTGCTTGATTGGCCAGCAAACTCGCCTGACCTTAACCCCATAGAGAATCTATGGGGCATTGCTAAGAGAAAGATGAGAACCTCAAGACTGAACAATGCAGAAGAGCTGAAGGCCGCTATTGAAGCATCCTGGTCTCAATAACACCTTAGCAGTGCCACAGGCTGATAGCTTCCATGCCACGCCGCATTGAGGCAGTAATTGCTGCAAAAGGGACCCAAACCAAGTACTGAGTACATATGCATACTAATACTTTTCTGAGGTCTGATCTGTTCTATGTACAATCCTTGTTTTATTGATTGCATATAATATTCTAATTTTCTGAGATTGTGGATTTGGGGGTTTCATAAGTTGTATGCCATAATCATCTCAATTATGACAAATCACAGCTTGAACTATCTTGCTTTGCATGTAATGAGTCTATCTCATATAGTATACAAGTCCATCTCAAAGGTATATGAGTTTTACCTTTTAAGTTGCATTACTGAAATAAATGAACTTTTGCATGATATTCTATTTTTTCAAGTTTTACCTGTATATAATGTAATATACACTACTCACAATAAGTTAGGGATATTGTTATTTACATGAGTGCTTTTCCTATTTGCTCTGAATTTGAATGAAATAAGTAAAACTTTCCTTTGAAATTACTAATAATGTCTGAGAAGAAACACCATTTTGTATTAGTTTAATATTCATTACCCCCAAAATTTAGACAATAACAGGGATAGTCCCAAATAACAAAAATTGACAATGTCAGTAGCGGGTGTTTCCACCATTTGCCGCAATGACAGCTTGACAGCGATATCTCATGCTCCTCACTAGCCTCATGATGTTGTTTTGAGGCAATGCGTTCCACTCTTCCACAAGTGCTACACGCAGTTCTGCCAGGTCACATGGGGGTGGGCTACAATCATCCAGTCCCTGCTTCAACTGGTCCCAGATGTGCTCTATGGGGTTCAGGTCAGGGGACATTTATGGCTAGACCATATGAGGCACTCCAACTTCCTGAAGTCGAGCTGTGACAATTCTGCGACGATGTTGTGAAGTATTATCATCCATGAACAGAAAGTTGGAGGTGTGCTGGTGGAATTGGAGGATGATGATGGGTTCTATGATGTCTCTGAGGTAAGAACGTGCAGTGATTGAGCCATGTACAATAACCAAATCTGTTTTGTGCTGACTGGTGATGCCTGGCCCAGATTGTTGCACCTCCTCCACCAAAGCAAACCCTGGGGACCATGTTGACCTCAGCGTATCACTCAGCGTATCACCTCGGCTTCTCTTAGTGCAAGGTGCCCCGACACTCATCAGTGAATAGGACGGTAAACCACTGCTGCATTGTCCAGGTCACATGGTTGTGTGCCCACTGCAAACATTCGTGGAGGTGTCTCGGTGTCAGTGGAGTCTACAGCAACGGTCGTCTGGCATTTAAGCCAAAGCGGTGGGTCGGTTGCGAATGGTTGCGAATGGTCTTGAAACCCTAGTACCCCTCGCATCTCGTAAATGGGCCTGCAGCTGTGTGGCAGTTGCATAACGATGTCTGAGTGCAGAGGTCCTTAGGTACTGGTCATTGCTGTGGTCTGTCACTCATGAGGCTCCACTCCTGGGTCTGTCATGAACTCTGTCAGTAGTTCTGTCTTGATGCAAATCTGCTGAGACACACCAAGTTCACGAGCAACATCTGACTGCCTGCCACCGACCCGAAGGTGCATGGCCAGGTGGCACTGCTCGTCCTTTAAATGACGTCGTGTGTTAATGGCTGTTTGAATGATGAACTTGGAGTGACTTACTGACAATACCAGCTTTTTATACCCACATAATGTTAAAATTGATGCCAGATTGAAAAAGGTTATCTTTTGGGATCTGCCCCAATATAAGGCACACCTGTACACAATGAGACCATTACATGGAAAATACAAAATGAGGTATGTCTATCACCCCAATACAATTGCCTCCCTATCCCAAAGATGTCCGAAGTGAAACAAACACTGTATGTATGACATCCACTAAGTCTCTTAATATCCCTACTTATCACTAACTTATTATGAGTAGTGTATATGTAATATATGTAAATGTACAGCTGTACATACAGTAAATGTAAAGCTGACAAATCTACAGAAACTCCATGATGCTTCCAGCACCCTGCTCAACCTACGCCACAAATGTGTAAGTTAGTTATTTTTCTCTTTCATATCCAAGATTCATTTTGATTTTCCTGAATTGTTCAAGCCAAAGAGTTTACCTGCCATTTTAAATTGATAATACAATACTTGACACTTGCATCCATCAGGCTCTGCCATGTGGCAGCATCTTTTTCAGTCTGCATTGCTCATCATCATGAGTGGATCAGGTCATTGAAATGTCTCAGCCTGATGCATTATTGCCTTTTAGTTTATTACAGTTTAAAACTACTTATAGACAACAGACCTTTTAAGCACTAAAACTGTACAAACGTTACAAACTTTCTGCAAACAACACCTATCTCCCAGCATCTGTATTACCCTGGTACTTAAAAAAAGGACAAACTATATTTCTGAGTTTGGTCAAGCAAAAAAAAAAGTTCACTCATGAAAAAAATGCATCAAAAAAATAATAATAATTTACAGACATCTTTCAGCTGGATAGACTACACTAGCCCACAGTCTTTTCTGTCCCCTTTTTGTGTGAAAACCTCAATCATAGGTTTTATTCATTGTTAATTAAAGACCTGTACCTGTATACTGCCAAACAGCAGAAATGGTGTGTTGTTGTTTGAATGTACCTGGTCTTTTTTCCTCATTTTGTGGCAGAACTTCTTCCACACACTCAGCAGGAAACCAACCAGTCTGACCCTTAACAGTTCCTTCCCAGAAGCCTCCCTCTCCAACACTCAGCACTGAAACACAGGAAAAAAACAGGAGGTTGAGTAAAGCAAGCATCATTAGTAGACAATTTGAAATGTACATAAAAATCTTATATTAATTTTACATTTATCCACACATATCTAACCTTTGACCTTGTCCCCTTTGCTGAGACTGAGCTCTCGTTCTCCCTGAGCAGCATGGGATCGAGTTGCTATAAAGACACGACCAGGAACTGCACTGTACAGCCTCCTTCGCTGAATAACACTAAACACCAAGCAAGAATAGCTGATATTATACAACTCAACTACAACTGTTTAGGCTGTAATACAAAGTGTTGCCACTCTCACCCCTGTCTTCCTCTCTGTTTTTTCTGTTTATCATCAGAGTCTCCCCTTCCTCTTGATGGAGAGCGAGTGCGAGCACCGCGAGGACTACTGGAACTTCTCAGAGCAAAGGATGATCGGCGCTGAGACAAAGAGACAAACAGGAAGGATTAGCAAAACAGTTATTACAAAACCTAAAGCTAAAATCCTGTCATTATGATTGTAATAGGTGATGTGGTTAAGTGCTGGTCAGGAATGATATTGGACTCCTGAAGCTTGGTGAACAATGTCCCACTCAAGGAAGATAGTAATTATTACAGGTAGCATCGCTTGGTCGATATGGGTTTAGGCTAAAGCTAAATCCACATTGGCCATCACTCCCAAGCATATCCTGTGCAAATGTATCGTCTCTGGTAAAAAAAAAAAAAAAAAGAATAAACTGCAACTCCAGGTAACATCATATAAATGGATTATGGAATGGAATGTGATGATTTTTACAGAAATGTGGCTTAACAACAACATTCCTAGGAGTGCAATTGAGCTAGAGGTTCGCAGGGTCTTCAGGGCAGACAGAACAGCAGGAGACTCTGGTAAGAGTAAAGGAGGTGGAGGTTTGTGCATTTATGTTAACAAATCATGGTGTATGGACTCAGAAGTTACTGAAAGTCATGGCTCAGCACATTTAGATTATATAATGATTAAGTGGAGACCCTTTTATTTGCCCAGATAATTTATTGACATTGTTATGACTGCAGCTTTTATTCCTCCAGAGGCTAATGCTAATTTGGCTATGGAAGATTTGCAATAATTGATCAGCAACAACAGTCTGCACATCCACTTTCAAAATTTCTCCTGATCTACTATAGGGAACAAAACATTGGACCACATCTACAGAAGCATTGTACAGTTGAACCTTGGATTACGAGCATAATTAGTTCCAGAAGTGGGTTCATATTCCAAAACACTCATAAACCAAAATTAAGCTCCCCATAAGAAATAATGGAAACTCAAATTATTCGTTCCACAACCCAAAAAAATAAATACATAAAAATAATTAATATAAAATATAAAGTAAAAATAAAACAAATTAACCTGCACTATACCTTTAAAAAAGTTAAAATAAATCCCAACAGATACGTGTTTCCGTTTATGCGCGCAGTCGCTAATCATCGCTAATGACACTCGTGTGAGCGCATAGTAACGGAATCACGGCTGTAAAGTAAAACAAACAAACAAATGACCCTGAACTTTACCTTTGAAAAGAATCACGACTGTGTAGAGCAGAGTGTGTGTGTCTCTCTCTCCCTCGCACGCGCGCCTGTGTGTGAAGCAGGGAGGGAACCGGCACAGTGGCAAATTCCATGCGCACACACACATAACGCACACACATAATGACAGAGAGGAAGAAAATGGATTTTTAACTTCTAATCAGACTTTCTTTAACACGCGCGCACACCCGTGTGTTATAAGAAACAGTGCACACGTGCTTACAAACACAAAATATGTTTTACGTGCACACACGTGGTCACAGTGTTACTGTAAACAGTACACGCATGCACGGATGTTGATTATACCAGTAAGAGACGAGCACTAAGACCTAGCAGGGGAGATGATTACCCTCAATTCCACAGCGCAAAAGAGAGAAAAACTGTTGGCTCAGTTGTGATCACCTGACGCTCTGCGTCAAAACAAGAAGCGCATGCGTGATACATGATACTCGGTACTCGTAAATCAAGACTTGCTCATTTTCCAAGTCAAAATTTATTAAAAATGTTTGCTCATCTTGCGGAACACTTGCAAACTGCATTACTTGCAATCCGAGGTTTCACTGTATAAGCATACAAGGCCATTCCACTCCCCCTGTCTTGGGTCAGTCTCATCACCTCTCTTTGTTCATGCTACCCAAGTACTTGCCACTTATACAACATACATAAGTCAGCAGTAAAGCCAGTGAAAGTATGGCAGAAGGAGCAATTTCCTCAACAATACAGCAGTTCCAAGACACTAACTGGAACAGGTTTACCTCAGAAGCCACCACTGGCTCACACATTTTCTGTACATTTTCCTGGACCATATCAACTTATGAATAGAAAATAACAATAATTATATGAAAAGTGTCCCCAATCAGAATCCATGGATGACCTCTGAGGTACCTTTTCTGCTGAAAGTGAGAAACATCGCCTTCATATCCGGTGATGCAGAGGCCTCAGGAAATCGACTCTTCTGTTAATCATCCGCTCTCACTTTCCACAATATATGTTCATTCCCCAGTAAGCAACCTAAGCATTTTACTGCATCATTCTTGAACAACCACCTGATTGAACTAACTCCCATTATTAGGAAGTGCTTTGAGAAACGTTCAGCCCACTTCATTCATCCCTATTCCATCTGGATAACACCCATGTATGAATGTTGTTCATTGATTTTAGCTCTACTTTTAATACTTATATACCCACTAGGCTAATCACCAAGCTCCAGGGCCTGGGTGTCAGCCCTCCCATTGGCAGCTGGATTCTGAATGACCTAACAATGGCATTACACAGGGCTGTGTGCTGAGTCAATTGCTCTATTAACTGTTTACCATGACTGTGTGACTCTGCATAACTCCAAAAATGATCATCAATTATGCTGATGATAGTAGGTTTATAGGGAGAAGATTCGCAGCCTATCAGCATCATGTTCCTCCAACAAACACACCCTTAACACCCAGAAAACCAAAGAGCTCATTGTAGAATTCTGGAAATCAAAAATCAGCAAACACTCCCCTATCAGGTACAAGGGTACTGAAGTGGAACGTGTCCCCGGCTTCAATAATAATAATAATAATTTTTATTTATATAGCGCCTTTCCAGAGCTCAAGGACACTTTACAATGAGTGAAAACAAAAACAAATAAAAAAAGAATAAAACAAACAGATATTTAAGTACTAAAGTAGAAAACAATTAGGTCAACAACAAAAAATGCAGAGGACAGATGGATTCAGGTGTAACATTCGGAAAACAAGTGAGTTTTGAGTAAAGATTTAAATCCTGAGATGTTGTTAACAGAATGGAGAGAGTGTGGTAGAGTGTTCCAGAGTTTAGGTGCAATGACACTGAATGATCTGCCGCCCATTGAAGAGAGGCGGTGCCGAGGGACAGTAAAAAAAACAGAATCGGAGGAACGTAGTGAACGAGTCGGAATGTAGGGGAAGAGCAGTTTGAAAAGATAATTGGGAGCTAAGCCATTTATAGATTTAAAAACAAGGAGAAGAATTTTGAATTTAATATGGTAGCCAGTGTAGTTCGGACAAGTTTGGGGTTATATGAGCAGAACGTTTGGTATGAGTGAGTATTCTAGCCGCAGAGTTTTGAATATATTGTAATCTGGAGATGGAGCTGGCAGGTAGACCAATGAAAAGGGCATTACAGTAATCAATGCGTGATGATACGAATGCATGGATGACAGTTTCAGCATCTTTGGTACTGATGAAGGGACGCAGTTGGGCAATGCGGCGCAAATGAAAGAAAGCAGATTTAGTGACAGATTTAATGTGAGACTGAAAGGAGAGTCTGGAGTCAAAGATTACTCCTAAGTTTTTGACAGAAGAAGATGTTTTGATGTGAGAGCCAGCAATCTTGCAGGTGTAATCGGTGGAAATGTTGCTGGTGAGTGCTGGGGTTCCAAGGAAAATTATCTCAGTTTTGTCCATGTTGAGTTTCAGAAAGTTTAAGCTAAGCCAGTCGCTAATGTCCTTCACACAAGCAGAGATTTTGTCGATTTGGGCAGATGGAGTAGGTGTACAGATAGAATAAAGTTGAATGTCGTCGGCATAAAAGTGATAGTTAAGACCATGACGTTGCAGGATCAGACCGAGTGGAATTATGTAAATTGAGAATAATAGTGGGCCAAGAACAGATCCCTTGGGAACACCTCGCTTCAGGGGGACGGTGGGTGATCGAAAATCCTTATAGATATATAAAATTGTCTATCTGAGAGATAGGAGGAAAACCAAGACAGAGCAGTACCAGAGATACCCAGACCAGAGAGACGTGAAATAAGCAAATCATGTGAGACAGTATCGAAGGCAGAGCTGAGATCTAGTAGCAGGAGTATAGACAATGAGCCAGAATCAGCAGAATGCAGTAAATCATTTACTACCTTTACAAGTGCAGTTTCAGTACTATGAAGGGGTCGAAAACCAGACTGAAAAGGGTCAAAGAGATTATTATCGACTAGAAAAGACTGGAGTTGGGCAGCAACAGTACTTTCTAGTAATTTGGATATGAAAGGTAAATTAGAGATGGGACGATAGATAGATAAAACTGAGGAGTCAAGGTTGGGTTTCTTGAGCACAGGTGTAACTGCAGCAGTTTTTAGTGGCAGAGGAAAAGAAGCAGGGGTAAGAGATGCGTTGATGAAATGAGACATAGGTGAAGAAATGGCAGAGTGACAAAGTTTCAGAAGAGAAGTAGGAGCAGGATCAAGGTTACAGGACGAAGAGTTGGATTTCAGGATTAGCTTAGAGACAGAATCTGGGGTTGTCAGAGAGAAACAAGACATAGGCTGATTGGATAAAGTTGTTGGATGGCTGACCTCTGTATCAGTAGGGAAACATTGGTGGACAGCATTAGTCTTCTCAAGCAAATAATCCAAGAAAGAGCAGCAAAACTCATTAGATACTAGAGCATCCTGAGGTGGGCAGTTGGTAAGTTTATTTATCGTGTTAAATAATGCTTTTGGCCTGTTGCTCGATATATTGTGGCAGAGATAAAATTGAGCTAGCTGAAAAGAGGGCGGATTTGTAACATTTAAGATGATCTAGAAAAGCCAAATAATGAACAGTAAGACCGGTTTTCCTGTTTTTTTTTACCTGTTTTTTTTTCCATAGAAAGCTTTTATTACTGCTAATTTAAACCATCCTGACCAATTTTAACCAGCAGGTTCAGATCCAGATTCTTTTCCACAACCATCACACTGCTAAACTCTAAACCACTCCATTACACCATTTAAATAACCTTTTACCTGTAATACATCACACAACTGTATTACTTATACTTTTCCCCTCTATCTATCTATCTATCTATCTATCTATCTATCTATCTATCTATCTATCTATCTATCTATCTATCTGTCTGTCTGTCGGTAATTTCACAAGTGCTTAGCATAAATGAGTACACCCCTTTTGAAAAGTAATGCCGCATTCCATTTGCTCCCAAATCTAGACTGATGCAAATTCGTTACAACCACCGGAAAGCGAGGATGGTGATGGCTGCAGCCTCTTTTAGGCTTGGTATGACATGTTCATCAGAGTCACAGTTAATCAGCCTGGGAAGCACGGAAAACCTTGGGAGGAGTTATGACCTGGATGTGCTGGGTAGATTGTGCAGGCTCATGACAGTACCCCCCTCCTACGGACTTAGTGGACAGGACACTATGTGTCTTATCTGGGAGACATTCGGGTTGATGCATCACATCGTGGATGGTAAGAGCAGTGTGACTGTGCAAGGGTTGATGATCTTGACTATGGTGAATGGGCAATGAAGCTAGGAGAGACCTTGCGGGAGAGTGTCTTTATGGGGATGTTGTGGCTAGGGAGCATGATCTTCAGTCCAACAGGATAGGTAGGGCTGGTGGAACGGGGCGATCGGCTTGATGCTTGAACAGTGATATTGAATGGCAAAGCTTAGCTCTCGACCGCAGCCAGGTCCTTTTTCAACGGCGCATGAAAGCTTGGGCAGAGGGAATTGCCACCTCCTCCTCTTGGGATGGAAATAAAGGAGGCTGGTAGCCCAGACAACATTGGAATGGGGAGAGATGCTGTAGATGCTGTGGGTAGGGAATTGTGTGAGTACTCTACCCACGGTAGCATTCGGCTCTTGGAGGTCGAAAGTTGGTTCTTGGAGGTCATGCACTTAATTGCTGTCTCCAGATCCTGATTGGCTCTCTCGGTCTGCCGTTGGTCTGAGGGTGATAACCAGAGGATAGGCTGGGAGTAGCTCCAACCAGTTTGCAAAATGCCGTCCAGAACTGGGCAGAGAACTGGAGTCTGCGATCAGAGACGATGTCCACAGGGATACCATGAAGGCAGAAGACATACAGAATGAGCAATTCAGCCGTCTCCTTGGCTGAGGGAAGTTTAACCAGGGGAACAAAGTGAGCGGCTTTGCAGAAGCGGTCGACAATGGTTAAAATACAGGTGTTACCATCTGAATCTGTGAGCCCTGTGACGAAGTCTAGGGCAATGTGGGACCAGGGTCTGGGGGGCACTGGGAGTGGTCTGAGGAGACCTGCCGATGGCTTATTGCTGGTCTAATTGTGAGCACAGACGTCGCAGGTCGGCAACAAATTGGCGAATGTCCTATCTGATCGAAGGCCACCAAAAGCGCTGCTGTACCAGAGCAAGGGTGCAAGCTCCAACAGGGTGACAGGCTAGTCGTGAGCTATGACCCCATTTGAGAACTTGGGGGCGAGCTACCAGTGGTACAAGAGTTTGCCTGGTGGTGCTTCTGGGGCGCCAGGCTCTTGTTCTAGCCCCCGCTTAACCAGAAATTCAATGTCGAGGGAGGTAGCAGGATGGTGGAAACTGGAGTGTCATCTGTGACTGAGGTGAACTGATGTGAGAGGGAATCTGCCTTAGTGTTCTTGCTGCCTGGTCGAAAAGAAAGGGAGAAGTTAAAACGGGAGAACAATAAGGACCATCTTGCTTGGCGAGCATTTAGACATTTGCCCGATCTGAGATACTCAAGGTTTTTGTGGTCCGTCCTCGGTTCCCTTGAGCAAGTGTCTCCATTCCTCTAGTGCCAGTTTTATTGCGAGTAGCTCTCAGTGGCCGATTCCATAGTCACTCTCTGTGGTCGAAAGGCGGAGAGAGAAATAGCAGCAGGGGTGTAGTTTGCCATCGGTTGGTGACCTCTAAGAAAGCAAAAATCCGCAAACCTGAGAAATCACTGGAGATCCTTTCGAGTGGCTGGTCTAGGCCAGTCGGTCACTGGTTTCACCTTAGCTGGGTCCATCTGGACCTTAGACGGGGCGATAATGAAGCCAAGAAAGGAGACTGTCTGACAATAGAGTGCACGTTCGACTGTAGGACTTGACGAACGTGCAGTCTATGTTCCTCCAGGGAGTGAGAGAAAATCAGGATGTTGTCCAGATAGACAAATACAAAAATGTTCAAAAAGACATTGACCAAAGAATGAAAAACGGCCGGGGCATTGGCAAGACCGAACGACACCACCAGTCTTCCACTCATCTCCTTCTTCGATCCTGACTAGATGATAGGCGTTACGGAGGTCAATCAAGTTTAGTAAAAACATTGGCTCCCTGGAGGAGGTCGAAGGCAGTCGACATGAGGGGAAGAGTGTAATGATTCTTGATTGTTAGCTCATTCAAACCTCGGTAATCAATGCACGGCCGTAGCATTTTGTCTTTTTTAGCCACAAAGAAGAATCCAGCCCCGGCAGGAAACGATGAAGGATGGATGATTCCGGCAGCTAGGGATTCTGAGATATATATCTGTCCATAGCCTCTCTCTCTTGAGATATATATCTGTCCATAGCCTCTCTCTCTTGAGATATATATCTGTCCATAGCCTCTCTCTCCCACCTCTCATGGGATGTGCTGAACCCGGAAGGAGGTCAATAGCACAGTCATATAGCCTTTGGGGTGGTAGAGAGGGCCCGCGGCTTGCTGAAGACCTGCTCGAGGTCAGAATAGTCAGGAGGAACACATGAGAGGTCAGGAAACTCCTCATTGTCAGAGGACGAGGCTGGTGAACAGTGAGCTGACTTTAGATAGGAAGACAAGCACAGAGGACTCCATTCCAGAATGGTGTCCTTGGACCAGTCAATGTGAGGGCTGTGATGAGTCAACAATGGGCGTCTGAGAACTAAAGGTGAATGGGCGTTCTGCATGACCACGAAGGACGTTTCTTCGGTATGATTGCCAGACACCTGTAGGGTTATCGGGGCCATCCGTAGGGTGATGGCAGGCAGGGGGGTTCCATCAAGGGCCCGAACGGCCAATAGGTTCTCCAGTGCTAGCATAGGGAGGTTTATTTCCTTGAGCTTTGTGGTGGAGGTAAGGTTCTGATCGATCCGGAGTCAATTTGGGCAGAAGTAGCGTGAGTCTTGCCTAATGCTATGATAAATGCTGAGAGGAGTGGGCGTGTGCTAGGGGAACAGTTGATGACCGGCCCCTAGGTTCACAGGAGGGGCTTGGCTTTTAAAGGGCATTGGAGACAATAATGGCCCATTCGGCCATGGTAGAGACAGGTGCCTAATTGGAGCCTTCGTTGACGTTCCTCGGGAGAAATCCGGCCACACCTCACCTGCACAGCCCCTACCGGAGCTGGTTTGGAGCTTGGCGAAGAAGCGGGACTGGGAGGCTGCGTGGATGGGGCAGAATACTTGGTTGCAGAGGTGGATCGAGCACGATGCCTCTGTGTCAGTCGAGCGTCCATGCATCCAGCTAAATCCATGAGGCCATTCAGATTGCTGGGGAGTTCCTGGCTGATTAGGTGGTCCTTAACATCCTCCGAGAAACCGTGGAGGCTCATGACAATTATAAGTTTAATAAAACACAAAACTGTGCATCTTTATTTATACATGAGGCAACATTCAGAGGACAATACACGTAACTTAATATTCTAACTTTTTTCCTCGTGACAGATAAGGATTTCATAATATGTTCATTCAAAACACTTGTTATATCATTTGTTTTAATTGTTTTCCAGCACACCTGCTTCTAGCCGGATATCCTATTAGCATCGCAAGCCTGTTATCCTGGCTGTCAATAGTTTGACCACGCTTTTCAGTTTGCCTATGATTTTTCACACTAAACACCATGTCAGTTGTGTGTCTGCCTCTGAGTGCAGGTGAGGATACATTCGATCTGCACTCGGTGGATTTGAAGTTGAGAAGGCCGTGGAGAAGCAGATCCGTGACCTACAGTTGAAGCTGGCCCAGCTACTACAGCGGAAAGCCGTGCTGGAACCATCACGGACCGACACTCACCTGTCCCTGAGATTCTGAAGAAGGACTTCAGGATCATGGTTGAGAAGGTCCGCAGCACATCGCCCATGACGTGGATCATCGCGTCAGGACCGCTTCCCACTTTTCAGTGAGGAAATGAGAGGATCAGAAGATTATTTGCTTTTTTTTTCTTTTTTTCCAATTTTCTCCCCAATTTAGTCGTGGCCAGTTTCTACCCGTCGCTAGAGGGGGCTCCCATATTAAGGCTACCACTACCACTCAGTCAGGAAGGCAAAGACTATCCTGTGTTTCCTCCGAACCACTTGACATCAGCCGAACGCATCTTTGCTGCTTGCTCACGCACCATTAGGGGCGGAGTAACACACTCGGAGGAAAGCGCTAGCCGCTCCTTCCACGGTCGTGAGCTCACAGATGCCCCTGATTGGCTGTAGAGCTGTGATTAATGTGGGAGCGCAAGTACCTCTCATCCCTACCCCCTGAGAGAGCTCGGCCAATCAGCTCTCTCTGTGTCTCCGGCTGTGAGGAAAACAGCATCACCCGGGGTTCGAACCAGCGATCTCTGGATAATAGGGCGAGCGCTTTACCACTGTGCCACTCGGAGGCAAGATTATTTGCTTTTAATGAATGATTACAATTTTAGTGCCAACAACAGAAAGTACCCTTTTGTTGATAAGTGGAATGTTTTCTGGGAGCATCCTAGGCTCTACCTTACTGATGGTCATCTTTGACAACATCTCCAGGACGCCAGGATCTGGCTGGTGGTAAGTTATACCATAGATTTTAATTATTATAGTCACGTTACAAATCACTACACTGCGTTCCAAATTATTATGCAAATTATATCTTTCTCTGATTTTCATAATTAGTAAATGCAAATGACAGTCAGTATAATTTTCTAGTCATCAACTATTAGGGTATAATTTGAATTTTATTGAACAAACCTCCTAATGAAAACAATATTTATTTAAAAAATCTAAAACTGAAAATGCAATGTTCCAAATTATTATGCACAACAGAGTTAAAACATTTTAGAGGTTGTAAAGAACTTTAATTTGAATTTGCAGCATTAGGAGGTCATATATTTACTGAAATCAAAAACTATTTCAATCAAAAACATCCTAACAGGGCAAGTTACATCTTAACATAGGACCCCTTCTGTGATATCACCTTCACAATTCTTGCATCCATTGAACTTGTGAGTTTTTGTCAGATCATTTGTCAGGATGTCAGAATAGCCTCCCAGAGCTGCTGTTTTGAAGCAAACTGCCTCTAACCTTCATAGATCTTTTGAGGATTCTCCAAATGTTCTCAATGTAGTTGAGGTCAGGGGAGGATGGTGGCCACACCATGAGTTTCTCATCTTTTATGCACATAGCAGCCAATGACACAGAGGTATTCTTTGCAGCATGAGATGGTGCATTGTCGTGCATGAAGATGGAAGGCACGGAAGGCATGGTTCTTCTATTTGTACCATGGAAGAAAGTGGTCAGTCAATATACTTTGCAGAGGTCATTTTCACACCTTCAGGGACCCTACAGGGGCCTACAGTGGTCACCTAATCGGAGCGTCGTATTTAACGTCGCCGCCGCATTACGGCATGTGCATTTGCTGGCTTTTACCACTGAGTGGCGCTATATAACTACAGACTGACGCCTCATGCCTTAGTTCATTCTCTGCCGCATTAATGAGACGCGTTCCATTAAATAATACACGTATAGTCGATAACATCAAGTGAAACACTGTAGTTGACCGAATTCATAATCACAGTACTAAAATTACAGTACAAATGTAGAATTCAAATTAAATCAAATCTTATTAAGATCAAATTTAAGCACAATAAATATTAACACAGTGAGCCTTTAGATTTTATCACGTGTAATTAGAAAAGAAGTGTGTAGGGTTTTATTTAAATATAAATTTCTAAACCAATAAGATCAAATAACACCAAGTTATTATTATAACAGGCTTACTTCGTCACTTATCTAGAGCTTGCTTTCAAAGAAGTCGAGTGGCTTATTAACGTCTCTGGGGTGCATTGTCTCTAAGTGCCCGCTTGGTGTAGCGGTTAGAGCGCTCGGCCAGAGATCTACAAAGTGCTGGTTCGAGTCCCGAGTGATGATGTTTTAAAATTGTTTTATTTTAAAACTAAATAAAATGTTTTAAGTGCGCTTAACCCTAGGATGCACAAGTGGGTCAAAAATGACCCGGAGAGGTCATTTTCTTGCAATATCTTTGTAATGAAAAGGTGTTATCTTTTCATATTCCAGGTATTCCTCAAATAACATGTTTTTGATATCATTCCATTAAAATGTTTGTTACCTCTTATACTTCTTAAGAAATTATAATATTTGTATTACTACCCCAAGTTTCCATAAGTGGGTCAAAAATGACCCACATGCATTTCCCATACAATTTCATGGGAACCTCAAGTCAAGTCAAGTCAAAGTTTATTGTCACATGCATAGTTATACATGTACAACATGTAGTGAAATGTATTGCATACAACCATCAGCCTCATCTAACAATCTGACAATAACAATTATTACATTCTAAATGTAATTGTAGTCAACTGCAGACAGTGATTCATTCCCAGTGATTGTGCCACTGTGGATGAACAGCTTGTGCCATTAAGGGGCAGGAGTAAGTTTTTGCAGTACATGCCAAGCAAGCCCACCAAGTACGGCCTAAAGATCTTCTGGGTTTGTGATGCACGCATCCCATATGCAGTAGATGGGATGGTTTACACAGGGAGACAACCAGGGGAAGAAGTTCAGAAGAATCTGGTGAAGAACATTGTCCGGCAGTTGTGCAGTAGATTTAGAAACACAGGTCGCAACATCACCATGGATAATTTTTTCACCAGTGTGCCTTTTGCCCAGCATCTCCTGGAAATGGATCTCACTATTGTGGGGACTCTACGGCAGAACAAGCCAGATATCCCTCCTCTGATGAAGGCTTCCAAGTCCAGGGAGGTTCACAGCACAGAGTTTGGATTCAATGGCAGCATTACTATGGCCAGCTACGGCTGTTGTCCTCCTGAGCATGATGCACCACAATAAAATGGTGGATAAAAACACCAGAAAGAAAAAAACAGAAGTGATCACATTTTATAACAAGACCAAAGGAGGTGTTGACACCATGGACCAGATAGTTGGCACCTACACCTGCAAGCGACAAACACAGAGGTGGCCCATGGTGCTGTGGTACAACATCCTTGACATCGCCACCCTAAATGCCTATACCTTGTTCACGACTCAGCACCCTGAATTCAACAGAGGTATCACCAATGCACGACGACTCTTCCTCAAAGAGCTCTCAAAGGAGCTTGTCACACCACACATGAGGAGTCGACTGAAAGGCTGCCCACAACTGCAAACCCCGATCATTGAAGCAATGGGAAGGTGTGGAGTGACAAAACCCACAACTCAGCCAAAGGACAGAAGCAGACAGGGCCAACTGAAGAGAAAGAGGTGTCAGATCTGCCCAAGTAACAAAGATCGCAAAGTCAGCAATAGGTGTGGGAAGTGCAATGTGCCTGTGTGCAATGATCACAGCCAAGCATGTAGTCTGTCACAACTGCATGCAGTGAGGAGACAAGAAAGCAAAACAGGGACTATCACATCAAACACTTTAGCAAACACAGAGACTTATCTGCAAGAGAATAGAAAAGAGTGAGGAACTGTCAATGACCAGACATTTACACACATACACATAATGAATGTTGACATTGTTCTATTGCTGTTCTGTATAATATTCGCTTTTTAAATATCAAAATGTTCAAAATCTGTAATAAAGTGAAAAATAATACAATTTCAAACATGAAATCATTTTTGTGTGGTCTAAAATGTAATACAGACTATGTTACAAGTCATTATTCACAACCAAAATGACAAAAATAGTATAAAACACATTGACTTTTATAGGTGGGTCAAAAATGACCCATTTATGGAAGAGTGTAGGGTCATATCACTCGTGCATCATAGGGTTAAGGTAGAGTCTTATAAAGGCTATGTAGACATATAGTTTTATTATATGTTTTTTGCACATTAATCTGAGTCCTCATCTGTTAGATCAGTTTAGTTTTTTTTTCGTGCCGGCACGAATGCGCGGCTCCATCCCTTTCCCACCTATTCAGGGAGCCTACGGAGTGAGCGATTAACCATAGTCGAATCGATTGGTGTGCTCCCAACTCACGTTACTCATGAGTCAGCCTATTCATGCCGGCTGGTGATAATTAACGTTAATTTGATCTCGGGCTTGCTCACGATGCTCAACATCTATAAAAATAGCAAAGTATTATGTATAGAGTGATAAAAAAAACGATCTAACGCATGTTATGATAAGGAAAATCTGTAAAGAACAGTATGGAGGAATGGGTGCTATTTATAGTCTGGGGTGCGTTGTCTCTAAGTGTCTGAGTGGTGCAGCGGGTAAGTCTGTGCCCTTTCACGTGGGGGACCTATGTTCGATCCCTGTGTGATACTGTTTTAAATTTTTTTATTTTAATTATAGCAAAATAAAATGTTTTATTTTGATTTTGCTTCAGCATACTATTGGAAAAACAGCAAACTCGCACGCAACCAGTTTGTATTCTTTAAATTTAGGGGAGTGACGACTCTGTGTGTGTGTGTCATTATACTGGTGGATTATTCAGTGAAACGAGGCTCAGCTGAAAGATGTTAGGCACATCAGTCACTTAACCCCAAATAAAAGGTATTTCTGAGTGTTCTTATATAGTTGTAAAATAACAAATTTACAAACGGTGCGCACTGAATATTAAACCTATACCAGGCACGATGATTTTTTTTGTTTGTTTGCTGTTTTTTCTATAGTATGCTGAGCAAAATAAAAAAAAACATTGGTTAGTTTTCGTTTAGAAAGATTTTGTTTGTATCTGATTATTTGAATTATTAAAGAACAACAGCACAAACAACTACACAAGGGCTTGTAAGAAACATTTTTATTATTTTGACAAGAGTTAAATTTGTAACAGTAGAAGGCATCCCAATTTAAATATTTAAATAACCAAAAAGCAAATTGAGTAAACTATCAGAATAAAAAAATAGAATGAATCATTATTAAAGAAAATTATAATGACCATAACAGCCCACTGCATTTGATATTGATTATAATAACGCAAAAACAGGAGTGCTGATGATTTACAAATACAATATTTGTTAATTTAATATAATGCCGGTATCGTTATCCTCCTTTTTATTTTCCTACGTAGTCTAATAAAGTTTTCCAGAGCGCGGAGAAGTTTTGTTGTACTAAATAATATTTAAGCCTGTTATAATAATTGCACGTGTATTCTATATGTTTTCAACTTGGTGTTATTTGATCTTATTGGTTTAGAAATTTATATTTCAATAAATAGTAAACTTGGCTCTCCCTTAAGTGGGGAATAACAGAAAATGTTTGAGAACCACTGCTGGTTCCTGGTCCTGTGTGTGCTTTACAATGCCAGACAACATTCAAATGCAAATTTTTCACCCTCCCCCTATACATTCAGGACCTCTCACCACTTCCCCAATCTGAGGCTCTTATGCCTCAGACTTTCAGTCAGGGGCGGACTGTGACCAAAAAGTGGCCCTGGACTTTCTGGCCCACAGCAGCCCACATCATAATACACTGGCTCATTAATGTAGAGATATATTTTAACACCAGTTACTAGTATAAAAAAATAACACAATACGGAAATCAATGCTATTTAAACATATTATTTGAAGTATCACTGAACATATATTGGGTCATATTAGTGAAACAAAGAAACAAAGGAAAGAACATCAAGACAAACTACATATAAATCTATAAAGACAATATTTTAAAAAGAATGGCAATAAAACTGAAAACAAAAGGGAGAAATTGTAATGGAAAAATCATATTTTAATTATGTATTAATTCTGATCCTTGAAGTAAGTGTGTCACGTAGACGTTAGAAGTTTGAACTTGTTTGTCGAAGCTTAGAGACACAAGGCCGAGAACAGAATAGAAACAACCTGATTGTAGTTGTCCCTGAATAAATGATAAGGTATGGACATCTGGTCTGGGTCAGATAAAGAGTCATGAGTTTGAATGCAGGAACGTCACGTACGGGGCGTTGATTATGTTAACAGAGATGTTTGTGTATAAAATAGGTCAGCTAGAGAAAGAGATCACCTTTCTCTATGCTGCAACTGTTTGCTGTATGAGACTGGTCCTTCTGCAGAAGTTTAAAATAAAACCTTTGTTACTTTGCTCTTACCCAGTGTATGGATTACTTGTCTTTATATTGGTTTCAGAATTTCCACCACAGTTCCAACTGACTTCCTGCGGTGCGCAAAGCACCTGAGTTGAAGACTATTATATTACGACTGTTTAACCATATATCCATTCTTACAAATTGTATTGTGTTATGTATGTTCCATTGTAGGTTATATGATTTATCCAACTGATGTAATCCTAGAAAATCACTGTATTAAGTACATGTTCATGTCATGTTAATGAGTAATGGGAAGTATGATGTCATGGAGGTCGAGTCTTTTATTCCTATTCCTAGTCAAGAGTGGAAGGAGAGGTTTGGCCGATTCTCCACTAGAGGGCGAATCCATGGGTCGGTCATTGATAAAAGTACAGTGATTTAATTTAATCACCAGTTAGTATAAGGAAGACTGATTCATGGAGTCGCACTCTAGATTAACCAATTAGTGTGGGACTTATAAGTCCCAGAGGGGGGATATATGGGAGAAATTTTTATTTGATTTCATTTGATTTTACTTACTTTTGGGGGTTAGAAGATACCTTATCAGTATATAATCGTGGATGTGCGTGCAAGCTGGGACATAGGCTTCTTTGTGTGCATTGCATATAGGAAACCCGAGCTTTACATTGGGGGGGCTAAAGACAGCCCTTTAATGGGAAACAGATGTTGGAGGAAGGCGGGGCAGGCACTGCATATGTACTGTAATGCACAACGAGAGAATTCAGTTGTCACCATGGCTCAGCTCCGGCCTTGTTGTATGATAATAAAGGTCGTAATCTTCTGTAAGCAAAGCCCGACTCTGAGTATTTTTCCACAACAGTGTTAGAATGGCCCAGTCAAAGTCCAGATCTAAATCCATTCGAGAATATGTGGCAAGATCTGAAAACTGCTGTTCACAAAGGCTGTCCATCTAATCTGTCTGAGCTGGAGCTGTTTTGCAAAGAAGAATGGGCGAGGATTTCATTCTCTAGATGTGCAAAGCTGATAGAGGCATACCCTAAAAACTGGCAGCTGTAATTGCAGCAAAAGGTGGTTCTACAAAGTATTGACTCAGGGGGCTGAATAATTACGCACACCCCACTTTGCAGTTATTTATTTGTAAAAAATGTTTGGAATCATGTATGATTTTCGTGTACACCACTTTGTATTGGTCTTTCACGTGGAATTCCAATAAAATTGATTCATGTTTGTGGCTGTAATGTGACAAAATGTGGAAAAGTTCAAGGGGGCCAAATACTTTTGCAAGCCACTGTATATACATGATATATATATACACTGAACCATACAAAAAACAACTAACAGAACATTTCCCAACCAGAAGACATGGGTGGATAAAACCATCCGCGTTGCTCTGAGATCTTGCACCGCTGCCTGTAACACGGGACTCACGTCGGGTGACATGGACAAGACTGGATCATACAATGTTTGGAAAGTCATGAAGAAGGCAAAGCAGTGCTAGAATCTCAGCTCCAACAGTGACTCTGGGAGCCTGTGGAAGGGACTAAGAACAATAACGGACCATAAAGCACCAACATCCGGTATGACAAATGCGGATGTGTCTCTGCAGGCAGACAGGATGAGGATGCCAGCATCAGAAATATGTTCATCATCTCCAAGCATGACGTGAGGAAAGGTTTCAGGAAAGTAAATACCAGGAAACCAGCAGGACGAGACGGCATCTCAGGTCGAGTCCACAGACCAGCTAGCACCTGTGTTCACAGAAATATTCAACCTCCACCTATCCCAATTGGTGATCCCCACATGGTTTAAAGAGTCCATCAATGTTCCTGTTCAAAAGAAACCCCATCCTGCTTCCCTCAACAATTATCGCCCTGTAGCCCTGACCTCAGATTTAGTGCTTTGAAAAGCAGGTCAGAGACTTCATCATCTCCTCACTACTCAACACACTAGATCCACTACAGTTTGCTTACCATCCAAACCATTTAACTGATGATGCCATCTCTAACCTCCTTAATACAGTACATCACTCACCCACCTGGACACTAGGAAGGGGAATTATGTTAAAATGCTCTTTGTCAGCTACAGTTCAGCATTTAATACTATTATTGCCTCCACACTCACCACCAGGCTGCCTTTCCTGGAAGAAATTTGAATCTGGAGAACTGGTGCCAGAGGAATCTCCTTCTTAATGGCAGCAAGACTTAGGAGTTAATAGTGGACTTCAGTACAAAGCACTACCAGACCCCCATCATCAACGAGAGCCCAGTGAAGAGAGTGGACAGCTTTAATGGTGTTCACATCATGCAGGACTTGTCATGGTCCTGTCACATCGACACCATGGTGAAAAAGGCCCGGCAGCATCTCTTCCACCTCAGATGCTTGAGAGAATTCAGACTCCCCTCCAGGTTGCTTAGGAACTTTTACTCTTGCTCCTTAGGGAGCATCCTGATGTGACACATTACAACCTGGTTTGGGAACAGCACTATGCAGGACAGACGAGCTGTACAGAGGATGGTCAGCTGAGCACATAATCCACACC
Organism: Channallabes apus; assembly: GCA_030522415.1. Classification (NCBI taxonomy): domain Eukaryota; kingdom Metazoa; phylum Chordata; class Actinopteri; order Siluriformes; family Clariidae; genus Channallabes; species Channallabes apus. The sequence goes on from CM060104.1 coordinate 23,822,520, forward strand.
AAACTCCCTCACCTGCACTCAGTCTACAGCAAGCGGTGCTGGACCAAGGCTAGAAAGATCATGAAGGACCTCAGTCACCTTAATAATGGACTGTTTTTTCTGTTTGCAGTCAGGAAAGGCTTCCGCTCCCTGAGGGCCAACACAGAGAGACTGAGTAGGAGCTTCTTCCCTTAGACGATAAGTTCTCTCAACCAGAACACCACACAGGACTAAAATATTTTTGCACATTGCACATTTATGGACATTTACAGACATTGCACATTACACATTTGCACACACCCTGGACATTTCTATTAAATTTTTGTACATTGCATATTTATGGACATTGGATTTACACATTCATGCATATTTGCAAACTTCCTGGACATTTCAGATGAACAATAAAGTGGGGATAGTCAGTACCTGTGAAGTGGCCGGTGCAGTAGTAGGTGGGGCTACAGGATCAGGGGGTGTGGCCATGGTGTTTTCACTCTTTGCACGTAGGAGGGGGTGCGGGTGGGGTTGGGTAAGTGACATGTTCATGGCCAAGGCATGTCCACTTTCAACACGCTGCGGAGAGTATTTAGGAGACTCCAAAAATGGAACTATGAAGGAGAGAGCGAGAGACAATGGGAATTATCAACAACAATTTCCATGAATATTTCATAGTACTGTAGAGGTTATCTAAAGTGTAAGCAGAGTGAATCTGTGTCACACACTTGTTTTCTATACAGTGACTATAGATTTGGTCTTCTAGTGTAACTGCACTTTCCAGCTCAGGCCTCACTGTGGCTTAAGTCTTTACAGAACACTACATGTCCTCTCTCATGTCTGGAGACATTCGCATTGCCTCCTTGGCCCAAATTTCTTCTGACCTGCCCCCATTTGCCAGTAGTTGAGCTGGGACTCCTGGGATTTTAAAGGGGTTTCTGTTTCAGTGCTCACTCTACTTTCAGTACATAGCGAGAACGCCCTCTGCTGAACCATTCTTCATGAGTGAGCAGCTCCCACTGTAACAGAGACAGCTAGCAGCTTCTCTAATTCCTCAGGCACTATTACCCACTGATCCACCTGGCACACTGCTCAATTTTTAGAAATCTCTGTGGCTTCATCCTTATTATTATAATTATAGTTAAAAATGTTCCTTCACTGTCTACACTTTTTTCACAATAGGGAAGGGATCGGAAGCAACCAGAAACAGAATAACAAAAAGCTAAGCGGGATTGCGCAGAATAACAGAACAGCTATGAGAGTAAAACCTTCCTTAATTGCTCTACAGTGGGAACCACGTCAAACAGCCGTCTGGAGCATGATGGATTCATGGCAGGTCCATGAAGGATTAATGCACGCTTCGTGCATGGAATGTGATCCCCCGCGATGACGCAGTTAACAATGCCCCGCCCCATAAACGCCCCCATGAGCTTTCTAAAAAGATGGTTGCAATGCCGTATAATTCCGCCAGATGGAGCATTGACTGACACAGTTAACTGCAGTGTTCAGGAAACCCAATACCGTATCTTTAATATACAGACAGTTCTTGTATTGTCAACATAGTTTCATAAATAGATGACGTGGTAAAAAAAACAACAACAAACCGATTAATAAAACAGATTTGTTAAATCACTCAATACACAACCCATTATGATTATGCTATTTATTATTTAATAATGAATTAATAAAATTAGTTAGTGAAATATTTTTTAAGACATCCTGAAATGATCCTTAAAGACATAGTAGCGGCTGTAATTTGTCTATACCAATCATTGTAGGTACGGAATAAAAAACGCAGCCTATGTACAGTACTTTACATTACGGTGTATTTTACCTCGTTCCATTTAATATACTGATAGATAATATTTTGCTGCAAAGTAAAGCTCAAAATGTAACGTCTGCTTGGGTTTGTTTTCGTTATATTTTTGATGATTTTTTTTTTCACTGATCGTCAACAAGTGGCATAAGAAAGGCAATTAATGCCGCATGCAACCTGGAATAAATATCTGCCCATATGGATCAGTATTTCTTTTGTCATTTGCATAATGTTCCCCCGTCAAAAAGATCTGATGGGGCATTAATCACTTATCACAACTGTGAATGGATGCGGCAGCAGAGACAGATTAAATCCCCATAAACACTTGGAAACAATAGTAAAAAAGTTCCAGAGGGTTAGCGCCGGTTATACTAATGTATTTTTACAGATTTTTTACTGCTTATATTTCATTTGGTTTTACACAATTTTGTGTGTGTGTGTGTGTGTGTGTGTGTGTGTGTGTGTGCATGAGAGAGAGAGGATACTCTGACAAGACCAAATTCCGTGTGGCTCCCGTGGCGCAATCGGTTAGCGCGTGACACTTATAAAGCGGTCCAGGTGAAGCAATGCTGAGTTCGAGCCTCACCTAAAGCACCCAAAGCATTTTACTGCATATCGTGCTGTGTATGTGACAAATCAAATGTTTATTTGAAAGTAAAGCTTAAATTGTAACTTCTGCTTGGGTTTGTTTTCGTTATATTTTTGATGTTTTCGCTGAAAGTCAAATTGGCATAACAAATTGATTAATATCTGGAACAAATATCTGTCCATACGGATCATTCATTCATTCATTCATTTTCTATACCGCTTAATCCTGTGTTCAGGGTCGCGGGGGACCTGGAGCCTATCCCAGGAGACTTCGGGCACTAGGCGGGATACACCCCGGACAGGGTGCCAATCCATCGCAGGGTACACACACATACACACACTCACAAACCCAATCCATCTTCTTTGTCTTTCGGCTTTTCCCTTTCAGGGGTCGCTACCCAATCCATACGGATCAGTATTTCTTTAGTCATTTAACCAGCATAATGTCCTACATCAAAGATCTGATGGGGCATAAATCACTTATCACAACTGTGTATAGATGCAGCAGCAGAGACAGATTTAATCCCCATAAACATTCACACTTGAAAACAAAACTAACAGAAGTAAACAGTTCTACAGTGTTAGTGCCTGTTATCACAGGACAGGAATCACCTACAGGATACTACTGTATTTTTACTGCTCATATTTTTTTACCCTAGTTTCATTTGGTTTTACGCGATTTCATGTGTTATTTGTGTGTGTCTGTGTGTGTACAGTGTGTGTGTGTCTGTGTGTACAGTGTGTGTGTGTGAGTGCGAGAGAGCTTGAGAGCGCGTGCGCGAGAGAGGGCTTACATGGTGATTTGTCCAAGGTTACTAAAACCTGGCTTACTACCTAAAAACATTATTTCAATTTAACTCATGGGTCTCAATCACAGATTACATGACAAATTATATACTCTGAAACGTTCATTTGAACATTTAAAAATATATACAAAAACATAAATACTAATGTTATCATGGTGTAAATTATTAACATTAGGTTAGGTCCTGCCCTTAATTAATTCATATTATAATTACTTTTACATAGTATAGTTACTGGACTGACATGACCAAAACTAGCTATTTCATTTAGCCTTTCTAAAATCAACCCATATATCATTTATAATCAGAAAACATAAAACATATTATGATCTGTTCAATAGCCCATCTGTTTTAATTTAGTTTGTATTTTTTATTATTCATAAGACAACCTTTCCGTTTTGTAAATATTTTAGTTATAGTGTGTTAAGTCTTACTTAGGTTAAACGTTTTTGAGAATTTGACCATCCAGCTTAGATAAATGTTATGTCATTGATTGATAAAATCTGGATTAAGGATATTTTATTTTATTTCTTTAATTTTTATTTTCCCCCCTGAGGGATTGCCTTATTGTGGTCAGGGGGTTTGCGTGCCTCAACACAATTCAGCAAATACAATACTGTTACTATAAGCCCAGGGAAAAACAGTGCTCGAACATGATGCCCCCTTCACATTTCTGACTGACCCCCTCCCCTCTGGTGTAGAACGGCCCTGCCTCTGACCGTCTTTTGTCTTGTAAATGAGTATTGTCACTCACCTTCCAATCCCCCCAGCGCACACACTTTGTTTGTACTGTAAACTGTAACTGTGTTTGCTAGGGCACTTGGTTATACACAGTACTTTAATGTATGGAACACTTACTTAACTTACTGGTTTGGTTTAAATATCGCTTATTACCTTATTCAGCAAAATAAATTCATTATTAACGTATTGAAGTATTTTAGTTAAGGACAAAAACTGTGCTTGTGTTTAGAACTGCTGAACAGCCGAAAACACACACACACACACACACACACACACATCCCCCCGCCAAACACACACACACACAGAGCAATTAACACCATGTCATACTCAGGAGTGGAAGGTGAGAAACCTCAATGGAGAATACCAAGTTTGTCGTTGCTCTTTTGGAGTTCTTAAAACCCAAAACATTTATTTATACTGAGAAAAAATTATTATGGGTCACATAATCACAAACACAAATACATATGATCAAGTGTTTAACTGGTTTCATTTGTTTCTATGACCAATAATTATTATTATGATTTTCAGCCCAACTCTTTGACTATTTAAAACAAAGTTGTGTCCCAATTTTTGCCCATTGAAGTTGTTGGTTCAACTAAACGTGTCATACACACTCAATCTGCGCCCGGCACTAGGACCCGGAAGTAAGACGGGCGCAAAACCAGGAAGTATAAAAGAGGTAAACAAACGATGGCTTACCGCTCAGTCATTGAGTTCGGCCCATGTCAGCTCCAGCTGTCGTTTCAGCAAACCGTGAGTACTCACATGTTGGTTCCGTTTGTCTTTGCTATTGTGTGTGTATTTTAGGACGCGGGTTAAATTTGTGTTTTTCCCTTGCTCCGCTTTTGTGAGAGTCCTTAAACTAAATCGCGTGGTTATCCTGCCTGCTCGCTTCTTTCCGCGTTTGGGTTTATCCTCCACGCTACATTGGGCTAACCGCTAAAGCTACGTCTTCTGGTCACCTCAGGTTAGTCCATCTTGACAGAATGACTGAGCCCTCCGCGGTAAACCCAGCGGATTATGCGAGTCTCTGCGACGTTGTAGATCAGCATGCGGCGCTAATCAATCAGCTAACCGGGGATCTCGCTTCTCTCCGCCGCGAGGTCGCTGAGCTCCGGCGGGAGAATGCGGATCTCCGCGCAGCTGTTGATGGCGTCACTGCTCGATCGCACGCCGCGGAGGCCGCGGCGCCGCATCCCCCCCCCCCCCTCCTTCTGATGTTTTTCTTTCTCTACCAGAGAAGTGGAACGGCACGGACGGGAAGTGCAGCGTTTTTCTGACAGCTCTCGATCTGGTGTTTGAGTTTAATGCCACCAAATACTCCACCGATCGCCTTCGCATTGCTCTTCTCGTCTCGTTGCTAAAAGGGCAGGCAGCAGAGTGGGCCACGGCAGTTTTACAGGCAGACACAGATACCGCTCACTCTTACAATGAGTTCATCCACCAACTCAAACTCACTTTTGAACATCCAGCGGGCGAGGTGGAGACCGACACCAGACTTTATCACCTGAGGCAGGGAGGATTGCCCGTGAGCCGCTATACGGCCGAGTTTCGAACTCTCGCCGTACAAACAACGTGGGGCGATGCAGCACTCCGGACATCCTACTACGAGGGACTGGCTTCTCGAATTAAGGATGAACTAGCCGGGCGAGAGCTTCCTGCGACCCTGGAGGGCCTGATCCAACTCGCTCTCCGGATCGACCAGCGCCTCCTCTCTCGTCCGAGGCCAGCCCCTCGCACCCTGCCACCTGCACCCACCTTCGCCGTCACCACTTCACGACCAGCACCCGCCTTCACTGTCACCACTCCACGCCCCGCAGACTCCGCCACCTACGCCACCCCGGGACATGTCGGTTCTCCACCTCCTGCCGTGGTTGACACCGGAGCCGGGGAACCCATGCAACTAGGACGCGCCTCCTTGACCGCTGCAGAACGGGAGAGACGCTTTCGTGAAGGGCTCTGTGCCTATTGCGGGTCAGCTACACATCACAGGGCGACCTGTCCGCTCAGACCGGGAAACGCCCAGGCCCGGTGAGAGGAGAGAGATACTCGCCGGGTCACCTTCGTCTCTCCGCCATCACCACCAACTCCTCCCGTCTCACGGTTCAGGTACACCTCCAGGTTGGCCACAAACGGGTCCGAAGTGCTGCGTTCATCGGCTCCGGGGCAGCAGGTAACTTCATTGACTCTGCATATGCCAAAACCCTGGGGGTAAAACTCGAGGCGTTATCCCAGCCCGTTCGCATCACCTCCGTCGACGGTCGCCCCCTCTCCACCAGCCCAATCAGCACCCGAACAGAACCCATCACCATCTCCATCAACCAACACCATGAACAGTTAAAATTCTTCGTCACCTCCATCTCATCTCCACCCATCATCCTTGGTCATCCCTGGCTGCTCCAACATGACCCTCTAATCTCCTGGACCCAGAATCGGATCCTTCAGTGGGGCGCGACCTGCAACGAACTATGCCTACGGGCAGCGGCTGGGACGTGCTCTAGGGAGTCCGAGGCCCCCGACGTCGACACCAACTCCATCCCCGAACCATACCGAGACCTATCGGAGGTTTTCTGCAGGCGACGAGCCACCCATCTTCCTCCTCATCGTCCATACGACCTCGCCATAGACCTCCAACCCGGTACGATCCCCCCCCGCGGCCATCTCTACTCACTCACACCCACCGAGACCCAGGTGATGGAGGAATATGTAAACAACGCCCTGCGCCAAGGCACCATCAGACCCTCCTCCTCACCTGCCGCCGCGGGGTTCTTCTTCGTGAAGAAGAGAGGCGGTGAACTTCGCCCTTGTGTCGACTATCGGGGGCTCAACCATCTCACCATCAAAAACCGACATCCTCTGCCTCTTACCAACTCAGCCCTGGACGCCCTCTCTGGCGCCACCATCTTTACGAAGTTGGACCTCCGGAGCGCCTACAACTTGGTGCGCATCAGAGAGGGCGATGAGTGGAAGACGGCGTTCATCACCCCCACCGGACATTATGAAACCCTTGTCATCCCATTCGGACTGTGCAATGCCCCCGCCGCATTCCAACACTTCATTAACGACGTCCTTCGGGACATGCTCGGTCGGTGGGCATTCGCATACCTGGACGATATTTTAATTTATTCACGCACCATGGAAGAACACACCCAGCACGTCAGGGCGGTTCTAAAGAGATTACTCGCCCACCAACTGTACTGTAAGTTGGAAAAGTGCGCTTTTCACGAGCGCTCCACCACGTTCCTGGGTTTTGTCATCTCGCCCCAGGGTGTGGCCATGGACCCGCAGAAGCTAGAGGTTGTGCGTCATTGGCCCCTACCCAAGACCCTCAAACAGCTTCAACGGTTTCTCGGGTTTGCGAACTTCTATCGTCGCTTTATCCGGGACTACAGTACAGTTGCCGCCCCCCTAACCGCTCTGACCCGTCCCTCCTCTCTCCCTTTTCACCTCAACCCGGCAGCTGTCTCCGCTTTTCGTTCACTGTGTCACCGCTTCACCACTGCACCGATTCTCCACCACCCAGATGTCAATAAATCATTCGTTGTGGAGGTGGATGCTTCAGATGTGGGCGCTGGAGCTATCCTCTCACAGCAAGGTCCAGACCAAAAACTACACCCTTGTGGTTTTTTCTCCAGAAAATTTGACTCCACTCAGCAGCGATACGGGGTAGGGGACCGCGAACTGCTGGCCATAAAGTGGGCTCTGGAGGAGTGGCGTCACTGGCTCCAGGGCGTCAGTGAGCCATTCATAGTCTGGACGGACCATCAAAATCTAATCACCATCCGAAACATTAAACAGTTAAATCCACGACAGGCGCGGTGGGCATTATTCTTTGAGAATTACAACTTCCACCTCTCATACCGCCCGGGGCCCAAGAACACCAAAGCTGACGCCCTCTCCCGACAACTAGAGGTGGACCCCCCCCGGGCGGACCCCGCGCCTGTCCTCCCCTCTTCCAAGATCATCGCACCCCTGCAACTGGACCTGGAAACGAGAGTGCGCCAGGCACGAGGTACAGAGACCGAACCGGCAGGTGTGCCACCTGGACGACTCTTCGTGCCTGAAGGGATGAGACCCGAGGTTCTCCACTGGGGACACTCCTCCCCAATTTCGGGCCATCCAGGCACCCGACGATCCCTCCAATTCATCCAGCGCGACTTCTGGTGGCCATCCATGACGAGGGACGTCCAAGAGTTCGTTCAGGCATGCCCAGTGTGTGCCAGGGCGAAGACCACCAACCGACCCTCTCCAGGAGAACTGCAACCCCTTCCAGTCCCTCGACGGCCCTGGACGCACATTGCCGTGGACTTCATCACGGGCCTGCCGGCCTCCGAAGGAAAGGACACCATCCTCACGATCGTGGATCGGTTCTCTAAGACCGTGCATCTGGTGGCTCTCGCCGGACTCCCGTCAGCAAAGGAAACAGCAGAGCTGATTTTAGAGCACGTAGTCCGTCTGCATGGGTTCCCCAAGGATATCGTCTCGGACAGAGGGCCTCAGTTCACAGCCCGGTTCTGGAAGGCCTTCTGCCGTCTGATCGATTCCACCTGCAGTCTGTCCTCCGGATACCACCCACAGACTAACGGTCAGACGGAGCGGACCAACCAACAACTGGAGCGCTACCTGAGGTGTTTCGTAGCGGACCGTCAGCGCTCCTGGGCACGCTACCTCATTTGGGCAGAACTATCACACAACCTCCACATCTCCTCTGCCACTAACCTAAGCCCATTTGAGGTATGCCACGGTTTCCAACCCACCGTGTTCAACCACCCAGAGCCGGAGGTTGATGTACCGTCAGCCCAACAGTTGGTCCGCAGATGTCGGCGGCTCTGGACTACGACCAACCAGGCCATCCAACGTGCCAATGCCCGCTACATCCACCAACATCGCCGCCGACATCCTCCGGGACGACTATACCACGTAGGTGACAAGGTATGGCTGTCCACAAAAAACCTCCACCTCCGCACCGAGTCAAAGAAGCTTTCCCCCAGATTCATCGGACCATACCACATCACTCACAGAATTAACCCTGTCACCTACCGGCTCCAGCTGCCTGCGGCGCTCCGGATCCATCCAGTCTTCCACCTGTCCCAGTTCAAGCCCTTCATCACCTCACCCATGATTCCACCCACCCCCCCAGCTCCTCCTCCCCGGATCATCGACGGCGGTCCCGCCTACACCGTGCGCCGAATCCTTGACTCGCGCCCTCGGGGCAAAGGTACACAATACCTGGTGGACTGGGAGGGCTATGGCCCCGAGGAGCGATCTTGGATCCCGGCCCGGTTCATTCTCGACCCCCAGCTAATTCGGGACTACCGTCACAGGGTATCCTCCATCCCAGGACCGTCAGGAGCCAGTCCTGGACAGGGGGGTACTGTCATACACACTCAATCTGCGCCCGGCACTAGGACCCGGAAGTAAGACGGGCGCAAAACCAGGAAGTATAAAAGAGGTAAACAAACGATGGCTTATCGCTCAGTCATTGAGTTCGGCCCATGTCAGCTCCAGCTGTCGTTTCAGCAAACCGTGAGTACTCACATGTTGGTTCCGTTTGTCTTTGCTATTGTGTGTGTATTTTAGGACGCGGGTTAAATTTGTGTTTTTCCCTTGCTCCGCTTTTGTGAGAGTCCTTAAACTAAATCGCGTGGTTATCCTGCCTGCTCGCTTCTTTCCGCGTTTGGGTTTATCCTCCACGCTACATTGGGCTAACCGCTAAAGCTACGTCTTCTGGTCACCTCAGGTTAGTCCATCTTGACAAAACGGTTTTTAAATACCCAAACAATCCCCCAAAATTAAAACACGCAAAACATGACTTTCCCAATTCAATTTATTCTTCCAAGACTAGTCAAAGCTAAAACAGTAATTTATATAAAACAGGTGAATACATGTTGTCTTTTTACTTAAAGTTCATTAAACTACCCGGATACACCAGCTGCTTATAAGTCTCTATCTATAGTCCTTTTATATTAAAATATTAATTTTTCAAATATCAAAACTATTAAACATGGAACTGTTTAAGTCCTTGTTTCCCCCAAAGTACTGTATCAGACATTTAGCAGTTCTATGTTCAGAATATACAGTAGACCTGACCAAATATCATTCTAAAGCTGTCGGACTGTGACGTCATCCCTCCTACAGCTCCCTCAACAGCTTGTTCAGGCTCCTCCAGTCCTGTAGCTCCAAAAGTCCAGCCGTCAGCCGTCTGACCCCCCAATCCTCCACAGCGGAGCTCTGCTTAAAGACAACAGGAGAATTTAGTCAAGACAAAGACAAACTTCACAGAACATATAGTTCTAATAAAAATAAAATATATTAATAAACCTATTTACCACAGAGTGTGTAAAATACTGTTTTGGGAATTCTGGAATGTAAATAATCTGCCTGTGCTAATGTTAACCAGTGAACAGTGTTAGTGTTAACCAGTGACTGTCTGTATTATCGCCTGAATTAAATTAACCGAGAATTTACTTAATGCGCTTTTCATACAAATAAGTTAAGCGATATAACACTCGTATATGAGCATTAGTTCATCTCTGAAGCCAAACTATAATTTACTGAAGCCCCCATACCCCCCCACACACACACCTCCCCCCTCCTCCTCCTTAACTAATAAACACTTCAGTGTTTTTATCCAGCTCGTTAACTAAGCGCTTGCGCTACCGCGGAAAGTCCCGACCAAAGTGTATAAAATATATTATTTTATTTTGGTTATGAGCGTTACTAGCTCCTGTACAGCTACCCTCAGTCTGTGTCCCTCATCAACTGCATCACATTATATTACAGTCACAGAAATAACCTGCAGATTAACTCTTAACCAGAGAATAAATAAGCGCTGAATTTATCCAGACAACACGTGGTGAGATTCTCTCAGTATTTACAGAGAACACAAACACTCTTCATCGGGTAGTGCAGCTCTTGTAATAGGGACATTAATAGTATTGTCGAAGCTTGAGCATGTTTTTGAGTTTAAGTGGAGTGACATTGTGAGTGTGTGACACTGACAGTAAGCTGTAATATTAACTCCAGACTTGGTAAACAGATCATTAAGTTCTCTAAAGTCACATCTGACCGCTGCTGCCAGTGATATTTAAAACAGCCAATAAAAAACTAAACTGGGAAATAAACTGTAAACTACCCCAAACACATTTTATAAAATAAAACATAACTTACCACGAATAGTCCGTTAAGCCGCCATCTTCATCTCTGTAATTTGGCAGCGTCAGTTCGGCGGAGGTGGAGGCGGGTTGTTAAAATCACGTGATTGCAACTCAGCGCAGCTGGCTTGTTTTAACGTGTTCTTGAGAACGAAGCGCCATCTAGTGGTGGCACCAGGTAAATGAATAAATAGGGCTTGAATGGGCGTGTTTACTGTGAAATCTTGACATGCCTTTCTGGCAGAAAAGGGAGGGGGGATTACGGCGTGCAAAGGCCATTCACACGCCATTCACACTTCAGCCACACGGTCGCGGCTATTTGGCGTGGCTCCCACTGTATATAATCTCCTGATACACTAATGCACTTATCTCTGTCTTTTACTAGTGCTTGGATACCATCAAGGTAGAAAGTTTTCTCAGTATGCCGGAGCCATGCTTCACGTCTGAAACTTCAATACTTTACACTTTCTTCAGTACTTGGGCTATTCGGCCACCCTCCCTCACACACAAAAACTTCAGTGTTTGACTGATGGTACTTAGTTAGTAACATAGTAACAAAACTTTAGTAACAAAAGTCTTTAGTAACATTAGTAAAATTTGAATTAAATTCTGGCCTCCCATGAACTCCTTAAATGGAGTTGAAAATGGTTTGAAGTGCGGTCAGGACTGTACGGAGGATGTAGCAATAACTCCCAGCATAGTTCCTATAATATACAAATAGTGCTGGTGAATGAATATTTGTACAGTACACATAGACAGATGTGTCTCTTTCACAAGGAGGCAACAATGTATCTGTCAATGAATCTACAAGGCACAATAACAAAATGGGTAAAAACTCAACAGTTCTCATCACCCTCAGGACACCAACTTCATTATGAGCTCCATGGTGACAGTTAATCTAGCTCTCTTAATTGTTTCTCTGTGTAATCCCCTCTTTATCCACTCACTGACTTTTGATAGGCAGTCTCTTCTAGACAAAGGTGTGAACATATTGTATTCTGCCTATTTTTTTTTTAAATAATAATGGGATACTTCAAATGGTTTGATATTTTGTTACTAACCCCTCATTGAAACTTCTCCAACTTTTCACCATAAATTGCTTTGATAGCCTTTTGGTCATCATGATCTTTATATAAAGCAGAAAGCTCACTGACATACCTACATCTGTGTCGTTGTGATTTTTGATGATCTCTCCAAGTTCAAAATGACCGGACATCACAGCAACCTTGAGCACACATGAACAGCTTGATGTGAATATTCATGTGCATTAAAGCAAAGTGCATAAATAACAATTATGTGGTCCTCACCAACTTATAACAAACTTAATATAAACAAACACAACATTAACTGACTACAAAATAAATAAAATAAAATAAGTTCAATATGTAGTCATTCATTTTCTCCCAAAAAAAAAGTAAACAAGAATTGGATTTATTTTTTTAATATCTGTAATATTTAAGTGCCAGCCAGAGGTTTGAGCACACCTACTGAAGATCATATCTTACTTTAAGTGGTATGGCAATGTAACCTTGTTTTTTTCATGTAATTTTTTTTTTTACCTAAGTCCCATATCTATGTATCAGTAACACCTGTACACCTGCACATTCATGTATATTCAGCCAGTCACATAGTAAACCTTATGAAGCTGGTTTCAGTTGTTTCATGTGTTGCTTTCAGCAAAGTTTTTTTTTTTTTAAGAAACTTTAGACCTGTAAAATGCTTCTTTTGGTTGTTTCACAATTTCATTTAAATTACTTCTTTTGGACTAAAATATTGAAAATGCGTAAATAAGCAGGTGACCAAAATTTAGACTAGTCCTTATGCATTTAGTTTTACCTGAAAAGGGGTTTGTCCGTGTTTGTTCTTTATCTCCTTACTGGCTCCTCTGTAGAGGAGAACCCGTACACAGCTCTCCTAAAAAACATAAATTTTGGAACAACTTCAGTATGTTTGTGTATCTGTGTGTGTGTGTGTGTGTGTGTGTGTGTGTACCTTATTGTACAAAGCACTGATGTGCAGGGCTGTGTTTCCTGATGCATTCTGGGAAGTGGTGTCTGCCCCATAAAACAGCAGATGCTCTAAATGCTGGGCAAAACCATGCTGACATGCCTGCAGAGGAAGGAGAATTCATCATATACATCCACCAGGGGGCACTAATGTAACGTACTGTGTATAGGAAAATTTTATCAAATTAGATCAACCAGCTTTTTAAGGCTTATAGCTCAGAGCAGGGTTTTTTTCCTCACTATGTTTGAATGATTATATTAGGGCTTAATTAATTGTGTGATATAGAATGTCTTATATCCTTTTTTTTTTTCAGCACAACTGTATGATGACTACAAGGTTATACAATTAATCTACTACTTTTAACTCAATTAAATCCAGTTTTATCATAATTTAAGCATTTGTAAATAATAAAAAAAAGAACTTTGTAATAATACAATTTAATAATTTACTGTAAAAAAAAAAATCTAAACTCCATCATTAATTATCCGTTTTGATTTCACTCACTTCCTCATCTTCTATACCAATTTATCCTGTGTACAAGGTCATGGGCCGGAGCCTATCCCAGGAGAGTTAGGGCACAAGCTGGGGTACACCCTGTACAGTGAGGTAGTCCATCGCAGGGCACACACATTCATACAGTACAGGCAATTTGGGAATGCCATTCAGCCTAATTTTCATGTCTACGGACTGTGGAAGGAAACCCCCAAGCACAGGGAGAACATGAAAACTCAATGTGCACAGACATAAAACGTGAATCGAACCCTTGACCCTGGAGGTGCTAAGTGACAGTGCTAACCATCAAGCCACCACGCCACCTGTTTTGATATTATTAAATGTTAATTTTGCAGCAGAATGAAAATATTTCTAATAATTAATAATTTAGGAGGATATAGACAATAAATATTTGTATGAGTGAAATTGTTTGTATAGCTTTGTGTATACAGAGACAAGTCTAGACATTGTTTGTTGATGTTTTTTCAGTTGGTCCTCGTTAGGGGTCGACACAGTGATTAGGAAAACTGCACATTATTTTTAGAACAGGTTTTATACCGAATTTTCCTAACCCAGCCCTGACTTTTACTTGGGTTAGATCATTCACACAATGTACAACTGAGTTCTTGTGATTATATATACAGATTACACACCAATTTAATAAACATTTTGTGGAACTCAATCACTTATATTAATGGCAATGAATAAAATTATATTAATGTTGATGTGCTGCAGCATGAGTTCCTGATAGCAGGATATCACATCAGAGCTTTTGTGCATGTACACACCAGAACCCAGGGGCAGAACTTGGCACCATGTTGGCACATTCAAAACAAGTTGCATCTACAGAATATTGGATGAAGTGTTTATAGAGGATGAACTATAGCGTATGGGTTTACATTTTATTTTACACACACACACACACACACACACACACACACACACACACACACACACACACACAACACAACACACACACACACACACAACACAACACACACACCTGATGTGATTCATCCCAGCCATTCTCGTCACGCATTCCAAGCCGTGCTCTGTAGTACAGCAGAGTCTCACAGCAGGATGTGTCGCCCCCTGTCAGCACAGAGTGATACAGCGGCGTCAAACCACAACGATCCTTATAGTCTGGAGACACACCCAGGGACAGGAATGCCTACAGAGAGAGATTAGAAGATTAGAACACATCCACTGTTCCATTATGCAATAGATTGTGTGTGTGTGTGTGTGTGTGTGTGTGTGTGTGTGTGTGTGTGTGTGTGTGTGTGTGTGTGTGTGTGTGTGAGAGAGAGAGAGAGAGAATGTCTGTGTGTGTACCATCAGTGCAGTTTGATTGTGCACTCTAACAGCTTTATGCAGTGGTGTTAGTCCATCTCTTGCTCTGAAATCATGATGAGCTCCATTTAACAGCAGCACACGGATTCCATCAACACTCAGACCAGTGATCACGGCCAGCGTCAGGGGGGTCTCTAAGAGAGAGAGAAGAGGTGGGTGGGTGGGGGATGTTGTCTAATGATTTCAACTGATCCTGCGAGGATGCGTGCAGTCTGCCGCTCCCTTCTCACTACTACATTCAGTTCACAATTACTGTCTGTGAATATAAATACAGTGGAACCTTGCGGGATTGTGGCTAATCGTCTCCCATGCTCAGTCTGAGTGCATGTACATCACTCGTATAGGGCAGTGGTGGCTTGTAGGTTACTGATCAGAAGGTCGGAGGTTCAAGCTCCACCACTGCCACGTTGCTACTGTTGAACCCTTGAACAAGGCCTTTAAACCTGTCTGCCCCAGGGGGACTGTAACCCTGCACTCTGACCCCAGCTTCCTAACTGGGATATGTGAAAAAATCATTTCACTGTGCTGTAAGGTACATGTGATAAATAATTGTATTACTATTATTATTATAGTCAACATCTGTGGCGAGTGTATACTGTGTTTGCTAGAATATTGTGACCATGTGTGTATGTGCACGTAAAACAATTTCTTTGTGTGTCCAAGTGTAGTGACTGTTCTTTAGTAACTGTACTGTAACAACGGCCTCCGGGAAGAAAAACAGTTGAAAAGTCTGTAGCAGTGCGGGAGATCAATCTGTTTAATGACAACGCAACGTCACCTTTCTGTGAAAGGAGGCAAAACAAGTGACATTAGAGAGGTTCCTTGTCACACAAAAAGAAACAGATTCCAATAATCAGACAGAAAGCAGTGATTCCATTAGTGTGTGTGTGTGTGTGTGTGTTAAAGTCGTCCAACACAATAACCCCCTCCTTTGTTTTCAAAGTCAAAATGCAGGTTAATTTTTTTTTTTAATGTGTATCATTTTATGTGAATATTTGTGGGTTGTGGAACGAAACATCAGAGTTTCCATTATTTCCTATGGGGAAATTCGCTTATATAACCGCTTATAAATTCGCTTATATATAAGTTTTTTGAGTGTATAGAGTGTTTTGGATAATAAGCATATTTCCGGAATGAATTCTGCTCAAAGAGTTTCATCTTATCTTACATACTTTAATCTTCTATGATCTTTGATGTGTGTACAGAGACAATATAGAAAAATAAAAAATAAAGGTTGTAAGGAAGTAGGATGGATTGTTGATGTGAGTGATGAGTTTAACCCCCTCACCCCCACCATAGTCATTACTGCTACACTCCTCGCGTTACTCCTACTGTACCACCGGCTGCCATCAAAAGAGCTGTAACATGTTGCACTCAAAATTACTTGCACATTGTAATCTTGCACACTGGTGTGGTGTTGTGTCTGGCACTTTTTATAGTCTACTTTTTGCTCTGTTTTAAGTGTTTAACTGTACCACACTGTTAACAAAGACTCTCAACCTGTCTTGACACACTCTGCCTTGATGCACTCTGCCTTACCAAAACCTGGCTTAGACCAAATTAATATATTGGTCTGAATGAGTCTACACCATTAGGATATTTCTATAAGCATAAGCCCCGTCAAACTGGTCATGGAGTGGGTGTTGCAACTATCTAAAAACCAGGCCCAGGTTTAACTCATTCGAAGTGCTTATTATTAATGTTGCATTCACTGACATCTGTAATAAATCCCTGTTATATTTTGCCCTGGCCACCGTGGGGGCCCTATCCTGATTTTCTTAAAGAGTTTGGACATCTACTGTGTTGATAGTAGGAGACTTTAATATTAATGTAGATGATGCTAATGATGCTTTACGACCTTTATGAATATTAGAAAAGGTAGTGTCAACTCAAATACTGTATGCGCAGACATGGGATTAGTTTCCATTGTTATGATGATGGTGATAAACAGCCGAAATATCCAAGTTGTCTAGATTAACTGAGTATGTCCAAGATATAAAAGATTGGATGACTGATAATTTCTTTTACTAAATTCAGATAAGACAGATTAATTATTGGTCCAAAAACCAGCACACAACAGCTTTCACAATTCAGCCTGCACTTAGAAGGATGTACTGTTACTACCAGCTCAGCAGTAAAAGACCTGGGCGTAATATTAGACAGTAACTTGTCCTTTGAAAATCACATTTCAAATATCACAAAAACAGCCTTTTTCCATCTTAGAAATATTGCCAAGCTTAGGAACATCTTATCCGTATCTGATGCAGAAAAGCTAGTTCATGCATTCATGACCTCCAGACTGGACTATTGTAATGCATTACTAGGTGGTTGTCCTGCATCCTCAATAAACAAGCTTCAGTTAGTCCAAAATGCAGCCGCCTTTGATCCGCCACTAGATCCAGAAAATATGATCATATAACCCCAATATTATCATCCCTGCACTGGCTACCTGTTCAGTTTAGAATAAATTACAAAATAGTATTACTTACATACAAGGCTTTAAATGGTTTAGCTCCCACATACCTAACCAGTCTTCTGATACACTACAATCCACCACGCACCTTAAGATAACAAAACTCTGGACTTCTGGTAGTTCCCAGAATTTCAAAATCTACAAAAGGGGGCGGGGCATTTTCATATTTAGCTCCAAAGCTTTTCGCTGTTCGGGGCTTAGACACAGTCTACCAGTTTAAAAGTAGACTCATGACACATCTCTTTAATCTGGCACATGCATAATTCATTCCATAACCTCATACTCCAGTATATCGGTGCTGCTAATATCCTGAACAGCATCTTTGCAATTTTTTTTCTACTTGTTCTTCCTTTCGCTACCCATACCAAGGCATCTGGATGGTTTGGATCTACACATGCTGTTTCTGAGCTCCAAGTGATCCAGATCCCACTCTTTCCTCTGCACCTGCTGACTCATCCATGTGCTGAAGTGGACTCGATGATAACTTGGGCAACTTTTGTTAAACTGAACTTCCTGCAGCCTAACACGCATGATGTCGTTATGTTTTTCATATTTAGCTCCAAAGCTTTGGAATAGCCTTCCAGACAGTGTTCGGGGAGCAGACACGGTTTCCCAGTTCAAAAGTAGACTCAAGACGCATCTTTTTAATCTGGCATACACGTAACTCATCCCATAACCTCATACTCCAGTACAACTATGCTAATTCTTCCCATCTGTTCTGTATTTTTCTACCCATCCCGAGGCATCGGGAGATTGTGCCAGCTTCAGTAGACAAAGGCCGACCCTGCGAGTTTCTTTTCTAAAAAAATTTCTTTCATTATTGTGAAGCTGCTTTGAGACAATGACCATTGTTAAAAGCGTTATATAAATAAAATTTAATTGAATTTAATATAATTCCTGATATCCGGTATCACCCAGATGAGGATGGGTTCCCTGATTGAGTCTGCTTCCTCTCAAGGTTTCTTCCTATTGCCACCTCAGGGAGTTTTTCCCTCAACACCATCGCCCTAAGCTTGCTCATCAGGGACAATCTCACAATATTATTGTTATTATCTAAACACGTTTTTTCTCACTCATACACACTCCGACACATTTTCTTTTCATTTTGTGAAGCTGCTTTGAGACAATGACCATTGTTAAATGTACTATATAAATAAAATTTAATTGAACTGACTTGAATTGACCTCTTGTACAAAACTAGAACCATTAACTAGTACTCTTCTAATAAAAATGCCTGGTCATGCTGAACAAAAGCTAACTGTAATTATACAACAGTTAATTCTGACTGAGTAATCTGATTGGACGAGAGGCGTTATTCCATGAGTACTGATAATAGACAGTAACAAGACTGTGACATGTAACTATACAGTACAGTCATGGCCAAAAGTTTTGAGAATGACACAAATATTAGTTTTCACAAAGTTTGCTGCTAAACTGCTTTTAGATCTTTCTTTCAGTTGTTTCTGTGATGTACTGAAATATAATTACAAACACTTCATATGTTTCAAAGGCTTTTATCGACAATTACATGACACTTATGCAAAGAGTCAGTATTTGCAGTGTTGCCCCTTCTTTTTCAGGACCTCTGCAATTCGACTGGGCTCTCAACCAACTTCTGGGCAAATCCTGACTGATAGCAACCCGTCCTTTCATAATCACTTCTTGGAGTTTGTCAGAATTAGTGGGTTTTTGTTTGTCCACCCACCTCTTGAGGATTGACCACAAGTTCTCAATGGGATTAAGATCTGGGGAGTTTCCAGGCCATGGACCCAAAATTTCAACGTTTTGGTCCCCGAGCCACTTAGTTATCACTTTTGCCTTATGGCACTCCATCATGCTGGATGCATTGTTCTTCACCAAACTGTTTGGTGTTGGATTGTTGGAAGAAGTTGCTGTTGGACGGTGTTTTGATACCATTCTTTATTCATGGCTGTGTTTTTGGGCAAAATTGTGAGTGAGCCCACTCCCTTGGATGAGAAGCAACCCCCACACATGAATGGTCTCAGGATGCTTTACTGTTCGCATGACACAGGAGTGATGGTAGTGCTCACCTTTCCTTCTACGGACAAGCCTTTTTCCAGATGCCCCAAACAATCGGAAAGCAGCTTCATCGGAGAATATGACTTTGCCCCAGTCCTCAGCAGTCCATTCACCATTCTTTCTACAGAAGATCAATCTGACCCTGATGGTTTTTTTTTTAGAGAAGTGGCTTCTTTGCTGCCCTTCTTAACACCAGCCCATCTTCCAAAAGTCTTCGCCTTACTGTGCGTGCAGATGCGCTCACACCTGCCTGCTGCTATTCCTGAGCAAGCTATGCACTGGTGGCACTCCGATCCCACAGCTGAATCCTCTTTAGGAGACAATCCTGGCACTTGCTGGACTTTCTTGGACGCTCTGAAGCCTTCTTAACAAGAATTGAACCTCTTTCCTTGAAGTTCTTGATGATCCTATAAATTGTTGATTTAGGTGCAATCTTAGTAGCCACAATATTCTTGCCTGTGAAGCCATTTTTATGCAACGCAATGATGGCTGCACGCGTTTCTTTGCAGGTCACCATGGTTAACAATGGAAGAACAATGATTTCAAGCATCACCCTCCTTTTAACATGTCAAGTCTGCCATTCTAACCCAATCAGCCTGACATAATGATATCCAGCCTTGTGCTCATCAACATTCTCACCTGAGTTAACAAGACGATTAGTGAAATTATCTCAGCAGGTCCTTTAATGACAGCAATGAAATGCAGTGGAAAGGTTTTTTTGGGATTAAGTTAATTTTCATGGCAAAGAAGGACTATGCAATTCATCTGATTACTCTTCATAACATTCTGGAGGATATGCAAATTGCTATTATTAAAACTTAAGCAGCAACTTTTCCAATTGCCAATATTTATGTAATTATCAAAACTTTTGGCCATGACTGTATGTATGACTGGGCGTGTCCCAGGTGTTGTATTGTGGTTTTGCACCACAACAGCATGACCTAGAGTGTGATATTGTTTAAATACATCAAGGAGAAGAGAAATAATTAAAAAAAATGTAATGCAATATAATAATGAAGTCTCACCTCCGCTCTCTGGATCATGGTAGTTGGGATCCAGTCCTTTATCCAAAGCTTTACTGATCTTCTCCACTGCACTACTCTGAACATAGTCCAGGAATTTCTTTAGGTTAGCCTACAAACATACACACACACACACACACACACACACACACACACATAGATAGATAGATAGATAGAGAGAGAGAGAGAGAGAGAGAGAGAGAGTGAGATCACTTTATTCTTTATATAATGACTGAAGAAATAGAAGCCCAATGTTTAGGACAATATAATGTGCACTTAAAATTATTGGCACCCCTGAATTGTAGTAGGACCCACTCATAAAGCAGGTCACACTTTAGATCTAATAATATTCTTCGGATTAAGTATAAGAAATTCCACTGTCTGAAATTATCTCAGATCACTATCGTGTCTCAATTCAAGTGTGTGTCACAGTGATAATGTATGCACAGCGCCGCGCTACCGTATTAAACGTACATTCACAACAACCACCACACAGAGTTTTATCCGTAATCTCCCAGAGTTACCAACTTCGATTAGATCACTGTCTGACCCCACAGAACTCGATCAGGCGACTGAATATTTAGAGTCGACATTTCGTTGTACCTTAGATAATGTAGCTCCAGTTCATTCATTCATTCATTTTCTATACCGCTTAATCCTGTGTTCAGGGTCGCGGGGGACCTGGAGCCTATCCCAGGAGACTTCGCGCACTAGGCGGGGCGTAGCTCCAGTTAAAAGAAAAATTATTAGAAATAAGAAACTTGCTCCCTGGTAAAACGATCACATGCGCACTTTAAAACAGACCGCTCGGAAATTAGAACGTAAATGGCGTCAAACTAAATTGTTAGTATTTCAAATAGCATGGAAAGAGAGCATCCTGAACTATAGGAAAGCTCTTAGTGTAGCTAGATCAACATATCTCTCCACTTTTATAGAAAATAACTAAAATAATCCTAGATTTTTATTTAATACCGTAGCCAAATTAACCAGAAATAAGACCACTGTAGAAATTTCCAAAACAACATCATGCAATAGTGAGGACTTCATGAACTTTTTTAATAATACAATTGTATATATTAGGCATAAAATTGAGGCTTTGAAACCGAACAATGTAATTGATGCAGATGTTGACCTAGCCATGTCAGATCGGAACCTAGAATACTTTACTCCCCTTGAAGAGAATGAACTAATTTCACTCATCTCTTCTGCAAATTCATCAACCTGTATATTAGATCCTATACCGACACATTTTCTTAAACAGATAGTACCAGTAATAACAGAACCGCTGTTGAGAATAATTAATTCCTCACTCAGCATTGGTTATGTTCCAAAATCTTTTAAATTAGCAGTCATTAAAGCAATAATTAAGAAACCTGATCTCGACCCCTGTCAGCTGTCCAATTACAGGCCAATATCAAACCTCCCCTTTATCTCTAAGATCCTGGAAAAGATAGTTATGCTCATATCTACAGTACATAGAAATGGCATACATGAACTGTATTAGTGAGGATTTAGGCCACATCACAGCACAGAAACAGCACTCGTTAAAGTAGTAAATGACCTCCTATTGGCCTCTGATCAGGGTTGTGTAACTATGCTTGTATTACTCGACCTCAGTCCATCTTTCGACACCATTGATCATAGTATTATTCTTCACAGATTAGAAAATGTAGGAATAAAGGGTACAGCCCTCTCCTGGCTCAGATCCTATTTGACCGATCGTTATCAGTATGTAGACTTAAATGGTGAATTTTCTCCATGTTCTCTAGTTGCGTTCCGCAGGGTTCAGTTTTAGGCCCACTACTTTATTCCCTTTACATGCTTCCTCTGGGCAACATAATCCGTAAGCATGGTGTTAGTTTTCATTGTTATGCTGATGACACACAGTTATATGTTTCAACAAAACCTGATGAGAAAAACCAGCTTACTAAAGTTGAGCAATGTGTGCAGGACAAAAGAAATTGGATGCTAATTAACTTCCTTCTGCTTAATCCAGATAAGACAGAAGTTCTAGTCATAGGACCGCATACAGCTAAGAGTAAAATGTTAGATCACACTGTAACTTTAGATGGCCTTTCTGTTCCATCAAGTGCAACAGTAAAATACCTCGGTGTGATTATAGATTCCAGCCTTTCATTTAAAGCTCATGTAGATAATATTACCAGGATAGCATTCTTTCACCTCAGAAATATTTCCAAGATAAGAAATATATTGTCGCTAAATGATGCAGAAAAACTAGTTCATGCTTTTATCACTTCTAGCTTGGACTATTGTAATGCCTTACTGTCTGGTTGTTCAGCTAGGTGCATAAACAAGCTTCAGCTAGTCCAGAATGCAGCAGCGAAAGTCCTCACTAGAACCAGAAGATATGAGCACATCATCCCTATTTTATCTTCACTGCATTGGCTCCCTGTGAAAATTCGCATTGATTTTAAAATACTACTCTTGACATATAAAGCATTAAATGGTCTCGCACCGCAGTATCTGAGCGAACTGCTAGTGTCTTACGATCCGCCACGCCTACTTCGATCAAAGGATGCAGGCTGCTTGTCAGTACCGCGTATTATGAAAACTACAGCTGTGGGCAGAGCATTTTCTTACAAAGCCCCAAAATTATGGAATAGTCTTCCAAATAGTGTTCGGGACTCAGACACAGTCTCAGTGTTTAAGTATAGGCTAAAAACCTATTTATTTAGACAAGCATTTTTATAAATAGATTTGCCTTAGGTAAAGGAGCAGATATGGGGGATTCATGGACGTAGAGTATTATGGTGAACTGGTATGTTTAGATGCTGTCTTCCTCACTCTCATTCATCACTCAGGTTTGTCGACGGTAAGGTGATTGTTTGCTTTATACTTCAGGGACCCCTCATGTTTGTGTTTCCTTCTGGCTCTCCCTTTTAGTTATGATGTCATATTTAGTCCTGCCGGAGTCTCTGCTTGCACTCTACAGTAAATATACATTCACATTATACATTATGTGACTGTGACCATACCTAACTGCCATCTCTCCTCTTCTGCTCTTTCTCCCCCTCTTTCTCTTCCCTCTCTCCCCCTGTCTCCCCCTTTCACTCTTTCTCTCTCTCTGTCGTGGTACACATGTAATTCCTGAGCTGCCAGTTATCCAGACTCCCTCTGCCCTCTGGACCTGTCTGACCCATCCTGGTGCCCGGCGTTTGGTTGGAGATCTCATCACATGGATGCCCCGTGTGTCTCTTTGGGATGCGTCTGGGGATGATTCTCTCTACCTAGAAGACGGTTCTGGCCTCGACTGGTGTGACATTTTGATTCATACACATTCACATTCCATACAAACGTAAATAATTCTTTTGATTGTGTAAAGCTTCTTTGAGACAATGACAATTGTTAAAAGCGCTATACAAATAAATTTGATTTAATTGAATTCTATGCCATTTCTTATTTTCTGCAAATGTGAGCAGTCACTCTAGTGAACAGTTTATTTTAGACAAATCATCTGTGACATAGAACTTCAATCTAGGACACAAAATCAGCAAAACTTTATTCAAAAAATTTTTACAAGTGAAATGGTAAATAAGAAACAACTAAAAGGCTTGTGTGTATGTGGTAGTCAATACCTTGGTGTGTAACTTGGCCAGATGCTTCTCATCCAGGTTGGTCTGTTTATAAACCCGACTTTTGTATCTGAACTGTGAGAGACACAGGACATTAATCAGACTTCTGATAGTGTGATGGATAGTTGTTGTTATAGCAGCTTATCACTTTTGGTGAAATTATGTCATAAAATTCTTTCTGAGAAGTTTCAAGCATTAGCATTAGCAACCAGGGCATCATGGGTAATGTGGATTAAAGATCTTATGGTGATGGAGATGTTTTCTGAGCAGTGTCATGAATGTAGTTTAACATATCTTCATGAATTTCTAGAAGTTTAGTTCAGGTACAGTACCTCCAGGTAAGGCACACCCTTCTCAAGGGATTGTGGAAATTGTCGCAGTGTTCGTTCTTCCTCCAGGAAGCGGGCATGGTGTCCCTCTGAGGCGGGCTGGAACAAGCCATAATTATACACATCCCACAAAGACTCGCTGAGGGAACATACCACCTGCTGCTTCACACTCCACACGGTTGCATCAGGATCGAACCGTAAGCACTTCTGTACACATATGTACAAAAACCCACAGAAACACACAGAATTCTACATGTGATAAAGAGGCTCAAATACAGAGGCCACATACCTCAAACAGACATTTTCTATGATTTTGTAGTGTTGCAGGAAGCAAGATTTCTGGTTACTGAAAGATTCTTATTATAGAACCTGCTGCAGTGTGCTTTAGTTTTCTATATTGGATTCTTCTCCACTGGTAAGGTTTTACTTTTGTACTTTTTTTGAAACACGATTGGTTTTTACTGTATACTGTACCTAGCTGGCACCTTTTTGTTGTTTGGTAGTGTTGATTGCAGTGTGATTGAAGTAGGTCTAAAGCAATTTGTTCTCAATTTGTTCTCAGGTAATTAATCAAGAGTAGTTTCAGGCTTCCTTAAGGTGTGAATTGTGGGCAGGGTTTAGCTACATATACTGTATTGAAGGTGGCTCTGCTACAGACACAAGTGTCTGTAGCGGTTAATAAGCATATCCTGCAACAAAGTTAGTCAAGAATCTAGATAGCAAGTGCACAGAGAATTGACTCAAACTCTTGTTTGCCAAGAAATTACAAATGTTATAGACAATTACCTCAGTCTAGCATGTGTCTTCAACCTATCTCTGTCAGTTCTCACAGACCAAGATGCTTTTACTCACACAGCAGAGGCAGATCTCCCAGAAACCTCATCTACCCTCCAATACTGTCTCATTGCCCTGCACTGGTGGTAGGTGGGCTCTGGAACTGCCAATCTGCTGTAAAGAAAGCAGATTTTATCTCTGCCCTAGCTAGTCATTACTCTTTTGACTTTCTGGCACTAACTGAGACCTGGATATCTCCTCAGAACTGCCCAATCCTCTGCCTATGTATTCTCTCACTCTCCACGAGAAACTGGTAGAGGTGGTGGTACGGGTCTCCTGTTGTCCAAGAGATGGTCCTTCTTGCCAATCCCCCTGTATCATCTCAGTTTTTAATCATTTGAATTTCATGCAGTTAAGGTAACCTCTCCAATTAACATCCACATCTTAGTTATTTACCATCCTCCTGGCTCTCTAGGAAACTTTCTAGATGAAATGGACATTCTTCTTAGTCTTTTCCCTCTGCTAACACTCCTCTCACTGTTCTAGGAGATTTCAACCTTCCATCTGACGAACTCCAATCCACTTTCCTTCTCCCTCTCCTTAACTCCTTCTCTTTAACTACCTGTCCCAGGTAAATTCTCGGCGTGAGAATTCTCCTACAACTTCAACCCCGCGTGTTTCTCTGCCCAGGTCCAACACACCAAGGACGCAGCCCGCCCAGGTTTCCTTCCCCCCGGCGCCGGGATACCACGAGGCCTGGATACAGCAGGAGTGGAAGACGCGCGCCAAGTTCCGGGCGAGGACCTCTCCCCCTCCACCACCACCCGTCTTCGAGATCTCGACCCGAAACCACTTCGATCCTCTCCACGAGACGACACACGACGCGATGGTCATCGGAGACTCCATCGTCCGGCACGTGTGTGCTACCACGGCTAAAGGTAAGGTGCACACACGCTGTTTACCTGGTGCACGTGTTCTTGATGTTGCTGCACAGGTGCCTGCGGCCCTGAAGAAGAACATTCGAGCTGTGGTTCTTCATGCCGGCACGAACGACACCAGGCTGAGGCAGACGGAGATCCTAAAGAAGGACTTCAGGACCCTGGTCGAGAAGGTCACCCACGACAAGGATTATCGTCTCCTGACCGCTTCCCACATTTCAGCGAGGAATCGAGAAGTTCAGTAGATTATTTGTCTGTAATGCAAATGTTTACAATCTTGGTGTCAACAGCAGAAATTACCCTTTGTTGATAACTGGAATGTTTTCTGGGAGCGTCCTAGGCTCTACCACACCGATGGTCTGCACCCTAGCAGAGATGGAGCAGCGGTCCTTTCTGATAACATCTCCAGGACACTACGAACCATCTGACTGGCGGAAAGTCATACTGTAGATTCCAATCACATTAGCCACATTACAACTCACCATACTGATAGACACACACATATAGCTTGTCCTATAGAAATTGTGTCTGTTTCCCGAATAGTGAGAAAAAAGAATAAATCTGTTAAATTTGCCCGAAACAATCTGATAACCATAAAACCAGAAAAAGGCCAAATAAGTAATCAAAATATACCTCTACAGTTTGGACTTCTCAACATTAGATCCCTTGTGCCTAAAGCACTTATTATTAATGAAATGATTTCAGATTATTGCCTTGACGCACTCTGCCTCACCGAAACCTGGATTAAACCAAATGAATATATTGGTCTGAATGAGTCTACTCCGTCAGGATATTTCTATAAGCACGAGCCCCGTCTAACTGGTCGCGGTGGTGGTGTCGCCATATCTACAATGATGTACTCACTGTTACTCAGAAAATAAGGCCCAGGTTTAATTCATTTGGAGTGCTTATCATTAATGTTGCACTCAATGAAATGCGTAATAAACCCTTGCTATATTTTACCCTGGCCACCGTGTATAGACCCCCAGGGCCATATGTCGATTTTCTAAAAGAATTTGGACATCTGCTATAAGACCTATTGGTTAACTCTGACAAAGTGTTGATAGTAGGAGACTTTAACATTCATGTAGATGATGCTAACGACGCTTTAGCACTCACATTTATGGATTTACTAAATTCCTTTGGAGTTAAACTAAATATAATTGGAGCAACCCACCGCTTTAATCATACACTAGATTTAATTATATCCCATGGTACAGATGTCTCTAATATAGAGATCTTGCCTCAAAGTGACGATATCACAGATCATCACCTCCTGATATATACTCTACCCGTAGAACAGATTAGCTGTGTCTCCCCTCGTTATCAATTTGTTAGAAATATGAATCCGACTACTAAAGACAGATTCACAAGTAATCTGCCGGATCTGTCCCAATTTCTTATTAGACCCCTAAATGCAGATGATCTAGATGAAGTGACTAGCAGCAGGGCACTATTTTTACCAGTACATTAGACACTGTTGCTCCCATCAGATTAAAAAAAAGTCAGAGATAAAACACTTGCACCATGGTACAACAGTCATACTCACGCCCTAAAGAGAGCAACCCATAACCTCGAGCGAAAATGGAGGAAAACTAAATTAGAAATTTTTCGAATTGCATATAAAGACAGTATGTGCAGCTATAGACAAGCTCTAAAAACTGCTAGGACCGAGCATCTTAGCCTTGGCCCATCTCCATCTTAGTGGAGAGCCACTTCTAAACATTATTAATTCTTCATTATATCTAGGTCACGTCCCCAAACCTTTCAAGTTGGCAGTTATTAAGCCGCTTCTTAAAAAATCTAATTTGGACGCGAATGAAATAAATTACAGACCGATTTCAAACGATCCGTTCATATAAAAAATATTAGAAAAGTCGTATCAGCTCAAATATGGACATTCCTGCAGGAAACCAACATCCTCGAAGAATTTCAGTCAGGTTTCAGGCCCCATAATAGTACAAAAACTGCACTAGTTAAGATTGCAAACGACTTGATATTAGCTTCAGACCAAGACTGCATCTCAATACTAGTCCTACTTGATCTTAGTGCTGCATTCGACACTGTAGATCATAATATTCTCATAGATCGCTTACAAAATCACATAGGTATTCAGGGACAGGCATTAAAATGGTTTAGATCATAGCTGTCTGATCGATACCATTTTGTATATTGAATGGAGAACTGTCTGGTGTAATGCCAGTGAAAAATGGGGTCCCACAAGGGTCAGTTTTAGGACCTCTGCTGTTCTCAATATACATGCTTCCCTTGGGTAACATCATTAGAAGACATGGGATTAGTTTCCATTGTTATGCTGATGATACTCAATTATATATCTCAACAAAACCAGACGAAATACCCAAGTTGTCTAGATTAACTGAGTGTGTCCAGGACATAAAAGATTAGATGACCAATAAATTTCTTTTACTAAATTCAGATAAGACAGAGATATTACTTAGCGGCCCAAAAAGCAGCACACATCAGCTTTCACAATTCAGCTTGCGTTTAGAAGGATGTACTGTTACTACCAGCTCGACAGTAAAAGACCTGGGTGTAATATTAGACAGTAACTTATCCTTTGAAAATCACATTTCAAATATTACAAAAACAGCCTTTTTCCATCTTAAAAATATTGCCAAACTTAGGAGCATCTTATCAGTACCTGATGCAGAAATGTCTCTGTGTCAGATAACTCCTATTTAAGTGATTTCTTGATTGAAACAGGTGTGGCAGTAATCAGGCCTGGGGGTGACTACAGAAATTGAACTCAGGTATGATAAACCACAGTTAAGTTATTTTTTATCAATGGGGGCAATCACTTTTTCACACAGGGCCGTGTAGATTTGGTGTTTTTTTTTCTCCCTTAATAACGTAAACCTTCATTTAAAAACTGCATTTTGTGTTCAATTATGTTATCTTTGACTAATAGTTAACGGTTTTTGATGAGCAGAAACATTTAAGTGTGACAAACATGCAAAAGAATAAGAAATCAGGAAGGGGGCAGATAGTTTTTAGAGTTCAATTTCTGTAGGAGTAGACCAACAGAAATTGAACTAGCTTTTGAGGTGCTTTTGAAGTAGACCAAAAGCACCTCAAAAGCTAGACATCATGCCAAGATCCAAAGAAATTCAGGAACAAATGAGAACAAAAGTAATTGAGATCTATCAGTCTGGTAAAGGTTATAAAGCCATTTCTAAAGCTTTAGGACTCCAGCGAACCACAGTGAGAGCCATTATCCACAAATGGCAAAAACATGGAACAGTGGTGAACCTTCCCAGGAGTGGCTGGCTGGCCAAAATTACCCCAAGAGCGCAGAGAGTTGAACTTTTTGGAAGGTGCGTGTCCCGTTACATCTGGCGTAAAAGTAACACAGCATTTCAGAAAAAGAACATCATACCAACAGCAAAATATGGTGGTGGTAGTGTGATGGTCTGGGGTTGTTTTGCTGCTTCAGGACCTGGAAGGCTTGCTGTGATAGATGGAACCATGAATTCTACTGTCTACCAAAAAATCCTGAAGGAGAATGTCCGGCCATCTGTTCGTCAACTCAAGCTGAAGCAATCTTGGGTGCTGCAGCAGGACAATGACCCAAAACACACCAGCAAATCTACCTCTGAATGGCTGAAGAAAAACAAAATGAAGACTTTGGAGTGGCCTAGTCAAAGTCCTGACCTGAATCCTATTGAGATGTTGTGGCATAAAAAGGCGGTTCATGCGACAAAACCCTCAAATAAAGCTGAATTACAACAATTCTGCAAAGATGAGTGGGCCAAAATTCCTCCAGAGCACTGTAAAAGACTCGTTGCAAGTTATCGCAAATGCTGATTGCAGTTATTGCTGCTAAGGGTGGCCCAAGCAGTTATTAGGTTCAGGGGGCAATTACTTTTTCACACTACTTTTTCATGTAGGTTTGGATTTTTTTCTCCCTAAATAATAAAACCCCTCATTTAAAAACTGCATTTTGTGTTTACTTGTGTTATCTTTGACTAATAGTTAAATGTGTTTGATGATCAGAAACATTTTGTGTGACAAACATGCAAAAGAATAAGAAATCAGGAGGTGGGCAAATAGTTTTTCACACCACTGTATGGAATTGAATTGAATTGAATTAACTCTAAACAGCTGCCCTCCCACACACAAAGCAGGGAATTCTCTCGATCTCACTTTTTGCCACCCTTGCCCAGTCACGGATATCACTACTATTCCTCTTCATGAATCTGATTATTGTCATGCACACTCAATCCACGACCGGCACTAGGACCCGGAAGTAGAGCGGTCGTGAATCAGGAAGTATAAAAGGAGTAAATAAACCATAGTAGAACCCTCAGTCATTGAGTTCGGCCCATGTCGGTTCATGCTGCGATCAACCAAGCCGTGAGTACTCACCAATTCTGGGTTATTGCTTTCTGCTATTGCGTGTGCATTTACGGGACGCGGGTTAAATTTGTGTTTTTCCCTTGCTCACCTTTTGTGAGAGTCCTTAAACTAAATCGCGGGGATATCCTACCTACTCACTTCTCTCCGCGTTTGGGTTCACCATCCACGCTACATTGGGCTAACCGCTAAAGCTACGTCTTCTGGTCCCTCAGGTTAGTACATCCGTGACAGAATGACTGAGCCATCCGCGGTGAACCCAGCGGATCATGCGCGTCTCTGCAGCGTTGTGGATCAGCATGCCGCGCTAATCAATCAGCTAACCGGAGAGCTCGCTTCTCTGCGGCGCGAGGTTGCCGAGCTCCGGCGGGAGAATGCGGTTCTCCGCGCGGCTGTTGATGGCGCGGCTGCCCGGTCGCACGCCGCGGGGACCGCGGCGCCGCCTCATCCCCCCTCCCCCCCTCCTTCTGATGTTTTTCTTTCTCTCCCAGAGAAATGGAATGGCACGGACGGGAAATGTATGCCCAGTCATACAATGAATTCATGAATTTGAACACCCTGCGGGCGAAGTGGAGACCGACTCAAAGCTTTACCATCTGCGGCAGGGAGGATTGTCCGTGAGTCGCTATACAGCTGAATTTCGCACGCTCGCCGTCCAGACCACCTGGGGAGATGCAGCGCTCCGGACATCCTACTATGAGGGGTTGGCCTCCAGGATCAAAGATGAACTAGCCGGGCGAGAGCTCCCTGCTACAATGGAGGGGCTAATCCAGCTAGCCCTGCTGATCGACCAGCGCCTCCTCTCTCGCCCGAGACCAGCCCCTAGAACCCTGCCGCCAGCACCTACCTTCACCTTCACCCCCCCACGACCATCTACTTCCGCCACCTATGCCACACCTGGACATGTCGGTTCTCCACTTCCTGCCGTGGTTGACACAGGAGCCGGGGAACCCATGCAACTAGGACGCGCCTCCCTGACCGTATCGGAGCGCGCACACCGATTTAAAGAGGGCCTGTGTGCCTATTGTGGCTCCGCTGAACATCACCGGGCGATCTGTCCTCTACGCCCGGGAAACGCCCAGCCCCGGTGAACGGAGGGAGAGATTCACCGGGTCCTCTTCAGATCTCCACCACCATCGACAACACGCTCGTCTTACGGTTCAGGTATCCCTCCAAATTGGCCACAAACGAGTTCGAAGTACCGCATTCGTCGACTCCGGGGCAGCGGGTAACTTCATTGACTCATCCTATGCCAAAGAATTGGGGGTAAAAATCGAGGCGTTATCCCAGCCCATTCGAATCACATCGGTGGACGGTCGCCCCCTCTCATCTAGCCCCATCACCCCCCAAACCCAACTCATCACTCAAATCATTGACCAACACCAAGAACAACTCCGATTTCACCTCACTTCCGTATCATCACCACCTATCATTCTGGGATATCCATGGCTCCTCCAGCATGACCCTCTCATCTCCTGGACTCAGAACCGGATTCTACAGTGGGGCGCGACCTGTAACGAACTCTGCCTGTGGGCTTCGGCTGGGACGTGCTCTAGGGAGTCCGAGGCCCCCGACGTTGACACCAACGCCATCCCAACCATGTATCGGGACCTGGCTGAGGTCTTCTGCAGAAGATGCGCCACCCACCTTCCACCTCATCGCCCCTACGACCTGGCGATCGACCTCCAGCCGGGTTCTATACCGCCCCGCGGCCACCTATACTCTCTCTCCACCACCGAGACGCAGGCGATGGAGGAGTATGTGACAAACGCCCTTCGCCAAGGTACCATCCGATCCTCCTCGTCGCCTGCCGCCGCGGGGTTCTTCTTCGTGAAGAAAAAAGGAGGAGAACTTCGTCCATGTGTCGATTATCTGGGGCTCAATAACATCACCATAAAGAGCCGACACCTGTTGCCTCTTACCAACTCTGCCCTGAACGCCCTCTCTGGCGCCACCATTTTCACAAAGTTGGACCTGCGGAGCGCCTACAACTTGGTGCGCATCAGAGAGGGCGATGAGTGGAAGACGGCTTTCATCACACCCACGGGACACTACGAAAGTCTGGTAATACCATTTGGCCTTTGCAATGACCCCGCCGCCTTCCAACATTTCATAAATGACATTCTTCGGGACATGTTAGGGCGGTGGGCATTCGCATACCTTGACGACAATCTCATTTATTCATGAACTGTTGAAGAACACACCCAGCACGTCAGAGCGGTTTTAAAGAGATTACACGCCCACCAACTGTACTGTAAGTTGGAAAAGTGCGCTTTGCACGAGCGCTCCACCACGTTCCTGGGTTTTGTCATCTCGCCCCAGGGTGTGGCCATGGACCCGCAGAAACTCGAAGTTGTGCGTCATTGGCCCCTACCCAAGACCCTTAAGCAACGTCAACGGTTTCTCGGGTTTGCGAACTTCTACCGTCGCTTTATCCGGGACTACAGTATGGTTGCTGCCCCCCTAACCACTCTGACCCAACCCTCACCTTCTCCCTTCACATTAGACTCTGCCGCCATCTCAGCCTTCCAGAGACTCTGTCAATGTTTCACCACCGCACCAATCCTTCTTCACCCAGACTCAAGCAAACCATTCATTGTGGAGGTGGACGCCTCAGATGTGGGCGCTGGGGCTGTTCTCTCCCAGCGAGGCCCAGACCAAAAACTACACCCCTGTAGTTTTTTCTCCAAACAATTTAACACCACTCAGCAGCGATACGGGGTAGGGGACCGCGAGCTGCTGGCCATAAAGTGGGCTTTGGAGGAATGGCGTCACTGGCTCCAGGGCACCAGAGAGCCATTCATCGTCTGGACCGATCATCAAAATCTCATCACTATCCGCAATTTAAAACAGCTGAATCCGAGACAGGCGCGATGGGCACTATTTTTCGAACATTATAATTTCCATCTGTCATACCGCCCTGGTTCAAAAAACACCAAGGCCGATGCCCTCTCCCGTCAACACGAAGAGGACATCACCCGGGCAGAGCCCGCGCCTGTCCTTCCACCATCTAAGATCATCGCACCTCTCCGCTGGGACCTGGACACAAGGGTCCGCCAGGCACAGGCCACGGAGAACAAACCGGCAGGTGCGCCGCTTGGACGCCTCTACGTGCCCCCTCCCATGAGACAGGAAGTCATTCAGTGGGGCCACGCCTCACCCCTCTCCGGACATCCAGGAAGCAGACACACGACCCAATTCATCCGGCGCGCTTTCTGGTGGCCCTCCATGACTCGGGACATCGAGGAATTCATCCAGGCGTGCCCAGTTTGCGCGAGGGCGAAGGACACCAACCAGCCGACACCGGGGGAACTTCAACCACTTCCTGTTCCTCGTCGGCCCTGGTCGCACATTGCCGTCGATTTCATCACGGGCCTGCCGGAATCCGAAGGAAAAAACACCATCTTAACCATCGTCGATCGTTTCTCCAAAGCCATGCACCTGATGGCCCTAACCGGACTCCCGTCAGCCAAGGACACTGTAGAACTGATATTAGAGCACGTAGTCCCCCTGCATGGGTTCCTCAAAGACATCGTCTCAGACAGGGGGCCACAGTTCACTGCCCGGTTCTGGAAGGCCTTCTGCCGTCTGATCCATTCCACCTGTAGCCTATCTTCTGGGTACCATCCCCAGACCAATGGTCAGACGGAGTCTGAACCAACAACTGGACCGCTATCTAAGGTGTTTTGTGGCAGATCGTCAGCGCTCCTGGGCTCGCTACCTCCTATGGGCTGAGTTGTCCCACAACCTGCACGTCTCATCTGCCACCAATCTCAGTCCGTTTGAGGTATGCCACGGTTTCCAACCTCCGATGTTCGAACACCAAGAACCGGAGGTTGATGTACCCTCAGCCCAACAGTTGGTCCGCAGGTGTCGGCAGCTCTGGACGTTGGCGAACCAAGCCATCCGACGAGCCAACACACGTTACACTACTCAACATCGCCGTCGACACCCCCCGGGACAGTTGTACAACGTAGGTGACAAGGTATGGCTATCCACAAGGAACCTCCATCTACACACCGAATCCAAGAAACTGTCACCCAGATTCATCGGACCATACCGCATCCATCTCAAAATCAATCCTGTCACCTACCGGCTCCAGCTGCCTGCGGCGCCCCGAATCCACCCCGTATTCCACACATCCCAACTAAAACCCTTCATCACTTCACCCATGGTTCCACCCACCCCCCTGCTCCTCCTCACCGAATCATTGACAGCGGTCCCGCCTACACCGTGCGACAGATCCTCGACTCGCGCCCTCGGGGCAGAGGTACTCAGTACCTGGTTGATTGGGAGGGCTATGGCCCCGAGGAGCGGTCTTGGGTCCCAGCACGTTTCATCGTCGAGAACTAATTCGGGACTACCGTCACAGGGTATCCTCCATCCCAGGAGGCAGTCCTGGACGGGGGGGGTACTGTCATGCACACTCAATCCACGACCGGCACTAGGACCCGGAAGTAGAGCAGTCATGAATCAGGAAGTATAAAAGGAGTAAATAAACCATAGTAGAACGCTCAGTCATTGAGTTCGGCCCATGTCGGTTCGTGCTGCGATCAACCAAACCGTGAGTACTCACCAATTCTGGGTTATTGCTTTCTGCTATTGTGTGTGCATTTACAGGACGCGGGTTAAATTTGTGTTTTTCCCTTGCTCACCCTTTGTGAGAGTCCTTAAACTAAATCGCGGGGATATCCTACCTACTCGCTTCTCTCCGCGTTTGGGTTCACCATCCACGCTACATTGGGCTAACCGCTAAAGCTACGTCTTCTGATCCCTCAGGTTAGTACATCCGTGACAATTATTACTGGTATCCTTCACCATAACCCTTCCTATTCTATGTAAACCTAACCACCAAAATTTCTCTTTTTCTCACAGAAACCTTCACTCTGTCTCCCCCTCCTCTGTGTCTTCATGCACCCTATCATCCCTCCCAGACCCAGACTCCTTCTCCTCTCTACCACTAGAGACTACGACTGAAACTTTCCTCTCCTCTCTCTCCTCTTCCATAGATCTCCTTTGCCCGCTGTCATCTAAACCAAGGAAGAAGTCTTGTCCTAACCCTTGGCTATCTGATGGAACACACAACAACAGGAGAGAATTAAGAACTGCAGAGAGAAAATGGAAGAAATCGCAACTTGATGCAGATCTCATCTCTTACCAGACTCTTCTCTCCAAATTCTCATGTGACATGACTTCTGCCAAAACTACCTTCTTCAGAGAAAAGCTGGGAGCCTCTGCACATGATTGTGGCAAACTCTACAACATCTTCTCCTCACTACTCAACCCACCGACTCCTCCTGCCCCTTCCTCTCTGACTGTTGATGATGGGAAAATTGCAGCAATCCGCCAATCCTTTGGTCCCAACCAAACTCCTACGGCAGAGCCTCAGGACCTTCCCTCCTTTAGCAGAATTCTCCAACCTGTCATCTGATGAGATTCAGCAGATCATCTCGCCATCTACCCCCACCACCTGTTCAGTAGACCCAATCCCCTCCACAATGCTCCAGGCAATCTCACAAGATCTCCTTCCCTTCACCAAAACCATCATCAACCATTCCATATCAACGGGTCATGTTCCTGCTGCTTTTAAGAAAGCAAGGGTTATTCCCATCCTCATAAAACCTTGCCTGGACCCATCAGAAGTTAACAACTATCGCCCAGCATCACTTCTCTCTTTTATTCCCAAAATTCTCGAAAGAGCTGTTTATAACCAAATGTCTCTTCATCTCTCACAGAACAACCTTAATGATCCCAACCAATCTGGATTCAAAGTGGCACATTCCACAGAGACGGCCCTTCTGTCAGTCACTGAGAAGTTCCATGCTGGTAGATCTGTTAAACTTTCATCTGTTCTCATGCTCCTGGACCTGTCAGCTGCATTTGACACGGTGAACCACAAGATTCTATTATCTATTCTTACAAGCCTTGGAATTTGTGGAACAGCATGGCAATGGTTTGCTTCTTACCTAGAAGATAGGTCATATGAGGTAACTTGGAGGGGATCTACATCTGCCCCACGTAGACTCTCTACTGGTGTCCCACAGGGCTCAGTAGTTGGTCCTCTTCTCTTCTCCCTCTATACCCGGTCTCTTGGTGAAATCATATCATCACATGGATTTTCATTCCATTGTTATGCAGATGACACCCAACTTACTCTCTCCTTTCTTCCCTCTGACACCGCACCCGGCGTGAGGTTTCCACCCGGATCTTAGCATGTCTGGCAGACATCTCATCCTGGATGGCTGCACATCAGCTGACGCTCAATCTGAGTAAAACTGAACTGTTGTTCATCCCTTGTGACTCATCCCCAGGTCAAGACCTTGTGAAATACCTGGACAACAACCAAATCACTCCTTCAACCACCGCCCGTAATCTTGGGGTAACCGTGGACAATCATCTGTCATTTCCCCCCCACATCGCTAACCTCACTCGCTCTTGTAGATTTCTTCCTTACAATATCAGAAGAATTCGCCCATTTCTTTCTTCACAGGCTACTCAGGTGCTTGTTCAGTCCCTTGTTATTTCAAGACTGGACTACTGCAACTCACTCCTGGCAGGCCTGCCTCTATCCACGATTCATCCTCTACAGCTGATCCAGAATGCAGCAGCACGTCTCGTTTTTAACCTTCCCAAATTCTCCCACACTACCCCACTCCTCCGCTCCCTGCACTGGCTTCTTGTAGCTGCCTGCATCAAAGTCAAAATATTGATGCTTGCCTACAAAGCTAAAAATGGCCCAGCACCTACTTACCTCTCTGCTCTAATCACACCACGCACTACACGACGTTCCCTCCGATCCTCCAGCACTGCTCGCCTCATCCCACCATCTTTCAGGAATCGAGAGCGGCATTCATCCAGGCTCTTTTCTGTCTTTAAACAACGACTCTAGACACATCTGTTTCTCCAGTACTTGGACTATCACCCCCCCCCCCACCAAAAAAAAAAAAAAAACTCTTCCCATTTGTGTTGGACTCATGGCACTTAGTTATTAACCTAGTTAATCCAGTGTAAGTATGTATCCAGTGATGTGAACTTTAAAGCACTTTTTGTAAGTCGCTCTGGATAAGAGCGTCTGCCAAATGCCTAAATGTAAATGTAAATGTGTTAGAGTGTTTTTGTGACCTGCTGCTTGTTCCAGATGATAGAGATCTACTGCAAAAGATTAGACAAGTGTTGCTTGGATAGGATTTGATTTAATAGACCATTAACACAGAGAATATTCACACCCAAAAATAATAAAATGGTGTCACACTGGATTCTTTAAATCCTCTCGGCTTTAACTCACTCACTTAAACTAACCATAACTTTCAGACAGTATACTTATCAATTCATCCGTATTCATTTACAACTAAGTGAAAGTGCTTACTAACGAAAGTGCTTTCCAGAATTTAATATGATGTTACACTGGGTTATTAGGTTACTAACTAAGTACCATCAATCAAACACTGTTGGGAAGGTTTTTTTTTTAGCTGGGGGGTGGAGGGGGATTCAGCACCTCCATCCATCCATCCATCCATTTTCTTCCGCTTATCCGAAGTCGGGTTGCGGGGGCAGCAGCTTCAGCAGGGATACCCAGACTTCCCTCTCCCTGGCCATTTCTTCCAGCTCTTCCGGGGGGATCCCAAGGCGTTCCCAGGCCAGCCGAGAGACATAGTCTCTCCAGCGTGTCCTGGGTCTTCCCCTGGGTCTCTTTCCGGTGGGGCGTGTCTGGAACACCTCACAAGGGAGGCGTCCAGGGGGCATCCTAAATAGATGTCCAAGCCACCTCATCTGACTCCTCTCGATGCGGAGGAGCAGCGGCTCTACTCTGAGCCCCTCCCGGATGACTGAGCTTCTCACCCTATCTCTAAGGGAGAGCCCAGACAGCCTGCGGAGGAAACTCATTTCGCCGCTTGTTTTCGCGGTCTTGTTCTTTCGGTCACTACACACAGCTCATGACCATAGGTGAGGGTAGGAACGTAGATCGACCGGTAAATTGAGAGCTTTGCCTTTTGGCTCAGCACCTTCTTCACCATGACGGACCGATACAGAGCCCGCATCACTGCAGATGCTACCCCGATCCGCCGGTCGATCTCCCGTTCTATTTTACCCTCACTCTTGAACAAGACCCCGAGATACTTAAACTACTCCACTTGGGGCAGGATCTCACTCCCAACCCTGAGAGGGCACTCCACCCTTTTCCGGCTGAGGACCATGGCCTCAGATTTGGTGCTGATTCTCAACCCAGCCACTTCATACTCGGCTGCGAACCGATCCAGTGAGAGCTGTAGGTCACAGGATGATGAGGCCAACAGAACAACGTCATCTGCAAAAAGCAGTGACCCAATCCTGAGCCCACCAAACTGTACCCCCTCAACGCCCTGGCTGCGCCTAGAAATCCTGTCCATAAAAATTATGAACAGGATCGGTGACAAAGGGCAGCCCTGTCGGAGTCCTACTCTCACCGGAAACAGGTCCGACTCTCTACCGGCAATGCGGACCAAGCTCCGACACCGGTTGTACAGGGACCGGACAGCCCTTAACAGGGAATCTGATATAATAATAAGAATAATACATTTTATTTAATGGCGCCTTTCATGGCACTCAAGGACACCTTACAGTCAAAGTATAAGAACAATGATTTAAAAACAAAACGGACAGAAAAACTGCATTACATAAAAGCTTGTTTGAACAAACAGGTTTTTAGACGAGATTTAAAAACTGGGAGACTTGGACTGTTTCGGACCTCAACAGGAAGGCGGTTCCAGAAAAAAGGTGCTGCATAACCAAAGGCTCGAGACCCCATAGAAACTGTCCGTGTACGTGGACGGACGAGTGTAATTGCAGAAGCAGACCTTAAATCACGTGACGGGATATGTATATAAAAAAGGTCCAAATGATATGAAGGTGCCAAGTTGTTTAGTGCTTTGTAGGTTAAAAGTAGAACCTTAAAATCTACATGGTATTTAACAGGGAGCCAGTGCAGATTTTGCAAAACGGGAGTGATGTGTTGAAAACTAGAAGTTTTGGATATGACCCGAGCAGCAGCATTTTGTACTAACTGCAATTTATGAAGTATTTTTGAAGGAAGCCCATAAAATAAAGCATTGCAATAATCAATTCTCGATGTAACAAGAGCATGCACAAGAATAGCCGTACTCTTCGTTGAAAGGGGGGGACGTAAACGATTGATATTCCTAATATGAAAGAATGCTGAGCGGGTAACACTATTAATATGGTCTTCGAATGGCAGTGTTTGATCAAAGATGACTCCCAAACTTTTGACCTGGTTGGATAAAGGAACATTAAGATTGTCAATTAAAACAGAAGAAATGTTTGCCTTTCCTAATGTTGATTTTGTGCCGACAAGAAGAATTTCAGTTTTACTATTGTTCAATTTAAGAAAATTGCTTGAAAACCAAGCCTTTAACTCTTCAAGGCACTCAACAAGAGCAGAAGGGAGAGAGATCAAGGTTTAGAGGAGAGATAGAGTTGGGTATCGTTTGCATAACAGTGAAATTGAATGCCATATTTCCTAAATATGCTCCCTATTGGAGGAAGATAGATAAGAAACAGGAGAGGTCCTAGCACGGAGCCCTGAGGGACACCAGTGACAACTGGAGAAGTGGTTGATTGAAACTGTTTAATTTGTACAAATTGCGTGCAATCAGAAAAATAGGAATGAAACCAAGAAAGGGCTATACCAGTAATACCAATAGATTCCAATCTGTTCAATAGTATGGTGTGTGAGACAGTGTCAAAAGCGGCACTGAGATCAAGGAGTATAAGAATCGATAAAAGTCCAGAATCAGCAGCCAACAGCAAGTAATTTGATATCTTCACTAGCGCGGTCTCAACACTATGTTGAGAATGAATGCCAGATTGGAACCTTTCAAAAAGGCTATTATTGGAAAGATAATCACGGAGCTGGGAAGTAACAATCCTTTCAAGAGTTTTAGCCAAGCACGACAAATTTGAAATAGGACGATAGTTGTCGAATTTACTTGGGTCAAGGCCTGATATGATATCCCATACTCTCGGAGTATCCCACACAGGATTCCCCGAGGGACACGGTCGAATGCCTTCTCCAAGTCCACAAAGCACATGCAGACTGGTTGGGCAAACTCCCATGCCCCCTCCAATACCCTGCTAAGGGTGTAGAGCTGGTCCACTGTTCCGCGACCCGGACGAAAACCACACTGCTCCTCCTGAATCCGAGGTTCGACAATCCGACGAACCCTCCTTTCCAGGACCCCTGATTAGACTTTCCCAGGGAGGCTGAGGAGTGTGATCCCTCTGTAATTGGAACACACTTTCCGGTCCCCCTTCTTGAAGAGGGGGACCACCACCCCGGTTTGCCAGTCCAGAGGCACTGTCCCCGATGTCCATGCAATGTTGCAGAGACATGTCAACCATGACAGCCCTACAACATCCAGAGCCTTGAGGAACTCCGGGCGGATCTCATTCACCCCCGGGGCCCCGCCACCACGGAGCTTTTTGACCACCACGGCGACCTCGGCCCCGGAGATGGAAGAGTCCACCTCTACATCCCCAGACTCATGACAAGACATGTTGGTGGAATTAAGGAGGTCTTCGAAGTACTCCCCCCACCAACCCACAGCATCCCGAGTCGAGGTCAGCAGCGCACCATCCCCACTATACACTGTGTTGACCGTGCACTGCTTTCCCCTCCTGAGACGCCGAATGGTAGACCAGAATCTCTTAGAAGCCATCTGGAAGTCGTTCTCCATGGCCTCCCCAAACTCCTCCCTCGCCCGGGTTTTTGCCTCAGCAACCACCAAAGCTGCCTCCGGAGTGCCACCAGCTAAGTAGGCCCGGTAAGACTCCTTCTTCAGCTTGATGGTATCCCTCACCGCCGGTGTCCACTAACGGGTTCTTGGGTTGCCACCGCGACAGGCACCGACCACCTGACGGCCACAGCTTCGGTCGGCTGCCTCGACAATTGAGGCGCGGAACATAGTCCATTCGGACTCAATGTCCCCCATCTCCCCCAGGACGTGGTTGAAGCTTTGCCGGAGGTGGGAGTTGAAGCTCGTCCTGACAGGGGACTCTGCCAGACATTCCCAGCAGACCCTCACAATACGTTTGGGTCTACCAGGCCTGACCGGCATCCTACCCCGCCAACGAAGCCAACTCACCACCAGGTGGTGATCAGTTGACAGCTCCGTCCCTCTCTTCACCCGAGTGTCCAAGACTTGTGGCCGCAAGTCCGACGACACGAACACAAAGTCAATCATCGAACTGCGGCCTAGGGTGTCCTGGTGCCAGGTGCACATATGGACACCCTTATGCCTGAACATCATGTTCGTTATGGACAATCCATGCACAGAAGACGAGCACAGAAGTCCAATAACAGAACACCACTCTGGTTCAGACGGAGGGGGGGGCCGTTCATCCCAATCACGCCCTTCCAGGTCTCACTGTCATTGCCCACGTGAGCATTGAAGTCCCCCAACAGAACGATGGCGTCCCCAGGAGGGACGTTCTCTAGCGCCCCTCCAGAGACCCCAAAAACTGCTGTTCGGTGCATAAGCGCAAACAACACTAAGGATCCGTCCCCCCACCCGAAGGCGGAGGGAGGCCACCCTCTCGTCCACTGCGGTGAACTCCAATGTACAGGCCCCGAGCCGGGGGGGCAATAAGTATGTCCACACCTGCTCGGCGCCTCTCACCGGTGGCAACTCCAGAGTAGAAGAGAGTCCAGTCCCACTCAAGGAGACTGGTTCCAGAGTCCAAGCTGTGCGTCGAGGTGAGTCCCACTATATCTAGCCGGAACTTCTCAACCTCATGCACTAGCTCAGGCTCCTTCCCCAACAGAGAGGTGACATTCCACATCCCTAGAGCCAGCTTCTGCAGCCCCTGGTCAGACCGCCAAGGCCCCTGTCTTCGGCCACCGCCCAGCTCACACTGCACCCGACCTCTTTGGCCCTTCCTACAGGTGGTGAGCCCATGGGAAGGGGGACCCACGTTGCTTCTTCGGGCTGTGCCCGGCCGGGCCCCATGGGTGCAGGCCCGACCACCAGGCCTGGCTCCAGAGGGAGACCCACGTCCGGGCGCGAGAAAACGTTTTCCACAGATTTTTTTCATCATAAGAGGTCTTCTGAACCACTCTTTGTCTGTTCCCTCGCCTAGGACCAGATTGCCATGGGTGACCCTACCAGGGGCATGAAGCCCCCGACAACATAGCTCCCAGGATCATTTGGACACGCAAACCCCTCCACCACGATAAGGTGGTGGTTCAAGGAGGAGGGATTCAGCACCTCAGATATTCAAAATAGACATTTGTCTAAAAGCTTAGATGAATTGAAATTTCTGACAAAACAGGTGTACAGATCTTGTGGACTAAGGCTGTGATAATTGCACTCTAGACCTCTGGATTCTAGATTGGAGGGTTTGTGGTTTAAGCCCAACC
This sequence comes from Channallabes apus, assembly GCA_030522415.1. Lineage (NCBI taxonomy): Eukaryota > Metazoa > Chordata > Actinopteri > Siluriformes > Clariidae > Channallabes > Channallabes apus. The sequence continues at coordinate 23,865,396 of CM060104.1, forward strand.
ACCACTGTGTTCCCATTCTTGGGTCTCTGGGCATGGCCCCATTAACCTTATGCCCATTGCTGGTCCCAAAGCCCGGATGAGAAAGGAGGAGGGTTGGGCAAGGCGATAGCAAAGCACAAAAGCAAAAAAAAGGCGTTTGTGTGTGTAGTTTTGATACGTGATCAACGTGGGTCACTCATACTCTTTAGCCAATCAGATGCGACCTCAACATTCAACCAATCACAGCCCTCCAGAAGCGCTCAAGTAGCTCAGCTTTGCAACCCTTTTGCGCAGTCTGACTTAATTACAACGGAAATGAGGTTTTACCGACTAAAACCAAGAACAGGATGCACGTGAAAGTTATTATTTATTTAGTAATGTTTCATTAATGAACTTCACCAAAAATAACACAGCTAATCAGTTTATCATCTTTATAAACACTTTACCCTCATTACAATCATCATTATTGTCACAGTTTTTCATTTTCAAATGAAACAATGCAAACACTCAGCATAGTAAAAAAAGCATGTGACTGACTATTGTCTTTACAATTTAAGTGGTGAATTGATCATTTCTTATAACTTTATAAACTGGTGTTTGGTCCGTTTGAACTTACAGTTAATAAATACATATAGCATGTTGTATTATGTAGCAACTATGTTGCAACAATGATTTGAACAAGATATGCAGCATGATTCAAAACATTTATTTTAAATGGTATAACCTACTGTCTGTACACTGAAATACATCTTTTCTTTTTAATAATTTAGGAATCTCTCCAGCAGTACATTCTTCAATGACTTCATGATTGGTTACATTTACATTTAGGCATTTGGCAGACGCTCTTATCCAGAGCGACTTACATTTTTATCTCATAACACATCTGAGCAGTTGAGGGTTAAGGGCCTTGCTCAAGGACCCAACAGTGGCAACTTGGTGGTTGTGGGGTTTGAACCTGAGATCTTCTGAACCATAGTCCAATGCCTTAACCACAGAGCTACCCCTGGCCCCCTGGTTCATGTCTTGGAGAGACAGACACTGAACATTGACTACTTACAGTTAATTTACAGACGGGAGGTGGTTATTGGTGCCCTGGATGAAATGATACATATTCCAGATGATGTCATGACAGCCCTGTCAAATCTAATCAACCTCATACAGTGTCAGTGGGTCAATTCAATTCAATTCAATTCAGTTTTATTTGTATAGCGCTTTTAACAATTGGCATTGTCTCAAAACAGCTTTACACAATCAAAAGAATTATTTAAGTTTGTATGGAATGTGAATGTGTATGAATCAAAATGTTCAGATAGTCCCTGGTGAGCAAGCCCGAGGGCGACAGTGGCAAGGAAAAACTCCCTGAGTTGGTAATCGGAAGAAACCTTGAGAGGAACCAGACTCAACAGGGAACCCATCCTCATCTGGGTGAAACAGATAGCAGGAAATGATCTGCATTTATACAGTGTTAAGTGTTAGGTTCAGCTATAATAGTTGATGTTAATTGATGTTATAATAGTTGATGTAAAATGGAGTCCAGTAGTTATTCGAGACTCAGATAGACTTGTAGAAAGTTCCAGTCCTGAACTATCGAATTGTCAAGTCCTCAGAGAAACAGCTGACAACACCAGTCGAGGCCAGAACCATCTTCTAAGTAGATAGAATCATCCCCAGACACCAGACGCATCCTAAAGAGACACACGGGGCATCCATGCGACGAGACCTCCAACCAGAAATGGGGCACCAGGATGGATCAGACAGGTCCGGAGGGCAGAGGGAGTCTGGATCACTGGCAGCTCAGGAACCACATGTGTAAAGACATGTCAGACAAATATAAATAAAAATAAAAAATAAAAACGTTTTGCAGCTGCTATGTAATGCTGGTGTAATTTTATTTTGTCAATTAACTAAATACATACAAAAGTAATACAAACTTTTATCCCAGTACCTCTGATCATTTTAATTATTGTTGTGCAGCTTTAATCCAGTATGTTATATGCATTTGAGCTGTTAATGAAATAAAAGCAAATCTGGTGGCATTCAGATATATCAGAACACATTGAGACCCACAGAAACATCTATTCTCCAAATTAAAAACTGTGACTGTCTTGATTGACAAACATGTAATGAGGGTGAAGTATTTATAAAGATGATAAAGTGGTTAACTGTTATTTTCGGAGAAGTTCATTAATGAAACATTATGAAATAAAGTACTGTAATAACTTACACGTGGATCCTGTTCTTGGTTTGAGTCGGTAAAACTTCATTTCCATTGTAATTAACTCAGACTGCGCAAAAGGTGTGCAAAGCTGAGCTACTTCAGCTGTGTGATTGGTTGATCGCACAACTGAAGTTGCATCTGATTGGCTAAAGAGTACGAGTGACCCACGTTGGTGGCAGCAAAGTCTCAAATATACACACACAAATTGATACACTCGTGAATTTAAACATTAAAGTTTTTTATACACAGTTGTACATCCGTGAACTGTGTTTTGCATTTGTGAAATGTATATTATGAATATATATATCCTTCATTCATTCATCTTCTATACCGCTCTATCCTGTATTTAGGGTCGCGGGGACCTGGAGCCTATCCCAGGGGACTCTGGGCACAAGGCAGGGTACACCCTGGACAGTGTGCCAATCCATCGCAGAGCACACACACACACACACACACACACACACTGATTCACACACTATGGTCAATTTTGGGAATGCCAATTAGCCTAATCTGCATGTCCTTGGACTGTGGGAGGAAACCGGAGTACCCGGAGGAAACCCACCAAACACGGGGAGAACATGCAAACTCAATGCACACAAAGACAGGAATCGAGCCTGGCCGGGAATCAAACCCGGACCCTGGAGGTGCATGGTGACAGTGCTAACCACTACACCACCGTGCCACCGTATATATATATATATATATATATATACAGTGGTGTGAAAAACTATTTGCCCCCTTCCTGATTTCTTATTCTTTGCATGTTTGTCACACTTAAATGTTTCTGCTCATCAAAAACCGTTAACTATTAGTCAAAGATAACATAATTGAACACAAAATGCAGTTTTTAAATGAAGGTTTACGTTATTAAGGGAGAAAAAAAAGACCAAATCTACATGGCCCTGTGTGAAAAAGTGATTGCCCCCATTGTTAAAAAATAACTTAACTGTGGTTTATCACACCTGAGTTCAATTTCTGTAGTCACCCCCAGGCCTGATTACTGCCACACCTGTTTCAATCAAGAAATCACTTAAATAGGAGTTACCTGACACAGAGAAGTAGACCAAAAGCACCTCAAAAGCTAGACATCATGCCAAGATCCAAAGAAATTCAGGAACAAATGAGAACAAAAGTAATTGAGATCTATCAGTCTGGTAAAGGTTATGAAGCCATTGCTAAAGCTTTAGGACGCCAGCGAACCACAGTGAGAGCCATTATCCACAAATGGCAAAAACATGGAACAGTGGTGAACCTTCCCAGGAGTGGCTGGCTGGCCAAAATTACCCCAAGAGCGCAGAGACAACTCATCCAAGAGGCCACAAAAGACCCCAGGACAACATCTAAAGAAGTGCAGGCCTCACTTGCCTCAATTAAGGTCATTGAGGTGAGCTGTATGCCACAATCATCAATATTAAAACAATAAAAGGCTTGAACTACTTCAGTTGTGTGTAATGAATCTAAAATATATGAAAGTCTAATGTTTATCAGTACATTACAGAAAATAATGAACTTTAAACATACAGGTCCTTCTCAAAAAATTTGCATATTGTGATAGAGTCTTTAAAAACTATGAATGTGAGTGTACAGTGGGAGCCACGTCAAACAGCCGCCTGGAGCATGACGGCTCCATGGCAAGTTCATGAAGGGTTAATGGACGCTTCGTGCATGGAATGTGATCCCCCGCGATGACGCAGTTAACAATGCCCCGCCCCATAAACGCCCCCATGCGCTTTCTAAAAAGATGGTTGCAATGCCGTATAATTCCGCCAGATGGAGCATTGACTGGCACAGTTAACTGCAGTGTCCAGGAAGCCCAATACCGTACCTTTAATATATAGACAGTTCTGGTATTGTCAACATAGTTTCATAAATAGATGACGTGGTAAAAAAACAACAACAAACAAACCGATTAATAAAACAGATTTGTTAAATCACTCAATACACAACCCATGATGATTATGCTATTTATTATTTAATAATGACTTAATAAAACTGGTTAGTGAAATATTTTTTAAGTCATTCTGAAATGATCCTTAAAGACACGGTAGCGGCTGTAATTTGTCTAAACCGATCATTGTAGGTACGGAATAAAAACGCGGGCTATGTACAGTATTTTACATTACGGTGTATTTTACCTAGTTCTATTTAATATACTGGTAGATAATATTTTGCTGCAAAATAAAGCTCAAAATGTAACGTCTGCTTGGGATTGTTTTCATTATATTTTTGATGATGTTTACGCTGATTTTTTTTTTCACTGATAGTCAACAAGTGGCATAAGAAAGGCAATTAATGCCGCATGCAACCTGGAACAAATATCTGCCCGTATGGATCAGTATTTCTTTAGTCATTTAATCATGCATAATGCTCCAAAAAATCTGATGGGGCATTAATCACTTATCACAACTGTGAATGGATGCGGCAGCAGAGACAGATTAAATCCCCATAAACACTTGGAAACAATAGTAAAAAAGTTCCAGAGGGTTAGCGCCTGTTATACTAATGTATTTTTACTGATTTTTTACTGCTTATATTTCGTTTGGTTTTACACAATTTCATGTGTTGTATGTGTGTGTGTGTGTGTGTGTGTGCGTGCGAGAGAGAGAGGATACTCTGACAAAAGCAACTTCCGTGTGGCTCCCGTGGCGCAATCGGTTAGCGCGTGACACTTATAAAGCAGTCCAGGTGAAGCAGTGCCGAGTTCGAGTCTCACCTAAAGCACCCAAAGCATTTTACTGCATATCGTGCTGTGTATGTGACAAATAGAATTTTTATTTGAAAGTAAAGCTTAAAATTTAACTTCTACTTGGGTTTGTTTTCGTTATATTTTTTATGTTTTCGCTGGATAGAAAATTGGCATAACAAATTGATTAATGGCGCATAATATCTGGAACAAATATCTGTCCATATGGATCAGTGTGTCTTTAGTCATTTAACCAGGATAACGTCCCACATCAAAGATCTGATGGGGCATAAATCACTTATCACTACTGTGTATAGATGCGGCAGCAGAGACAGATTTAATCCCCATAAACATTCACACTTGAAAACAAAACTAACAGAACTAAACAGTTCTAGAGTGTTAGTGCCTGTTATCACAGGACAGGAATCACCTACAGGATACTACTGTATTTTTACTGCTCATATTTTTTACCCTAGTTTCATTTGGTTTCATGCGATTTCATGTGTTATTTGTGTGTGTGTGTGTGAGTGCGAGAGATAGCGTGAGAGC